>OX459037.1:39049340-40269092 GCA_949775005.1 Orthosia gothica
TATCATCCCAGATACTTATAAATATTATGATAATTGTATCCTAGGACACAGTGCATTATTTTTACCCCTATGACTTATATATCCATTATAACAGATGTCAAGTATAATTATTTACCTACTTTAAATATTTTTCTTATTGCATCTGGCAATTATTCATAACTAGTACTTGAACGGTTTTCGTGCTGTCATTCCACATATCAAATATTTTTTTATGTCCCAAATATCCTTTAAAAACATATTAATTAATTAATTATAAAATTAAAATATATTTATGATATTGACTACATAAGCATATTTTCTATTAAGATCATAGTATTAGGAGGTTTAACAACAAATAAACTATAGAATAGTGAACCAACACCTAAAACGGCATAAGACTTCAGAACGGCAACGATTTTATAAAACTATAGCACATATTAAAACTATCAATATGATTATGTGTATTTTTATCATTTCCAATTTACTCTGAAATGCTCTAATTTTGATTGATTTAAACATCTTAAAATCTTTTATTTTTACGGACAGCTACAATAGCCATAGTTAATTAATAATATCCTAAAAATGTATAGATAATTTTGATAATAAGTTTTGTAAAAATCTTCGACGTTCTTAATTTTTACTTTCTAACAAGTCCTTTCATGATATGTTCAAGTTTTCTTACCTAGTGTGCGGGTTTTGATAATACATAAACATTTTCAATATATTTTATATATGTATAAATATTTAGTATACCTCTAAGTAATTTTTAATATAGCAACAAATCAAAAATATATATTATGTACCTATCTAATATGTATCTGTTTTTTTTTAAGTATTTATAAAAACAGAACGCATTAGCTAAAGCATTTGCGAAATACATATAATTTGATTTTATATATAAAATTCGTGCATATAATACGCCATAAATATTTTATATAAATTGCACTTTAAACTAATCAGTATAATCTCGATATATCTTCCATAATATATAAGAAATGAATAAGAACAGCCCATGAGGCATATAGGAGGGGTTTTTAATAATACTTAATTTTTAAACACCGAATCTACTCGCTATCCCAACACGTATAAATTATTTCACTCTTTATCTACCCATGTCTTTCCTATAACATGAAACCCAACAACAGTGCCTTTTCCAAATAACAAACCGGTGCTGATGCCACATCAATACTTTGATACTGGGAGTATCCTCACACTATCGCCTCAGTTTTCTGTCTTCCGAGCTTGAAACATGAGCTTCATAGAGTCGAGGGCTTCCTCGAGCGACTGCCTGAAGGCCTCAGTACTGGTGACGCTGGAGGAGGTGAAGGAAGATATGCAGAAGATGACGCTGTCCTTCTTTGGGTTGTAGCTGCAGCCGTAACCGTCGGGGCAGACGGCGCCATAGCCCATGAATGTGCCGTCTGTTGTGGTGGTCACCTGGGAAATTGAGTTAAACAATTTTTTTTTAAAACCTTACTGGGAAACTGATTAAGGATCTTTAGAGAACGCAAAAGATTTTGTTGACAGCAATATGCGTAATTGCGTATGCCATAATTTTCACTCGATTACAAAGGTTCGTTTATCGTCTCTTCGTTTGAGTAAACCGCAATTTCTAACATTTTTTAATGGTGACCAACAAGAGAAATGCTATTACAGCTAGACTGTTGACAGAAAATTATTCAGAGTGAATTGCTCTAGAAAAGCATCGTGCAGAGGATATAATTGGAGGAGTAAGCTCTTTCTGCTAGCACACACACCCACCTGACTAGTGCTGAGCTTGAACTCAATCATCTGCTTGTAGGTGGTGTCGCAGAACACTGGAGGCAGTTCACCCAGGGTCTCGCGCGCCGCCTCGCGCAGTCCTAGCAGGTGGTTGTCGATGCCTTTACCCAGAATGTTTGCCTCCATGATGGACGTCTGCTTGCGAGCTGCCTCTTCAAACAATTCTAGCTTCTTTTGCTCCTGGTAAAAGAAGGAAATCGTTTAGAATTATTATATTTGTTTGACTAACTCCTCTAGATTGTCCCAGTGGTAGACGAAAAAAGAAAAAGATTAACTTCCTAGCCCTTTACTATACAATTCTCTTTCTGCCAGAGGCCCAGAGCGGACCAAATATTTTAGGAGTCGAGATCGCTTGATTAGCTTTTGTTAATTTTGACAAGTATGAATTACAGCCGCTCAAATGGCATAGGTGATTTACTAATTTAAAGAAACCAACACTTGATATTTTTCACAATTGGTTCGAATATATTTTCGTAATTACGTAATTTCTTTAAAGTTACAGGGGCTTCAATGTGATGAGACCATATCCTACTAAATCATTTCATATTTCCCCGACAAGACTGACAACAACAAATCTATGCTCTTGCTCACCCCATACAAATTGAAAGACACCTTCTTCTGGCCGTCGTCCCCTCCATCATTGAGGGGGGAAGTCTCCGCCGTGCACATGGCTGCGGCCCAGGCCAGTGCTGCGGCATGGGCAGACCTGATGTTGTCCACGCGACCGTTGCGGAAGCGGCGCAGGGAGGCTGACTCGTAGGTGGTGACTAGGTAGCCGTACATTCTAGGGAGGAAGAGTGATGTTTAGCGGCCGTGCTTACCTTTCCGATAAAGATTGGTATCACACATAAATATTTAATATCAGTATGAAATTGCCACATCATTGTGATCCCAAAACAACTACCTACCTATTATGTAGGTAAAGGTATTGTCGATTGTACTTTAGTATTTTACAGTTATATTATTATTGTCAGATCTCTTACGACGATTGCCAACGATGTGATGTGAACGAATGAAGATATCAGATGAAATATGCATGGATTTTCTGAGAAATGATATGAATCAGACCTCAAGTAGATAACTCCAACAAGAGCGGAAACGTAATGATGATTGCGATGTTTTTCGAAATAACTGAATAGCCAAGTAGAACTCACTTGTAATAAGCATACTGCATGGCGAGCTGGATGTAGACGTCAGGACTAGTACGGCACGATTTCATGAACTCGCGCCCGTAGCCGCGGTACGTATACACCTTGTGGTCCAGGTCGCAGATGGCGCTGCAGATGAAATGAAAGGACACTAGAGCAACGTTACTTATAAGAGTACAGTAGGAATTTCAGTTCCAAGTTAACTATAAAGTTGTTGCAACAAACGATGATCATCAAAGCAGTGACGAACAGTCAAAATAACAAAATCAACAGTAGTAAGTTAAGTTATAATAATATCATATCCTTTGGTAACTCAACAGTAATTCATTGTGTGTTTGGATTTTTGAACATATGAAGCAATTAATGCAAGGGAAACAATCTATACTACTCTTTGAATTTACATAATTAGGGTGCTGGTTTCCTCACGATGTTTTCCTTCACCGTCAGTGATGTCTAAAATAAACTTAGAAAGTACATATGAATTTGCATAAATCACATTGGTACTTGCCCGTATTTGAACTCTAAAGAACGAGAGGCGAGGTCTTAGCCACTTTTAACGTTTTAAATTTAGTTAATAAACTGAAAAAGATATTTAGTGCGTAAACAAAATCTTATAATCAATTAGGTAAATACTGACCACTGGCCAAAACATAATATTTTAAAACTATACTTGCCATCGACCGCTAAGAAGACGAACTAGGTTCTAACTAGGTCTTAAGACATATCGAGTTTTAGAAAGAGATTGGCACACAGGAATATAACAGAGAAGGCATGCTCAAATCGAAATCAAATTATTACGCAACTCAAAAACCAAAATAATGTTTCACCGCTTTCTCTTCTAGAAAGTTACTATGACCAAAAACTGCTCACCGATCAAGATCCCTAGCAGCAGTCTCGATGGTCCTCTGTATATCTGGAGTGACGTTCCACTTCATGGCTTGCGGGGCTGGTAGGAGAGCTGGTGGTGGTGCTGGTCTGTCTGCTACCTCTGCCCTGGCTAGTGCTCGCTCGGCTAGACGGACCACTGCGACTCCCTCGGCTGCGCTGTGCTCGTAGCACATACCTACTGTGCCGTCTGATGAGATGATTAGCTGGAAGAGAAGGCGGAACATTGATAACCTGCACTTTTCAAGATTTATTGTGATGACTATAATGGAAGGGGACTTTGACTTGTGTAACATAGGCATCTGAACCTCTAGATAGGAGTCAAGTTATTCTTAAATATTGTGTGTCAGGATATCCTGCACGATTATTAGCAATGGGCTCATCCTCTATATACTCTATAACAGGGGTCACCAATTACATTCCATTCAAAGTAAGTTTTTTAAAATAATATGACTGTCGCGGTCCTTAAGGCGGTACCCCGAGCAAAACGCCGCGCAAGACGTTTTTTGTGCTGTTTTTAGGAGCTATCTACTCGTTATTTAAAAAGAAATATCAATTAATAAAAATACATTAAATTTATACATAATATTGATTCTAAAATGGTAGATTTAGTTTTTTTTTTTAAATGTTGTATATATTTCACTAATCTACTTCCAAAAAATCATAAAAATGAGAAATAATTATTGATATTATGCATCTCCTCGTAAAGTGTTCATTGATTATTTTTTGTACTAACACTAATGGATAGACAATTTAATAACGAACATTTTTGTAGAATTATTTTGTTCAAAAGACCAAAATTCGATTTTATAAAGATTTTATTCTAAAATCTGGGCGTATTCACTACCGTAATTCATGCGCCACCAGAGCCGCTAGACCAATAGGAACGCTCATATCTCATGCCGATTTTTTGGTCAGGGTACCGTCTTAAGCCACCTACTAACCTGCCTCTGTACGTTTGTGTGCATGAGTATTAAATAGATATTTAACATGAGACTTAAAGATAACATGACCGTCGAAATATAGATGTACAACTTTGCTCTCTTTGTCGAAACCTTCAGAGAAAAGAGGAGCAATGTAACGGTTTATGTTAATATCAGACATCTAACCTGCACAGTCTTATCGAACCAGCGGTTGGCGGAGTGGCACCGCGTGCCCGCTCCGTGCATGGCTCGGAGCATGGCGTTGGTATCGGAATCAGTGTCAGCCCTGTCGCCGCCGCCCTCGTCCAGGCACAGGATGCACAGCGCGCGGGAGATCAGCTCCAAGTTCATGCGGTTCATCTCATCTAGAAGTTATCGGTATGTAATTTGTGATATGTAGATCAGATATAGGCTCACGAATTGCCCTTTTTAAGATGTGTATAATATATCGTGGTGGAATCCGGTTAGACTGGAAGCCGACCTCAACATAGTTGGTAAAGACTACGCCGATTGATTGATCATATATCTTCCCATTGACGCACGGGATCGGTCAATGTGGCGACGCCTATGTCCAGCAGTAGACGTCTTTCGGCTGAAATGATGATGATGATGATATCGTGGTGGGTGGTTTAAGGACACCAAATACAAATGTATACACACAGATATACGTGCTAAAATAAAACCCAGATAGCGCAGATAGAACAATAGCAGCTATAAAATTCATTTACTCGTATTTTGTCACAATATTTTTTACGCGTAGCTGCTTTTAATCAGAATTCGTTTTTTTATCGTCTATAATCTAGCGCTTGACCACTATCTCACCTGATGATATATTATTATACTCATTAAAATATATATTTTACAAAATATATATTACATAAATATTCATTATGCTGTATTAAACGAATATATAAATAATATTTTTATAATATTATTATTATTTATAAATAATATTCGTTTAATACAGCATAATGAGCATAGTCAAGTCCAACATGTGCTGAATGTAAACACCCTTACCCTTTATAAGCTGTTCCCTGGCCCTTGCCCACTGGTCCCGGTTCATGGACGTGAGCAGCCCGACCCTGGGCGCAGGAGGAGCCCCGGCGGCGTCCACCAGGGCATGCAGCAGCTGAGCTTGCATCTCGCCAGGAGTTAGTCTTCCACGGTCGGCGGCCTTCACTGGGATGGGGTAGAACTGGGCAGAAAGATATGATGCTTAACTATGCTATTTAAAATTTTAGATATACATAGATACCATATACATAATATAATATATTATGTAATTGATAGACAGACATTGATAGATAGCATTTGTATTCCATTCCATCATTTTTTTTTCACTCTTTATTCGAGCAAATTGGATTGTTACGCGTTTAAGGCTAACATTACTCGTTACAGTGAAAATCGAATCGAGAGTTTTATCAAGTTTGGAACAATAGAAGCAAACAATTCATTTGTAAGCGAACAATTGTTTTACAAACCTAAATATTTCGTGTAGGTCGTGATTAATACGTTTGTGTGCCCATTATGTATGGCAAGAAAGAAAAATCATGAAAGATGATCGAATAATTATTATAAAGCTGAGGAAAGGTCCCTGCCACAGCCTTCCACATTTTTTCAGACTGTTGCCTTCGCTGATCACTTATTCTCAATCCCCTGTATGAATCGAACAGTAGGAAAGTCCACTACAAGAATCCTCATTCAAAAACACAGGCAGTTTTAAATGAATACTTAGAAGTAAAGAACACGATAAATTTGCTTATGAATCCTTCTTCAAACTCCTCAAGACAACAACACTGCATCTCAAAACTTGCCCACTCAAAATAAAATAAGTTATTCATACTCGGGGACAGTTTCCTAACTAAGTTCCCTGCTTAAGTGATAAAGTGCACCGCAACGGTTCTAAGTGCTAACTTAGTTACGTCCCCGTCTCTGAATAATAGAATTATTCTTGTTACGCCGGATTTACTGCACAAAACCCGCTAAAATTTAATTTTGTATAGAAATGTTTTAACTGTCGGGAATTGTTGGTATATTGAATGATATACCAAGTTACTTCTTTGTTTAATATCTATTTAATCATGTTTAATTAGCCTCAGCTAACTTTAATATACATAATGAAAGCTGCAGACAAATCGTAATCGTAAGAAATAATGTTCTTTTTCTTCATACCATGTATTTTTTTACAGTATCAGTAGTGCCCATTATTTCACGTACCTAAGGTAGGGTAAATTAATTATAAAATCAATGGTCTCTAGTGACGAAGAGTCTGTTTCAATAATGGCACAAGTTGTACAAGATCAAGGCTAAGGTATCATGAAATGATCTTTACTAAGTCATTGGTTTTATGTAAATCTTTTTTATATATATCTTTCTTTCAATACCTCAAACAAAGACACGTACGCATAAATAGTTATTTATGCTACAAGTGCGGAAGGTAGGTGATTTCCGATGAGTGGCATTTTTATTCACGAGTGAGCGAAGCGAGTGAGTGGATAAATCGACACGAGTCGGAAATCATCTTACGTACGTGTATCATACAACATTTTACTATGCATTGTGCGAGTAAATAAATAAATAAATAAAATGAAATTAATAAAATGGCGGGCTTATTCAAGCGCGTTCAGCATTGCCACAGATTAACTAATAGTTCCTCGGGCATATCTACTGCGCATGGGCAAATAGTTGTCACATCGTAACGCAATAAGGCACCAGCAAAATATACGTTCTGCCAAACATATTTAATAAATATTTAAAATTAATTTATTGATCAAAATCTACATCTAGAGTAATTAAAAACGCCTAAAATGAAGTATTCGTTTTATTTTACCTTTTATATGAATGATAATCTGTACATAACTATTTTTTAAAACTTTTCTCAAATAATAAAAACTCTATGCGTCGGGCTGACGTTGGAGTTAAAAATTAAAAAAATACAATAAAGTAAAATGCACCAGTGAAAAAAAGTGACACTTTCCGCACAGTTTGGCTGCTTGGAAAACCGCTCTTTTCGAGGACATGCATTGTAAACTAAATTATTACTTTTATTCCATATGAATCATCATCATATCAATCAGTAAAAGGCTAAGGTACTATGACAACGCTACATCTTCAAATACTCACATAGTTCCTGCAAGCCACCACGACCAGTTCCTCGGACTCCTCAGGACCTCGCCTCACGGGTGGTAGCTCGAGGCGGTCCTTGCCAACTTCGGGGATGCGGCACACCCCCAGAAGCCGGTAGAACTGCTCCATGCAGAGCGGCTGCCCCTTTTCGCGGCTGGTAGCGCGTTCGAGTGGAAGTTCACCTCTGTAACAGGACAGCCTTGATAGAAACTTCAACTTTGTAATACCCTGCATAGTGATTATTTTATGATAAAGTGCTTGACAATCTTTGAATTAGACCTAAGTTTCAATATAAAAGTCTTACGTTTTCATAAAGCTTCAAACTCTTGGTCTGAAACATTATACCGTGCAGGTTGTAGATAGTTGCAAATGTCGATTGTTTTCGACGCTTGATGGGTATCTTTGCAAGTGATTAGGCGGTTATGCCCGTTTTAAACTGTCAGATCTCTCTAATGGGTTGTACCATTGACATTGTATTTTTATTATTGATTTATTCAAACTTTAAAATGAAATATTGTATCATTGATTATTTTATCACAATTCGTTTTATTTTTATTATTGATTATTGTAAACGGAATGTACTTGATTATTAATTTGAATTTGTTACATTATAAATTAGTTTTTTCTTTTTTTTTACTTTCTTTATCGATCGGAATGTTTTAATGGTACCTACTTGTTTATTTTACAAAATTTCTACACAATGTATATTGTTCTGAAATAAATGAATTTTTTTTTTTTTTTTTGGGACAATCCCACCGCACTATTCCCAAACCACTGCAACTCCTGAAAGCCAGAATCAACAGTGGCGACCACCAGAAAAGCGCCGAGGCAATGAAGCTCGACGAAGTCCCGGAGAATGAATTTAACTGTCTTGGATCCCGCAACGAAATTAATCAGAAAAGAATAACGGAGGAGTAGGAAAAATGTAAAATTCCACTTCCCTCCATATCAAGCAGGAGACAGAACAAACAAGGCCAATAGGCACAAAGGGTCATATACAACTGGGATAAGCCCACTTGCCTAGCACCACGGATAAAAAAAAAATATAGCATTAATACATTTTAATGGGTCCTAACATTGTGAGCTGTTATATTTGGTTCCAATAATAGGTATGGCAAAAACGCTTGAACGCACGGAAATTTGTTCTAGTTTCCACAAGGTCCGTATAGTAAACAACTCCTGATGCAGCCTGTACATTATTCAACATAATATTACGTTCATTCTGCCAAAGAATACACTCCCATAAGATATGATGTGCAGATTGTACATATTCGCAGTCAGATGTAGAACACTGACATAAAGGCGAGGCAACGAGCTTGAAAGAAAATAATTTACTTTTAAAGTTACCATGTCCCGTGAGAAATTGGGCAACACAGTGATCCACTTCCAGCCACGTGCTGGCCAGCCGCACGCGAACGGATGGAAAGAATTGGTGGAGGTGTCGGCCCTTGATGGAATTATCCCACCTACATTGCCATCCGGATAAAAGTTCCTCCCAGACGTCAATAGGTGGTTTAAATAATCTAGAGATTTTCTCACTGTCACTCCGCGTTAAAAAGTTCGCGTCCGTGGTCTCTCGTGCGGAATAGTACATTGCAGCACGTCGCTGCACTTCAAGGTCGACCGGAAGTACACCAGCAAGTATCGGTAAGGCCTCAGTACTAACCGTCCTGTACGTCCTGTACGGTAAATAAATGACTTATGACTTATGACTTAATGCCAGTCTTGTCTGACATGTCTTTAAGCCAGATGAATATAATTTCATAAGGCTTCAAAAGCCACCTTACCTGTCTAGCATCTCCTTATAATCCAGAAGGTCGTCGATGAACAGTGCTCCCAGGTCCGCCACCTCTTCCATTTTGGCGAAGTGGCGGCGAGGAAACACCATGCCAGGGTTGGAGTTGATGGGCAGCGGCAGACGTACCTTAAGGTACATGTCATCTAGCCACCAGTCCGTCACCTGGGCGAAAAGACCTGGGTCAGTTATTACGTCACAATTATTATTCCAGAATGTCGGAGGAGGTATTACCCATTCTATTTTAGTAACTACCTTTGGACAAGTGTCAGTTAATATACTTTACCTATTCCGATTCAGATGATAATTTTTAGTATATTATAATTACTAATTTTGTTCTATAACAAAATACCTTGTGATATATTAAAACTAAATGAAAGAAAATTTAAAACTTTTGCTAAAAGCATACTTTGTAAACAAGCATATTACAAATTAGATGATTATTTTCAAGATAATAATGCTTGGAAACATGCTGGTCTTGCTCCATAGGGCAATCTTAAGAGGGGACTCTAGTGAGACTTTCTCCATACAAACACATTCTGCTGTTTTCTTCGTGGATAATGCCTCTAGAGCAATGATTTTTTCCATAAAATTTAGGTCTAATTAATACGTGCCTGTATCATTTCCCTTTTTCCAAAACATAATCACAAAAAGAAATATGACAATCCAAAAATCCGAAAAAATGCCCGTTTTTACCGCCATGTTCAGAAGACTTTCAGACAAAATTTATAAGTTTTTAACAAAAAAGGAAATGATAGGAGCATAGATATACTTTTCCTCTAAATTTTGATATAAGAAGTTTTTAGAAAAGACCAGTTTCATGAAGAAAACAGCAGAATACGAAACGTCTTTTAGTCAAAGTTTTTGTAGGTAAAATCAGCCTGAGCTGCAGTTGTCCCTTTCGCACTTTACGGGGTGAAGTTGGAGGTGACGCGACGGCAATAGTTTCTTCAAATACCTATTTTTCAAATTCATGTTGACTAGAGTCCGCTCTTGTAGATAAAATCAAACTGTCTATATTCATAAGTAGCGGTTCCACGCAGCTTTGCTCCCGTGGGCCACACCACAGGATCCGTTTTCGGGATAAAAATAGCCTATGTCACTCAGGAACAATGTAGCTTTCTATTGGTGATCGGTCCAGTATTTTCGGAGCCTATTCGGTACAAACCAATAAAATAATCTTTCTTCTTTATACTATCGGTATAGATTATAGAAATGCTTTATTTTTATTTCTTCTCTTTTTGATTGATTCTAATCTCTCAGTCTAGTATAACTTCTAAAATGTACTAAGTGATCAATATTTCGCATGTATTATCTTAAAAGCTTTCGTAGCTTCTACACATTCTTTTCCGAATTTGTGTTTATGTGTATTAAGCTAGGTAGGATCAACCCCATGAAAACTAGGCTCTTAATTGGTTAAAGAGAAGATAATAAATAAAACAAAACTTGTATTATAAAGTGAAATATATTTATTGACTACTTATATTAAAAATAACGCAGCACATTGAACTTATTATATTGATTTACAAAACTTAATTATAATCGCCATAAGCTCCAGTGGGACTCAAAAAGAATATAGTCCTCCCACGCCTTGGCTGTCTGGTGGCTACTGTGGTAGACTGCTTGATATTACTCCTTCTGTAAGATGGAGAAGGACTATAGCTATCCCCGAAGAAGTTTGCAACTTTCGGAACACGAGCCATATCATTGTGTACAGGTCTTCTTGTGATTCTCATATAGTCAGTGAACATGTAACTTAGTCCATCTTCACCGTCTTTAAAAAACTTCGGCTTGAAAGTGGAGTGCCTTATTGGCATATCCAACACATTATTCACTGTCTCTTTCTTTGTCATCCTTTCCATTAGTTGTCGATGTGAAATAAAGTTTCTTTGAAAGATTTTTTTTTTCATGAATACAGGTCTAGGCTTTGGTTTATGCTCCAATCTTTTTACTACTTTGTCTATACTATCGAATTTCGGTTTCAATATATATTTTTTAACCGATCTTTCGGGCTTCAGGAACCTTAAGTATGGTTTTGTATTTGTTTGGAAAAAGCTTCGTGGTGTTCGATGCTGTGAGAGAAAGTCTTGTGTGTTCATTGTCATCACCGTTTTTCTTCTGGTGCCTATTTTCATTTGTTTTATCTCAGTTTTAACAAACTTTTTTTCAGCTTTTGTTTCTTTTATTTTCGCAGTGTATGGATTCCTTTTATCAAAAGAATCTAGAAGTGTTTTTTTCTGTGAACTATTTTTCTTGTAGCCTTTCATAAAAATTTTTGAACGTGCTTTGCTGTTTATTTCTAAAGATCCATACGCTTTTCTATTCTTCCCTACCATAGATAGTGGTTTTTTATTGCTATCAAAAGTCAACAGCGGTTTTCTTTTTATTTCCTTCATTGGTATTATTTTCTTCTTAGCTGCCTCAAAATCTTCCGATTTCTTAATTCCAGTTGTAATAGGTATTAAGTAAGTTTTTATTGGAGGTGATTTCATATTAGTTTCCATTGAACGTGAGTTCTTGGTGCTGTGCCTTGCAGGGCCATTCCTTCTATTCATGGTCACTATTGATGATTTCTTATTATGACCAATCACTGATGGTGTATTCATATTTTGTTCAACCGTTGAACCATTTGGAGGTATATTTTCACTTTCGTTAATTATTTGGGGTATATTAGAATTATTAATAACGCGTAAGTGCCCATTATTATTGAACATTGATGCTGATATCCATGGCGAGTTATTTATTGCAGGGACATTCTTGTTATCAGGGAATTCTTTTCTATTTTTGTTAGCCGCTGAGGGCAAATTTCTATTGTAACCAATCATTGAGGGTAAATTCGAATTGTCAGTGTTTGTGAACGGAGTCACAACAGAAGGAGAATTCGTATTTATATTTTGCATTGTCGGTATATTACTATTAATACCATTTATTTGAAATGAATTCCTATGTATTTCCATTTGAACTGAATTATTGTTCATATCTCCAGGAATTAAGTTTCCGTTATTGTTTTGTGGTACTGGTACTGAATTTGTATTAAATTCTATTGTTTTCCATCTTTTGTTAATTTTTAACGACACTGTACTTGTTATAGCTTCGTTCGGAACTATATTTTGATTAATATCCATTGTCACTGTATTTGTGTTATCTTCAATTGGTACTAAATTTGTGTTAGTTTCCATCGGCACCAAATTCCTATTACTATCCGATAGTGCTGGATTTCTATCAAAAACTATCGGCAGTGATTTTTTGTTAGTATCTATCGGGCTTGAATTTGAATTAATATTCATGGGCACCGGATTTCTATTACTATCCGTCGGCACCGAGATTTTGTTATTTTCGATTTGTACTGAATTTAGGTCAGTACCTGTGGTAACTGAAACTCTGTTACTAACCATCAGCACTGAGTTTTTGTTAGAGTCAATTGGCACCGGATTTATATTGGTAACCTTTGGCACTGCTTTTCCGTTAGTTTCCATCAGCACCAGATTCCTATTACTATCCGATAGTGCTAGATTTCTATCAAAAACTATCGGTAGTGAAATTTTGTCAGTTTTTATCGGGCTTGAATTTGAATTCATATTCATGGGCACCGGATTTATATTACTATCCGTCGGCACCAAGATTTTGGTATTTTCGATTGGTACTGAATTTAGGTCAGTACCTGTGGTAACAAAAACTCTGTTATTAACCATCAGCACTGAGTTTTTGTTAGAATCAATTGGCACCGGATTTATATTGATAACCTTTGACACTGCACTTCTGTTAGTTTCCATCGGCACAAAATTTCTATTAGCTTCCATCAGCACTGAATTTCTTCTAGTAGCCGTCAGCTCATAATTTCTGTTAATTTCTGTTGGTGGTGAATTCATTTCTATGGGGGCTGGATTTCTGTTCATTTCCTTGGGGATTGAATTTCTGTTCGTTTCAATGGAAGCTAAATTTTTGTTCATATCCGTCGGCACCGAATCCATATCCACCCGTACAGAGTTGCTGTTAATATTCATCGGCGACAGATTTGTGTTCCCTTCCACTGGAACTGGTTTTCTGTTCATATCTATTGCCACCGCATTTCCGTTATGGATACCAATGGATGTGATTGGTACTGAATTTCTGTTCGTTTCCATCGGGGCTGAATTTCTGTTCGTTTCCATCGGGGTTGAATTTCTGTTCATTTCCATTGGTGGGGACTTCATTTCCATCTGCACTGAATTTCTGTTCATTTCCATTGGTGGTGAATTCATTTCCATCTGCACTGAATTTCTGTTCATTTCCATCGGTGGTGAATTCATTTCCATCTGCACTGAATTTCTGTTCATTTCCATCGGTGGTGAATTCATTTCCATCCGCACTGAATTTCTGTTAATTTCCATCGGTGGTGAATTCATTTCCATCTGCACTGAATTTCTGTTAATTTCCATCGGTGGTGAATTCATTTCCATCTGCACTGAATTTCTGTTCATTTCAATGGGGGCTGGACTTCTATTCATTTCTGTTGGGGTTGATTTTGTTTTCATTTCAATTGACACTGGATTTCTGTTTATGTCCATCGGCACCAGATATCCGTTAATGTCTATCGGTACTGAATTTCTGTTCATGTCAATTTGCACCAAGTTCCTATTGATGTCCACCGGCACTGAATTTCTGTTAATATCCATCGGTACCGGATTTCTGTTCATTTCCATAGAGGCCGAATTTCTATTCACTTTTATGGGGGCTGAATTTCTGTTCATTACCATAAGGGCTGAACTTCTATTAATTTCTATAGGGTCTGAACTTCTATTCATTTCTATGGGCACTAAATTTCTGTTTATTTCTATTGGGGCTGAATTTGTACCCATTTCAATTGGAAGCATATTTCTGTTCATTGCTGTCTGCACTGGATTCCTATTTATATGCATCGGCACCGAATTTCTGTTAATATCCATCGCCATCGTATTTTTATTCATGTCTATCTGCACTGAATTCCTGTTGGTTTCCACCGGCACAGAATTTCTGATAATATCCATCAGCGCCGTATTTCTGTTAATTTTCATCGATATCGGATTTCTATTAATATCTATCGGTACTGGGTTTTTGTTCATATCCATCGGTACCGGATTTCTGTTCATGCCCATCGGCACCGGATTTCTGCTAATATCCATCGGCATCAGATTACTATTTTTATCCACCGGTGCTGAATTTCGGTTAATATTTTTCGGTGCTGAATTTCTGTTCACTTCTATCGGGGCTGAAATTCTGTTCGTTTCCATCAGCATTGGATTTCTGTCCATATATATCTGCAACGGATTGCTTTTCATATTAACCGGCGCTGAATTTCTGTTAATATCCATCGGCACCGGATTCCTATTTATATCCACCGGTACTGAATTATTGTCAATATTCATCGGCACCGGATTTCGGTTAATTTCTATCGGAAGTGGATTTCCATTTATTTCAATCATCGGAGGTGAAGCACCGTTAGTTCTTATCTGCGGTGAATTTATATTAATTTCAAGTATTGGATTAGAAATTCTGTTAATTTCTGAAAAATGAGGAATTTTAAAAATATCAATGGTCTGCTTCCTATTCATTTCTAGATGTAAGCCTTCGTCACCATGTTCTTTGTTCTCCGCTTGTATAATTGTATGGACCTCAGGCAATTTTGTTGGTTTTAGAATTATCTTGGGCTTTGGTAGTAAGCTATAACTGCCGCTTCTTTTAGCAGAACTAGAATGATTCAATGCTAAAAGTTGAAGATACGATTTAACATCATCTTGTTTTTGGATGAAAGTGGGATCGCTGAATAACTTAAGCAGTTCAAGTTCTTCTGTACTTATTGGCCGATATGTGTTATATTTTATACTTTTTGTTACAGCAGTAACAGTGGTGAGTAAGTTATTTGGTTTGCTTATACGTGAGGTGTATATTTCTTTACTTTTATTACCTTTAAACTGCCCATACTCCGTGTCGTTTCTTATTTTTTCTTTATTTTGTGATATTAGGAAAAGTTTTTGAAATTCTGGTTTTAAATTAATAGTGGTCCTGTTTACTGGATTCAATTTAGTAACTTTAATGTGAGTTGAATTTCCTGAATGAATTACTGAAGTATTTTTTTCACCATCTTGAACTTTTTGTTTAGTATTATTTCTAGAAGTTTTATCTTGTAAATTATTTGATTTATTTTGTATATTTGATAATAGAGGTTCAAGTTTGTCATTTACATTAACTGATTTGTTTACAACGTAAAATTGTGTATTATTTGCTTCCAGTAACTGTGTAGAACTCGTATTATCCCCATGTTTAGATACATCTGTAGAGACCTTAGCAAACTGATTATCAATTACAGTAAGTATGTTCTGTGTGGCGTTTGTATTTATATTACTATTGTTCTTATCGGCAACTTTATTCATTCGTTTATTCACAAGCGGTTGATAATTTACCATTTTTAGAAGGTCTTCTTTAGACGTGTTATTATTCTTTATATTCATGTTTATTTTTTTCTCTTCTGTGTCTGTAGGAATTGTGAGGTGGTCAAGTCCTAGAAATATTGGTTCTATCATCGAATCAATTTGCTTTTGTTTTGATGTTTCCAAACAAGATTCAGGGTAATATGTTGTGAAGGCATCGAAACTTCTAGGGCTCGATGATATGACTTCTTCAACATTTTTTACAGTAGGACTGGTAATGGGTATGTCAGTGGTAGTGTTAATTATTTTATAATATTTTTTTATTTCGTTGTGTTCTGTAAATGTTTGATAAACTGTTGTAAACGACTGTTCTGTGCCTGTAGGAGGTAGCAGTGTCTTTGAAATCTGCAGCATGTGCGGTGTAGATGATGTTATTTCTTTAAAATTTTCTGCATTGTTCTCATTTGATTTTAGACTTTTGTCCGGAATTTCAACAAAAATATTATCATCACAGAAATAGTTTTTCGTATAATGGATATTTGTTTTATCTTCGTTTACGGTTTGTTTTATGTTGTCACTTGGTTCAATTATTTGTGTCGGTGCCTTTGTTATTGTAGCTGTGCGAGACGTTAGTGGAAAAGTTACTGCGGCCGCAGTATCATCTGTTGGAAATTCAGACTTATTGAAAGTGACTGTCTTGACAGTGGTCATTGGAACAGTATATTTTAAAATTTCACTGTCACTGTTGAATTCATTTTGTAAAGCGTTATCAAAGTATGTTTTGTCAGTAGCAGAGAAAACGACTGTAGTTTGATTTGGCTCTGTAATGATTTTTTCACTTTTCCCATGTCTAGTTGTATTTTTTTTACTTTTGGTGTTTATTATAGATGTTGTGTTGGTAGCATGAATCTCGTTGGAAGATATATTGCAATTGCTTTTTCTTGTATTTGTAATATTGGCTGTTGAATTAACTCCAACGTATGATGAAGGTATAGTATCATTTACCCGAATTGAATCTTCATTTAATTCTTCTATTAAATCATTTACTGAGTCAAGAATACTTTGCATTCCTTTTGTGAATTCTATTTTAGTTAACACATCACTTGCATTAAGAATAATTGCGCTTTCTGTTTCATATAAGTCGTTATTGGATTTATTTTCACGTTTCGACAATTCTTCATCTACTTCATTTAGTACCTGAAGAAGTCCTAGAAATCCTTCAGTTATCAGAGGTGTTATTTCAGAAGATGTATTGGCTGTCACATTTTTATTAAAACCGATGTTTGTTTCCGTTAGCGTATTTTGATTCGCTTTTTTGGGCTTGGGTTTAAATGAGCCTCGTTCTACTTGATGGGTCAATAAACTATTATTATTTAGTGTGCCAAAAAGCCGTCTTGCACCATATAGAATATCTTCATCAGTGGTGTTAAATATTTCTTTCACTGCCATTTGTATGTCGTTGCCTTTTGTCGTTTTTTCTATAATTAAAGTTGTATTAATTTCTGTGGTTGTGTTTTCATTAATTGAACTAGAAGCTGTAAATGCTTCCACATTTTGTGTTCCTGTAACGTTGCTGGCTTCTTCTGTAGTAAAATTATTAGTTGCGGTTAATGTAACTCTATTAGTAGTCATATTAACGTACTTCTTTTTCTTGACAGTATCATGCAACTTATTTACACTTGTTACATTTTTCTTATTCGTAAGATTCTTCAATATTTTCCTTTTTAATTTCTGTAATTTATGTTTGCTAAGTTTTTTGCCTTTCAATAACTTTTTAAGCAGAATATCTATTTTTGTCTTTATCTGCTTTGACGTTTTGCTAATTTTGTTTTTATTTAATCTGGGTTCAGATTCGGTTGAATCATTAATAGCGCGAAAAAATGCAAAGCCAGCTTTTAAGTCTTCTTGATTTTCATACTTGTATATGGTATTATTAGGCCCAGACATGTTTAATTTTGAATTGCTTATAACTCCTTTAACCGGAGAAGATAACGACTGGAAGATTTTTTTTAGAACGTCTGACGAGCTTGTGTTTCCATTTTTCGAATAATTCAGACTTTCTTTTATTTTTTCAAAATGTTCATTGTAAATTGATTTAATTTTATTCATTGCGAGCTTTTCAGTAAGTGCACCAGGTCTTTTGCTTTCATGTTTAATAATTGTATTTTTTTTGGATATTGATGTAGTAGAAGTATTAAAACTGGTTGCTGGTTGTTGGCTGTTACTGGTTGTATTCCTTTGGATCTGTTGTATTTCTTCATTAATTTTTGTATTCCCTACAAATGATTTTCGTGTTTTCTTTTTTTGGGTAGATTTTTTTTTCTTTGTCGGTGGATTCCATGACAGTTTATTCAGGATTTCTGAAATCTTACTTAGATCCTCAATGTTAACCTGATTCGTCCTTCGGTTCAATGTCATGTTTTTCAAAACAATTTCTTTGCTTTTAAACGATGTTGATGTGTTTTTTTCATTTTTCTCAGTCTCATTAGTCGAATGTGTGTCAGATTTGATTGATGTTCCTCCAATAGTATCAACAGATCGATTTGAATTACAATAAGTTGATGTTGGTGCCCGTGATTCACTTTTGTTATACAGTGCAGTTTCCTTTTTATCCAGTATTGAAAATTTGATTCCGTCTTTATTTGCTTCTACTCCTACACGAATGTTTAGTTCAAATGCAATAGGTTTTTTCAATTTTATTTTTCTTTTTAATTTTCTTTCACTTTTGGTTTTAGCTTTTTCAATGTAGTCTTTATCTGCCTTCGTGAACAATGAAATACTTTTCGGTATTTTTGTTGACAGTGCTGTATTTTCCGGCATATAAGAAGTGAATTGTTTATTTACAAAAGTGGTTTCAATTCTGTAAGGTTCATAAGATAAAGATTCTGTGCCAGATTCAGTTTCTTCTTGAAATATCTTATAACTTTTATTAATTGGCTTGCTCACAAAATCTGTGTCTTGTGATTTTAGAGTAACATTAAACTCACTAAAGTCTTCTTTTTTGGTCCCTTCATTTGCTCTAAATATTGTTCCAGTAAATGTAACGTCAGATCGTGTATCTAACTGACTAGTGTGAAATGCTTCTGTAAAAGCGTTTTGTGTTGTTTCCATATTTGGATTTTCTAGTTTTTGCTTTGTAACCATAACTGGTATTGTTAATTGCATATTTGCTGTAGTATTTTGCATGATATCCGTTGAACTTGAACTCAATGTAGTAGATATAATGAAAGCTGGTGTTACTAATTCTGTAGTCAATAAAGTCGCTTCTTTTGTTCTTCCGACATCTGTGTTATTCTTAAAGTTTATGATTTCAGGTTCTGATAATGTAGTGATGAGGTCTTTTACATAATCGCGATATGTTGGTGTTTGAGAAGATGACAAAGTAGCATTAAGGATCTTGAGTGTGCTAATGTTCTCAGTTTTGGTGATTATCGCTGCAGCCTTAAAAAAAATATCATGCGAATATTTTTCTTTGTTAAAACTGGTGGTTGTGGTATTTACTTCCTTTAACTTAATGTAGTCTGTATTTGATTTATTTTTCATTTTTCCTTGCGACAAAGTCGTACCGTAATTTTCAAAATAATCTGTTTCATCATGACGTGTTGTGTTCCTCGTTGTAGTTTCTGTGAATGTTGAGGATGGCATTAATTGAATAGTTGCTGTAGCATCTGTAAAAGCATTTTCGTGATTGTTTTTAATACGTTCTGATATAGTATTTGTTTCCATATCTTTAGTTTTTATCGTGGGATGGGTTACAGATTCTGTTTGGGCCCCTAAAGCCATTGTATACGTTGGAACTGTAAGGGATTCATCGGTTTGATAATATTTTTTTGCGATTGCCGAATTAGTTATTTCTTCAACAGCTGTTTTACTTAATTCGGTTGTATAATATTTTGGTGAGTAGAATGAATCAGTAAAAGTGCGATCAGTGGTATTATTAGGCGATCGACTTGGCAAAATTACTGGGGGCATATTTATTTCTGTTTGTTCTATAGTACCATTATGTTTACCCCATAAATCATCACCCAAACTGTTTGCCTTTATTGTGATATGTTCCCGATTGACTTCTGAAATTTTAATTGGTGTTGTTTCTGTAGAAGTTGAATTATGTGATGATGGAGACTCAGTTGTTGAACTCATATTTTGACTTGGAAGCATTTTTGAAACATCGAATACAACTTTTGGAACAAATTTATTGTTTGTATTGATATTTAAACTTAAATTCTGCTTCAATGTAAAATGCTCTACGGGTTCAGTTAGCTCAGATACACGTTTGTCTGCTAGTGTAGTTACGACTGACTCTTCTCGTGCCAATGCATTTAAGTCGTTCTCATGTTCTTTTATTTTATTCTTCAAGGGTTCATCATTGATCCCCTCCATTTCTGAATCAGTGGTTATTTTAAAAGTGTTATCAAATCCTAGAATCCCCGCAGTTTCATACTGGTTTATGAAAGGTATCTTACTTGTAAGGCTCTTGCTTGCTGATTTTGTTGTTACTTCAAAAATGGATGTGATTTCTAAATCATCATTTTCAGTTATATTTGCGGTGTTAGGTATTTTGATACTATCGTTAGTTTTAGTCACAATATTTTCGGTTAGTAATTTACTGGTTTTCTCAGATTGTTGAACTGTAGATACTGGAATTACAATATAATTTGTCGGCCCATATTCATAATCAAAAAAGATTTTTTCAGTAGTATCATAAAAAGTTTGTTGGTCTCCTGACTCAGAGAAAGAATTTCCAACACCTTCAGTGTTTGTAATGTCTTCGCTTGTAGTGGTAAATTCTGGAACAGTAGCCGTAACTGAATGTTTATTATAAGTTGTAGTTGGTATTAGAGTCTTACCCTCTAGTGCTGTTTCAGTATTTGGCTCAGTGCTAATTTCTGTGAGAAGAAATTGCGTTGATTGATGTTTTTGTTTATCTAGTATATCCTTTAGTAGAGGATGTGGCGAATATACATGTTCTGATTTTAATATTGATTCAGTACTTGCGACATTCTTAAGAACAGTGATATTTTTAAATATAGTCATAACATTATTAGATTCCTTTTTATATAAGTCTGTTGTCATTTCAGAGAAAACTGCATCTGTACTTTTAATTGTTAGTTCATTGTCAGTAATATTTTTTAATGAAATAGTAGGAATAGGGTCTTCTATAATAACCGTAGTTTCCTCGGTATTCACAGATAAGCCAGTTGTTGGATAATTGCTGGTTTTAATGCCATCCTTTGTATAATTACTACTAGATTTGTCTTCAATCGTTATTTGAGAAATAACGTTATTAGTTGGCTCTACCTTGGTTCCTCTATCATCACCTTGGTAACTCGAATCAAATGTAGCTAATGTTGTCAACGATTCGGGTGTGGTATTTGTTCCAATATTCTGATTCATAGTGGTAATTGTAGTTCCTTGAAAATAAATAATTGTGGTGTCTGAAATGTTTTTTGTTTCAGGAGATTTTGAATTGGATATTATAATATTTTCATGAATTTTGGTGACTTTTGATACATTAAAAATAAAGTTTTGTCCAAACTCATTTTTATTTTCTGTCCATTTAGCAAATTCCTGGTTCACTATATTATTTGGTATTGGATAGCCAAATCCTGCTGCAGCTTTCTCTAAGGCATTGGTCTTGGTTTTTTTATTCTTCGTTTCTGTCCGGTCTGTTGTCATTTCAGATGAAACAGCATCCGTTGTTTTTATTGTTGCTTCATTCCTTAGTAAAATAGTAGGAACTGAGTCTTCTACAACAACCCTAGTCTTTTCAGTATTCAAAAATAAACCATTCGTTGTATAATTGCTAGTTTCGGTGCCGGCATTCGTATAGTTAATACTAGATTTAGCCTCATCAATGAAATTGCCATGAATTTCAGAACTTCTGTTATTATTAACTTTGATTTCATCTTCAGTGGGTTGATGTAATATTGTTTCTGTGGATGTCATTTCTGTTATGACATTATTTGTAAGATTCTTTCTAAATGTTTGCACAGTGTGCCCAAACGGCTCCTCAATCGTGACATGAGAAACATCGGTACTCATTAGCTCTACCTTGGTCATTTTATCAATAGTTTTAAAATCTTTATCATCCTGGATTGATTGATTGTGTATCCCTGATGAATCAAATAAAGACAGTGTTGTCAACAGTTCGGGTGTGGTATTGGTTTCAATATTCTGATTTGTTGTTATCATGGACGTTCCTTGAAAAATTGGATTTGTGGTGTCTAATATGTTTTTTGTATCAGGATATTTTGAAGTGGGCTGACTTGCGTTTATTTTAGTGTCTTTTGGGAGATCAAATATAATGTTTTCTCCGAATTCATTCACATCTTCTGTCCATTTAGCATATGTTTCGGTTGTTATCTCATTTGGTAGTGAATTGACAACACCACCTTTACCTTCTTCTAAGGACTTGATTTTGTCATTCTTCTGTTCTGTCTGGTTAGTTGTCACTTCAGATAAAAACGTGTCTGTACTTTTCAATATCAGCTCATTGGCAGTTATATTTTTTGATAAAATAGTAGGAACTGAGTATTCTATAGTAAACGTAGCCTCCTCAGTATTCACCGGTAAACCAGTTTTTATATAACTGTTAGTTTTGATTCCAGCATTTGTATTATTACTGCTAGTTTTGGCATCACCAATAAAATTGTCAAGTATTTCATAATTTATGTCGTTATTAGCTTTGCTTAAGTCTTGAGTGGTTTGAATAAATGTTGTTTCTATGGGTGATATTTCCTTAATTTCGAATTGTGTAACATTCGTCCTTATTTTTTGCACAATGTGTACATTAGGCTCCTCAATCGTTACATTAGATACCTTGGGAACTCTGTCAATAGTACCAAAATATGTCATATTATCATCGATTGGTTCGTTGTGCATCCTTGATAAATCAAGTGTAGAAAGTGTTGTCAACGATTTGAGTGTCGTATTTGTTTTAATATTCAGATTCGTTGTTGTAATTGTTGTTTCAAATAAAGTAGGGTTTGTTGTGACTGAAATGATTTTTGATTCAGGAGATTTAGAAGTAGAGGTTTTATTTGCTTTCGTTTTTGTGACTTTGACTCGGTTATGAAAAATATGGTTTTGTACAAATTCATTCTCATTTTTTGTCCATTTAGTATACTTTTTGGTCGTCATCCTATTTGGAAGTTCATTGCTAACACCAGGTTTATCTTTTTCTAATACAGATGTCTTGATTATTTTTTTCTTCAGTTCACTTTTGGTATACATTTTTGTTACATCCGTGAAATTTACTGGATCTAACTCTTTTGGAATACTTTGTTCTGTAGAAGTTGATATTGGTTCGCTAGTTATATATTTTGATTCTTTCTTTGCGTTTTTGCCTCCTATAGGGAGATTGTTTTGTGGTATTCTGTGATCAGTAGTAAAGTGTTCTTTAGGTAATTCATTAGCTGGTGAATCTTTAAAAAAAGTGTTATTTATTTTAAAACTCACCTTATGAGGACGTAAAGAGTAATGAAGTGTCTCTGTACTTTTTGTAGTACTTCTATTGTCGCTGACTTTTGTATTATGTTGTCCAATTAAATATGTTTTAAAATTATTTTCACCATTTTGAGTTACTCTTAAACCAGGTATTAAGGTGTTGTTTGTAATTAATGGTGGTGGTGTAAATTTTGGCAACTTTTCGTGTTTAGTAATGCTGGGTGACTCTATACTACTAGTAACTCGATTGACTATAGTTGTAGTTTGCAAAACATCAACGGTATACAATTCTGTATTTACATAACTATCAGTCGAAGAAAAGTTATTGGTAAGATTATTCTTTACAAAATGTTCCATATCAGTTGTTTGTTGCAATTCTTTTTCAAATTTATGTTTTCCTTGTAACATTGGCAAGGTGACTTCGAGTGATGCAATTTTTTCTCCCTTGTAGCTGGATTTGCCTGATATAAACCTTGGCGTAGTTTCCACTTCATTTTCTGGTACGTTTTTGTCAATATATGCAACCGTGTTATTTTCACTAAGTTGCAGTGAGCTTGTTGATTCATTTTGATATTTTTCTTCTTGACTCTTTGTTTCCAATGTGGTAACAGTGTTGACTGGATTGACAGTAGTGCTCTCTTGCAGTCGGTCATCTTTGTTAACGAAATCCGTAGACAGGTTTTCGGATGCAGTTTGATTAGTTTGCAAATAGTTTTTTGTAGTTTGTTTTGTGACAAAATCATTAAGTAATACGATAGCCTGAGTAACTTCACCAAGTTTGCTTGGTTCGTCAGAACTTGTAACTGTTTTGTGACTGTATTTGTTATCAGGTCGATCAGTAAAATGTTGCTTTGTTGTAGATTCTATGACTATGTTTTCTTCTTTCTTATCATCTTCAACTGTTGTGGTAGATATGTTATAATGTGTATCGTTTAATTTATTTTCGTATTGATTTACTAAGCTTTTAATCCTCGTTATGGTATTTATGTAGCTATCGCCAAGAAAGTTTGGTTGCGGATAATTTATAAAATCTTTGTCACACTGTGGAATTGTAGTACCATTTTCGCAACAAATGTTAATTAAATCAGTGTGGTTTTGTCCGAGATTTACTTCTATGTATATTTTTATAGTCTCACGTTTACGAATATATTTAAACACTTTTGTTAGGTTGTTTCGATCATTTGCAGATAAAAACTTGTAAAGGGATTTTAAATTACAATCGGATAAATTCTCTGATTTAACTGATTCATCATTTTCCTTGTATTGTTGATCATGCTCAGTGTCTATTATATCTACATCTATCGAAGACTTTTTATATAGTGTGTAATTTAATTCGTTTTCGTCAATGTTGTTTTTTCTTGAAGATACATCTTGTAATTCAGGATGCAAAGTCAGTATGACTATAAGGATACGTTGTAAAACACTTTTTGTTCGTGTACCTTTGAACAGATTATACTTTCTTAATCTATATTCATGGAGATCCTTTGTTTGTATGAGTGCTTTATATAATACTTGTTCCAGTCTTGATGGTATTGAGTGTTTCACAGCCGGAGACTGATCACTATCACCTCTTTTATCGTCTATTTCATTGTTCTCATCTTTTCCACAGTTAGTATGATTCAGAAGCGCAAATTCTTCGTCAAAGACGAATTTCTGAGTACGATTAATCAATTCTTGTCTTAAATTGAAGCATGTATTATTATATATGTTCCTATAGAGGTCGAATACTTTACCCTCGCTGCCGCTAAACTCATTGGTCTCTAAGGAATGCTTGCTAATGTTAAAGTAATCTTCCTTCGCTTTTAAAGTTTCCTGCATGCAAGCACAGAGACTGCGCAATAGCTTGAGCGTTACTTGAAGTAGATGTTCGTCACTTGTCGCGGCGTCCACCAGTTCTAGGATCTTCATCAACAGCGGGCTGTCACTGCTCGCTAATGAGTGCTTGAGTTGTATCAATCCGTTAGTTTGAAGCACTTGAGTTACGAGGCACAGAAGAAATACTATAGTTATGGTTTTCATTTTAGGTAGGTAGTTGTAAAGGCGTCATGTTGGAAGGGCTGAGCGCGGCCGAGTAGTTAGAACAATGGTGTCGACGTCACTATGTTTTGAGTTGCTGAGGAAAACTTAAATGGCTTCTGATAAGCGCAATGGCGCGTGTTGAGTTTTATTTTAATGCGAATCTAAATGTCTTAGAAACGATGAAGATCTTAAGGTTTTAATGAGGAGAATTATAGATATCTAATATGAATGCTGCCACCTGCAGAAAAATTGTATTGTACTTTGTTAGTCGAAACACAAGGAACATAAGCAAAGTTTATTTGGTCCTTTGTTATTTTGGACACAATGCAATGTTATTGGTAATATGCAACCCACATTGGAGGGGATAGAAGTTTTAGCATTGGTTATTTGTTTTTTCAGTCTGAATAACGACTTTTTTGTAGTACCGACGTACCGATATGGTTTGATGTGTTATTGAAGAAATCACTGCAGATAAAAATAATCATTGTGGGGTGGTATATCCTGACGCCCATTTCATAATAGGGAACCCTAACTTATAGCACTAATGGAGACACACGGCCTGATATGAAAAATATGATTTCAATTGTACTAGTATTATTTAACTAGT
Source organism: Orthosia gothica (assembly GCA_949775005.1). Lineage (NCBI taxonomy): Eukaryota > Metazoa > Arthropoda > Insecta > Lepidoptera > Noctuidae > Orthosia > Orthosia gothica. The sequence continues at coordinate 39,075,437 of OX459037.1, forward strand.
TATTTGTGATTCAAAGATATTTTTATCCCCAAATTCACACAGGCGAAGCTATTATCTAGCTAGTATCTCATTAGAATAGAATAGTTCTTCATTTGCACAGAAAGTAGGTATAAGTTACAGATGTTAAGTTTTAATGTAATGATCCTTATACTAACTGCCTTAACTAAGGCATGCAAACAGTTTTAGCTATAATAATAAAGACCCATTTAATATACAGGGAGGAATTTTGTAATGCCACCTGAAGGAAAAGTACTCTTAATAATGTAGATAGAAAATTTTACTCAATGAAAACATTCCTTTATTTTTGAATAGAAAGAAAACTGCATTCAAAGATTTTCGAAAACTTGCTTGCCACACCTGGGAATCGAAGCGACTAAAATCTTTAAAATTACATCCTGTACTTTTATTGCATCGATCCTTAGGGTCAATTATAAGGATGAAGTCTCTCTAACAAACTTGATAAATTAAATGAAAGGAAAACCATGAAATCTTGAACTATTTTAATTATTTACAAAAAATGGTAAACTAACTAAATAGTTGCTCGAAATGGGCTCCATTTTCTTGGATACACAAATTTATTTTTCTAACGAATTCTAGTCTTAACTAAATAGTAATTCGTAATTTTAATGGATAAATGATGTCAATGATAATAATTAGTTACTCACATAAGAATACCGATGTATATTTGAGTAAAAGTGCTAACTTGACCCAACTTGAATTTATAAGTCCAGATTTCATGGTTTTCCTTTCATTTAATTTACTAAGTTTATTAGAGCGATTTCATCCTTATAATTGACCCTAACGATCGATTCAATAAAAGTACAGAGTATAATTTTTAAAGATTTTAGTCGGTTCGATTCCCGGGTGTGGCAAGCGAATTTTCGAAAATGTTTGAATGCCATTTTCTTTCTTTTCAAAAATAAAGGAATGTTTTCTTTGAGTAAAATTTTCTATCTACAGTATTAAGAGTACTTTCCCGTCAGGTGGCATTACAAAATTCCACCCTGTGTTTTATTAAAACACTCAATTAAATCAATACAAGTTTACCATGTCATGATGAAATTCAGTAAATAATTTGAAGTAGGCAATAAAACACACAATGTCAATTTTAATGAATATGGGATTACAAATTCGTCAAGTTCCAGTTCAATACAGTTAAATAAAAATAAATGATTAAGTACAAGTCAGGAATAAAGAGATTTCATGTTATCATTTTAAATTCTTGTCGGTCAGAAATTCGCTAATTGGGTATTAATCATTGCTGCCATCTTACCCAGTTGTCCATCTCCTTTTGCCTATCCGTGAGCGTCTCCTGCAGCCTCGGGCCCAGCTCCTCCATGAAGCCTCGCACCAGCCCTCGCGAGTGCTCCAGCGCCTGCTGGCTCACCACCACGGACGCGAACTCCAGGTACGACTCCATCGTCGTCTCCAGCTCGGGTACTGGCAGCTTCGCCAGTTGGACATTCTGCAACGAGAAGATTTGTGTAAACACCCTTTACTTCTTTAGCACTCTGTGTAGCCCTTAATGGTTATGCTAACTGGTAAATACTTTTGTCTGACTGATAGGAGCTCTTAAATATCAACATACGATCAAATAAAATGTGCAATTTTCTTTTGAATGTACAACATAGGTTTGTTTAGAAATATAGATTTGCAAGCTTGCTTGCAGGAAGAATACAGTGCTTTTTTAGGCTATTATTCCTTGCCTTGTGAACAATATATATTCTCGTAAATAAACATTTTGATTTGTTTTTAGAATGAAAATAACTCATGTGAAAGCACTTTTAATGAACATCTTTCATTGTTGAGCTGTTTTTCATATTCTTCTCGTGTCGATGAATTATATTATACCCGACTATTAGGTACTTAAATTCCTTGAGCAAGCGTGATGAGTTATGCTCTTGCTTTTCCTGTATGCGAAAAGGCGTTTGTCCTTAGATGGGCCAGTACGAGGTAAGTATTATACTAGGTAATTATCTACCTGGCTAACAGCTGTTGTGTAAATATAAAAGACTAGGGTACATACCTGAAAGTCCTCGTCGTCTGACCCATACACCTGCGTGCTGAGCCAGCGCTTCGGCAGCGACATCAGGGACTCGCCCCATGCTGCAACAAGAAAAAACTCTTTGAGTAAAAGTTTCTATCGTACCAGCTAAGTACGAGCTTAAAATAAGAGACCTTGCTATGCTTGCCATGTGTTTTCTAAGAACATTTTAATTATAAATCAGTTGAATTGCATCGCATTGCGTCCATGGGAACTTTCATTTTCACTTAGTAAAAATCGCCTATCAGTGTGATATAAATAGATTCGTGTCGAGCCATCAGGAGTATCGCTAACACTCGAACAGGTAATGATAGAGGAGTTTGACTGACTACAAATTAATGTTTTTATTACCCGATTGCCGAAGGAGGGTAATGTGTTTATTTTTCAAAGATAATACCAGAAATAGTTCACCTACAATCCCTACTAAATTAAAATTTATAATAATTGGATAATTTAATTTTATTCAATTCAAATAAGGTTCATACAATGTGAAACTATTTTTAGGGTTCCTTACCCAGAGGGTAAAAACGGGACCCTATTACTAAGACGCCGCGGTCCGTCTGTCTGTCCGTCCAGGCTGTATCTCATGAACCGTGATAGCTAGACAGTTGAAATTTTCACAGATGATGTATATCTGTTGCCGCTATAACAACAAATACTAAAAACAGAATAAAATAAATATTCAAGTGGGGCTCCCATGCAGCAAACGAGATTTTTTTGCCGTTGTTTTGCGATAATGGTACGGAACCCTTCGTGCGCGACTCCGACTCGCACTTTTTTTTTTTTTTTTAAATCGTTGCCCCACACTAGGAATTTCTTCTTGTATCGTGGGTGCGTTTACAAACACTGGCACTGGGCCGGTTTTTATTAGCTTTAGCTAACAAAAATTACCCAATTAACAATATATCTGAGTCTGAATATGTTTTATTATTTACATCTCAGACAACAGTGCTCTTCCTTAAAAATATTATGCATTGAAAAGCTTGCAAGTTCAACCCTGATATATATGTCATGGGCCAACTGATTAATCATTGCACTATGTATAATGTCCGGGCATTATGAATCAAGTCGGGCAATGTAATGAATACTGATTTAAACTTCTATATTTATCACATTGTCTGGTCATTATGAATATTGCTACGTAACGGTTGAGCAATTCGATAGTTATGGTCAATGAATAAGTGCAAGAGCGAGCGAAGATAGTGACGGGAGCTGAAGCTAGCGAACAAAGCGAGCGAACTCAGCTCCCGTCATATCCTTCATGTTTGGTTACTTTGGACATATCAGACAGAAATATCAGCCCCGGGACTCCGTCGAATTTGTTTCTTAAATAGTAATCATACTTACCTATTGTATATTAAAATCCATGTCAACATTAAAATAATAAAAAAAAACATAATTTTATTACCCGGTCCAATAAGTGATAGGCATTATTCAAAAAGCCCGGTCAATTTAATTATTTCAATAGTTTATATCACATTGCCAACTCATATTGGGCATTTAAAAAAATGTCTGAGCATTATGAATAATGCCGTATTAATATCTTAGTCCATAAAAAACATTGCACGGTTGGCGCAGTGGTTGAGCGATTGACTAATGAGCTGAGTGTCGCGGGTTCGATTCCCGCACGGAACAATATTTGTATGACCAACAGTAGTTGTTCCGGTTCTGGATGTTTGTGTATGTGAGTTAATATGTTTGTACACGATACAGGAGACATTCCTAGTGTGGGGCAAGGTTTCTTTTATACAAAAAAAAACTTAATTCAAAAAATCAAAAAACCTGACTGCTTCAAAAGCGAACTAAAAAGTCCTAAACAAGGAAAAAATCATGCTGTGCAGTCGGAGGATACATATTCGCGGGCTGGCTGACCAAAATCTGGTGTATCCTCCGCCTGCACAGCATGATTGTTTCCTTGTTTAGGACTATTTAGTTCGCTTTTGAAGTAGTCGGGTTTTATGAATTAAGTTTTTTTATTTATAACTTTTTAGTTAGGTTTTTTTCGAATTAGATACATTTAAATATATAAGTTTTATATATTTTTGAAATCACCTCTTAAAACCCTTTATTTTGATACCCCACACGATTGGTTTCGAAGAAAAAAAAATTTGGGCCCCCACAATATGGCACCCAAAATCCGCCATTTTTCTATTGTCCAATTTTAATGTAGTCTATGACACTCGCAGGGTTAAGACGCATCGATTGACGTATGAATCATCAAAATCGGCCAACGCGTTTGGTTTCTGGAACGCCATATAGGAACAAACATACATACATACATACTTACATGCATACATACATACATACATATATACATACATACATAGACTGATAAACACATTACCCTCCTTCGGCAGTCGGGTAAAAAAACATTATAGGTTAATTTGTAGGTATATAAACTAGGACCAAGTAAAATAAAATAAACTAAAGAACAATAAAGTAAAATGGTGACTCCCTTTTGTGTAGAATGTAGATGAGTTAATGTAGGTCACCCACCTACAGTATGACCAGTAATTGTACCACATTATGATGTTTTCAGTTTGTTAAACTTATGTCAGTTTATGATTGTACTCAAACACTTTATTTTTACAACTTCTCTTGTTTACTTATTTATTTTCGTAAAACATGGTATAAAAATAAAAAGGTACAAAAAAAATAGAGTAGACATGTTTTGCCAAGATTAGACATAGCATGCAAATATTTGACATGTTGTATTTGTTGTAAATCTAGCGCCAATAACATAGTCATTGGTTTGATTTTGCGATAGTCAGTGGAGGTATCAAACAAATATTAACCAATACTTGAGATTGGTTGGTGTATGTGCATTCCTGATTCTTCTCTTTACAAGGTCACGCTTATCGAGTTTCCGCGGGTTTCCGAGTTAGCGATAACCAATTTATTACAAAAAGTGTAATCGTTATCAGCCGGATGTATTGACTGCGCTCTATTCTTGTCGAGTTTCAATAAGTCATTGCACAAAGTAGTTAAGAAGATTTTTTTTATCAGTTTTCGCCTTTTTCTAAATCCATTAAATTCAATACCGATGCATTGGTCGCCTTAAAGCTCCAGAGCCTTGAACATCGACGCCGAGTTGCCTTAGTAAGTTGAGTTTTTTATCGGTTACATTTCAGTGAGTGTGCGACAGAACTGCACAATTTGATTCCGCCTAGCCCTTTCCATCACCGGACTACAAGACTTACGGCGATGTGCAACCGGTACATGGTGGACATCCCACCCATACGTACAAAGCGTTTTGCGAATACTTTCATTGTGCACACAGCTAAGGAGTGGAATTCCCTGCCAGAGTCAATGTTTCCTGATAGCTACAACCTTGGGGTCTTTAAGTCAAGAGTGAATAGGTTGGAAAGGTTATTTACAATTGACATCAATTAAAACTAAGATTGTTGAAAGGAAAGGACGATCTTCCTTACGATTGACAACGGTAAATCTTATACTATCTGTTCTCTATTGCGGTTTTCAATAAGTCCTGTATCTCAGATCAAATTCCTCTAATTGGGTAACAGGTTGCCGTTCAAACAAATGGTTTACAGCATCTTACAGTGTTGTGTTATCCCCTTAACCGTAAGTAATGCGATTGTTGACTCCACAACATTGAGCTTACATTGGTACCTACAGACAGGGGAGATAATTGAATTAAAGGGGTGCAGACTATCCTCAGAAGTTATGTGTAATATTCAAAATTGCTTGCGAGGTTCTTAAAAATAATGTTCTTCATGCATTTAGATGTGAACTTTGCATTGAAGTTAAGTGGTTTATTCACTTTTTCAGAGTCTTCAGTCTGGTCTTAAATCTGGTCTGAAATGTAAGTTTGTTCTTGCTGTTGATTTCGGAAAGAGCGGAGAAAAAGCACAAGTACATAGTATATTTAGGTTTTTTAGAATTTGTAGGATGAACGGTAGGATCGTGCACTATCTTACGACTGACGTGACCAGAAAACTGCGAAAATTATGTTTTGAATGTGCCCTTTAAACCTAGGTACTCCAGCATTTGGGGGCAGCTGTAGAGGTGAGCTTAACAACCTCTAACCTAACATGGACAATCTGGGCTGCTATTAGTAGACCTGATTGACAAAGTGGCAAAGTTCGGGACAAAGTGTTAGATATAATTACAATACTTAACACCTTGTCCGATATGTGAAACAAACCGAGCGACTTGCTACCACTAGATCAATGAATCAAACAGTCTTCTAAAAATGTTAGGTACCACTTACACCGTGCGCTGTTTTTTTCACTTTCAACAGATATAAAAAATATCTGCCATGTTATCTCTTCACCACCCCTGGTGTGGATTAGTAGAGAATGCCGAAGGCATTTTGTCTATCTTTGTACTTTAGTGCACGAAGACTAAATAAATATATTCTTCTCTCTAGAGAATACAGTTGTAATATATTAAATTGCAACTGCTCAAATCGTCTTCTATACATATCTAATAGACACATAAATAAACACAGCAGCACTTCGGCCGTAAGTGTCCATTTTCCTTGCACCGCCTGTCTCCTACCACCCCAGTGGGGGCAGTTCGGGCATATAAAGAGTTAGTGGCAATATCCTCTGAGGGCCCAGCTGCGGGTCTTAATGGTCCGAGTGTGTACGTGATCGGCAGGATAGAGGGGTGGGTTAGATGTCTCTCTCAAGGTCTGTGAGGAATGAGGTAAGTGGTTTGGGAAGTTATGACGGTGTATCGGTGGTTTGGTTCTGTGTTGAGGCGATTTTTCAATATGTTTGTAGTGCATCTTTGTGGTAGACAAACAAATTCCAGAGAATATAGACGTGTTCTTGTTACTTTTATGTTATAATATCCTTACCATTTTGTCTTACGGTAATATACTCGTAGGTAAATAACAGGGCTCGTGGGTTTCATATACCTGGGTCGCGGATAAATTTCAAATGGAGTTACCGCGGCCCTGACACAAGCAACTGAAAGAATACGAGTGGGTTTAAGTCAGTAAAAGTCTGACACGAAGCGGGAGGGCTTCACCCATATAATGTATGCGTAAGAAAAGCTTTAAGAAATTTTATTAGTGTTTTCTCGTGGTTAAATATGTTTGTGGTATATTGTTATTTTTTTAAGTTTGTGCCCTTAAGACGGTACCCTGACCAAAAAATCGGCATGAGATATGAGCATTCCTATTGGTCTTGCGGCACTGGTGGCGCATAAATTACAGTAGTGAATACGCCCAGAGTTTTAGAATAAAATCTTTATAAAATCGAATTTTGGTCTTTTGAAAAAAAAATACTAATATAAAATGTTCGTTAATAAATTGTCTATCCATTAGTGTTAGTACAAAAAATAATTAATGAACACTTTACGAGGAGATGCATGCTATCAATAATTATTTCTCATTTTAATGTTTCTTTTGGAAGGAGATTAGTGAAATATATACAACATTAAAAAAAACGAAATCTACCATTTTAGAATCAATATTATGTTGAAATTTAATGTATTTTTATTAATTGATATTTCTTTTTAAATAACGAGTAGATAGCGCCTAAAAACAGCACGAAAAACGGCTTGCGCCGCGTTTTGCTCGGGGTACCGCCTTTAATAGTAGGTAAATCTTTCACCAGCATCTCCTGCAAAATATGATTGCGTAAAACTCCACTAGCGCCAAAAACTTAACTCAGAGTTAGTTGCTAACACTAGGTTAAATAACAATTACGTCATACATAATTGGCCGGGTTAGCTACTGACTCGAGAGTTATTAAGAGAACCCGGGTGGCGCAAATGGGGCTAAGAATTGATTGAATCAAGTATTACAAAAAACGTAGATTAATCAGCGACCCCCAATTAATGAGGCACGTCAATTTATCACAGGTGATTAATCCGACCATCGCTTTGTCACTGGGGGTGACGTATCACCCCATTTGTTGCCACCGAGCCTTTTAATTAGGTGGTCACTCTTGCTGGCTTAATTTGTACCGCGATCAATTTTAATGTCACATAGTAAGGTCAAAAATTGTAATGAACCGAATCAGTGATTGCAAAACTTTGATAACCTATATAAACATTTTTGAACATCATTTATATTTATAAAATCACTAGAGAGATGCCAACTTTGACTTTGGCCGACTAGCCGATTAGTCGCCTGAAAAGAGGCCGACTAGTCGGCTAACTAGTCAGCCAAGCCGATCATGGTTTCGGGGGTATTCGTAAATTTCGGTAAGGCTTTGTTTACAGCTGCTGACACATTTGTATCACAGTTTGGGAGTTAAAACCGTGATAAAATGCGTGACTCAAGCCTATCACAGAGGCCGTGCTCACCCCGCTGATTCACGCGCAAGTCGCAACCGCCGCCTACGAGCGTGTCGGAACATGTTTTTATCCGACTGCCGAAGGTGGGCAATGTGTTTATTAGTCTATGTATGTATGTATGTGGCGTCCTAGAGACCAAACGCGTTGGCCGTTTTGATGACTCTTATTACGTCAATCGATTTGTCTTAACCTTGCGAGTGTCACTGGCTATATTGAAATTGGAAAATAGAAAAATTGCGGATTTCGGGCGCCATATTGTGGAGCCCCAATTTTTTTTCTTTCATACCCATAGTGTGGGATATTAAAATAAAGGGTTTTAAGAGTTGATTTCAAAAATATATAACACTCAAATGTACACAATTTGAAAAAAAATTGCTAAAAAGTTATAAATAAAAATCAAAAACCCGACTGCTTAAGAAGCGATCTGGAAAGACGTAAACAAGAAGAAAATCATGCTGTGCAGTCGGAGGTTACATCTGGTTTTGGTCTCAGCTAGCTCGCGTATATTTATCCTCTGACAGCACAGCATGGTTTTCTTCTTGTTTAAGCCTTTTTAGTCGGGTTTTTGTTTATTTCAACAATTTTTGTTTACAACTTAACAATGATTATCAATTTATTTTTAGTTATTAATAGTCACCATCACTATTTCAGCCGAAAGACGTCCACTGCTGGACATAGGCCGCCCCCAATTAATAATAGTGTATAAAGGTAACCACTAAAACTCAAACAGTAAAAAACATATCTCAACATTTTTCATCTCAGCAAATCAGAGACGAAACATCTCAGAACATTCGCTTTTTACATTAATCTCCATTCACTCGCTTGCTAAGCAGTTAAATAAGAGCTGTTTCAACAGAAACCAGCGACGAATCCTCCAGGCGACGTCTGAGGGTCCGTGGCTTCAATAAATTATCGTCTGTGTCGTGATGTGACGTCACAGGAGACAGATCGCTTCGTCAGGGTAGCGAAGCGGTAAATTAGACAGACATGCCAATTGCCAATATAGGGTCCTAGAGTCAGGAGGAAAACAAGGACTATTATATGTGAAAATAAGAAACGGTAAAAGATGAACTAGGTATAATTTTGCTTATTCATTATACATAATGTATAATGAATAAGCAAAATTGGGTGAAATAATATACCTATAAAAATACCCGTTTTTAAAGGGGCCACTTTGAACTGAGATAACTACGACTTCACTTGGAAAAGTTCAAATAAACTTTTGGTTAAAGACATTTTATTCGTTTTTAAAAGTTGGTTGTGGTTGGTTTCTGTAATACTGCCATATGTATAACCATATTCATATGTTATGTTAAGGACGTTATTAGCGTTGAACAGCATTGAGCAAGCGTGGTTATTAATACTCGTGACCATATCGGTAAGGGAAAGACAAAAGACAAAGATATTTTATTTCAACCAAGCCTTTTCACTGAAGAGGGGCAATTTTAGGCTGGTATTATATTTATTAAGACGACGATGACCTTGAAGGAATAAAACGCGCACTCGTTTCACACCCGCGCGACCCAAAATTCGGTAGCTTTCTGTTTTTTCCATATTATTCTATAAGAAAAAAACACGGTGTAGGAAAACATCGTGAGGAAACCGGCATATCCTAGAACCAAAAATTTGAAGACATGTGACATCCATCAAACCGCACTGAGCCCGCGTGGTGGATTAAGCCCATTCCCTCTATCACAGAGAGGAGACCTGTGTCCCAGCAGTATTAGATATAACTTAGAATAAAATTAAAAATGTTCGTAGATAAAATTATTAAGAAAATCGTCAATGTAACATAATATTTTTCCAAAAATTATGACTAGCCGTTTTAGACGTGATTCTCATTTTAAAATGAGCTTCTGAGGGGTATCTGCGCCTTAAGGTTTATTGATGAATCCCGACTATTGGATTTCGAACAGCTAGTTCTGGAATCGATCCTTGAGCCCGGCTAAACGGTTTTACGGTATTTGTGAACCATATATTAGGTAACAAAAAAGGATTAATTAGAGAGAGATTTACCGCAGCCATGGAACAAGCAACTGAAGGAACACGGGTGGGTTTTAGTCAGTAATAGTCTGACACGCCGTCCCGCTTCACCTAGAGCGAGAGAAGTCATTAGATAACTTGCCACCCCCAAAAAAAAAAGAAAGAAAGGTAACACAAACAAAAATATAAAACAGACACAATATAAAACAATAATTTGTTTGTTAAAAAAAAAGATAGTGTGTGTCCTTGTATTTTCGGACACAGAAGCTAATGAATGGGTACTTTCTGAAAGTCGGTGAAACGAAAACCCGTTAATACTCGTGCCGTTTATTGTACCGGAAGTGTTATCTATAGGGTTCTATATAGTTCTATACATATGTCAGGATCGGGCACATTAGGTAGGCGCTAAATTGGCAGCCACCGTCATTTGTGCCCCGGCTCGGGTCGACTCGGGTCGACCATGAGATCAATCGACTTATGGCGGAAAGGATACAAAAACGTCCGGATCATCTGACTAGATTTGCCTTTGCCACTTCAACAATAGAATTGTGCCAGTTTTGTATGACCTCCAGATACTTTTTAAATTAATTATTATTATTAATTAAATTATTGGATGAAATTTAAATATTTTTGCCTAGCTATGATTTTTAGGTAATAGTAAATTAATAAAAGAAATATAACGAATATAACAAGCCTCTGTATATGGCCTTCATCGATTACGCGAAAGCCTTCGACAGCATAAAACATGAAGCTATATGGGAGAGCCTGGCAACTCAGGGTATCAGTGCGGTCTACATCAACCTTATTAAAACCATCTATTCCAAAATTAAGGGAAGAATACAACTGGAAACACTAGGCGAAGAATTTAAAATCAAAAGAGGAGTTAGACAAGGCGACCCACTGTCTCCAAAGTTATTTGCCGCCGTTTTGGAAAATGTCTTCCGAAAACTGAATTGGGACCTACTAGGACTTAACATCGATGGAAGGAAACTGAACCACCTCAGGTTTGCTGATGACATTGTCTTGTTCGACGAAGAACCACAAAAACTGGAGAGAATGATCCAAGACCTTAGCAATGAGAGTAAAAAAATTGGATTATCACTAAACACAGATAAAACCAAATTACTAACAAACTCCAAACCAGTTCAAATAGCAATTGATAATCAACTTATTGAATATGTGGAAGAATATATATACCTGGGCCAGATCATCTCCCATAAAGACCAGACTACCAGGGAAATAAACAGACGAATCGCAAACGGCTGGAAAAGGTACTGGTCAATGAAGGAAGTGGTGAAATCTAATGACCTCAGTATGGGAATCAAACGGAAAGTCTACAACACCTGCATCCTCCCTTGCATCACATATGGATGTGAAACATGGTCACTTTCGAAATGCCATAGAGATATGTTGGAGCATTGCCAAAGATCTATGGAGAGAAGCATGTTGGGTATCAGGAAACTAGACAAACAACGAAACATCGTCATCAGAGCAAAGACCAAAATAACAGATGTGCTTACCAAGATAGACCAACTGAAGTGGAGATGGACAGGCCATATGCTACGTAACCCACAGGAAAAATGGAGCAAAATTTTGACTGACTGGTATCCTAGAGGTGGAAAAAGGAACAGAGGAAGACAGAGAAAGAGATGGGAGGACGAATTAAAATTTACAGCAGGTCCTAATTGGAAAAGAGTCGCTAGAGACAGAAAACAGTGGAAACTGTTAGAGGACGCCTTTGCCCGGAGGCACACTGAATTGAGAGATATACTTTAAAAAGAACTGGAAAGAACTACAACTGAACAAAGAATCGAAATTCAGGATGGAGAGGCTTATATTATTATTAAATTAATAAAATACTCATTGATATTTGTATATGTAATCAAAATTAAAAATATAATTGTAACCCATTTAGGTTGCTTAGTTCATGGGCGATTGTAACGATTGTGGTGTTGTTTTGTAATGTAGCTGTTCTTCATCGCGAGAAGAATCTTTTTTACTCAAAAATGCATGTAATGTGGTCATTATTTTGACAACCTTGTTTGAGAAAAGTCGACCTTGCCGTTCTGTTTCAAGGAGCGGCCGGCAAAGCTTTGCTGGCCGCTCTAACAGGCCGGCAAAGTTTTGCCGGCCGCTATTTTGACGTTTCAACGTTTTAAAAAATCAAATCCAAAAAGATTTTATTTAAAACACAGCTGTTTGTATCTATAGAGAAAAGTACAAAAAGATTTTATTCCATATTAGGCTGTATAGTTCCAACTACCATTGCTCAAAAAATAACAAAGAAGTAACAAAAGCGCGGTTCAGCGTGACTTTTTTGCTAAAAATGAGTTCTCAAAGCGAAAATTCTTCCGATTCAATGTGTTTAACACCGCCAGACATTAAAGATGAAGCTAAATTAGTGGTTGAAAATTTGATACCGCAAAACTCAAAGGAACAATATAAGCTTGCTTATGAAAAATTTGTGCAGTGGAAAATCAGTAGGAAATCTAAATCTTTATCCGAAAATGTTTTTCTTTTCAATAATACAGCAGTCAAACACCGCATTACAATTATCGCATTATATTAACTATTAGTAATATCAAACAAAATCGGTGTTGAATTTTAGTAACTGCACTTTTCATAATTGTCATTTTAATTAAAATTCTAGTTAATTAATATATTTTTTATTTAAATTACTTGCTGGTTTTATTTAGATTAGGTACTTGCATTTTTGAGTAAAGCACTATACAAACCTTGGCCCACAATGACTGCTTCGCTGGTCACGCTATGATTGCCTCGAGCTAGCCTAGCTACGCTCTAGGCCTTTCAGCTTGGCCATCATTGCAGCCCTTGCTGTGCTCGCTGTAAAGGCCTCGACCTACGGTCTCGGCCTTTATCTCAGCTCGTCCATCAAGTGCTGCACGCTGACCGCGCTGTGTCGGCCTGAAGCTGCGCTAAGCTGCGCTAAGCTGCGCTGTCGGCCATAATCAGCGCGACCAGCAAAGTAGTCATTATAGACCGCGGCAGTAATGTACTATTAAGTATCAATGTGGATTGTTACAAGAGTAGAGGGAGACCAATTAAGCGATTATATATCCAGAATGAAGTTTACTAGATTATAGTTTAGAAGACACGTGACGCCTATTCTAAATAAATTGGGACAAGGACAAGAGACTGATAATTAAGTAGGTACTCAGATAATGTATGAACAACCTTCCTAGATAGATAGATAGATTGCCTTTTCAGCACTTCGACTTCAGGCCTCCTCTCTGTGAGAGGGAATGGGCCGTGATCCACCACGCGGGCCCAGTGCGGGTTGATGGATGTCACATGTCTTCGAATTTTTAGTTCTTGCACATGTCGGTTTCCTCACGATGTTTTCCTTCACCGTTTTGAGAACAGTGGTGATGAAATAATTTACACAAATGAAAACCTACCTATGTTCATATAATAATAACTTCCTACTACCTCCATAATAATTATTATTTAGAAGTGCGAAAGTAAATCTATTTGTATGTTTGTTTGTTACCTTTTCACGACTAAACGGCTGAACCGATTTAAAAGAAATTTGGTATGGTGATCGTTTGAAACCCTGGGAAGGACTGATTGTTTTATCTCTGGTAGTGTGTTCCCTTGGGAAAATAAAACACATAATTATAATACTAATCTTACTTTTTATATAAGTTACGGCAACTGTAACAAAGCAAGCGATATAAACCAGGAAAACCGAATTACAAATGAGTACAATTCAGCGACATGTCACCCCTTTCTACACAGTATTCAGTACGAGCTTATATTTGGCGGACAGCGAGTATCGACCGCACCGGTAGAGGTCAGTGCATTATTCTGTATGGACTGTACGAGTATGTATGTAGTTACAGAATTAGGAAAATGGCAACATGCGCGTATATGTTGTTCGATTTGCAATTATATTATATATTAATGTTACATTGCAGTAAAAATAAAGTAACTAAGGCGACAGAATCTGTAATGATCTTCAACATAGGTCTTAACAGATTAGTACTTTAACTTGAAATTACTTTATTAAGATAGCCCAATGTTTAACGATTGGCTGATCATGGTATGATCACAATCATAGTAGAACTTACATTGTTCATCATCAGGTACACATTACGTTACTTTCAAACCAACATTCAGCATCAAAAGATCTATAAAAATAATCTTTCTCTTTCAAAGGCAGTTGAGGTTCAACTTCGGCAAAAGGGTAACAAGTTGGATAAAGAAGAAGCTTATCCACTTACTCAGTGTTCTATATTCCTTTGCGAAGGTCAAAGAACTTGGAGGAACGGCTCAGGCTTGCGCTCAGCCTTTGAACTAATCAACACAAAATAATCCCACAGTAAAGTGTGTTACTAAGTTTTTATTATATGCAGATGATCTTAAGGTATACAGACCTATCCGAAATATACAGGATTGCTATCTTCTTCAAGAAGATCTGGATAGACTTAGTGACTACTGTCAGGCAAGCAAACTTCAACTAAGTGTATCGAAGTGCAACTATATAAATTTTACCAAAAACAAGAACGTTTTCAGGTTTGCATATTCACTATGTGGTATCTCATTGAATAAGACAAACGCTGTACGTGATCTTGGTATACTACTCGATTGCAAACTCTGCCTTGACCTCCACATTGAGAAAATCGTAAGCAAAGCTTATAAAATGTATGGTTTTATAATGAGATCCACTCAAGATTTCAAACGTACCTCCTCATGTCTATGCTTATATAATTCACTTGTTCGTTCTCAGCTCGAGTATGCGGTATCAGTTTGGAATCCTTTTTATAGCAAGTATATTGATATGATAGAAAAGGTTCAACATAGGTTTCTACGTGCAATGCATTACAGATGTCATAGATCATATCTAACCTACTGCCAGTTACTCAGTAAGTACAAGCTTTTGACGCTCAGCTCTAGGCGAAAACAGTTGGAGGCGATGACACTGTATAACATTGTTCATAGCCAATTTAATTGTACTACCTTAAATGGCGTGCTTTGTTATGCAGTACCTAGAACTGTACACAGGCGTCGGGTGAGTGCAGTTCAACTGTTTGCAGTGGCCTCCTGCCAATCTAATACTGGTTTGCGTGCACCAATTCGGAGAATGGCAGCATCATATAATGACACCTTTGAACAAATAGACATATTTTCTTGCTCCCAGGCTAAATTTCGGAGACTCTTATATGAGACTTTGTCAACTATTTGATTTAATGATATCTTTTTCTTTCTTTATTATGTAAGTTTTTATTTTTATATAATTTTATATACGTCGCATATCCCCATGGGAGCTGTTGTGGCTGTTGTGAGTGTGTTTGCGATACTGTTAATTTAATTATAAATATGTATGCACCTACCCAGTTATTTCGCAATCACACTTACTTGTCGGATTGGCTTTTTGGGCAGGGTGTGATAATTATGTAATACATGTGTGGCTACTTTCTAGCGACCTATAGATTTATTCATTTTTTGTTAACCTGTGAACAGTGCTGTGGGCTGCATTATCACGTATACAAAATAATTTTATATTTCGAATGTTTTATCCTATAATGTAGTTGTTTACTGTTCCTTATTTTAATAAAATAAAAATAAAAAAAATAAAGTACCTATCTACTAAAAATAAAATAAGTCCTAATCTTGGTCTTGGTGTGTTGGAAGGCAAAGGTCTAAATCCATTCAGGTGTTGAGGCGTGATTGTTTAACAAACATCCAAATGTTGGTGCAGATTCCACATTTATAATAGCAGAATACCCATACGAAGTAGGTGTTTTAAATTAAAACATGGCGCTTGTCGAAACGATGGTAATATGAACTCTGCTTACAATAGCAGACATCGCCAGCTGCAGGGGGTATTTCATAAACATTCCCTCGCCCCCAGGTGTCGTTTCACATGGGGCAGCGATTAAAATTAATTGTCTTGTGAATTTGTTTGGAATTAATATTTATTTTGCATTGCATGCATATACGGACATAGCATGAAGAATTCCCAAACTTAAATGGGCAGGGATGGCCGATGAACGGATGGCCGATGGGGCAGTAAGGTTCCGGAGTAGCGACCGCAAACTGAAAGACGTTGTGTTGGAAGGCCTCCCACCAGGTGGCAGGCGGACCGATGACCTGATGAAGGTTGAGGGGATCCGCTGGATGCGCGACGACCGGGACCGATCAATGTGGC
This sequence comes from Orthosia gothica, assembly GCA_949775005.1. Taxonomy (NCBI): domain Eukaryota; kingdom Metazoa; phylum Arthropoda; class Insecta; order Lepidoptera; family Noctuidae; genus Orthosia; species Orthosia gothica. The sequence continues at coordinate 39,091,909 of OX459037.1, forward strand.
GACGCTTGGGCACACAATAAATAATAGTACAAGTGCTTGGGGACGCCTATGTCCAGTAGTGGACGTCTTTCGGCAGCTATGATAATGATGATTGCATGCCTCTGTGGTCATCGCATGACTAAAAGTATAATGTTAGTATTTAGTATAATGATAAATGTAGTTGATATGAAACATATATCAGTACCGTACCTACTAATTAATTTTTACCATTATTTTACCAGCAATAAGTATAACGATTGCCTTAGTTTTTCAACATACTTACTACACCAAACTTATAGAATTTTCTGTTGCAATATCTAAGGAGTTTCTTTGCGTTCTTCTATTTTAAATAAATACGTACATTAAGATAGAAGTACTAACATTAACATTCGAAACGGGATATTTACAACAAACAGTAAACATGGTAATGGTAATATCCCGTTTCGAATGTTAAATGTTAGTGTTAGTGACCATGAGAGTTTAAAAACTTAAGATAGAAGTACGTTTTGCGTTATGTGTAGTTACATTTAATGAGTAAATAATTAATAATTGAAACAATACATCACGCATTGCACACATTTCGCAACTTTTTCTACCCTCAACTATAACAAATCTCCCTGCAGTAAGTATAATTAATAACTACCCTCCCCCTTCTACCTCCTCCCCCCTAGCAGCCAGGTGTACCTTCACACGCGGCTCGTCTGTTAACTTCACCGTGTGGAAGAACTTAGGAAAATCAATAACGAGCCGAATTCGTTCGTGTTGGGACTCGGTAGGTACCTAACTACTGTAGTTCAGTATGTCAGTAGGTAGCAAAAAGTTTATGGAAAAGAAAGGATAGTTTAGAAGGTCTATTTGTTTGTGAAGCTGCTAGTATCAGTCCCATGTTACATGGGGTCGGCACAACACTTTTTCTTGCTCCATTCCATCCTGTCCCTCGTCACGCTATCACTGACTCCCTTTTCATTAATATCACTCCACACACATCTACTAGTACATGTTGTATAGAAAGAACCGGCCAAGTGCGTGTCGGACTCGCGCACGAAGGGTTCCGTATCATTATCGCAAGAAACGGCAAAAAATAACGTTGGTTGTAGGGGAGCCCCGATTAAAATTTATTTTATTCTGTTTTTAGTATTTGTGGTTAAAGCGCTTTAACCAAAAATACTATTTTGTGGTTAAAGCGGCAACGGAAATGCAACATATGTGAAATTTTCAAATGTCTAGCTATCACGGTTCATGAGATACAGCCTGGTGACAGACAGACAGACAGACGGATAGTTGAGTAATAGGGTCCTGTTTTAACCCTTTGGGTACAAAACCCTAAAAAATCTATGGCGCGCTTACTTCACCCTGGGTTAACATACTAACTTCGAATTAGTAGCTAACTCGGCCATTATGTTTGACATATTTGTTATTTAACCTTGTAGGTACTAGCAACTCAATCTTAGTTAATTCCTTGACGAAAGTGAGCCTAACATCCAGTTTCCCAGCATGAAAGCACGCGTTATCTGCTGTGATTGGTTGAATGAATTTTCAACAGCCAATCACAGCAGATAACGCGTGCTTGACAATTTGTCACATTAATTCTCCGATAATTTTGAGCTGGGAAACTGGCGTTATGAGGTTTGAATGACTACTATGTAACATATATGATCGGTTGGCAAAGTAAAATTACCAGAAGAATTACTTGCGTAAACATTCTCAAATAATGTCATTACAGTGTTTCTTAATAGAAATAGGTATAATAAATTTACAATCAATAAACGGGTACCTACATAATTACCAAACCCTTGCTACACAAATTAACGCTTAATAGACATACAATAGTCCCTAACAACAGATTTATCGAACCCTCCTGATTGTAGAATGTCGTGTCACCGAAGTGTACTCCAATTTAGTGAATGGGTACCTAAGTGAGTACTACATACAAACTATTGTCATTATTTCTACCACCATCAATTAGATGGTAACCGGAAACGCGTGTCAATGTTACGTTAGCTTTAGGTAGTTCTATTTTGGTGACATAAGTGTTCACATATATTGTATACATTTAGTAATGTGGGTAGGCATATTGATTTAGAAATACCCTCCCTTTCACTGCACTTGCAAAGTTTATCTCGGTAATTCTGACAACGGTGAAGGCAAACTTGATGTTTAGGAAACCTGGACTTATTTTTTTTTCTCCAATGCTGTAATTGCTGTAAGGCATGGATAAAGGAATAAAATAAATGAATAAGTTCTGCCATATACTGAATTAACTTATAAATACTAGATGTATCCGGTTCGATTGGAATTCGGCCCCAACATTGTTGGAGTAGGCTAGGCAGTTTAACCTCTGAGTTTGTTTCGATGATTCGTCTTCGAGGAATAGTCAGCTAGGAAACACCGGCCTCATCTAGTTTTAATAGACTAAAGATTCTTAGTAGTAAAATGCCAACATTTGGCGTAATACTGAAATAAATATCGAACACGTACACATCTTTAGTTTTAAAAGTGTAAACTTATGTAGTTAATTGATTTTGAATATTGGCAAAACTTATGGGTTCGCGTCAGCGACATGCTAATGTGATCGCGTCACCGATATGGTAATTGGCCTGCGTCAGCGACATGCTTAAGTGACATATTGCGCTATACTGGCGACGCGCAGTGGCCTGCGTACAGTTTTTCAAAAGTTTTAAATTATCACTTTTGTCGGCTGTCCCCACTATCGCTTTTTTTTTAGATAAGTCCGCCGCAATATTATTTCATACCACAGCAGCTGAAGCCAGAATCAACAGTGGCGACTACCAGAAAACCGCCGAGCCAATGAAGTTGACGAGTCCCGGATAAACGATTCAATTGTATTTGATCTCGCAAAAATTAATCAGAAAAGAACAGCGGAGGAGTAAGGGAAACAAGTTGTTAGTTGTGCTGGTAAGTTAAATCGTTCTAACAGGATAGCTAACATTTTAAGGACTGTACAGGTATTGAGGTAACTCTAAGAAACGTTTACGATGGCGCGACGCAATTTAGTTTGCGTCGATGGGCGATATCGCGCACAGATTCTTTAAGGAAATTCTAAGTTAAATAACATTGCATTGTGTCTATGTGAAAGGAACTTGCAATTTTGATTAAGGCGTATATGTTCCCCAATATTACCGCAGTACTGGCCGTGCGCCCGTTTGGAACTGGAATATCAATTCAAATCTTTGGGACAGTTTTGTTTCTAAAATATTCTTTGATTTATACATAATTATGCGATTTCATTTATGAAGAAATTTTAGCCATAAATTTTTCTTTGTATATTTTTAAACATCCAAGCCATTTTGGAGGAGTATCCAAAATTAGCGAAAAAATACCGAGTAGTTAATTTTTTTTTTAAAGCAAAACTATAATTTACAACGGTACGAAAAAAAAAATGTTTCACAAATAATGCACATGAATCAATATGGTGGAATGCGGTGGAAGGCCCTTAATTGTTTATCGGTGTGATGCAAATCGATTCCCGTTGAGCCATAGGCCCTAGACTAGTACCATTCTATCATCGATGGCGTGGCGAGAGTGATTTTCAATAAGGCTATATTGTATGGGATTGACGAGCGATACCGTTAATCACGTGATCAATCCCTTAGGTTTTGACATTTCGATTATCACCTTCGCTGATATTTTCAAAGCAAACGAAAGTATCCGTATTAAAGTACGCACTAAACCTCGCCATAATATCCTCTATCTTTCACACCTCCTACCCTAACGTAAAAAAAGCCTTTAAAACGGCACTAACTACATTAGTAGCGACCGTGCAACAACTCTGTCCACCCTACATTTTTTATTATATTAAAGCACCTTGCACCCACACGGGTGTCGGACATTTTTAGGGTTCCGTAGCCAAATGGCAAAAAACGGAACCCTTATAGATTCGTCATGTCTGTCTGTCTGTCTGTCTGTCTGTCCGTCCGTATGTCACAGCCACTTTTTTCCGAAACTATAAGAACTATGCTTTTGAAACTTGATAAGTAGATGTATTCTGTGAACCGCATTAAGATTTTCACTCTAAAATAGAAAAAATACAATAAATTTTGGGGGTCCCGATACTTGAAACTGAAACTAAAAATATTTTTTTTCATCAAACCCATACGTGTGGGGTATCTATGGATAGGTCTTCAAAAATTATATTGAGGTTTCTAATATATTTTTTTTCTAAACTGAATAGTTTGCGCGAGAGACACTTCCCCAATGTGTGTCCCCTCCCCTGTAACTTCTAAAATAAGAGAATGATAAAACTAAAAAAAATATATGATGTACATTACCATATAAACTACCACCGAAAATTGGTTTGAACGAGATCTAGTAAGTAGTTTTTTTTTAATACGTCATAAATCCTAAACCGCAATTTACCAAGCACGGAACCATTCGTGCGCGAGTCCGGTTTTTTATTATATTAAAATATAATAAAAAAATGTCCGACACCTGTGTGGGGGAGGGTAGAACTTGATTACTCAGGCAGCGCGAGATACCGTATGTATCTGCTTTGGCCTACCCACATTCCTAGAAACCAAGAACTAGTAGACAGCTATTGTAATAAATCCATGGTTGAGCATTTCTAATCTTATCGTTTTGATTGAAACAATCTGAAATATTCAAAATATGGTTTTGTTTTAAGTTTTATAATGTCTTTATTTAATTACAAATTGTTTTTTTTTTTAGTTTATTACAAATTGCACTGTCACGAGAAACAAACGTCTCTGCAAAATTTCTGCTCAATGCAACTCTGGCAGCCATAATACGTAATGAATTCGGTAAGAGCAAAGCGCAAAGAGTATAAATTTTTTACCAATCACATAGATGGAAAGCCACATCGTGTCATTCATCTCGCATGTGATTGGTCGATTTTTCATACTCTTTGTCCTTTCCGAATTCATTACGCGATAAGGCTGCGGGAAGTGGGTTCGAATTTGACTTGCAAGATTTGATTTCAGACACTGGGACAGGTGAAACTAAAAAATAAAACCTTGTAAAAAAACCGGCCAAGTGTGTGTCTGATTTCGCACATTTAGGGTTCCGTACCAAAGAAAAATCTGATCATTTAAGTTTTTTTTTTGCCTTTTTTAGTAAAATACAAGTACTAATAAACAATATCACCAAATTTCAAGTTCATAGATCAATAGGAAGTTAAAAAAATCTTCGGAACAAAATTGTGTGATAGATGACGGACAGACAGACAGACACGTGACTGACAGCAATAGGGCTCCCTTTGGACCCTTCGGGTACGGAACCCCAAAAAGTATTAGCCGGTTTTGTTAAAAATCGTCGGTCGGCTTCCTGTCCCATTTGATGCAGCTGAATATCAGTATTTTACATGAAGTGGCAGTCTAGCTGACCTCCACGACCTAGGTAACACGATAACAATTGGTAAGACAGGTTGTCAGACTTTCAGGCTTTTGACTACCTGTAACGACTGTCAAAGGTCTACATGACGGCTGGGACCAACGGTTTAACGTGTCTTCTCATATATCGTGGTATCATCATCTCATCCAAGGACCTTGGTGTTGAAGATCGTCCCATGCGGCTGTTGTAACTTAGCCAACAGCCGGTTTAATGTCAAGTATGTTTCAAAAAACACAATGTCTTCAAAATAGAATCTGTTTTGGAAAATCGTTTAAAAACAAACTCATTCAATACCGTATATTTACAGTACAGCGTTTCGTATCCGGCTCGCTAGATGGCGTTGTTAGGTGAGAGCCGATTTTTTTATCGCACTATGGTTTCGCTACCGGCGAGACATGACTACCGCGCTGTATTCGTACATACTACTGCACTACCCGATCGCTCTCTCAGCTCTCTCGGTAATTAAATTACCAGTGATTGAGGGACTAGCGATTTTCAATATTTTTTGGGGAGATTGTTATTGTATAACAAATAACAATCTTTAATAAAATAAATAAATTCATTTAATATCTACTATTCAATAAGCTTCTGCCAGTGCGAGCGGCTCCACCCATGTGAAAATTGGAGATAAGATAAGGTATCTGTTACGGACTAATAGATTAATTCGGCATTATTCATAATGCCCAGACAATTTAAAAAATGCCCAATTTGAGAAGGCAATATGCATAAACTATTTTTATTAAATTAATTTATTGCTTTTTATTAAAATAACATTGCCGGATCTGACTTGACTTGTTTCGTATTTCCCGGGCATTATAGGTATATAGTGACCTGATTAATCTCTTGGTCCACGAGATATCCGATGTACTAGGTACTCTAGGGAATGTTCTACATTTGTGTTGAATGTTTATTTTTTTATGAAAAAGTAGCTTGTTATGGAGAAGAACGGACTGAAACGCCACACTTACTTTTTTAAAAGAAAAGTGTTTTACATCATTTATAGATGATATTGAACTGTTGTTGTACTTTTCCGACATCCATAAATATATGTGCACGAGTGTAAATTTCCTAAACAGCTTAATATCATTGAAAACTTAGTTCGGTCGGGTTATACGCGGCGATTTAGTATGGAAAAGTAATGATATTTAATTTCTCTTAAAATACAACACTTAGGAATCTGAATATTGAGTCACTATAACTTCTTTAGAAGTACTAATTTTTGTATTCATTTGTTAGGAAATCAGAGAATTTGTTATAGGCAAATCTTGAAATGAAAATTTAACACCGCGACTACTGCCACTCCACCAATGGCATGGTATATCTCGTAAACTTCTGGAATAGTAATTTTAAATTTTGGGTACTAATTTTATCTTGTAAGTTATTAGTTTCCTGTGTACGTTTGAGAAAAGCGACAAGCTCCTCGCGGCCGCGAATTACAAGTTGTTGGTCGTGAATTTGAACCCATGCAGGCGCTTTACTTTGTGTAAATTATTTCATCACCACTGCTCTCAAAACGGTGAAGGAAAACATCGTGAGGAAACCGGTATGTCCAAGAACCAAAAATCGAAGGCATGTGACATCCACCAACCCGCACTGGAACCGCGTGGTAGATTACGGGCCATTCCCTCTCACAGAAAGGAGGCCTGTGTCCCAGCAGTGAGAACATTAAAAAGGCTACTGATGGTGATTATCTATCAAATATGGAAGCGATTGGCGTTGGTGGTCTGGTGGTAGTCTCGGACATCATAAATGTTGAATGAGTGCCGGTCGTCACGACTGTTTTGTTTACACACCAGTATTACGTCACCAAAATGGCAGACAATTTTAATGTATTTTTATAGTAAGAAAGCGGGTTTATTTTTCTGAAATAAACTGCCGAGCAATGAAAAAGTTCCACCCACAAAATGCCGACAAACACCTAAATATCTCCTAAGACATAGAATGTAGCTTCATAAATTAAAAAGTATAGTGAAATCTATTTTATTATGCAAACTTAAACTCTTTTAAATACTGGTATTTTTGAAGCCATGGATAAAAAAAGTAGAAAAACAAAATTTTGGTGTTTGAAAATTTCGGAATACATTTGTTTCGTTTTTTGTTTTGCTTTTGATTTCATCCTTGTTTTCGCCTTTGTGAAAGAAAAAATTAAATTAAAAAATTGTAAATTGTAAAGTCTTACGGCTCTCGTACCCATAAATCATGCCTCTATTACCCGAGGATTATACGAGAATCATCACGATGGTAGAATTGGGGACCAGCCAAAGAAATACGGCCAGAATAATGGGACGAGACACATACTACTGTCCGACGAGTGAGAGATCGAAACGACGATGAGATCCAAAGGTTTAGGGAGACTGGATTAAACCTGCGATGACCAGGTACTGGCAAGCCAAGGTGCACAACAGTCCGAGAAGATCGTTTCATTGCGGCAGCCATGTTAAGAAATCGACATCAGACGGGAGTTGCGGTTCAACAACAACTCCTGCAAGTTCGAAGGGAGTCAATAAGCGAGTGGACAGTCAGGAGACGTCTTGCCGAAAGAGGATTGAAGCCTCACAGGCCAGCAAATGGCCGAAAACTGGCACGGCATCATAAAGTTGCCCGATTGCGATACGCCCGCGAGCATACATAATGGGGTGAGAACGAATGGGGCAGAATGATGTTCTCTGATGAGTCAAGATTTATGCTGTACCATCATGATGGGAGGAAAAGAGTATACCGACGGCCAGGAGAATGTTTTGCACAAGCATGTTTTGAAGAAAAAGTGTCACACGGCGGAGGTACCGTTCACGTGAAGGCTGGTATCTCTGCAGAGGGTCGAACAGCGTTAGTTCCAATCGAGAACGGGAACCTAACTGCTGTAAGATACATCAATGAGATTCTCAATGAACATGCTGGTCCGTTTTTGGCCAATATGGGCGACAATGCCGTGTTCATGCACGATAATGCACGGGCCTACACTGCTCAAGTTGTAAATGAGTATCTTCAGGACGTAGGAATCCACAAAATGAAGTGGTCAGCAAGGAGCCCCGATTTGAATTGTATTGAGCATGCTTGGGACGAGCTTGACAGACGTGTGAGAAAACGAGTTCTACCTCCAATTACTCTTCGTGACTTGAATTACGCGCTCATCGAAGAATGGGAGAACATTCCTCAGCATATGCTGAGGAATCTGGTATTCAGCATGCCCAATCGCGTAGAAGCTATATTGAGAGCACACGGAGGAAACACCAAGTACTGAGTTATAAAATCTACGTTTACAACTAATAAAACCCGTACTTAGAGATTTGGTTTTATTTGCCAAATGGCCCCAATTTTTAAAAACATTTAATTTAAAATTTTAACACAATATTTACGTTTTTAGTTGGTAATATTCTGATGCGCTATTAAATGTACTTCAATATTGCAGACGGCGTCATTAAGCTAGCCTTTCCTGTTTAGGAGTAATTTGGTGCTATGTCACTGAACTTTTTCATTGCTCGCGAGTGTATATTATTTTTGTGGATTTTTATTAGGCAACAAACATTTTGAAGTACATTTTCAAACATAGTAGAATACCCTAATTCGGTAACTCTCTTTCAAATTTCTTCTTTCTTCTGTCTTTAGTTTTGATCTACCCTCAAAATTAAATTATATCGTCTAGTTCCATTATCCTTATCAGTGAAAACTTGAAAACAAACTAGATGGCATTGTTAGGTGAGAGGCGATTGCTGAATCGTGCTATGATTTCGTTACCGACGAAACATGACTACTGCGAGGCATGTAATTATAGTACAGACACTCAGTGTCGGTAATTAAATTACCAGTACTAAATGAGGTAGGATAAGATTTATTATGATATTTTTGGAAGATTGTTATTGTATAACAAATAACAATCTTTTATTGTGACGTAAATAAGTTCATTTTAGAAACTACGTATTATTCAATCATCATCTGCCAGCGACATTTTGTAATTGAGTGTCAATTGGCGGGAGGAGGGGAGTAGTAGTTGGCCAACAAATAAATTTAAACAGACATTTCAGTTTTATTTGTTTGTATGTAAATATCAATAAAAATAATTCATTACCCAACTACTGGGATCTTTGGCAGTCATGTGTAATTGTGTCTATGGATGTTATTCTGTTCCTGCATAGCGCCTAAATTATCGTTATGTTTGTATAATATAATAATTATAAGATTTGGGGGTCAAAAGTATATCCCAAAATATTATTTATTGCTCCAGCATAGACACACAGATTTCTATTATATTATTTAATATTATTTCCTTTGGCGTATTTCTTCTTATATTTACAATGCAAAACATTGACCTCATTAACCTCTGACCCCTTTTCTTGTTTTTTTTTTTGGGTTGATAAATCTTCCAATGACTTCTCCCACTCTGGGTGAAGCAGGAGAGCGTGTTAGACTTTTACTGACTTAAACCCACCCGTGTTCCTTCAATTGCTTGTGCCAGGGCCGCGGTAACTCTCTTTCAAATTTCACCAGTATCAAACTAACATTGTCTGTAGTTTCGTTCTACCCTCAAAATGAAATTATTTTGTCTAGTTTAATTACCCCCTAGATGGCGTTGTTAGGTGAGAGGCGATTCCTGGATCGTGCTATGATTTCGTTACCGACGAAACATGACTACTGCGAGGAATGTACCTATAGTACATACACTCAAAGTGTCGGTAATTAAATTACCAGTTCTAAATGAGGTAGTATCATAAAATATGTTTTTTTTTGGGAGATTGTTATTGTATAACAAATAACAATCTTTAATTATGACGTAAAAAGTTCATTTTGAAACTACGTATTATTCAATCATCATCTGCCAGTGACATTTTGTAATTTAGTGTCATTTGGCAAGAGGAGGGGAGTGAAGGGTTTGGCCAACATATAAAATTGAAACAGACATTTTAGTTTTATTTGTTTGTATGTAAATATCAATAAAAATAATTCATTACCCAACTACTAGGATGTTTGGCAGTCTATGTGTAATTGCGTTTATGGATGTTATACTGTTCCAGCATATCACCTAAATTATCGTTATGTTTGTATAATATAATAATTAAAAGATTGAGAGGGCAAAAGTATATACCAAAATATTATTTATTGCTCCAGCATAGACTACCAGTTTTCTAATTTCGTGTAGTTTATTTCTTCTTATATTTACAATGCAAAACATTGTAGGTAATGATTATCCTTATCAGTGAAAACTTTCACCTCTGACGCCTTTTCTTGTTTTTTTTTTGGGTTGGTAAATCTTCCAATGACTTCGCCCGCTCTGGGTGAAGCAGGAGGGCGTGTTAGACTTTTACTGACTTAAACCCACCCGTGTTCCTTCAATTGCTTGTGCCAGGGCCGCGGTAACTCTCTTTCAAATTTCACCAGTATCAAACTAACATTGTCTGTAGTTTCGTTCTACCCTCAAAATGAAATTATATTGTCTAGTTTAATTATCCTTATCAGTGAAAACTTTCACCTCCGGCCCCCTAGATGGCGTTGTTAGGTGAGAGGCATTTCCTGGATCGTGCTATGATTTCGTTACCGACGAAACATGACTACTGCGAGGAATGTACCTATAGTACATACACTCAAAGTGTCGGTAATTAAATTACCAGTTCTAAATGAGGTAGTATCATAAAATATGAATATTTTTTGGGAGATTGTTATTGTATAACAAATAACAATCTTTAATTATGACGTAAATAAGTTCATTTTGAAACTACGTATTATTCAATAATCATCTGCCAGCGACTCCTCTCGCGTAAAATTTGAAATTTGATAAACGCGAACGTATGGTATTACCGGGATTAAATCTATATTCGTACTATTCAATGGAATTTTCTATCTTTGTGCAAAATTTTGGTTTAATTCGGTCAGCCGTAGAGGCATTTATGTTCTAAAAACATGGTTTTCCATTTATAAAATCATTAATTTAAGATTATTAGAGTTATAAAGCATTAGGTAAAAAATTTAGTGTCATTTGGCAGGAGAAGGGTGGTGAGGGGTTTGGTGGGAACTGTACAAAAAAATATTAAAACGATTTATTTTTAGGGTTAAAATCGTTCTTCTGATACGATGACGGCAATACGACGCACGTAGAATATTTTGTGAAATTACCCAAAGACTAGAAAGAAAGCTACTCAAACACTTTATACTAAAAAAACGCACATTATATACAATAGTTTCGAGCTAAATCCATCTACGCTTGTCCGTGTTGTATGGTAACCTGTTAACTTTGAACCAGTATAGAACTAACATTGTCTGTAGTTTTGGTCTATCCTCAAAATTAAATTATATTGTCTAGTTCCTGTAATACTCCCAACAATAATTTGTGTTTAGTTTGTATATCCCCATGTTAGTAAATTATTGTATTCATATGGAAATAAAAATATCTCAAACCGTAGTATTCTTTTAGAAATATGGTGTTGATAAATGGAAAAATTTTATTACCCGACTACTGCGAGGATTTTATTTTAACTTCGGCAGTATATGTATGTATAAAATAATAATTATGAGCTTGAGGGTATATTTAAATGTGTAAGGTTTGGATCTGAACGTCTTGTCTTGGCTAAGGTGAATTACATTTAATCATGTACCCCACATAGCGCACCCGGTTTAAAATAAGAACTTTAGTATTTTTATGTGTATTCTTTCTATATTTTTATTTATTTATTTAACAATTCATGTACATACTTAATAAATATACTGACAAGCTGTTCCTCGCGGGTTTGCTCCCGTGGGCCATCCATCAGGACCCATTTTCGGGATTAAAAAATAGCTTAAGTCACTCAGGAGTAATGCAGCTTCCTATTGGCGAAAAAATGTTTAAAATCGGTCCAGGAGTTTTGGAGCCTATTCGGTACAAACAAACAAAAAAATCTTTTCTCTTTATAATATTGATATAGAAGAATAAACAGTGCCAAGCATGCTGATGTCGATTATTCTGCCAATCTCTAAAGTAAATTGGAAGAGAAAGTGTGCATGTTATTAATTAAAAGAGAAGGAAGATTTTGTATTTTGTTGTGCAAAAAAGGCGTTGCTAAGTCTCGGCGGCTAAGCTAACATACCACTTGGCCATACCATATCTTATATACAAGTACAATGGAAAACATTGCATGTAATGATATTCCTTATTACTAAAAAGTTTTACCTCCGTCTTCCTAGATGGCAAAGTTAGGTGAGAACCCATCCCTGAATCGCGATATGATTTTATTACCGACGAAACATGACTACCACGAGGCATCTTATGTTTTACACGACATGCTCTGTGTAGGTATTAAATCACCGGCTAGATGAGTGTTACTAGCAATTATTTTTGGGAGGTTGTTTTTGTGTAACAAATAACAATCTTAGATGATGTAAAATTGTTAATAAGTTCATTTTAGAACTATTATTCAATAATTTTTTTTAAGTGGCGTCTCGCAGATTCAATCAAAGTGATTGGCTACTGCTTAACCGGACTAACCTACGGAGACTAAGCTATATTATAGCCTCCAGCCAGGCACAAACAAGTTCTAAAACCTAAGCGACTACGCTGAGGGCTACCCCAGTTGGGGTCGAACCTCGACTCAGGGCGTCGCTGGAGACAGCTATGCTGGATCTAGATTAATGAATTTACTTTCCGTACTACCTAAATGGAGAAGAACGGATAAGAAACTCCTTTTATATCTAATAATTTTAACTATTGCTCAGCTAATCGCGAGCTGGCGGGAATTTGTTGAAAGAACACGCGACGGGCCTCATCGGTGAGGACGGAACGAGTCGGTTTGTGTTTTGAGTTTGTGTTTACTACTCCCTACGGCTCTTAAGGAGCAGAGTGGAGGGGTCATGAGGGTCAGACAATAAGCCTCAGTTGGCGAAATAATAGGATTTTGATGATTACGCCCTTATTGCGAAAATTTTAATCAAAAGGGCATGGATCACGCCTTATACGCATTGGCCGTTTCTGTAAATCAGGCTATCTAGTTCCTTGGTTATGGCAAAGACCTTATACTTCTTACTACTAGACTGTGCACTATAGCGCAAAAAACGGTCCGAGCGAGAGGGCTCCCGTTGGTAGTGTGTCACTTTCTAATGAGGTGACCATGACCAAACATAACAAGGGACAAATTGATTGTAAAAACAATAGTGTAAGTATCGCGATATATGTATATAGGCTACCTAACTACGCTACCTAAACCTACCAAATTCAAGGAAAAAAAAGAAACGTGTGTATATTTTTTGGAATCTACATCACTTCCGTATGGTGTCGGGCATAAAGAATTTCAACAGCCCATGTTTTTCCATTGGTGTCATAAAAGGCGACTAAGGGACAAACCAGAGAATGGGCAGCAACGTTCTCTGTGCATTTGTAACAACCATACTGGGATCGCCAACCCGACTGCAAAGCACTCCCCATGAATAGGACAAATAAAACATAGCCCTTAGTGCCCGGCAGCCTGTCTACCCTCGACTACGGTAGCGATCTAGGTTAAGTTATGGCAAGGGGTGCAAAGGATCCCGGACGAGATCCGGCTACCCCAACAAATACCGACGACAGGACCTGGCAACGTACAACACGCGCACACTCCGGACTCCGGACCGACGATAAGATCACAGAACTCGAAGAGGAATTGAGCAGTTTACGATGGAGTATTATAGGGTTATCTGAAGTTCGAAGAGAGGGGGGGGACTCGATAACCCTCAAATCCCAAGTCTGGATAAGTCTTGTTCTTTAAGACCCATCGTATAGATAGGAACAAAAAGCTCTCTGATCTTACTCTCAAGCTCATGAAGGAGAAGCGTGAGATAATCCTGCAGTCTTCAGACGATGCTTTGAAATACCCCAAAGGATCTCAATTATTTCACTTAATGTCCAGTTGCGTAGACAGTTGAGAAACTTAACTTCACCAATTTTATTCCACTAGGAATCAATTTGCGAATAATATTAACAGCCGCTGAATTTTACTCGAACAAATCTCGCCAAAAACTCCACATACCTGGTGGTCCTACATTTAGTATTACCAGGCCCAAACATTTAAAAGTACTACTCTTACTCAGTATTAATGAATTATTTTTTAAATACAATGAATTGATGAATTAAAGGAACTTTAAAAATATTTAAATACGCTTCAAAGTTTCATAGACTTTGAAACGTATTTAAATATATTTTTTATTCGTTCGTTTTGGTATTACATAAAAAAGGAAAATATAAAATTTTCTACCATTTCTACCAAACCCAATGATTAGTTGAGCTGGCAAGATGTCAGACAAGGACACACTACCAGCGAGCACCCTCTCGCTCAGGACCGCTTTTGGTTAGCTACCGCTTATAAGGGAATAGCTAACCTAGATGTATGGTAATAGATTTTATTTTAGCTATACAAAAATTTTTGGTGCACAGTATACGTATAAGGTCTTTGGGTTATGGATGGATATCAATTGAATAGGGCTTGGGACTCTGCTAGGTTAGGTTTTACACCTGTTGCTAGTCGGGGAGGGGGGGGAGGCTTGGGGGGGGCGCCGTTCTTCCCGGTCCATTAGTAAGTTTGGGGGCTCGAGGACACCCCTTGTAGTTAACCGTGTGACTGACTTGGTCACTTAACACGCAGCTTGGGGGCTCCGTGCAATCGGTGGGTTTTTGGGACGGGGCCAGTTCTGCGTGCCATGATCCCCTCAGCACTTAACGCACCTGGGGGTGGCATAGCAGTTTTCTGGCTATGTCCATAGAACTGGCAGCGAAGACACTGACCAACTGCGAAGGGACATTTTGGCCTAAGGAGCATTTTGACTTCAAAACCGGTCAAAATTAATTAGCACTTTTATTTTATTGAAAATGAATAAAAATACGTATATGAATAACCAAAATCATATATTTTTACAAATACGGCAAAAAAAATCTTATGGATAGTCTGATTCATCTGAGTGCGCAAGTCTCGATGATTGGTCTTCTTCTGTATCCAGTTCTTCTGGCTCGAACAACTCTATGGCTTCACTCATAAAGGACTAGCATTTGCTAGGTTTATGTTTCCGTACACAACTTTACTAAAGGATCTGATGTGAGAAGCAGCTGGTTGAGGACACCTTGATTACATTAAATCCAATAATTTTTGCATAATTTTTCCGGTATCAGCGGTGGTAGTGCTTATTACGAGCTTTTGCGGCCTCTTCGGATAGCTGTCCGATAGGGAGGATGACGTATTTTATTACAGTTGTACTGTGCACTGGAATTTTGTGAAGAGTTGGCGTCATTGGATGCCAACCGTACAGTTCGACGTTCGTACGATCTTCTAGCTGGGCTCTCTTTAAAAAGCATATACAGGAATGTCCGAGACATCTCAATCACATATGATGTCGAATCTGTAAAAAAACTACAGTTTAAAAATCTGCTAACAATTTAAAAATTGACATGTTCACTAACACTTTAAAGTACTTTTTTTTGAAGTAATGAAATGATGGAATGATGTGGAAAAAGTTTTTACTGTTTTGATATGGTGAAACTCTATATTTTACCACAAAAGTATATTTTTAACCCGATCTAACTCGGTACTATTTCAAAAGTACTAATTAGTAAAAAAAACATACAAGATTTTCAATTTTTTTCCCTCTATTGATGCTGGTTCTAAAAATGCATAATAGTCAACCGTACTAAAAATAATATACATTAAAATTAAGTACATACCTTGTTCTTCAGATTCTATAGTTAAAACTTTACATAATCCACTTCAAACCCCTTTTAACACTAACTGCAAGTTTGAAAACAATACAACGTATCGTGAAAATAGACGTGCGTACTAAAGTAAGGCTAGTTTCCGACTACCCGACCGAGGCGCGCGGCGGGGAAGGCTCCGAGGTAGGACCGGTTTATGATAGTACCATTACTTGTGTGCAATAAAACGCCAACAAGGGTGACATTTGCAAAAATTTGTAATCGTCACTTTTATTATAATGCTCGTTAGTGGGACGGTAGGGCTTCTCAATTGAGATACCTGATAGTGACACACTGACTTTAACCCGAAGATTGGGTTATGGGACTCGGTAGGGCTGCACTCAACCACTAACATGTCGTATTGTTGACTACCCCTAGCTTTATGCATGCGGTGGACAGCTATGACGGCAACATTTTGTGCGCACAAATGTCTGCAATCAGGATTTCCTTAGGAATGCGCCGAATAATGCTGGAAACAAATTATCGGACGTGGCTTACGGACGCGACTGACAGCCGCGGCTTATAGAGTATCTAGGTAATGAATGTACATAACATTGTGCAAACTATCGAACGTAAGTCGCGGACGTGACCTTGGGCGTTCGGACGTCTGATAGAGATCTGGCAGCCGCGTCCCATACGACTGTGCACACATATCAGCCGCAGCTGTAAGTCGCGTCCGTCAGCCGCGTCCGATAATTTGTTCCCAGCTTAACTCATAAAGTGGGTCCGTATATATACTGAGTCGCAGTCAAGCGCGAGCTAATCCTACTCACTAGTAACTGTAATAAAGATTATACACAGGGTCAGTTTTTCAAGTGATCGTGAATGGCCAAATCCGAAACTATTAAGAAAACCGAAAAATACTAAAAGGAGTCTAAAACTGCATCATTTAATATTTGAAAAATAAATATACCTAGCCAACCAGGCATTGATTTTGGCGCATTATTAATACACCATTCGATAGTGTCACTAGTTTTTTTTTTTTTACAAAATACTTTTTATTTTGTTAAAAGCCGGTGTAATGTTCCATTGGGATAAACCCGGGAAACCCGGGATTGGGAACTTTAAACCCGGGCGGAAACGCGGGTAGAAGCTAGTAATATATTAAGATATTGCGGCAGATGATCAGAAATATAAACAAAATAACCGACCAAAAAACTATCTAGCCGTAACCGGAGAAAATGTTATCCTACCCTCACTTTCTAGATATAAATACAAGTAAAATTTCAAAATTTAAAAAACCCCTGACTCATTTATCTTGCGAAAACACCCCGATTCAAACAGTAAAACGCCCATAACTTTTGAACGGCTGAACCGATTTTATTAAAACATAGCTAAGAACACTTTCGACAAAATCACCTTTCAAACAAAAAAACTTAATCAAAATCAGTTCATCCGTTTAGGCGCTATGATGGCACAGACAGACACACAGATACACCGATACACAGATACACCGATACACAGATACACAGATACATCATTTGCATTTGTGCAAGTCTTGATGACGAGAGATGCAAAAAAAGTTATACAAGCAACACACGTGAAACTTTAGCACACCCTTCTTTTTCCGGCGGGGATAAAAACGATCTAAGCAATGCAATACACACGCCGCACACGCACGGCTACTGTTGGCTGTCTCCTTTGTGTATCGGAAATTATTCCAATCTTTTATATCGGCATCGGTTACGGATTTGGATAGATTTTTATTTCGGATATCTGATAGTTCCGATTACGGTCTCGGAGCTCCGTAACAAAGTGTTATTGTATTAATGAAAGCGTCGCGATAACGACTGGAAAGGTCAAAAATGCTGGTTGGATGCTGTTGGAATGCCAAATTACGTCTTTTTCCATGGGGGTTGGCAGAAACTACAGAACGTTACCTGCTCAATCCTTACACACTCCTTTTTCTTCATTTTACGTCCTTACTTCTAGTGATATACGCACGCCGGTTATGAGTACTGAGCCACAAGAACCCTAACTAGGAATTTTGTCCATCGCCGTAACTTAGGTTTGGAATGACACTTAGTCTTCAGCCTCTGGTCTGTGTGTATCGGGCCCGCTCCCCGCTCGCAGTGTGCCCGAGGCGCTCGGGGGCGTCGCCATGGCAACGCAGGTGCGATCGATCGCAGGTGCGACTGCACAACGCGACGCACCCTGTTTGTTATGTTGCCGGAGATGACGCAGATGACGCGGATGCCGTGGATGACGCAGCCGCAGCGCTGCGGTTGTGCTCAAAGGATTTGCGGGCAGATTAACGGCATGTGATTCAACTCTGTTGCTTGAAGCGTGGCAGAGCTTTGCGTGACATGTCTAAGCTATATTACTGAAAAGTCCCGTCAAAATCCGTTCAGTATTTTTGTGTGTAAGGGTCACAAACATCCATCGATCCTCACAAACTTATAGTTTAATTTATAACATTAATCGGAAGTAGGAGTTTGCTTTACTAATCTAAAGGATACTTGTCATTAAAACTACAGGAATACATCTCAGCGTGGCTGACGTCATATTGAAGAATCCTCTGAATAAAATTAAAAGTAGTAGAGTTAACAGCTATGGCCTTACTGCAGTAAAGATATGAACTGGATTACGATTATTTATATAATGCTGTGCCCGAAAGTAGGCAATGAACTCATCCTTCATCACATGGTTCACATCTCTGTCGTCCCCTTCAGGATTACATGCATGTACAAGGAACTTACGGCATGAGTCATTACGTAGGTAGACAGTGAATCGTTTGACCGCGGATGTGACTGCACAGTCAAATCGCTTTTGACTTCAAAGCCGCCTTTAAGTTTGGAACGACCTGTACCTACATAATTTTTGTAAATAGATGTTTGGCAAAAACTAGCGACTTATTTAAGGTTCACGTTTTAAGTTACAGGCTAGGTGGCTGTAGCAAAGAGGGCCAGAGGGAAGGGGATAGAGTGCTCTCTGACCTCTGCGGTCCTCTGAGACATGACACGAAGTTTCTGCAGCCCATCCATCTCATATAATTGTGTAGACGCCTCTCGTAGCCCATGGGAGAAGAGAACTTTTTAGCTGATGGTTTACTAGCTTAGTACTCAGTAGTATTACAGATGATGTTAATTTTCAAAATAGAGCTCTTTACTTTTTAAATCACACACAGAAAAAAATAATTCACATTTTACGTAAAACAAAATCTCTGCTCTATTTCTCTTTTGTAATTATTATAAATTTCTATATAAAAACAGGAGCCGAAAGTAAACGAAGAGCAAAACTATAAGAACTTAAACGCCTCGAAACCACCCGGAGCTCTACAGAGTACAGTTATTTTTTATTTTTTAAAACGTGCCCTTCACTAGGAATTTCTTCCTGTATCGTGGGTGCGTTTACAAACATTTAAACTCGCATACACAACACCCAGAGCCGGAACAACTACCTGTAGGTCATACAAATATTTGTTCCGTGCGGGAATCGAACCCGCGACACGCAGCGCAGCAGTCAATCGCTCAACCACTGCGCCAACCGTGCGCCCAAGTTATACAAAGACATACATGTCGCATCAAGGCTGGCCGATAGATGTAAACCATCAGGAAGTCAGGATGTATTCCCTTAGGTTAAGACATCGTGTGTGGGCAGGTCGTTGGGTACAATCGCGCAAATGAAATCACAGAAGTTATTCGATACACTGGGTTTATTTAAATAGTCACAACTTAGTTACATTCTTGCTTACTAATATTACGGATCGACACTGATTCTACGACGTGTTAGCTCTATGGCGTTCAGTACTCAACTGCCATATTCTATGTTCCCCACCACGCAAGTGGTTAGAAATAGCGCGCCAATGCGTAGTTGTTTAGCTTTGCCGCCAGATGGCGTGCTTGCGATTTGTTTTAACGTCCGTACTATTGACTAAACCCGACACGGCCATCCTGCGAGACAGGCGTCCTCGTCTGTTACTCATTGTCAGGTCTTAACAGTGTATCGAATCATGTGGAAATTCTCATGAATGTCCTCAGCTCTTGGGGAAAGCTGAGGGGTCTGTCAGACTCCTACTGACTAAAACCACATGGTGTTCTCTAGGCCGTAATTTATTTTGTGAGGCGAGCGTGGAACACAACACGTCGCCTTCTCTTGCCTCTCTCAGGTGACAGATCCCCAAATCTATCACCCGCAGGCATCATCTTCTTGTCCTTGCTCACTGCCATCTCATGTCGTGTTGCGCCACACGTCCTCTTAGTCTACTCCGACCCGCCAGCCTCCCATCATACAAGGGATGTTTTTCTGAAACACAAAATTTCCAAACAGTATTCGCTCGTCCAATCCTGACTCATACTCCAGAGTGAGGAAATATTATGAAACAATCAAAAATGATCATTAAAATCTCTCTGCAATCACTATTGCAACAATCGTTTAATTCTATTTCCAAATTAAAGAAAATAGCAACTTAATCATCGATCTGGTACCTAAAAGCACCAAATCTTCGTGATTACAAAGTTCAAGTACCACTGATAGTCAATAATCTCACGTTAAATCAAACAAAAGAAACAAGACACCAGGTATCTTATCCACGATCTTTACCCATCACACAGCTCTTTTAGCTATCTCATAGCTCTCCTAGCAATCGCAATTGCTCTATTCTCACATCTCCACGATGTCGAGTCAACTCAACTCTCCGAACTCAGAACCTGTTCACACAGAGATTAAGTCTGTCCTATGTTACGTCTATTCATCATCTACAATATCAATTGGTACTTCAGCTTTGTGTATCTTACTAACACAATCTACGCATAGTAATCAAAATTAGAAAACCAAAATTATTTTATTTTTCGTAATGAAGGCTTGACGATTCGAACGTCATCAACATTAACATGGTGACCTCACCTCTCGCGTGACTTTGCAAGTTTACTTTATTTTAACCTCATAACTCAACAGGAATCCTCAGTAAGGTTCCTTACACAAACGTGTTTTTTACACCGACTTACAGGTGCCGTACAGGCCCACAGTTGCTGCAAAGACCCACAGTTGCCACACAGGCCTACAGTTGCCACCTAGGCCAACACACAACGCTCGCCTAGTCCTGACCAAACTAGATTATTGGGTTCGTGAAAATAGAGAATTTTTTGAACTATACTCTTTCACTAAATCATTGCCCTGGGCCATGTACCACAGTAATTCCAGACAAACTTTAAAACTGCTGCAGCAAAAACTGCCAAGCTTATAGAAACCCTCGAGTAAAACCTCTAACGCCACGGCTCTATAGCCGACCAGCAATTGTATTGCTCTCACACAACGGTCTCTCAAGACCCCGACCTCCGCCAGAGTTTACTGGTACGGTCAAACATAATACGGCTGATAGACTCAATTACTCGACATTTTAAGCTTGCTCATCATCATTAAAATCCTTTTAACATCAACATCGACTGGTACATGACCCGCTGGCATCTCCCTTATCCTACCTTATGCATACTGGTAGGTTCTAAGCGTACCTATTCAAATCTTTCGGTGTGTAATGATCACCGTCCTGTAATGTCATGTCATGTAATGTCACCGTCCGGTAACCTATCGCAGACTTAATAAAGGGCCTATTTAGTTTTCGTACTAAAGTTTCCCACACAACACTATTCATTAGAAAAAGACGATCAACAAGTTCAAAACTAAACAAAGTAATAGAAACAATGCTGTTACGGTTTCTTATAATTAATTCAAAGGTAATGCATACCCAACTCATGAAACCTCTTCAAAAACCCATCGCCACATGTTACGCATGAGGTGCGGTCCAGAATTGGTCTTACGAGCAGACATGTTACACTGTCATCAACTATGACGCACAATTCTTAAAGAACTTGGTGATCGGGGAACCTTCTCACAAGTGTCGCGCTTTTTACTCTAAGATCTTGTAACATACCGACTGTTAATATGAGGGGAACAATTAGGCCTGATCATATTTGCTTCTTAATAGCTCGCGTGAAGGACCTTCATGAATAACTCGGATCAATATCGTTTAAACCAGATTATCAACAGTAACCCTTTACTCTCGCTCACAAACTCAGTTTTCATGTACGGAAAACGATCGCGAGATCTACTGCTAATATTACTTTGAAAGTAAGCAAGTGAATTCAGATCTGAAGACAGTGTTTGTAAATCTTTACGCAACATAAGATCCGTTCTGAATACGCGTAAATGACCAGTACAGTTTCTAACTCGATACAATTCCGATAGCCCAACGACATTACTAACTCGCTTGGCCACTGAAAATCACTAGTTGTGACTGCACTGCTTTGGACATCTCAACTTCTTACGGGATATCTCATCCTAAAGTTCGTACTAAACCAAATATTGAAACTATTACCGCCAATAGGAAACTCTTTAACTACTGGTTTTTTACTAAGTGTGTCTTAATTACCTAGTGATGGTGCTAGATATAACCACTACCAATTCAGTGGTCAAACATGAACACTATTAAAAATCGTACTAGCATCTCTTCACTAGAGAACAACGACCTCACTATCGAAATAACATGGAAGCGACTCACCGAGTATTCCATTCCAAACTTGCGCGCGCTTGTAACGTTCGGCTACGACCTGCTTAACCTCTCAGATGTTGACACGTCAACCTTCGCGCTCAGCATCTGAATCACAATATGGTATCTGAAACATGAAAAATATTACGAGAGTATATGTTCACACGGTTATCTTAACCATACACAGCTTTGATGGAAATTAACTGGTGCACTGGTGTAGTAACCTAAACCAATCAATCTGCCAAGCCTTTTCCCAACTACATTGGGGTCGGCTTCCAATCCTACCGGATTTAGCTGAGCACCAGTGCCTTACATGGAGCAACCGCCCATCTGACCTCTACAACCCAGCAACTGGGTAACACGGTACCCCTTGGCAAGACTGGTGTCAGATCTCAGGCCTCTGACCACCCGTAACGACTGTCAAAGATCTTCAAATGACAGCCGGGACCAACGGCTTAACGTGCTTTCCGAGGCACGGAGGAAACCCGGTATGTTAAAATGGTCAACCATCTACGGACCGACCTCGTCAAGCTTTGCTTAACCTTGATGATCGATCAGTGCAGCTATTATTATTTAGCCACGAGCTCCTAGTAGTAGAAGTAACCTAAACCTGCAATATTTGTTGTTATGAACACCGAATGTGAGTGCAGAGTCCCTGTCCAAAACATGAACCACACATTACAGTGTCCCAAGTGCCCAGGTAGGTATATGAGCTTTAGAGAATCAAATAAATGCCATTGCATTTTAAGTCGCAATTAACGACCCGGCCAGGCCTGGTAGGGGTTACCACCTTTTAGATAGTTTGGCCCTCCGTCCACAAAAGAAGAATACTATGCTTTGTCTCAGACTTAGTTAACTCTCACTACATAAAACTATCACACTACAAAACTGATCAAAATACTTTTTTGGATTTATCATAATTTCCAGACTGAAGTGTAAGGTAGGGTCGTAAATGCCACTATATCGTTCTACCTTCTAAACAATAATAGTCAGCCAGGGCCAGTCAAAGGTAAAGTATTGCCAGTAGAATAATAACTCTTCAACAACACCAAAACTTGACCATCAATAACTAACATGAAATAATAACCTAACACGGGCTACCCCGACGAACCACTGACCACCATACCGTACACAAAACCAGAATTTTGAATAATGAACACACTTTTCCACAGTCATAACAAATTGAAAACGACTCACCAGATTGTCATAAAGATCACTGTGTATGGATCTTTCCACATGTCCACAAGCTCCTCCTTGACCTGTGCAGCACCTTGGTTGTTGCTTACCACCTTGCTGCTCCGCTCCAGACTGGTTTTTCATTATTCAAGACTGAGGGTAGTCGCAAAAACGAACCACAATTGTTTTCAACTGACACCGCAATTTTTTGCAAGAATGTAGCCGCTATTTTCACATGCATTGTTTTTACGTGTGATCTCATTAGCGCGGCTGAATCCCAATTCTGATGTCGCATCAAAGCTGGCCGATAGATGTAAACCATCAGGAAGTCAGGATGTATTCCCTTAGGTTAAGACATCGTGTGTGGGCAGGTCGTTGGGTACAATCGCGCAAATGAAATCACAGAAGTTATTCGATACACTGGGTTTATTTAAATAGTCACAACTTAGTTACATTCTTGCTTACTAATATTACGGATCGACACTGATTCTACGACGTGTTAGCTCTATGGCGTTCAGTACTCAACTGCCATATTCTATGTTCCCCACCACGCAAGTTGTTAGAAATAGCGCGCCAATGCGTAGTTGTTTAGCTTTGCCGCCAGATGGCGTGCTTGCGATTTGTTTTAACGTCCGTACTATTGACTAAACCCGACATACATAACTATACATGCAACTTACATGCAAGAGTTTAAAAAAAATGTTATGTCTGTGTGCGTCAAGTCTAGGTAAGTGACAAGGTTTATTTAAGGTAAGCTTATACGATTAGTATAGTTCACCTTACAAGAAGAGACCTTTGGCCTTCTATGGGGCAATCATTATATACATCTATACCAATATTATAAAGAGGAAAGATTTTTTGTTTGTTTGTACCGAATAGACTCCAAAACCACTGCACAGATTTAAAAAAAAACACCTATGGAAAGCTATATTATTCCCGAGTAATATAGGCTATAATTTTGACGGGAGCGAAGCCGCGGCAGTCAGCTAGTTGTCTATATTTCAGGTCAGATCTGAGTGTGAAGTCTATCACACAACTGCGGTCATCATAAAATTATGGATCATGGTCCGAAATAAAGGATTGAATTGAAATAAAGAAAACAACAACAGGAAACGCAGGTCAGGATCATCAACGATTTATCATCATCCTAGGTAATATTTTTTTTTTATTAGGCTGGTGTTTCTCTGTAGTAGCCCGGAACTGGAATGGAACGCAAACATAAGGAAATGAGGGTACTACTGGTCCACCTCTGCCAGAACCCTTTAGCAAATATAGTCATGATGTTACGAGTATGATAATATAATATGCCAGTCATTAGTTTCATTTACGTGCTCACTGTTTTAAAGTAATAACACCCAATTATAAAAAATAATGTGAGAAAAATGATTGGGTTTAGGCTTACTCCTAGAACTGTTTGCCCCTTTGGGGAATTGAAGCGGTATGTTGTTTGTAAAATATAATATGGGCAGTGCAGTACCCTATGATGAATATTTATGCTTCCAAATTCTTTTGTTGACTGTACAACAACCGCAGCAACTAGCACTAACGATGTTCGTTAACGAGCTCTATGTAGAGCCGCTCTATATAAAACTGCTCTATGTAGAGCTCTCGTAGAGTTTGTATTAATATTTGTTATCGTGCAGCTTGTGTGTGGTTTTAGGAAATGTGCTGTTTTGTGGCTCTATGTAGAGCACGAGAGAGTTTTCATAATTTTGTAGTGTTTGTGGGGGTTACGTAAACTGTGTGTTTTTGACAAGTACTGCAGCGTAATATTGTTGCATGCTACTACGTAGCTACATAATGGAAGTTTGAACTTTTGTCTGTTTTCCAGCATCTTTTTCTGTTCAGTTGTGCAGGCATCACGTAAAATGTACGAAACTAATGTAGATAACTTTTATACGTAAAAATTGTGCGTAACTTGAAGTATATCTTGTTTCATCGCAATCGGTTCATTCTATAAAAAATTGATGAATCTAAATTGTTCAAGAAGTAAAATATCACAACACACGCAATTCAGATACTCGGACAGTTGAACTACTAATTCGAAAGATGGCGTTGTGCATTTGATGTCATTTTCTGAATGGCGGTGTTAAGATTCTCCGCGGAAGAATGACACTAATTTGTAGGCAGCATTGCCAGAACGTAACATTTTGCCTTCTCATGTAACCTTCATGTAACACGACTCAAAATGTAACTTTTACGTAACTTTAGGGCATGATAAAAAAAAATGAAATATTAGCTCTCAAACAAAAAATAATCGTGAAACGGAACGCATCTAAGAAAGTTTTTGTTCGTCGTGTTGTTGCAACTGAGACCTGACTTTATTCACTCACGTGTATTTCTATATCTTCCATCCCACTTACTCCGGCGAGCGAGTGAGCGTCGAGTTTTGTTTAATAAAGTTTTATAATCTCCAAAGAAGAGTAAATAAAAAATAATAATATATAATAGTGATCTGTGATGGAATTTTATTTATTTCGTCAATAATGTAGTGATTGACTTGTTTTAGACTTGTTTGTGCTAACAATACTTCGTTTATATTATATTTATTGTAGTTTTAATTTAATAAGTAATTATTTAGGTAATCAATAAATCAACAACAAAGTCGTATTTGCAAATGAAATAAGTTTTTTTTGTATCAATCGTCAAATAAATATCAAGATTATCAAGTCAAATAGGATAATATATGTGTGCCATGCACTGCACATAGCTTCAAGAAGTTTATGTAGCAAGTTATTACTCATTGTTAAGTAACTTTGGTTTCCTTTACAAGAAATAGAGTAGACTGAGTACCTTTCGGCCGGCGTAAACTAGATTTGATTTTGTTTATCGATTTTTTCGCTAATGCGACCAAATAAGTACCTACATAGTTGTTTCTCGTTGTCTTTTAATATTCTAAACTAAAAGCAACGGAAAACCCGTGGTAGTCGCGAGGGAGGGCCCGCCTGCGCGAAAATTCGAATAGTGGGCGCGTTCCGCTACCAAAATAGTCGAAAAAAAAAAGATTTTTGTCGTTTTCCACATTAAATAAGGTAATGTAACTTTTCTCATGAAAATGTAACTGTTTGAGACGGGTCATGTAACATTTGACTATCTGCCACTGGCAACACTGCGGGTAGGTAATTACGGCAAAGTAGGCAGTTGACGTGAGTAAAGCCGAGGACCAAGCTAGTCTAAAGTATTTCCCTCTACATACTCCCGCCGGCACCAGACGCAGGTACCGCCTCCAGCCTCGTCGAGTTATGTCTAATTGTTGTAAATTGTAATGAGTCTGCTGAGCACAGAACTACTAAATCACAGACAAAGGGGTTTATTTACGTTTCATTAGGAACACGAAGATGAAAGGGGTTTCAAGTCATTATGCGGTAACATGCTTGGATTGTGGGAGTAAAGCAGGCTTTTTAACACGCGTTTATAATATGCTTCCCTGTATGTTTCTATGAAACGGAATCTTTGAACGTGATTTGAACCCACTTCATAACGTCAGATAAAATTGAAACTTTGCACACTTATCTTGAACCGATGACAATACAATAAATTAATAAGTTTCTTCCATTATCCGGTCTAGGCTCTTCTACAATTTTCCAGAGAGCGCCTGAGTAAGTCCGAAAAAATTTCAATTTACGACTTTTCTACTTCTTAATACATTTGAAATATTATTTCCTTTTTTGCGGTTTATTATTAAAACGTGTTTTTTAAACAGCTATAATTTAGTTTTATTTTCAGGTGATGTGACTTATGTAGCTAACATTTTTCAGAAAAAGAAAAGCAACATGCCAGCTTCATCTATTTTAAATTGAACTAAACCAATAACATGTAAAAATTTTATTTTTATCCAATTTACAAACTTAATATCATTTATCAATAACCTACCTACACCTGATACAATTGTATTGAGACATTATGTAAAGCGACGCCTTGAAATATGAGGAAGCAATAAGACTCTTGTCAAAGAATTTTCAAAATAATTCCGACGAAGAAACGAACGAAGAATGAATGAAAGTTCATAAAAAAGCATTCAGACGACTTGCGTCTCATTTTTGTTTAGAAAGTTTTGAAAATACTGCTAAAATAATGCAAAGGTATCTACAGGGTGTAAATACTTGTGGTCATATTTAAAAAACATCTTCTGCCCTTGTAAATAAACAAGTTTCTCCAAGGCAGTTATTATAATAAAAAGTACCTACTTATAATAAGCGTATAACTCTTTGCAAAGCTTATCTTTAAGTAATGAACATTTTTTACACTCGCTAACAAGGAACAAGTTACGACTAGCAACTAATTTGCACTAGGAACCCACTCAGGTACACTGCACTGAAGTTAACAATTTAACTTAGTTACCACCTAGCTAAAACCTCGTAAAATGTTACAAAGTAACTTTATTATTCTGCAGCCTAACCTTTTAGAAAGACTGAGCAGGTGGCTCAATTCGGGCCCTATCAGAATACCAGCCTGGCGTCATTATATTTTTTTATATATCTTTTTTTTTTTTTTTTTTTATTTATGATGGGTTTGCTCTTGACTCTAGTCTAGGTCAGAGGTGACAGAGACAGAGTCTACGATGGAGTGAGCTTACCCAGAAGAAGCCTGTTCACTCTAACTTTGAAGAGATACAAATGCTGAGATAGGAGCATTTTAGGTACCGCACGGGTTTAAAAAAATCTGTTTATAAAATAAAAGTATGGTGGCCCAGCACTACAGACTATTGCCCACTTGCTGGAGTGTCCCAACTGTCCATTCACTTGCACCCTAGATGACCTGTACAGCGCTTCTGGCGCTGCAATAACCGTGGCCACACTGAACTCAAACAATTTCATTAAATGTACCGTCGAAATGAAAGAAGAATATTTAGTATGCAAATAATATAATATTTCATTGAACGCACCACAGAAGATTGCTATTTGTTACAATAACAATCTACCCCAAAAATATTTAATCACTCTAGTTTTGATTACAGAACCACGCCTCACGGTATTCATAATTCGCCGGTAATGAAACCATGGCGCGATTCAGGGTTCAGCCCTCACCTAACAACGCCATCTAGTGAAGTGGAGGTGAAACTTATTGCCGTAATACATACAGCAATGACCGAGATTAAAGCACTTTTATGACACTTTTGTTAATGGATTTAAAAGGGCTCATTTTGTTGATCTAGTTGTCTAGCTGTTACAATACTAGACCAACAGAGCACCTTATAATCAACTGTTTAATAACGTGCTTACTACTGGGACTCAGGCCTGCTCTCAATGAGAGGGAGTGGGCCGTAATCCACCACACGGGCCCGGTGCAGATTGGTAGATGTTATAATGACTTCGAATTTGCCATGTTACAATATACCGGTTTCCTCACCATGTTTTCCTTCACAGCTTTGAGACCAGTGGTCACATCAATCTGCCTAGCCTTTTCCCAACTATGTTGCGGTCGGCTTCCAGTCTAACCGGATTTAGCTGAGTGGAGTGGATCTGACCTCCACAACCCAGTAACTGGGTAACACGGTACCCCTTGGCTAGACTGGTGTCAGATCTCAAGCTTATGACTACTCGTAACGGCTGTCAAAGATCTTCAAATGATAGCCGGAACCAATGGCTTAACTTGCTTTCCGAGGCACGGAGGAAACTCGGTATGTTGAAATTGTCAACCATTCACGGAATGACCTTGGCTAGCGTTGCTAAACCTTGATGATCGACCCGTGCGGCTGATATTATTTAGCCACGAGCCCTTTTAGTGATGAAATAAATTACACAACGTAATGTACCTGGCTGGGTTCGGACCCACGACCAAGGGGTCTTGACCACTGGGCCACTACTGCTCTAAAGCAACAAAGTTTCAACCTTACTTAAGCTTAAGTATAACCTCGTAACATGTGACGAAGTAAATGTTGCTGCAACCTACATAGAACCGCTTAGCAACCTGTTACAAAGTAAAGCTTTGTTGCTATAACATTTTATATATAAACGCTGAACATAGAACACGTTACACGAGGATTCTGAAAGGTCACACCAAAGGTCAGAGTGTCCTGAAGTAAAATAATATTTTATGTATTTTTACTAAAATGTTAGATATTGTAAAGTTAAAGGTGTGAGAAGGTTCACTGGTTCTGTGATTTTTATCGACCGACACAAGTTGAAACGATTGTATTTTTCTAAAATTGCTAATTACTGCAGGAGACTAGTATGATATTTTCAATTTATAAATATTTTTTTTAAATCAATGTATCTAGGTTATTATTTTTTGATAATCTGAAAATGTATTTTTTATGTACCAAGTAAACACGTTTGCTTGGCGCATATTATTAGTAGCTTCAGCAAAGTGGTCCCTGTACATTTTCTGTTTTATTTCCCTCAAATTGCCTACGTCACGCAATCAGCTACGACGCTACGACGACTGCTGACGTAACACTACATCGCACAGTGTTATAAATGGCTCCAAAATCGGACATCGCCTTTTTATTCTTCTAATCGATAGTATACACTGTTTTGAATGCTACAGTAGAACTCCCGGCTCTTAAATATACTTTAAAACAGAGTTAGAATTTTTATTAGATTTTTCTGGATTTTCAGAAAAACTCTAAAATAAACGATGTGATAAACATATTTGAACATTTGTTTTTGAAGTTTATTGACATTATATACAAGGTATTCTATAGGCGAAACAGAAAATATTTTTCACACAAAAACAAATAAGCCTGATTTTATTTTTTTTCCATTTTATTTTTTCCCTCGGACATCTTTTGTAAGTATTTATCTTAAAACATTCTTCAGAATTGTACTATTAACTATAAAAAAAATCAGATGCAAATCTATCAGGAAATCGAAGATATAATGATTCTATGGTTTTCAAAATTTTCTCTGATAATAGGGTTAACACTCTCAGAACACAAAAAAATTAATTAATAATTTCTATTGAGACAACTAATGTTTCTATATTAACGCGGGCCTCGGCGCCAGGGTGCAGTACCTAATTATGTCTATACTATGTTCAAACTCTTCGAGTATTGTGACTTGGTTGGAACTAGATTCCACTGCTTGGAGTTCCTCTATATTACTTTCCTCCAGAGAATATGTTTCGATATAGGGTTTTAGCTTGATTAAACCTGACGAGGGCGGACCCCTTCCCTATACCACTTTACCCCGTCATCAGAAAAATATAAGTATATTAGTTTTACATTATAATGCAATAAACAAACAACTGTACGCGTGAAACGAAATACAATTTACAAACTATACTTGCAAACAGCCACGAGGAATTTTTGAATTTCACAGAATAATTATTTGACAAAAATACTTTTATCCCATTAAATTACCTATGGTACCTCTATACCTACAGTTTATAAATAATAATTAATACCTACTTCAATTTAAGACAAAAAAATATGGTTATGGATTTTCGATTTGTGATAACCCTAACAAAAAAAATACTGAACTCGAAAAATCCGAATTCCTTCGGGATAGGCGTCTGATATTTTACAGGCAGGTTGAGGTAACACTAAACAATAATGTGTTTCAAAATAAAATGCTACTGCCCTCTAGAACCCACGCAAAAAAATAATTTCAAAATTACTGAAAAAAATACGTAACTTTCTTTAGATTATATCTAGAAATAATGTTTGCGTTTCTAAAAATAGCAGACAATTGGCTTTATCACATACTATAATTAAAACACAGAAATGGTGCATACATAATAAATTAAAACAATTCTTTTGATTTCTATGGATAACCAGAATAAAATATTTAAACATTTATAGCTCTGGTTCTAAGTTGAATTCGATTATAGGAGTTCTACTCTAGCATTCAAAACGGTGTATACCATCGATTAGAAGAATAAAAAACCGGCCAAGTGCGAGTCGGACTCGCGCACGAAGGGTTCCGTACTTGGTAAATTGCGGTTTACGATTTATGACGTATTAAAAAAAAACTACTTACTAGATCTCGTTCAAACCAATTTTCGCTGGTAGTTTACATAGTAATGTACATTATATATTTTTTTTAGTTTTATCATTCTCTTATTTTAGAAGTTACAGGGGGGGGGGACACACATTTTACCACTTTGGCAGAGTCTCTCGCGCAAACTATTCAGTTTAGAAAAAAATTATATTAGAAACCTCAATATCATTTTTGAAGACCTATCCATAGATACCCCACACGTATGGGTCTGATGAAAAAAAATATTTTTAGTTTTAGTTTTAAGTATGGGAACCCCCAAAATTTATTGTTTTATTTTTATTTTTGTGTGAAAATCTTAATGCGGTTCACAGAATACATCTACTTACCAAGTTTCAACAGCATAGTTCTTATAGTTTCGGAATAAAGTGGCTGTGACATACGGACGGACAGACAGACAGACAGACAGACAGACAGACATGACGAATCTATAAGGGTTCCGTTTTTTGCCATTTGGCTACGGAACCCTAAAAAGCGATGTCCGATTTTGGAGCCATTTATCACACTGTGCATCGCTACGTTGCTACGGCGCTACGAAGTGCTACGAAAAAATACTGTTCTAATGACTTGAAGAAACACGCTAATGGCTCCTTAATGTTTGTAGTTTTCATGAAGAAAAACTAAGTGGATTTTGTTTCTTACATTGATGCGACAAATTCGGCGTGTCAAATGGTTTTATTCTGCACGGTTTTCGGTTACTGGGAATTTGTATATTATAATTCAGGGTCAAATACAGCTAGTATTTGCAGATTTCATGAGCCTACTGTCAATTCCACAAACAATTCTGAGGAATTCTCTCAAATGTTTTGAATATAAGATAGACTTCTATATTCTAATCCTTTTACACAAAAAAGTTCCCATGCATTGACTTTAGATCAGTTAAAAAACTTGAGAAACTGGATCGACTTATCATCGTTAACCCTTTATAAGGCACAGGTAATATTTTTCCAGGTCGTAAGCCCGACTTGGAGCAAGTTAAGTCGTAAACAACATCCTTAATCCCGTGTGTAAAGTACTATAATACGTGACAACGTTCGGTAATCTACGTTAACTTCAAACTCAAGGGAAATGGAGCGCATACGTATTCGGTGCTACTTCGTTCTTAAGACATTTCAATGGTACATGCATACAGGTGTATGTACGTACTAAAAAGCCGGTGCACATTAGAGGACTTAATGAATGCCACCGGCGATGCAATTAATGTGGCCACCTACAGATCCGAATTATTTAATGAGTTTGTAACAAGTGACTCGAAACTCAAAGGAAAGGTTGGTATCTATCTGAACTAAGGTCTGGTTTCCAATGAGTACATTCTTCTGTCTCTTATTACTCAAAAACCATTTAGGTATTCAATCTAGACCGTATTTAATTTCATCTAATAAACAACTACTACTGCTTGTGCTCACTACAAAATACAACATAACTTCTCGCCTGTGTTCTTCAAGATGTTCCTTTAGGGATATGAACCTTGTAAGTAAATCCTATCTATTTCACCCTAGATTACCTATGTAGCTTCTGTTGGTGGGTTCGCTGCGTGAAAGCCGAAACGTATCTCAAGGGCACGTACTCCCGGGATCAAAGGTAGGTATTCTATGTCCTTCTCCAAGATACAATCTCTCCCTATACCACGGGGTCTCATAGCTAAGAAAGAAAATTTGGGTCAAATAAATCTCACTAGATGGCGTGACATGTACACACAATTCAAGAGTTGTGTGTAAAATTAACATTTTCTGGAATTGAACATAAAAATTGTATGTTCTTGTTTAATCAACTCTCCTAAGTACAAAATTATGGCATATTGGGCTCTTAATTCACATTTCAAAGATTATTTGAACGGATCATTTAAAATTTATGCCAATAGATGGCGCATTTTTAAATTTCTGAGGCATTTCACTCGATTGTTAAAATTTGCATTGTAATACATTTTGGTGCCCATTTACTTGCAAGTCGTTGCTAACACTATCTATTGTCGTGAACGCGATTGATGTACTTACAAAAATAACAAGATTAATCAGATGAAACACGCTATTTACGTCGGCACGGTTTCTTTGTATGGGATAAGGCATCTGTATGCTAGTATTATAATAATATGTGCCTATACTAAATTCATAAAATTAGTTCAGCAGTTTAGGCGTAAAAGCGAACATAAATTATTCACATTATCATTTAAATACGAAAGTCACTTTGTAAGTGACTTTCGTATTTATAATATTAGTATAGATTGTTTTGAAAAGAGTGAAAATTCGATCGCTTTTATTGTTTCTGCTTATCTTCAAATAAACAAAAGCCTGTATAATCGAGTATAATGTAAACAGTTCCAAATGACTGGAAACAATACTCATTATGTGCATTGAACCGCGTACATACAATACACTTGAGATGTTAATAGCCTACAGCCAGGGCCGTCTTTGTCCGGGACCCCAGGGGTGCATGGGTTGCAAAAAAATCTGTGTGGTGGAAAGTCCCAGGCGGCGCAAGCTGACCGTCATAAATTACATACTATCCCTACACTGTCCCTACGATCACGCTAGCCGGCATCAAACACTTTTTAAATTAGCATATAATGTAGGTACCTTTTTACTTTGGACCAAAGAAACGATGCGGATGGATAGTGTGAAAGATCTTATGACTGTAACTAGCTTCCACCCGCGGCTTCACCCATGTTTTATGAGTACTCCCTTCTATATCTTTTTAAAGTATAGCCTATATGTTATTCTGATGTATAAACTACATTACTGTAAAGTTTCATTGAAATCCGTTTGGTAGTTTATGTGTGAAAGAGTAACAATCATCCATCCTTCCTCACAAACTTTCGCATATATAATATAATAGTCAGTAGGTATAACTAACAAATCAATGTTTTATAATAGTCAATTTAACGTTTTACAATTTGAGTCTAGTTTTTAAGATTGGTCGCATAAACGTAAATATAAACGTATAAATAACGCGAATTAGGCCCAAATTACACGACAATATTGTCGTTTAGTAGTTAAGTAGAAGTCAGCCAATGACCGTTCAAACGTTGTATACAAGTTAAATAAAAGTACAGAGACCGACTTTACGGTCTAATACTGGTTATGATGAGTCTCTTATGTGACCGCTTATGTCACATAGCTGTTACAATGACGTTTTCAAAAGACTGCTCAACGGCAACCGTTTTGTTTCGTTTGTTAAATATTGTGCCGGTGTTTAAATAAAAAACAGTAAGTAAATGTCTATTTCCATAATTACAAAATATCGATTTATTATGCATTATTTAAATGAGTGTGAGATAATGATAGTTGTGTTAATCTTTCAGGGAACTTTAGTTTTATGACAATGTATATATGTGTTTTTGTGAAGTTTTTAACGCCCTCCTCTATTTCTTTGTATTTGAATCGTTTTAATTAATTATCCAAAATATGTTTTCATAATAAAGCATCAACCATCTTGTTTACGTTGTATAGCGACCTTTATATAACACTAATATAACAAAAACGTCGTATACATTTTCTTGAGTCTATGACGCCGCGGCCATATTCAGTTTACTTTAGGGTTCCTTATGCATTACTTACAGATCTAATAAACATTGCATAACTTGAACAGAGAACTAACTCGGCCCTTTATGATTATAAATTCATCTTCTTTTCTTGTCAATGGCTATCTAATCAAATAGTACGTTTAGCCCAGATTAATTTATTTTAATGTTTTTTTTTTCAGGTCTAACATAGGATATCTGTTAATTGTTTAATTTTATTGTTGTTATTTACATTAAATGTTAATTTAAAAAAATATATATATACGGGATCTTTTTCGGCAACATTCATTCGTTCTATCCCTTTTTTAAAAGACAAAACAAAATAGAAATGGTTCAATTAAAGTGTGGATTTGACCTTTAAATGATTCAAAAGTCTACTTAAAGTAATGTAACCGTAGAAATTCAACATTTTAGTTGCATACAAGTCGTAGTAAGTCTTCCATACGATCAAAATAGTTTTGTTATAAAAAGGTCATACGCAAACGTTTAAGTGGCGTTTTCATTATATAAAAGTTATGTTAAGATTCACACACGACGATGGTTGTCTTACAAAAACCTTTTATTTAACCGAAACGTTGATATGACCAATACATTGTCCAATAAACGTCATGGCTGGCACCATTAGCCGACGTCATATATGTTAGTCCTGAAAACTTTTACTCAACATATGCACTGGCACCACTATCCGACGTCATATAAGTTAGTTCTGAAAACGTCTACTCTACATATGCACTGACAACACTATCCGACGTCATATAAGATAGTCCTGAAAACATTTACTCAACATATGCACTGACACCATTCTACAACGTCGTATAAGTTAGTCCTGAAAACGTTAACCCAACATATGCACTGGCACCATTATCCGACGTCATATAAGTTAGTCCTGTAAACATTTACTCAACATATTTACTGACACCATTCTACAACGTTGTATAAGTTAGTCCTGAAAACATTTACTCAACATATATACTGACACCATTCTACAACGTTGTATAAGTTAGTCCTGAAAATGTTTACTCAACTTTATATTAAGACATTACAGTCCCGCGACTGAACCGTCGTAAGATAAACGTCTATATATCAAAATAGTTAACTACATACCACTATATAACTGTTATATACCATGAAGTCTTATAAGACTAGAATTATACGACGTTTTTGCTAGTTGTCTGTAATATATTTTTAGCACCTGGTGCTCACTTATCTACTATCACAGTTCACTGTTTACCAACAGAAATAAAAATGTAACAAAAAAAGCGACTTTTGCACCCGTCGCCGATGACGGACCTGCACGTTGTCTGTAGGGTGCTAGGGCTGCTCCTTGTTAAATTTTCACGGGTGTTTTCACCCCGTGTCACCCCTTGCTTCAATTACAAACGTTTTTTGTCCATGTAAAATAACGAGGGAATGATTTATTGATTGAATTTTATATAGCGAAAGTGTTTTGGCCTCAAGGAGCATTTTATTAACATATTTTGAACAAAACACTGATTGTTTTTTACCCGACTGCCTAAGGAGGGTAATGTGTTTATCAGTCTATGTATGTATGTTTGTTCCTATGTGGCGTTCCAGAGGCCAAACGCGTTCGCCTATTTTGATGATTCGTACGTCAATCGATTCGTCTTAATCTTGCGATTGTAACACATTTAAATTGGAAAATAGAAAAATGGCGGCTCTTGGGCGCCATATTGTGGAGGCCCAAATAATTTTTTTCTTTCTATCCCATCTTGTGAGGTATCAAAATAAAGGGATTAGAGATTTGAGATATGATTTCAAAAATATATAACACTTATATGTTTAAATGTACCTTATTCGAAAAAAATTATGTTAACTAAAAAGAGTTTTAAAATAAAAAAAAAAACAAAATATCAAAAAACCCGACTGCATAAAAAGCGAACTACTAACTACTACTAACGAATAAAAATAAGCAGTCGGGTTTTTTTTCCTATGGTGTTCCTATCCTGTATTAAACTCAAGTCGATGCTAACGGACAGAATACGTCAATCTCGATAGAAGATCATCTCGAAATATTTGAACCAAGTAAAACATCTCTAAACAATTAACATTTTTGTAGTAAAAAAGGTATATATAAATAATATTTTTGAGGATTGAAAACTTAATAATCTTATAACCTACAATTTATTGCAGTTGAAATAGGCAAAGTTTATATATCACTAAAGATCTCTTCCTCATTTCTTCACATAAAAAGAAATCCCTTGCTACTACAGACCCACAGCTTTTCAATCACAGAGGTTTCAATAGACAAACCACACACAATCACCACAATGACCACTTTCAATCCTCCGACTACTAGTCTACTCTATTTGCAGGGTCCTCTAGCCTCGCTTGCCCCCCAGCTTCGCTCGCTCTCCAGCTAACAAGCGGATCACTTGACAGTCATCGATGCTGCTCCATGTTGTTTGTTCGACTTTTTTTACTAATTATTTTGGTGTTTTTATTTCTGCCTGTTTTTTTTTTGTTTGAAGGTGAGGGTAGACAAACATGGTTGTTGTATGATACGCTGTTGAGTGTATGCAGGATAAATTGTTATGTGTTTGTGCTTTGTGAATGAAAATTCGAATAAGAGGTCAAAGGAGTATTATAGATATTGTGAAAATGAATGGACCAATTTAGTACATTTATTTTAAAGTATGACTCTTTGTTGACGTGTTGTTTATTCTCAAGTATGACTCTTTAAGTCGCTAGCTTTTTCCTTCGGTCTCGCTTCTGCTGAAAATAATAAAATCGGCCAGAAAGTAAGATTACAATTTTCGTAAACCGTTTCGAATTCCTCGATTAATCTTTACAAACATTTCAATAGAAAAATAAACATTTATAAAATCTATTCCTGTATACAAAAAACCTCCACAGCAGAGATTAAGTTTTGGTATTATTTCTGATTTTAATAACTTTACTGTCTGAAACAGCCCATCCCTTGTCTCCAAATTATAAACTAACAAAAAAAATTTTTTTATTTCACCTGCATTTAGTTTGCTTTACAAATATCATAACATTTTAATTACCAAATGCACTACAAGATTAATTCGCAACGCAACACATACATTCAAAAGAATCGTCCATCTCTTTGAGTAATGTGTATCAAGATAACATTGAAGCGTGTTTGTATGCCGCGCTCATCCCGTCCACAATTATACGGAACACGTAGCCCTCACTAATTTCACTAATTACTCCCGATAACAACTTCACCGCACCCTGTATCACCACTACATAACCAAGCAATCCGATTTCAACCTTAATACTGCAACACTAAGCTTCAAATTCATGTAAAAATAGCTTTCATCTCACTGTAAGTAACGGTGCTTTAAAAATGAACTTTAATTCCAGCAGATTAAAATTGGATATCGAACGCAATGCATTCAGAAAAGTTTTCGTTTAAACGAAATTATTTCTGCTCTTAAAATTCAAATTGTATGCTGAGGGATTAAGGTTTATTTTTGTCTGGAGTTAATCCAAAATCGATGGGTCCGACTAATTGCTTGATTTGAATATGGAATAATATTTATTTTGCCGTAACTGTGGTTCGAAGGATGTTTTCGAAGTGATTACTTAAAGTTGGGCGTTCAGTTTAGCAATTACATAGATAAGATCGTTACAAGTTTGTCAAGTACGTTAGGAATACTTGGTTTGCTGGTACCTACGTATATGCTACAATTTTAAACTGAAAAGTATGAGAATACTAGTTGTTGCCAGCGGCTACGCCCTCGGGAAAACTGTTTTATCATCCAAAGGAAAAATTATACCGGGATAAAAAAAGCCTGTACTATTCCATAATATAATCTATCTCTGTGCCAAATTTCATCCAGATACATTCAGCCTTTCTGGCGTCATTGAGTTACAAACTTACATCCAAACTTTCGCATTTATAATATTAGTAAGATGTAGATATGTAGGTACTTAATATCTCAGCAGTATAGGAATATTTCGATGTTCTTAGATTGCTGAAAAAAGGTATAGTGAGATTGAAGCCCAGATTCTGGAAATAAAATTATCCATAAAATAATGTGATAAATTTTCAAATACTAATTAGCCGCTTCTTCTTCTTTTCGTGATCTCTGGTGTCAGAGTTAATTAAGTCGAGTCTGACTTGCCTATTTTATACTTACGTTAACTACATTATATAAGTCCTGGTTTCCTCACTATGTTTTCCTTCACAGTTGCCTGTGATGTCCAAGATAAAATTAGAAAGTACATAATATGAATTTCAAAAAGTCACATTGGCACTTGCCCGGATTTGAACCCACGACCTCAAGAACGAGAGACGCGGTCTTAGCCACATTGCCACCACGACATACAATTAGCCGCTGTGATTGGTGAAATGAATGTTCAATAGTCAATTCCTAGACATTCATTTTTTGTGACATCGATATTTTCTTTCCAGAAACCGTAGCACTCGTACCAGGGGTCTACGAGCTTTTTTAACCGACATTAAACATGAGGCAGTTCTCAATTCGACTGTATTTTTTTATGAGTGTTAGAACCTCAGAAATTGTCACTAGGTGAACCGATTTTGATCATTCCTTTTTTATTTGCACGCTTGCCTAGAAGTAAATTTATTTGTGTAATTTCCGTAAAACAATTACGCCTTAACCTATTCTCCAAAGGGTTCGTCAGATTAATATTTATTATTACCATATACATTTGTCCAACGTTGTAGGGTTTTTCTAGTTTTTTTCTTTTATTATTATTGGTCATAATAATCCAGAGTTAATGTAAGGGTTAAAAAGCAATGAAAGGATGTTCAAAATAAAAACAATTATTATTTTTTGTCGTAACAATTTTATTCGATCACTGATTTTGATTTTGACCACTTTACATACAACTAGAATATAATATGTACGGTTATACGTTATTTTGTCATTATTATCTAATATTTTGATAATTTCGATACCACTCACTAGTAAGCTACATGATACCAATGAAATATACACTGAAAAATACGATTATACTTTTCAAATACGTATTTTTAAAATACACAGTTCAAAATAATTATCGTAGTTTTAAGAATTTTGTAATCACACAGAATTATAAATTGAACTGCTGAGAGTCGTTCAAAAGACTTTGTCTTTTAACCTTTTAAAAGTGTGTCATATTTTTCAGTACATATATTTTCAAAACGAGCAACCAGATATATTACATAGCTATTCAAAAAGCCATAACAAATACAATTTTAAACAAATAATTATTTTTAGTGTCATTTAAAAGTGTCCAACTATGTTTCTAATATCTAATGCTATATGTTCCTAATATGTATGCATGTATATGTATAGTGATAGAAAACGGCTACAGACTAATTTGAATAACTTTAGATGATATATTAATAACTAACTTTTTAATTCTTAGAAGTTAATACGCTAAGCTTTAAATAAATAGATATAATAAATATTATATATTCAAATACATATTTAGATATTACTATACAAAAAAAATTTTTTTTTTAATAAAAATATATACGATATTATAATAAAATTAAAGTATGTATATATTTTATCCTAGAATAGATGATATTTAATACTCAATATTAAGAGCGATATTAACATTAATTCTTTTAACTCACATACAATATATGCTAAAACTGCCAACAGTAACCTAAATTGCTATTATTATATATACGAGATTTTCAGCGTTATATAAAACAAAGTCTACATTATTACTAGAAAACTAAAAAAAAAATTTTTTTTTAATAAAAGAAGTTTTGTCTAAATATACAAATCAATATTCGAAAGATAATGATACTATTTTATTTTAATACGAAAACTCCATTTAAATAAATAAATGAAATCTGAGGTATTCAATTATAATTATTATCATCTTAAACTAGAAAGCGACTACAAATAGTTAGTTTAAAATTAACGTTATTTTAAATAGATTACACACTCAGAACGCTGTTTGATTAGCTCACTAAATAAAACGTTTTACATATTTATGGATAACTTAGGGTTAAATCTATCTAGGGATCTATTTGTTTATGCCTAAAAAGGTACGTCTTTTCAAAATAGTAATATGAAATGCGACTGATGGCATTGGGGTGTATTTTGCTTAATTATAAATTGATCTATGATACAAATTTTATGGTATACAATAGTGAAAATTTTTTGGTTAAAATCTTGACACATAAAATTCATTATTAATGGAACCATGATTGAATATAACTCAGATGTGTAACACTGTAATTTGTTTTCTAAATATTAGTCTAACATTTGTATAATTATTTTTGAAATCATCGTTAGTTGTTTGAACAATATGACGTACCTTTGCTTATTATATTCTATCTAGACCATTATACTAATATTATTATAATGATATTGATACTGACTGAAATATATATTTATATTTGATAAAACTATTCTATAGATTACTGTTCTTATCACTCGTACTTGTGTGGGTGTCAAACTGCTATATGTACAGCTTTATATTTAATTAGCAATTTTATAATTACCTAGTAGAACTGACTAGTCTACGATGCTCAAATAAATTCAAATTCATTTATAAATTTTGTGAACATAGGGTAAAAAAAATATAATGTTCTACAAAAATTCTCAATAGTTTCCTTGCGAAATCTATACTTTGGAAAGTACAAAATTCTCAATGGTTTCCTTGCGAAGTCTGTACTTTGGAAAGTACAAAATTCCCAATAGTTTCCTTGCGAAAACTATACTTTGGAAAGTACAAAATTCTCAATGGTTTCCTTGCGAAATCTGTACTTTGGAAAGTACAAAATAAACCATTCTACATTCACAATAGAATATTATGTATGCATATATTTTCTTTAGATAAAATTGAAAGTTTCGTTGATATTTCAGTAGAAATAATTGGGAATTTTGACTAACAATAAAACAGAATTTCCGGAAATGATTTAGAATAAGATGATCAAGCAAGACGAGCTCCTAATAGTACGTTAAAGATAGTTGTAGATCTAACGGACGGGTACTGACCTAAACAGAAAGTGTAGCTGCACACATTCTATTTTTTTTGTCAGATGTTTTTCTCGTATTTTGATAGGAACTGGTATTCAAACTTTAGTCAGACTGAGTGTTTTGACAGGCATGCTTTTTCTTTAATTTATTTAATCAAATCTTCAGTTAACTTACTTCAATTTCATTAAATTACTCATTAGAGTTCTTTTTGAGATTTAATCAAGAAAAGCGTTCCTGGATAAGCTGCAATAGTAGGTATATATGCTTCACCGTGGGATTTAATTGAGTTGTTTAAGGAACTTATTAATTTGGTATTTAATTCCTCTTATCACACGTTTAACCAGTCAGCTTGATTTGACTTAGGATTAATAATGTGTGCAGCCACAATCCGCGTGAAACATCGAGATAAGAACAAGATTTGATACACGACATCAATTTCTACACTAAAATTCTCAAGCCGAAGCCAAGGAAATGGTAATGCTAACAATTGTGCGTTTTCTTAGCAAAGATGAAAAATATCCTCTGAGAAATATCACTTTTTTTCTGACTCTCTGTTTCTTTGGCTGTATCCAAATATTGTGCATGTGCTGTTTAATGTGGTAAGTACCGTTTTTTAGGCAAACCGTAAATCGTCTAACTTAGAAAACCAGCTTTTTGATAAAATTTTAATGATTTTTTATGTTAAGTTTTGATATAACATTTTTATGGTTGTATTAAATTCACCAATACCCAATTTCTTTTTAATTCTCGTCTTGAGTATACATCTACAGAATTACAAATGCTATTTTAATGATATTTCACAGCGGAGCACATCAAAAAGATTTAGAACAAGATTTAACTTGGGACTTAGATTAGGAATTAAAATTATTAGCATAGATGAATATAGACTAGTTAGGACTAGATAGGATTAAGAAAGAGACTAGATTGGAAAGCGTTTAAGATATTTTGCAAATAATTAATAATTAAGATACATAAAATAGCGTAGAGAAAATGCGATTTTAAAAATCGTAATTGAGAATTTAAGGGCAGCACCAAGTTGGCTTCTACTTACAATAGGAAACTACATAATTATTTATTCATCGGAATATTTTAAAAATGATGCTGTTCTGGTGCTTTATAATTAAAAAATAACAAATTAGAAATGTTATTATAGTAAGTATTTAGATATAGTACGCATACGAATATTTGAACATCCTACTAAATTAATCTTAAATAACAAGAAAATTAAAAAACACTAATGATAATATTCTATAAATAAGAAACCTTTAGTTTTATACATATTATAAAGACATTAGATACATATTAGTATATTGTTTTTGAAGAAGTTTTTTGAAGTACCTACTCAGGTTTACACCCGGTGATTTTCTTTATTCGCCTGGGCACCCCAAGGAAAATAAGTTTCGTGTTGCCCTGCTAAGTAGTAACAAATACTGTATCCCCCAGTACTTTGCTTAATAAAGTAACTGGGTGTATTGCTTGTATGACTTTGCATATTGATATACTCATAATAAAATCTTAATAAATATATATTAGATATTTTATAAATTCAGTAAACAAATTACTGTAAAATACGTGCACGTGTATATGGCAAATAGTATATTAATTGTACACAATATTAATAATGATCAATCTTAATATCAAAAAATATACGTACAAGTATAAAATGTTAAGATTGTATATTCCTAAATCTAATGATATGTCTGCGATACTGGCTGTTATTGCTGATATAGTATAATAGTAATAGTACACAATTATTAATAATTGCACACACGATACGTTCCTCAATACACAACTTAACACATTGCTATTAATAATTCGCTCGTGAGTCCTGATCGATACCGAGTTTGAATAATTAGTGATATGAATTATTCAAACATGTAAACAGATACTGAATATTATATTCACTGTGATAATTAAGTATTAATAAGCGATCAGAACTCACT
The DNA here is from genome assembly GCA_949775005.1 of Orthosia gothica. Lineage (NCBI taxonomy): Eukaryota > Metazoa > Arthropoda > Insecta > Lepidoptera > Noctuidae > Orthosia > Orthosia gothica. Next base: position 39,135,928 of record OX459037.1, read on the forward strand.
CAACAAGTTAGGTTAGTTAAGTACTTAAATATACAATAAATATTACTTCTTTGTGCTCACAATCTACTAATTAATTGAATTTCGGGAGAATTTGACACGAAAATTGACTCTAAACTTACGAATACATGCTCGAGAGAGGTCCTCTGATCTCCACTATGATACAAACTTGATATTAGCATAAATACCTATATTCAGAATAATTTAACAAACCTAGTAAACGTGAAAATTATTTATGAATAAATTCTTTTCACGTGTACTTCTCAAACCACATTTCGATCTAAAAAAATAGTTCCTCTCTCTATATCTAACAGTTGAAAGTATAAACATGTTTTGTGCGAAATAATTAAGTTTTTGTGCTCCTGAGAACAACTACGAACTCTATTGTACTTTGCAGGCTAGGTATTATTCACAAATAATTATTCAATGAAAGTACCATTTTTGAATAATTCGAAATTTGAAAATTTGAAATCTGTATTTTTATTCTTGGGAGCGGCAACTGATTAATCTTAGCAATTTTCACGACAGTAATAATTTTAACGAATATTATTCACAATAATCACTTTTTTAACTTTATACACTCTCAATTGACATATCGGGCGCGTCACGTTATCTTGTACAATTATTTTAGTTATCTTTTAATTTTGACTCTTGTTGCTCAGTCGTCTGCGAAATGTTACTCGTGTCGGGCGCTCGGGAGGAGCCAAAGAGAGATCACAATTATTTTCTTCATTATTATTTCCATTGTTTTATTTGATCATGGCTTTCAGTTTTAGTACCGTAACATACCATCTCATCTTACAACTCATCGTTTGCCATCAGGAGAGTAAGTGGTCAAACGCGAGCCTATAAAAAAAAAAAAAAACTTTTCTAGTCATTTATACAAATTCCATTCCAAAAACATCTTTATAGTCTACTATAACTTGTAAAAAAATGTGTCTAAAATACACTGTTAAATAGTTGTAGATCACTATATTTCATAAAAATCACTGGGCAATCTCAAAGTGCATATCCATTGTATTATTGACTGGGTTTCGTCGATTTTGAATGAAATCCTTTTTTTCTATCAAGAGTTTCAAACCTTTCCTTCAAATTCATTGCCGATTAGAATCTCAAAATATACTAAGACATTTGAATTTACGCAAAATTTTGATCCTATGCAAAATTTTGATCCTATGCAAAAAGGACTCGGCTTTGTCGTGTTTATCTTTTCAAGAGTTTAGGTTTGCCTTCGCATTTTTGTTGCCGATTTAATTTAGATTCTCCGTATTAAACTCCTTATCTAATATTTGATAGTTTTAAATCTCTTTTCCTTTACTCGCCCTTCTTTTCTACTATCTGCATCCCATTCCCTCCTCCCGATCTGTCGACAGCGCCGTGTTGTGTGCTGATGGTACATACCTACCTCAGTAAAGTCAACGACAGAAACACATACTACCTACTCCTGTACACTTACTGAAAATATACCTCATAAATTATAATTATATTATATAATATTAATGTATAAGTTAAGCTTACTTACATCTAAGTGAATCAAAAGATTCTGATATGTTTCGTTACCTTGGTTGCAACTTATCACGTTGACTAACTCCTAGTTACGTCTAATTGATATAATAATTGATATAAATCGAATTAATTGATATAGAAGCGAGATACGATGATACTTACGCTAGTATTGCTGAGTTAGCATACGTCAATTACATTTTATACATTCTAAAAATATATATTTTAAGTAACATCGCACTGTCAGATTGAATTGAATTAGTAGAGCTATTCTTTTGTAATCTACGATATGTTTATGATTATGTACAGTCATCGTAACATTTTTATGTGAAAGTTACTTTAGCATAAATTTTAGTAATTTGTTAAGAGACGTCCATATCGTTAGTATACTCGTAATTGTAACGTTAACAAAATACTAAAACGTCGCAGTAAGTGCCGAAAGTTAGAAATTAATATTTTAGGCCCTTACATTAAGTGCGTTTTATCGACTCGTGTGAAACTTTTAAAATATCTACCTTAAAACTACTCTATAAGATACTTAGCGACACAATTTGCGGGAAAAACTTTAATTTAGTTAGAATTTGTATGTTTGCCATTAAATATGGTTCATTTTTCCCGAGCTTAAGTTTAATTTTTTGGTGTGGAAACACGCCATAAGCTGAGAGAACTTGATTAAGTACGAATTTCCTGGCTTCTCTTGAACCTTAGATCTTTGAAATAAGGTTTGAGTACTCGTATGATTTTAGTACGCACAGTACAATTTTAGTCACCCTCCGCTTTTGCTATGTCTCCATACTTTGATTCTTACATCGATATAATTATATATGTAGTCCATATAATTCTCACGTCAGATATAATTCTATATACTATTAGAAGGCATAACAGTTGTATTTTTATCAGAACAATATCAACAAGAAAACAACGGGTGAAAGCAATAGCGTCTTTAGTTGTCAACCATTTTACCTCAAACCAAACTTTTTATTAAAATCTAGAGCTTTTCTTGCGAGAACGAGACGCTGCTCTACAACGTAGGTAATGCTGTCCTTTCCTCTCTTTTGATACTCAAGATATAATATTTTATGTATTATGCTATCATGATGGTTTTTAAGAGCTTAATTGTCATCATCAAAGTTATGATTTTGTTGTTTTTAATTAACTTCAGCATAATATGTAACTTGATTATTTCAAGATCAATTATTGCTTTTATCTTTTTTGTCCAACTTCCCATGAAAATCCCTTCACATTAAAAGCGCCATTGCTAGTTCACCCGATAAATAGTCTACATTACAAGCACAGCTAGTTAATAGACATCTATCAGACATTAAATAACTCGCCGATACAATACGGCTCAGTGATCGAAGTTCTAGTGTCAACTGTTACGATATACTTGCTTGCGAGGTTTCACTTTTAGCACTTTTTACTTGCAAGGCTATATTTTAAGACCCTTTTTACTTTTAAGTTTACACGTCACTTTTTACTTTAAAGGTTTATTTATAATGTTACACTTCAAGCCACTTTTTAGCCTCTTTTTACTCAAAAAGGTACAGTTCAAGCCAACCTGTTTTTTTAAGGTTATATTAGTTAACCCATTTGATTATTTTTCTCTTCGTTGTTCCAATTTTTAAATATGACTTGACTTTAAAGGTCACAACGCAAGCAAATCTATTCAACAGTCGACGTCTACCCAAATTGGACATTTATAATTACACAACAAGTAAATTCAAAAATATCGACAACAACACTGATTCTGGATTGAATTAGAAGCCTTGCCTGAAGGGGTTCTTGATGGTGGGCTGAGGCGCGGGGGCCGATGCGGGCGCAGGGGCGGGCGCGGCGGCGCCTCCCGCCCTGAAGGGGTTGCTGGCTGTCGGCTGCGGCTGCGCAGGTAGTTGTCGCGGCTGACTGTATTGGTCCTGGTACTCCTGCTGGTAACCTTGTTGCGGCTGCTGTTGCTGCTGCTGATCGTACCCCTGGCTATAATTTTGGTACCCTCCCTGTCCCTGATAGGACTGGTCGTAGCTGTAGGTACCAGGATTCGTATCGACATTCGACTCTTCAGTACCAGCCACCTGCCCAGACACGTTGGAGTACTCCAGATGGTTCTTGTACTCCCCGTTCACAGGCCTCTGGTCTTGCAAGCTGTAGGTTTGATACTCTTTGTCTGGTGGGTCAGCCATCAGGATGTTAGCCTCGTTCTCAAATGGCTTGAAGTCGTAGATATGCCGCAGGTATATGAGCACAGGGGCGTACAACAGATTGCTGAAGGCGATGAATAGGTTTAAAGCAGTGAACCCTATAGCTTCAACCACTTCTCCAGCAATGATTGGGCCGACGGCGTACGCGAAAGAGTATGATATGTCGGCAATCGCGTAGATACTCCCGTACACGGATGAGTATCGCACATCTACTAGGTAGCCGAGTGTCGGTAGCAAGGCTGTGTCGATTAGGGCGATACCAAAGCAGATGCCGCAGATAGGTATCATCAACATCTTGTACGAATTTGCAAAAGGTATTATGAAACAGCACAGACCTTCCAGGGCAAGACCTCCTGCTGCCATTAGCCACTGCGCCTGCGGATATTTCCTTGCCATCTTGACAGTTATAATCACGCCCAGAACGTGGGGGAAGAAGGCTGGCAACCAAATCATTCCAATCTTCCAGTTGTCTTTGGTCAGGTTGTCTTCCATCCAGAGAGAGATGGTAGGTTCTAGGAACGCTAATGCTACGTTGGACATCATCAGGGCGCCCGCGCAGACAGCGATGTAGGGATCCATCAGAAGTTTCCAGATAGGAGTACTGGGTGGTTTAGGCTCTCTAGCTTCCTTCAGCTGCGTCTTCAGAGGTTTCATTACTAGCAGGAGCATGAACCCGTCTAATAAAGATATTAAGGCGAGTATCAAGAATGGTACTTCCTTTCCTGCGAACTGGTATAAAGCGCCGCCGAACGGTGGCGCCACCAGACAACCAAAGCTGATGAAGGCCAGGGCGATCCCGAGAGCTTTAGACCGCTCATTTTCTTCAGTAAACCTATCAGCTATCATCGCAAGTCCTGATGTGTCAGCGAAGGCGGATCCGACACCCTGCAGACTCCTTGCGAAGAATAGCATGCCGTAGCTCCGGCCGCAAGCGAAGATCGATGTAGAGAGGAACATAATGATGAGGCCAATCATCATGGGCACGTCGTACCCGATGCGGTCGATTAAGGCACCGGAGAATGGGTTGATCATGAGTTGTACGATGGCCTTCGAGGCGAACAGGACGCCTGTCGCTGATTCCTGGCCCTCGTGAGATGCTGGGATGATTTTGGTTGGTGTGATGGTCTTATTGCCTATCATATAGGGTGTCATGGTGACCACGTGGTCGTAGCCCGCCTCGCCCCACGCGCCAATGTACCGCAGGTAGTCGGGGATGATCGGCACAATCACCATGTACAACATGTTGTCGAGCAACAACGCTATCGACACGATGACCAGGATAATCTTTCTCTGTGACGTCGGCTCCTTGATCTTCTCCCACAGAATCTCCCTCACTTCCCTCACCTCGAGGTTCACCATCGGGATGACAGCGTTGTCGATCTTCTGCCATATTGACTGTGGTCCCTCCGCCATCTTGAATTATGTATATAACTTTTATAAGAATCTATCTGTAGTTGAGTCCTGTGTTCATCTTCAGGGGAGGGCTAGGCGTGCCCTCGTGGTGTTATTTGCGAGTTTCTCACACATTTACGCGTCGTCCTTCGGCGGGACCTCGATTGGGAGTTCGGAACCTGACAACAAACAGAAATGATCATTGTATTATCATTTCATGAGAAAGGGGGGGAGCTGCAATGTTTCAAAAGGATTGTGAGTCGATCTTTGTTTCTGTTAGTTGTCGTTCCTCTGTCCCGAGCGGTCTTATTTACAAGGGCTTCGATTTCCAAAGACGATTCAGAGTCCTTTTGAACATAAACACATTACTGATGCATTAGTAAAACATCACACGTCATAACATTCACACAAATAAAACAATAGAGCAACGGTTTATTAATATTTGTAGAGCCGTTCTATCAAAATTAATTATTCAGTGTTGACGTTGCGAATATTAATGTTCATTACCATACCAATTAAAATGAAATAAATTGCATTATCGTTTATTGTCCTAATAATAATTGATGTACACCATTACTTGTTATATTAAAACCTCAGTTTTAAACACAATCTGTGCAAGTTCAATGTATTACGTAATCCGAGCCAATTTTGAACTTAAAGACGTATTTCCAACAGTAAGACTACTAATTTTAAATTTAAAACAGTCCGTCATTCGAAGTTCCAAGTGATTGACGTTGCCCTACCTCCTGCCAAGGACAGTAATTGTAACAAGTTGTTTAACCAAAATCCAATTTGCAAGGTCCCTCTTTGCCAATGTCATTATAGCAGAGGGAGCTTACGACGCGTTCTCGTTTTTTGCTCACAAAATGGCGCGTTCAATCAGAAATGTTTTCGTATTAGCTTTGACAGCCTATCGGATATATTTGTAAGAATTTTCCGTACTTAATATGTGATCTTTATTTACGAATGTTTGTCGATAAGTGGCCAATGTTTGTAGATGATGTGTATTTGTTTGTGATGTAGTACTTTTTTTTTGATAGTGTGCTTCGGTTCAAATTGAGTTGAAAGGCGGCTTTTGTGATGGTCTTCGTATAATCTACTAGAAAATAGCAATCCTACTACTAATATAAACGTGAAAGTTTGTGAGGATGGATATTTGTCAATCTTTCACGCAAAAAATACTAAACGGATTTTGATGAAATTTTGCAGAAATATAGCTTATACATCAAAATAACACATAAAGATATTGGGAGAAGTACTTATACAACGCGGGAGGAGGCGTTAGCTAGTATTAAAATCATATTTTACAAAACGTTATCCATTCGTAAAACGACTTCAAGTTCCTTTTTTCATAATTATTATGCTTTTTTACGAACAGTGCAACACTACACCACAAACAATCACATTCACAGCACTCTGTTTTATCGAATACATCGAACTTTCGTATCGTAGCAAAATACTATTTATTTTCGCTTCGTTTATTTACAGATATTTTATTTAACATTTTTCTTTTTGACAGCTGACAATATTTTTCTGACTGCGTCCGCGCGCTCCTTCGTTGGCAATGGCTTCAACAATTGATCTTGAGCGCCGGGCCGTTGGTCGTATATTTACTAAGTTTTATTTTTATATTTGTTTCGTATTTCCACATATACATACTTTGATTCACTCTCTATGTTTATACTATTTTGTTTATTATTTATTTTTTTGCTTTTTGTTTATCTTTCGTGTCACCTGTGCGGGTCACAAATAAATATTTCTTCTTTCTTGCAATATCATAAAGCTTAAAAGGAAAACGAAGATATTAATCACGACACAACATTTAATTTAAACCTCTTTCGCAAACCAAAAAAAACCACTGCCAAGATTACCATGTCTAGTCACGCACGAAACAAAATCTAATCCTGCGATATTTGAGGAAGTAATCATCTGAAGCCGTTCAATACTCTGCCTACCCTCCTTTGTATACAGTCTCGTTAGTAACGCAAAGGGCGGAAAATCCCCCGTCTAAGACATCGCACGAGAGGAGAATTTCAATGAGGAAAGGTAAAAATGCGGAAGGAAAAGAAAAAGAGTGATTAGGAGCCCAGTTTTTGTTGCTGCTAAGTCAATTCGAGTAGAAAGAGAGACATGTCTATTGATACTTGTCTCGGTGTTGATAAGCTGAGATATCTGTTTCGAGAACAGATTTCATACAGCTGTGCCTAAACTGTCGTTCCTTTTACAGTATTGAGGTGATCTATAATATAATACTAATTAATTAAGGAATGGTCTCTAAATTGAGTATTTTGAGAAAAGTGGAACCCTTATTTTGCTAAAGTTTGACGCATTTTCAGGCAAAAATAGACAATGAGACAAATTCTTAAACCAGAAATCGGGTGTAAATCAGTAGGAACTAAAGGCATTTACCAGCGTTAAAGTTTATTCATTTATAATTATGAAATAAGAAACAGTTTCAGTAAGGTCGACTTTACTTTCTGTGAAAAAAGTTTTCAATCATCGATAACAAAATTACACCCCACAAGCTACGTCAATCAAGTGCCATGAAAATATTCAATCGGCTCAGTCATTATGTATTAAAAAATAATAAATAATGCACAACACCAACGAATTCTCACAATATTATAATGAACATCAGGCCAAGGCTGAGTATACGGGTCATGGCGACGATATGGTAAAAAACAAGGGGTTTTGTGAGTGTTTCGTGTGGTATAAGTATTAAAGGTAGAACGATAAAAATCTTAGGCCATTATGTAACATGAATTTGTTGAAAAACGCGAATGACAGAAAAGTAAGTCAGTGATAGCGTGATGACAAGACGGAATGGATGATGGATCATGTTGCGCCGACCCCAATTAACATGGGACAAGGGCAGGAAGATGATGATGTATCCCGAATTTATTATTTTGTAGTAGGTAGCGGCAATCTGAGACACCGATAATTAACTGAAGGGTGACGCTCAAGATCATCATCAGTTTACTGCTAGTCCGATCAACGTCCAAAATAAATACTTCCGAGTATTTTCAACAAGACAAATTTAAAATTATTCGTTCTTACTTGTCATGACTTGTACCACAACTTGCAAGAATTTCAGTGTTAGTAATCAAGCAAACTTGTAAGTGTCGCGTGTCGCCACTAACTCGAATTGAGGAGTACCTAAGTTCTACGTGCTATAGTTAAGCATTATGTACTAAAACTTAACTAATGTTCTATTTAGGACAAGGTTAAACCACCTATGTTTTTTTGCAATTTACATTTGGGTGGTTAGATGGAATTATATTTTTTTTATTGATAGGCTCGCATACCACCTTGGTGTTGGCCACTATCTCGCCTGATGGTAAGCTATGATGTGGTCGACGATGTAATACGCTTACTACTTAGAAGTAACTAATTCACTTTTCTTTTCAGTTATTGACTTACCGACTACCAGGTTGTAGATATAAGGCAACAGTCCTTGGCTGTACACAAAATAAAAGTAGGTCATTCCCAAAACGTTTAGCGCGATTGGATGGGATGCCCACTTTGGATTGAAAGCGCGTCGCTGCTGTACGTTTTGTTGTCCGATGGTGAAACGAAGAACGACTTAAGGAAAGATAACTAAAAACTGACTATATAACGGAGAAAGCTGAATTATATACTGAACCATCTCTTATTGCTCTTATTAGTCACATAAAACCTATTTAGTAGCCTTTTGTTTTACCCAACTTGTATAGAACTATGTAACCAAGTTACGACAACCAAGTACCTATAAACTTAATTAATAAGTTGTTTCATTAATATAAGACAAGTAGGTAGCCAGGTTAAGCAGACGTTATGTAATACCTAAGTAACAGCTGCTTGTGTGTTACTCATATATACGTGTATAAAATACGGTTCTTATTTGGCTAGCGGGTCCAAGAAAGCATGCTTATATATTAAAATATAATAGAATATACTTTATTGTACACCATACAAGTTATACACATTTACAAGAAAACTATTTTTTACGGGTACAAAAACGGTCTTATCGCTGACAGCGATATCTACCAGACAACCTTTGGATGGACTAAAAAAAACTTAGAAAGACCGGCCAAGTGCGAGTCGGACTCGCACACGAAGGGTTTCGTACCATAATATCAAAAAAACGGCACAAAAAACATGTTTGTTGTATGGGAGCCCCACTTAAATATTTATTGTATTCTGTTTTTAGTATTTGTTGTTATAGCGGTAACGGAAATTCATCATCTGTGAAAATTTCAACTGTCTAGCTATCACGGTTCATGAGATACAGCCTGGTGACAGACAGACAGACGGACCGCGGAGTCTCAGTAATAGGGTCCCGTTTTTATTCTTTGGGAACGGAACCCTAAAAAAGGGGGTAGTAGTACATTATTTTAATATGTTTTGACATCCCAGTTTTAAGTTCGATTGCCTCGTTGGTCCAGTGTTTGAAAGCGTTACTACTGACCACGAACGGTCCTCGGTTCGATGCCCGAGTTGGAAAAAGTGTTATTGGGTTTTCGAAACTGGAATTCTGGAAAAGTGTACCTATAGTAAAGACACATTTTGCTAGTTATGTCTAAACATCTGGTTAACCATTCGACGAACTCATGGCACTCATGTTTATGTTATACTTCAAATAATAACGTCCAAAATCTTGACAAGGATTCGTCCTCGTCGGGCTGGAAAACAGCGTGAAGTCGTAGTAAGTAAACAAGCACCCTTAATTAAAGTAAAATTTCGAGTTGAAAGAGGACATTTCATCAAATGGAGAAAAAATAAGAGATATATCGCTAGATTTCTCCTCGTTCCTATTTCCACAGTGATCCACAAATAAACCATCCATGTTTACGTAATCAATTAGCTCCCGTGAGGATCCTACGAACCCTCTCTCGTCGCAAGCACTCTTCAGAACGGATAAATGAACAAACAGACTGGTATAAATAATACCAGGCTCGCATACGTATGTAGAGGTAGGAGGGCAAATGTTTGCTTTTGAAACGTGATACAGAGACATGTAGGTGTCTTCTGGAAGCCTGGTCTAATCTAGTTAGGACGGGTAAAAGTGTATCCGCGGATATAATAATAATCAGTTTTTGTTCTGCCTAGTGAAAACATGGTTTATTTTGTAATATATATAATATGTATTAGGCAGATGTGTATACATCTGCCTAATTATTAGGAAAATAAGCGTGATGTCATGTTATGTTGTGAAAACATGATGGCGGACGAAAACATAAGATATTACGTATGTGTTCTTTTTACGCCCGTAGCCCGTAGCACACTGCGCTACGCCGTAGCACAGTGCTACGATGAATAAAAAAGGGGAATTACAATCTGTAGAGTTGTTTATCTTAAATACAATAATTATATTTTTTTTATAGTAAAATTAAATGTTTAAACATTTGGACTTCTTTGATTTTAAACTGGACACTTTCATAACTTTTTACTAGACGACAGCGAAAACCAAAAGAGGGAATGATCTTGTTACATATTTATTTACTTGAAAAAATGCTTCATCAACCCAAAATAACTTAGGATAAAGGCAGGAGGACTAGCATAGCTTGTTTGAATATATTTACTAGAATTTTCGACCAATACTTTATGCTTTTTACCTAAGTCTTAAACTAGTCAGGCAGCAATAAAATACACAAAACTACGCCCCTGAAAAAGGCCTTACATAAATATTACTTAACTCTTACATAAGTTAAACTCCACCACAGTCTGTCAGTAAGCCTAGGTGAAGGTATCGATCGCTGGCGTGTTCACTCGCACTTACAGCTCACGCACGCGAGAACTTGGCGCGTGCTGCTTAAACGTAAAGCGTTTTGTTATAGTTCTGGTTATTTTTGGTAAGTATTGGTTGTTAAGGTCGTATAGCCGTTGGTTATTGAGAATTTTGTTGATGGCTTTTGCGTTTTAGTATGCGATTGAAGGCTTCGAAAACCCTTATACATTATATTTCTGAGTAGCAGTCCCATGATTTGCAACCGGTTGATGGCAATAAGCTCGTCCCCTATTAACGGGGACTGTAACACAACTGTGGGAGTACTTCTCTGCTTAATCCTTCTGGGTAGTCGTGATTTTGTGTATGATATGTCTAGTTTCCATATTTAATTTCGAGCCTAATAATACAATCGCCTGTTTTAAATCTCATAGTAAGATCAGGTGTGTAGTTTCCAGGCCAAAGGCTGTCACGAAACTGTGATTCTATCCATATTTGAAACTAGAATACTTAATTTAAAAAAAAACTACATCCAAACTTTCGCGTTTATAATATTTGTAGCATAAAACCAGTGCTTTTTAGGGTTCCGTAGCCAAATGGCAAAATACGGAATCCTTATAGATTCGTCATGTCTGTCTGTCTGTCCGTCCGTATGTCACAGCCACTTTTTTCCGAAACCATAAGAACTATGCTGTTGAAACTTGGTAAGTAGATGTATTCTGTGAACCGCAATAAGATTTTCACACAAAAATAGAAATAAAACAATAAACTTAGGGGTCCCCATACTTGAAACTGAAACAATTTTTTTTTTTTCCTTCAAACCCATACTTGTGGGGTATCTATGGATAGGTCTTCAAAAATGATATTGAGGTTTTTGATGTAATTTTTTTCTAAACTGAATAGTTTGCGCGAGAGACACTTCCAAAGTGGTAAAATGTGCCGTCACCCCCTGTAACTTCTAAAATAAGAGAATGATAAAACTAAAAAAAATATATGATGTACATTACCATGTAAACTACCACCGAAAATTGGTTTGAACGAGATCTAGTAAGTAGTTTTTTCTCTTTTGCTGAAGTCATTTCCAAGAAATCTAAACTATCTATAAAGAGATAAAAAAAACTTATTTCTGCGTCTTATATAAATTACAATACATTTTAAGCAAAAAATTGCTTGAATTAGGTATTCCCGCTCTTCTGGTTTACATTAACAATACATAAGTGAGAAATTTAAACAATAAATTCAATTAAAATCACAATCAAATTCAAAATCAATAGGTACCGAAATAAAAATTAAAGGTAAAATATAAATTCATGTTTAATATTATTATGACAGTGTTGCTTACAGTTAAATTTTAGCTGGGAAGGATTTAATTTGAATGATTTAAGTAATTTTATTGTCTAATTCTAATGATAACGAATGACATTTTATTTTAATTTCGAATAGATAATTTTTTATGTTACGCTTATGAATGTAATATTAAGGGACTAATTATTAATAATATGTAACTAACTATTAATAATATAAATCAAATTAAAATGAAAATTAAATAAAAAAATAATAATAGAAGTTTGTATATTTATAGAAGGTAGGTCTCTGGTCGTCGATCTCTGGTAGTACTGATTCGAATACGTGTCTTTTACTGATAGAAATCTACATAAATTACTTGTTACCCGGCAATAATCGGTTCCTGCACTCGTAGCATAAGTCACGAGAGATAAGCCACTAAAAAATCTGATTTAAAATAAGCAAATATAAGAACTTCGGAAATATACAACAGAACTCTTCAATAAATGACGGCAAATCTCTCAGGGTTGCTGCAATTGCATGTCAGTTTATTGTTTACACCATTTCATGACATATCATCACGCCAGTATGCTCTAAACGGGTACGCAGATGTGTACAGTTCACCATGGTACACTCTTATTATGTTATGTTATAGTCAACGGTTATGTTCAAGTTACATATTATTCGGGTAATCTATTCTGGCATCACTGTGGGCATTATAGGTACCTCACTATAGATATTGTCCGTTATCATTTGTATACTAATTTTTTTGGTATTTAATTAACAATTATGAAGAATTTATGACTAAAACAAAAATATACATACCGAATTAAAAAGTTCCACCTTGGGTTTTAGAAACCCGCTATAAAATGCTGAATCACTATCAACTATCAAGATCGCTCACGAAAATGAACCCCTAAGTTGACATAACTCACGATAACAATAGGAACTAATAAACGAGCCCCATACCAACCCCATTAGCTATGGTTATAGCCCCATAACCATGATTTCATTACCCGTTACGGAGCGGATATGGGGCTGTAAGCTCTTATTGTTGGAAAATGGGACAGGATGGTGGACAGACAGGTCGCTGTGTCATCCACTTACATAGTTGAATAGAATGCGAGGAAAACATTTCAGACAAAACAGATTTTTGTCAAAAGAAATCATTCAATTCTTTCGTTAGTCGATTTTGATTGATAAAGTAGATGCCACTTTTTCTCTTAGACTGGCCTCTTGAACTAGTAGGTGTGAGATCTAATTAATTTTCAATTTGCTGAACTAAGGATGCCCGAAATCTACGTCGTATTCAAGATTGATTTAAATTGTATTATTTACCCGTTTTTGCCGGTAGCTTCACTTGCGGTTTACTCGGAAATCATCCCAAGAGAGTAATCTCCTAGGATAAAATTTATCATATATGTCTTAATCTAGTACATGAAATGTGGCACGCCATGTTTCATTTATATCCGTTCAACCCGTAAGACTTAAAAAGGTAACAGACAGTTACTTTTGCATCTATAATAATAGTGTGTCAAATTGAACAGTGTCACAATGTGAATAAATAAGAAAAACACAGCACTCTAAGTTCAAGGTTGTATAAATAATCATTTCTAAACGAGCCGAAAGTTCAGCGCATTGCAGAACTACCTACATTTACGTTATGTATTAAGGTATACCTCTATTTACGGTAGCATCTACGGTCTACCTCTATTCAAGATGGCCGCCACGAATAACGAGCAAAGGGCCATTAATCATAATATCGCACGGTACAACCGCAAAGGTAAGTTATTGATTTATGTAAAATAGTAGGTCTACTTCTGGCATCTATATTATCCACCGTGTTACATAGAATAGTGCTAGGATCTGGCTCATGCCAAAGCTGTACTAACCAATCAAAATCAATTAATCAGTCTGGCCAATCACAGCACCACGTGGCAGCAATTGTCATGTTACAAAATACCTATAATAGTTCATGCAGGTGACGGTGAAGAAGAATATTATAGGTAAAATTGACGATCGACATTTCTTTTTGGAATATAGGCATAGTCGTAAGTTACTTACGATTATTGCGAAGTTTGAGTATGATCGTCTTTATTTAGCTTAGTTGTAATGGATGAGCGATATCACGAACTGGTACTAGTGCGTACTTATCTTGTCGAGAAATAGTACAAAGTATCTCCAACAAAAGAAAACCATTCCCCTCTACTAGTCATAAGAGAGACACTTTCTTCTATACAAAGAATAACACGATTTATTTCGCACGGCGTTTTTAAAATATTATCTCTGTTTAGTCTCACAAAAAAACAGTGCCGTGACAGAAATACGTAATGGCTGGGGCTCTGCTCACCCCCTAACTGGATTATATTGAAGGTAAACAGTCGCATTAAAATGAAATGAAATTGCAATTTCTATGGGAGACGGACTCCCCGTGGAGTGTACAGGCGCACGACATTGTTGCATGAAAGGTGTCGTGTTGGTAATTTATTGTTTGTTTTTTTTCTGTTTTATTTACCCATTGCAGTTTATTTCACACCCATCTAATTTAATAAGCTATTTGATTGTATAAACACGCAATGTGGACAAAGTGGTATTATGTAACGCAATCAAGTATTTTGTGCTAGGAATATAATTGGTGCAATAAATCTTTTAACTTTGCTACACGATAATTTTTCCATTCGTAGTGTTTGTTCTTGGTTTTGCTACTTCAACAATAAAAACTGCATTCGGAAGTTTAGAACAAGTCAATACCGAAAAATATAAATTTTATAGAGGAGAAATAAAACGATGCCCATTTCCGACATAACACGTTCCTAGAAACTAAAGTATCATGTTATAAAAACTCTCACAAGTCCAGTTATAGTGAGACATTTCGATAAAATTCGTACGCTAGCAATTCTTTCCTTCCCCTTTAGTTTCGTGTTGTCAGCAATGCCCAAAGCTATCCACTCTTTAAAAATTAGGGTCTCAGAGCACTTACAAAAAACGGTTTGAAAATTCTTGACAACTTGCTGGAAAAAGTTCATCTAAAAATCTTGGGAAAAAGCAGTTTTTTTCGTGACATGAAAGCCTTGGGGATTCTTTCCTTTCTTTTATATCGGTCAAAAGCTTGGGCTAAGACTCTGTAAATATTTAATAGGAGAAAACGGATTTTATGATGACGAGAAATTTATATTCATGGTTTTTATGAATGCAGGTACTATCTGTAGCTGCCCCAATCAATTAAATAAAAATATTAGTGTGTCTAAATCAAAATATAATAGGCCCACATTTTCTCCAGTAGAATGTTTTAACAAACTCAGTTATCTTATTTTTTTTTATTGCTTTGCTAAAACAAAAAAACTCTGTATAACTTTTAGAATAGAATAGTTCCTTATTTGCACAGAAAGTAGGTACAAGTTACAGATGTTAAGTTTAAATATAATGATTCTTATACTAAACTACCTTAACTAAGACTTGCAAACCGTTTAAGCTATATAAATTAAGACCCATTTAATATATATATTATTAAAACATTCCATTAAATCAATACAAGTTTTCCATGTCATGATGAAATTCAGTAAATAATTTGAAATAGGCAATACAATACACAGTGTACATTTTAATAAAATGGGATTAGTTAGGAATGCAAAGACGTCATGTTATCAATTTTTAAATTCTTATCGGTCAGAAATTCAAATATTATTAATAATGTAGTTGTTTAATAGTTGTTGTTTTTCTATTAATTAATAGATCTATCAATTTCTTTTTGAAAAGTAGAAATGTCTATTTTTTTTATTACATCGGGTATTTTGTTAAAAAATATCGGACCCATACATATAATCATTTTCTTTAATAGGGCGGTATCGGAACCACTAACAATTAGCGAATTTTGTTACTGTTTCCTGATTGGCCGGTTTCTATTTTCGGACAAAAAGATGCATATTTTATTTAACAAAAACAGCCATCTCGAAAATATAAGAAGAGAAGAAATACTTTTGCCCTATTGCTTGTGAAAGCAATTCTATTTTCCTTTCAGGCTTTGAGCCAGCAACATTGCCCCCGGCAATATGCTTTGTTCCATAAGGCCTTTGTTTCAGAGAGCCATGAAATAATATTAGGTTTAGTTCAAATAACTGGGTTAACATGGCTATCCGTATTTTACAAGTTGCTGAGTAGTAGTAGCTCAGTTTTTTTCGATGTTCCGTTTTCATTAGGTACTAGCACTCCGCCCGCGACTTCGTCCGCGTGATTGCATATTTTATCCTACAGATGACTTTCTTAACTATGTGCAGTTAGTGAAGGCGACCAAAAATAAGCTATTGTTAAATCTATAAAAATAGGTTATCGTAGATATCTAGGGTTATTTGTTTCGTTATTTGACTTAAGGAATAAGAAATATTTTTAGGTTACCGCAACAAATTAAAATATATCCCTAAAAACTTAATAAACCCTTTTTGGCCCGTTGAGGGTGGGGTTTTAACAAACCAAATATGTTATTTATTCTTTTCCGCACTTTTTTATTTTTTGTTGGTAGTCAGATTGCGCAGTAAAATTCCTCAAAAAAACTTTAATACCCCTTAACCCACCTTCCAAATAGGAGGGTTGTTTTAAAAAAAAACTTATTATGTTTATTTAAAATATTTATACCCAAGGAATTAGATTTTTCATACAAACAATCCCCTTTTCACCTCCTTAAAGGTTTAATTTCCGAATACTCCTCCTTAGTGCTTTCCTAGAACCCTAAATCAAAAACGAACTTTAACATCCACTAAATCGTATTTTGGGGATAGTTCCGAAAAACTTGTAACGACCACCTTTATTGTTTACTTACGTTGGTATATATGTTAAGTTTCAAGTTTATTAACCCAAGACATAAAATTCATCAAAAACACTATAACACCCGCAAAATTTTATGTTGAGGGAAGTTTCGAAATTCTAATATTAACTACCTTTATTATTTACTTAGGTTGGTATTTGTGCCAAGTTTCATATTTATTAACCCAAGAAATAAAATTCTTCTATACAAAATCTTTTGGGGATAGTTTTAAAAAGCTTATAGTGACAACCTTTAGCATTTACTTAAATTACTAATTGTGGCAATTTTCAAGAATATTAGCTGAAGGAATTAGATTTTTCATTCAAACTTTCATTTCAAATCCCTTTTTCACCCCTTTAAAGGTTGAATTGTCAAAAAATCCTTACTTAGAGCTTACTAAAGTTACTTGAGGAATCTTTATGCCAAATTTCATGCGTCTAGGCCTAGTGGTTTTGGCTGTGCATTGATCGATCAGTCAGTCAGTTTCTTCTTTTATATATATAGAGTACATAAAAATGTGCACCAACCTATATAATTATATAACAAAATAAAATAAAAATGTTGTTTAAAATAATTTCGATTCTCAATAACGACTTTCAAAACACCTTCCAAAATTATCATAAAACTATTACGCGCCAATATGTCGTTTAGGTGTACAGGCGGCTCTTCAAAGGGCAGGTGAGTTAGGGCGAGTTAATTTCACCGGGGAGGGGGAGGCGCCCTCTCCCTGGGGAGGGGGGAGAATGACCTGTCCCGGTCTAGAGGAGCCTTTGAATTTTTTATACGCTTTTTTGGTGAGCACTTTGCGAAATATTTTCCAGTGGTGCTATATTTTTGTCCGTATGAAATAAATATAGGGTTTTGGTCGTGAATTGTAGATGTTTTTGGAAGCTGCCGTTGTACTGAATTATTACTAGAGTTATTATACGGTCTGCTGAATGTACTGTTTTATTCAGGGGTTGTCCAGTGTTATTAAAAGAGCAAGCGAAAGAACATGAATTGAAAAAATAAAAACATTTCTTATTGTATCAAGTACCAACTCAAAGCCAAATAATTTATTTTAATTAGACCATTAAACTAAGAGAGTTTCAAGAACAAAATCAATAGTAAAAAAACTACTACTCTAGTCTACTCCACCAGATACGGATTAATAACCTAATTGTTCGTGTTATTGATTCGTATCTTTGTATTTCGTAGAATGATAATTCTACGAGTTCACGAAATTATAACATTAACTAATATTACCGTCTGGCATTTGTCTGTTCAGGGTATAAAGTGACGTGGAATTACAAAGGTGATGTCTGTCGGCACCAGTGCGATGCACCGCTGTGACGTCACAAAGAGCGCGACCTTCCCTGCTGGGCCCTTTGATCGGTGCATAGGGGAGCATTTTGAATAAAGGTGGACGTGCTATGGAAGGGTCGGAGTATGAACTGTTTTAACTATTGAGGAGAGGCAATGTATGACGAAGTGCCGTGTCAAAGGGGAACATATTCAAATTAAGTTTAATAGTTATATTTTTGAAAAAGTGTTTTTTTTTCAGTTTGATGAACTTTTATAAAAGTTTAAATTAAAGTTAGTTTTTTATAAAAATATTTCTAATTAGGGAATTTCAAATTGTGAGATACTGAAAACGTGTAATTTCTATAATTCAGCATTTGTTCAATAATATATTTTTAGAATTGGTAATTTACAAAATTAGGCATTCCCCGAATTCGATCTTTTTCAGAGTATTCAGAATTAGGATTATTTGTAGACTAATCCAACATTTCAAAATGAATATAATTTGGACCGGGGCGGGGTCTGTCAATTCGTTTGCGTGATTTGAATGAAATTCTATTGTTATTTCAGAAAAATACTGTAACATTAAAACGAAACACAGTTATGAGCTGCAATTGTTTGTTGTTTATAGAAAAAGGTTGTTTACGCTACAGTTCTACTGGAAATTACCTACCCACAGTAAATAGCCCAGATATACATGTATTTTTGTACTCATGTTATCTGTTTCAAACATATCCATATAATTGTTTATTATTTTGTCTCTGTATCCCATGGACACAATTCGGTGGCTGTCACAAGCAGTAGGCTCGCCGAGAGGTAACAAAAGCCGAGGCCGTCCCGCTGGGCCTTTGATAGAGACCAGGCCAAATTACCGACTATGTTTGAACAGGACTAGCCAAATATATTCAAACCAAATTGTACTGGAAAATTGAATGTAAGTTTGGAATGGTTTGGAGTTGATAATTAGTTTTTCTCTTGTTATAATCCACTGGGTACGTCAAATTTAAGTTTATTTGAAAACTAATTAGGCTTTAGTTGGTACAAAACCTTTTTGTTACGAAATATTGGCTGTGTGTATGCCTTTTGTTTCAATTTGACGATACCCAATTATTTTTTTTTGTCTGCCGAAAGATTCGTGATTTGTGTGCAAATAATTTGTAATATGGCAGATATTTTTTTTTGTCTACTGCGGAAAACCTTCATAAGGCGCCTGGACTTTTGGAAAAATACCAAGGAGTGTGATCTCTCAAGAAAACCCCGGCACGCGAACTGATTTTGCCAGTAATTAAATATTACAATTTTGGTAATATCACATCGTCTGTTACATGGAGTTGATACATGTAACTGATTTTACCAAAATTGTACTTAATGTAAATTGCGTTTAAATTGTTAATCACAGGCAAAATGCGAAATAGTTCACCTCAGGTTTGCACTAAAAAAGGCCCGATATTTAAGTGTTACGATTGTAATTAGTTTTCCAGAGACTGCATGACAAAAAAAGCGCACAACAAGAACATTTTTTTCCATATTCTAATTCTAATTCTATTTTTTTTTCCAAATTCCCTACGCTACCATGAAATCA
Source organism: Orthosia gothica (assembly GCA_949775005.1). Taxonomy (NCBI): domain Eukaryota; kingdom Metazoa; phylum Arthropoda; class Insecta; order Lepidoptera; family Noctuidae; genus Orthosia; species Orthosia gothica. Next base: position 39,155,664 of record OX459037.1, read on the forward strand.
ATTAAAAAGTCCGCGGCACCAGTCTCCCTGCAGCGAAAGGTCGAGGGTCCTCGAGCCGTGCCGTATCGCAGTCCACTGGGTCGACCCCACCACCACTTGAGCCACGGTACAGTCTGTCAGCTTTTGTTTTGTATGTTGTAAGTTTTTTTGTCAGAGGGCTGCTGAAATAGATACTTGGTAAAGATTGTAATGACAGTCTTTTTGAATAAAGAAGATGGTAGATAGTAGTGGTTGAACTTAGGCAGGGTTTCTACTGTACTTATAGAACGTTCACTTCTGCTTAATCTACCCTAAATCTGTCACCTCAAATCGCCTATTCAGAGTTTTAACCACTTCTATCAAATAAAATGACAAAATAATAATAATACCAGCATGTAACTATCCCACTGCAGGGCAAAGACCTCTTCTCGTATAGAGAAGGTACGAACATTAATCACTATGCTTTTCCAAGACTGGTCAAACTATTAAAATTATATCTATATATATAAAAGAGGAAATATCTATGTATTTCACCGTTAGGAAGCTACACTATCCCCGGGTGACATAGGCTACTTTTTATCCCTGTATTCCCACGGAAACGGGAACTACGCGGGTGAAACAGCGAGGCGTCCGCTAGTTCATTATAAGTCCAGGTTCGCTCACGATATTTCCCTTCACCTATATCAGCGATGTCCGAGATAAACTTGAAACTTCGTAAGTATGAATTAAAAAATTCGCATTGGTCGTTGTCTAAAAAAGAATTCCTTGCAAAAATGTAGCATCGAGAAACTAAGAACCTGAGTATTGCAGTCATTGCCAATCTACGTACACAAAGTAAATTAACTTGAAACGCGACGATGTCAAACTCCTTAACTCGATCCAATACAAAAGAATCCATTATTGTCGCGAAATAATACCAACAACTTTCAGCTTCACTTGACACGTTAAAAAGTATAAAAAGCACCTTCTATTTGCTGTTCAGATAATCCAAAGTCGACCTTATTTCAACACGAATAGAAGTGAAATAAAATTGTAGCTACAGAATTAAATGAGTTGGTATTTTTCTGAGCGTTTCATTTTGCGAGGAGAACGGGGCAAACTGGATTATATCGCGGGTCCTAGGGGAGGCGGGGAGAGTGGGCAAAGTTTACGTAAGTCAGCTGTAATCTTGTTTGGGTCGAAGGGTTCTAGGCCTTATTTATTTAAGCTGGAGGCCTTGCATTTGTGATGTTATCCGAAAGTTGTGCCCCTGGCAATAGTTTGTGGCACTCCGCTTGCTGGTGGTAACTGTAAATCAAAGTGGTTTATTTTCTTGGGAATTGAATTGAAAGGTCAAGCAGTAAATCTTTTGCCAAAATGACTAAGAGTTGAATTGGTATTTTCAACTTCAGCCTAAAATATTTAAACTCAAATTCAAATTGAAATCATTTATTCCAGTTAAATCATTTAAAGATACTTTTGGATTGTTAACACCTTAACTGCCAGATGCCTGACAAACAATACATTTTCTATTGTGTCTCGTTCTCTGGCAGCCAAACTGTTAAGCAAAACTTCACATTACTCTTAACATTTTTGTGACGACTAAGTAGCCTTGATTTGAGACTTACGTACGACATCAATAAAAAATATTTTTGTCACACTTAAAGTCACGGAACACGATTAACTAACTCAAAGCACTTGATCACTGGAGCCCCGAGGGCCACCACTGCGTCCCGCTCTCCCCTCTTTGTGCTCAAAGAGCCCCGACCTCCTCACACAGAATATCTAATAACTACCTACGTACATAAATACAAAATATTGCATTTAGATTACATTCGTATTTCACAGGAAACTCTTTGAAGGAAATATTACAGAAATGTAACGAGATAAGTTGCTCATTTTAGAAATTGGCTCTAATAATAAATGTAGGGATGTCTGCATATCTTGCGATCCACTCACCAATTGTGGTGACTTTGAGACCTGCCTGATGGTTCGACGCGATTGGATTTATATACCACAAGGACGCAATCCGATGCAATTCGGTCGATTTGCACTTGAAATTTTCTTAGAAAATATGTGCACGATATCGCCTATCATTGCAATTCAAATTGTGTCGGGCTCTGCTGACTACTGTGTTGTGCTTGACTCAATTTAAATGGTTGAATTTTAACCACTCAGTAATACGTCAAACATCCTTTGTACAAACATAACAATAACGATGATCATATTACCCATGTTTGTCATTAAAATCTAATCTACAATCTATCTATGAAGATAGTAAACTTGCTTAACAAAGCTCCACTTCTACTTCCTACACATAATTCATGAATCAACAAAGGAAATTGTCACTCTCGAACCCAATTCGAACTCAAAGCACTTGATCGCTAACCCCTCTTCACCCGGCGGCCACTTCACCCCGCTCTCCTCTGAGAGGAGGCTGCGCACTCCCCGATCTCTACAGAATACGTAGTTCACTACTGCACAAGTACGGTTGGGAATGGAAGTCGCTTTATAAGAGATATTGAAAAGCAACGCAGATGGAAAGATTTCAATAAGTCTCTGATTCAATAAGATGCTGATTTAGAAATTGACATAGCCGAACGATTTTCGATTTGCTTTGATAAAATAAGTAAGTTATTATTGCGGTCATCTATACACATATACAGACGCCGAAACTGCTTTTCATATAGGGTGCATATCAACCTAGAAAGTATACCAAAGTCCGCACTGTGATGAAATACGTATATATCTACATAAGTATTACTTTTCTTTTTATTTTACCCAGTCAAAAATATCATAACAATTCGGTTGTTAATCATTGGAGGCTATTAAAACGAATATTACGTTAGTTTGATTAATGACTTGTAAAATTTTAAGGTAGCACGGAGTTGGTATTTGTGCCAGGTTGGTGGTATAGGCTAGCCCCCTTTTCATGGGATTTAAACGTAACTGGCAGAATGTGGATGTATACCTCTACTTAACCCTTCCGGCAGCCTAATTCCGTTTAAAGACATATATTGCTCATAAGAACTTACAGTCCGCTTATAATGAGATACAAGTAATAATTATAATAATACAGTACAATACTATTTCCTCCAGAGCCTTAGAAGTTACAATGTACTTAATTGTAATTGCGCAAGTGAATTCGGCAAGACAAAGGGTTTAACCCCATGAAAGAGTATGACTAATTCTCTTTAAATAATATTGGTGTTGCCAAAAATTATTAGACGCTTTCATTGGTGAAGATACTCTTTTCGAAAGAGTCAATATTTTTGGGCAATACATTATTATTTAAAGAATATTTGTCATACTCTTTCATGGGGTCAAACCCTTTGCCTTGCCGAATTCACTTACGCAATTAGGCTGCGGGAATACAGGCGTGATGACAACATATTATATATTATGGTAAAATACATTCGCACGATATTTCAAGTGTTTGTTAAAGCTTTACGTCAAGTACTGACTATATAAGTTTTTCCCTATCAAGTACCCAGCGGAAAATATAGCCAAGTAGTATTCCTTTTCAATAGCTGTTGAGTGTAGAAACGTATTTCTGTAAGTTTTATGACGACAGCTCCAGTGCTCCGGGAATATTTACCGACTTTACCGTTCTTCTCCATTCCGAAGACTTCTCCTTTAATATTTATTCGATTCGGTGGAAATACTTGTGGCGTACAGACGAATGTTTATAGAACAAGTCGGCAATTTATGTTTGTAGTTGCATTTAAGACTCGGGGGAAGAGATTAAATGGTCTGGATTCTGTAAAAGTCTTGCTGTTTGAATTTTCCTCTTTTCGAGTTGGTGGGTAAATTTTGAATAATTTTAGCCCAGAGGTGACCATGTTTATAGTAATATCAATAGAATTTTAACTTCGAATTATACTATGTAGGTAAGTAGGTAAAAATATTTGCTTTGCTGAAGAAAGTGAAATCAATTCGAATCTGATTATCGGCTCTCACAAAGCTTTAGTGATAATTTCTATCACTACGTACAACATTCCTAATTACACCTTGTAATTATTCATTTATTGGATTAATCTCTTAGAAACCAGGATTTTAATCAGCTGTAAACCAGGTACATATACCACTACAAAACCTAGATAAAAACCAACTCCCCTTAACATTTCCAGACATATATCTCAGTGTAGTCATTAAATTTGCACGCCAGTGTAACAGGACTCCGCAGTAATTGCACGACAGTGTACCCGTGTAGAACACTGTACACTGAACGGAACGCTGCGCAAATGAAGCCATCTCTTAGGAAAAACTCTGCAAAGATATAATTGCTGATAAATCAGAGGAAACCAGACTGTGTACCGTTGAAATAGAGATGATTGCGGAAAGGGAGAAACTTGGTAAATTATTGGTACAGTTAAATCAAAGGAAAATAGAGTCTGTTCAGTTAAAATAAGGGTGGTTGTTACTGTAAATAGATAAATGGGATGCTGTAAGTTGGCGTAGAGTTTCGAGAGATGTGTAGTTTGGTGTAAATAATGATTTTGTTGTGTGTAAGCTGATGCCGGTGGAAATTATTTCCTTGTAGGACAGAATGTATGGATATTGGCTTCAGTTACGGGGAAAATTTAAAGAGGGTTTGCTTAGGTAGGTATTGTTTAATCTTAGAAGCTGTTTATTTTGTCGATTAAGCCACTAAGCCACTTTCATGACAAGTGAATTACGTTTATTTGTTTGCTTTCATTTTCATCACGCTTGCATCTTGAAGAGTTAGAACTGCTTTTCGCCCACAATTTACACAAACAGGCACAAAATCAAACTTTGGCCTGTTGTTCTGGGCAATACCAGATGTAAAATCAGAAAAATTGGATTTTAGGATTTTACATGGTATTGCCAGGACTCTTACTCAACGAATTCCTGGCCTCCGTAGGGGCGGGCTTGCGGACGACGACTAATGGGTAGCTCGCCGTCCGATAAGGACCAGGCCCGAGTCGACGGCGCTTAGTGTTCCAAGCGCGCCTCGAAGAGGTGTCAGCAAAAACTGACGGGGTCCGCTAGGCCCAATGCCTGTCTGGGTCAGTAAATCCAGAGAAAAATCATTGGATGATAAACCACCAAAAAAAGTACTCTTACTCATCAGTACAACTTGCGAACATAAGACCCACTAGGCACGCGGTATTTTATTATATCGCCCAATAAATTAAACATCTAACTGTTGTTAATTTATTTCTAATGAGTACAAACTAAACGCTACTAGCTATGTTTATTGTTGATAAATCGCAGTATGTCGTGACAAAGCTTTCAACCTTCCTTGCTTGTCCTATAATTTACCAGTAGTAGGTTAACAGGTTGGGGTCACTTGGTAGGCAATTGTTTAGCCTATAATTATATACCTACTGTAACCCTTTGATGACCTTCAGCATTAACTTTGTGAAATAAATTTCCAACATTTTACAAACAAAACACTGAAATATATTTCATATCTAAAATGTCGAACAAAACAATATAGAACAAAGTGAGCTTTTCAAATATTTGAACGTTGAGCAAAAGTAGGATTGTATTTTCAGGGCCTGCCACAAATACTAAAACTAGACATGTTTTATATCCAGAAAAACGGGCATTGGGCTCGTACTCGTAAATCTGTAGTTTTGCCCATCGCGGACCCTGCCCGGGCACTCCCGAGCATAACGAGGGCCCCGCGGGCAATAAAGCTGTTACCCAACCGTGCCGAAATCACCCGATCCCGCTCGGCCACTTTCGTAAAATGGCGGCCATTTTTGTTCGCAATTTGAATTGAAATATCAAGTGTAGGCGTGATTGGATCAGTTAGATTTTATTAGGATTTAGTCGTTATGAGCTCTCACATTTTGTTGTTACGAGTACCTATTATGTTTCTAGGACTTTTGTTGAGTTCAAGTGCTTGTTTCATTATTTTCGTCTGCCCTTTTTTTTCAAATTGTAGACTCAAACAAAAATGTTTACGATTATTGTTTGCACTAGACTAAATTTAGTTTACTCGTTTAAAACGCAAGCGTTGTCATATAAATTGTGAAAATATTTTCTCTCTTCTACACACTCTACGAAATTTTTTACGTGTAATATTTGTCTCAAGGACTCAATGAGAAAATGAAAATGGGAAACGTGCAAAAATCCAATAACATACGTCCCCACTATTACCGCACTTGGTACGTTAGAAATTGCCATTGCCAATTTTCGCGCTTTTTCTAACCATTTAAAAGCCTTGGCACCCGTATAATGTCCCCTCTTACAAGGCGGTATTAGCAGCGTTATCGGCGATCGCCACAAATCATCCCGCCACCGACGCGTTACTGACGGCTAATTTAACAAGGGTTGCAAGGGGATCTGTAAGGCTTGCTGGTCATGTGCGACTTTTATACACGGAGATTTGTCTTTTTTAGCCGGAAAAAGATAGTCGGGTGAGAGAGGTCGATACCGGATTTTAAAAGATACTAACTACCACATAGTGTCGAGACTTGTAGCTAGAGAGACTTATAATAGAAAATGTAAATTAAAGTTTACAAGACCATTATATGTGGTTTATGCTTGAGAGTGACCTATCAAGACAAGCCAGTCAAGCAGTTAACTTCTTTCAGATGAGGAGATGATGATGATACTGATATAAATATAACGGTACGATATTTAAGACATAAATTGACTTGCGTATTTACGAGCACCGATACCAAAAACTGCGAAAGAATTCCTATATCATATTCATATAATTATTATTATTATTTATTTATTTATGTACACACTAAAACTCTTTACAGAGAAAATAAATAATACAGATAAAAGAGCACAAAGGTACTGCTTATCTTAACTTGTTATAATTTTGACAACTACTAGTCCACGATAAAATAGTCGCACGACAAAATCGCATATAACTAACCTCCCTTAGTTATGATAAACCGTCGTAAGGGGAGTCGGCCATCTTGCAAATATTATTGTATCATAATGGCGCGACATTCAGCAGAACGGTTATGTCGCACGGTGTCTTTCTTCGGAAATATCGGCCGGGCAATATGCTGGTGTGGGGATGAGTTATAATGTGTGGAGAAGTGTGTGAAATGAGGTGTTTTATGTTATTTTAATTAGGGTGCAAAATGCCTCTGATTCTTGTAGATATGTGGTTTTTGAGGGTATCAAAGAACTTTAGTTATAAATGCTACTATATAGTTAAACATAGAGTAGAGGTAAGTTTGCAGTACAAGAAAAGGTCTAATATGTTTATGAGCAGATGTTCTACTTTAAACATACATCCCCTTTGTAAGCAGAAACTACAGAACGCCGCCTGCTTTATGTTCTTAATTATTGCCTGATTTACTAATTGGCTTTTTACGTTAACCCATTATTCAACTTCTAATAATCTGCCTGAGTATTTATTATGACCAATTTAAAAGCCATAAAAACGCCATTTTCACAAAAACAGCAACCCCTTGCCTCCCATTATTCCCCATTTCATTCTGTTCTAAAACAAAACGTCTTTCAATAGAACACCACTACATCCCGGTCCCGGGTCCCGGCGTGAAGCAGAGAACAATGCCATCACAAACAAAACTAATCCCGGGTTTAATGATTGCGGTTCCCCTCTACGTATAAATATTGTCCGTCTCTCCCCAGCTTACATTTATTGCCGTTGTACCCGCAACAGTATGCGGATCCGCGGATACTGCGGATATGCGGATATTGTTAGGGGAAGAAGGGGCGATAAGGGTCGTGTTAAATTGTAAGTGTGATTTTTTTGGTTTCCGATTATTATGTGATAATTTTGTGCGGTTAATTAATTGTTTGGATAATTTGCTGTTGTTCTTAATGTTTACTGTGACAGGGTTAATAGAGTGGCAAATTGTGAGAGAATTTTCAGAAAAAATTAACAACCGATTTAAAGTTAATAATTCCGTCCAACTAGCGTTATAAATCGGGATATAAAATGTACAGATTTTTTATTATTTTTGTTTAGGTGTTTTATTCTTGTGTTTATATAAAGGAGCTCGTGGCTAAATATTAAGACCCGCACTGGTCGATCATCAAGGTTAAGCAACGCTTGACGAGGTTGGTCCGTGGATGGATTTCAACATACCGTGTTGCCTCTGTGCCTCGGAAAGCACGTTAAACCGTTGGTCCCTGCTGTCATTTAAAGATCTTTGACAGTCGTTACGGGTAGTCAGAAGCCTGAGAACTGACACCAGTCTTACCTAGGGGTATCATGTTATCCAGTTACTGGGTTGTGGAGATCAGATAGGCAGTCGCTAGATGTAATACACCGGTACTCAGCTGAATCCGGTAAGACTGGAAGCTGACCACAATAGAGTTGGAAAAAGGCTAGGCAGATTGATTCTTGTGTTTATATAATAAGAATATGCTAGTACAAACATGTAAGTCTTGTTGCGAAATTATTGATAGGATTTTAAATAAAATAAATACATTTTATATAAAAATGCCTATAATAATCTAAATTCTGACAGATTTAAGTTGAACTCTTTAATAAAAAGAGTCTTACGTTATCGAGAGACACGACTCACCCAATCCTGCCGATGCAGAAATTCTAAATGAATGCATCCCGTATCGTTGATTGAGACATGTTCAGTGGCGAGGGGAGGTCGGGGCTCGGCGGACACGTCGGAAAGGAATCGTTACCAGCGAGATAAATACAATACGTGATTGCCTCACACGGGAACCGAATACTGATTACTTTGTGGAAACAGTTTTTTTGTTCATAGGCAGCATCGTAAAATTGAAGTTAGTTAAACGTCGTAAAATTATTAGTTTGGGATCACTTAGTGAAATAATGATTATAGTTAATTGTTATCGCAAAATTGGTAAAAATTTGTAAACCTGTCTATTTATCTATAAATTTTATTTATTTATGCCTGAATAATGTGCAATGTACAAAAGTGAATTAAATATGAAATCATATTCGAAAATCATCAAGCATTTGCAATTAGGTAGATATTGTACAAAATAATTAATAGTTGAAAAAATAGATTTTAGAACCGAATTGTGAAAGAAAATAAATAAATTATTCTTGTCACTCATAATTTTATAATTATTTCATTATATAATCGTAATGAGTCCTAAAAATTTTCGACCGGTTGCTAAATATTGTTGTTAGTTTGACTTAAGTAATAAATCCCTTTTTTAGTCCAATTGACTACTAAATTAATTATTTAACAAGATCTTATAATTAGGCAATCATTAATTCAAAAGTAGTACCGTTTTCATTATCAGAGCATTTAATAAAATTTTCTTTAAAAATACGATACCAATTAATATGTGAACAGAGAAGTTCCCATACGAAGTTGACTCTATTATTCTCCAATATAGTTGCACATGAACACCTCATCATATTTCATACCCCATCACATCAGACAGTATCATAGCATGCTCCACTGACGTCACAAGTCCTATCGCCCGCGTCCATTTGTCACAGCCTGTCAAAACGTAAGGGGCGGCGCGTGGCGTACTGGTGTAATGGATGGCAGGACATACTGGTGTTTTATTGTGTTTCAGATGTCACTGCTGATATGGAAATTACAGGATAAAAGAACATTGTTTTATAAGTTATGCCTTGTCTTTCGATGATGATATCATTGCATAGTATAGACCAGTGTGTATGATTTTCGAACCAGTGGTACTTATAGATATAATAGTGCGACAGTCAACGATGTACTAAGGATAATATTTCAAATAATTATGTTTCAGGGGGACCAGATAACAGTTTTGACCTTCAACTTTATTGTAGGTTGAAACTGATTGATTTATGGCGAACGGAACCGGTAGCAATTTACATACATGTCGTGACATACCCAGCGATGGGTTTTTGAACCCTTTCGGCATAGCACGCATAGTGCAATCGTACTATTTGTTACCCGGCTGCTGTTCTGTGGTATCTGTGTCAAACAAATGTTTTCTATATCTTATTATTTCTATAGCAAAGTATACTAAGTGGAAATTGACAGCCTGCTGTCAAAACGGGCAGCCTATATTCAAATATAAATTTCTTCCATCAGATTATGCTCATCCAATATTCATAGAAACACAAAACCAAGAAACAATTTCAAACAATTCTTTGCACTACAGACAATTCCCCGACGACGCTACAAATAAAATATTCTGCAAGAAAAGCTCGTGTAATCGATATTTCCTATCACCCTGCGGCTGCTGGTGAGCGTGTGTTCCATGAATATCAATAATAAATAGAGCTAGCGAGGATCGATTCTGTTCTATCGAGAAAATTGATTTCTTTGTAAAGCCCTAGTACGTAAGTATTGGTTTCTAGGAGGTTTTATTTTTAGAAGTTGCGACGAAATTGCCAATAGAATCATATAATATACCTTATTGCTATATATATTACTTGCTGACCCCCGCGGCTTCGCTCCCGTCAAAATTATAGCCTATGTTACCCGGGAATAATGTAGCTTTCCATAGGTGAAAGATTTTTTTAAATCGATCCAGTAGTTATGGAGCCTATTCGGTACAAAAAACAAACAAAAAATATTTTCTCTTTATAATATTGGTATATATTATTGGAATGTGATGGAAATCATATTTGCTTTTTATTGGTTCAAAAGCATACTCGTTAGTAACCTGCCTAGCCGTCTTTTAAGAAAATATGGTGTGCTCTTTACCAGTGAAAACATACAAAAAAGTATTACCGTTTTTAAGCCGAACGTCAGAAAAATGGAAAAAGATTTTAAGTGCACTAGGATGACGCATACTACTAAAATCAATCAATCGTCAATTTTTTATACCATTTCATGATATATTTACCTATATTTCGTTCCCTAAAAGGACAACCTGTACTTTTTTTCCCATTTTCCACCCTACCCATCAATACTGGAAGGTAGCATCTTCCCATCTGCCCGAAATACAATCATGTCATGTCTGCGTGTGGTATTAGCATAGTACACGGTTTTCGACTTCTGCCGGCGGCTAAGCGCGGCGCGGGTAGTATCAAATATTCATAAATAGGGAGTGGGCCGGCGCGCCCCGCTCTCCCCTCGGTGAGTGTGTTGGTAACTTTGTATTTAATTGAAGTGCGTTGGGTATGGTGCAGTCAGTACAGTCGGAATTAAGAGAAGGTTCTATTAGAAAAATAATTTATGCACATGTACTACAGTACAAAAAAGGAAATAGGTTTTACTGATGTTAAATGCCTTGTGGACAATCTCAACAATATCCCACTCAGTTGAAATACAAAAAAAAACCTTATAACTTTGTACCAAAATACCAATCAAATTTAGTTGTATGTCGCAACTCTCGCCCGAGATAAAGATCAAGATGAGTGGATAGAATATAAATTCTGTTATAAAACTGCGTCATAATTACCAAACCATGCGTTGGCTAAAGTATCATGATAATAGACTAACGAATACATCCACCTGTCTTTTCCCCATGCCACCCTAATAAACAAAACTCTACCAGCACGTCCGCTCACCCCCTCACGTAAAAACCACGCTATATATACACATCTGCATACAAAGAGCTCTTTGGCAGTAACGGTTAACATTCAAAAATAAAATCCAATTCCGTTCCGAACGTATTGACTCCGTAAAAGTTAAATGTCAGCTTACATTGCCAGCTCGCTTTGAAGGCACACAAGTGAATCACGAACTTAACCCGCGATGTAAAGCGATATGACCTAAATCTTCGTTTGTTTTTGTAAAGTAAGAGTACCTTTGTAACTGCCGACCCCGTTTTCGCATTTTGATTTACGGAATTGGCTTATGATATAGAAATATGGTTTGAAAATGGAATTACGTCAGGATTGTATATTTTTTGCGATGTTGATTTGTGGTTGCCAGTGCGAATTATCGATTCCCTAGGTTGGTTATTTTATAAAAAATAAACTGGATTGCGAGAGTTATCTTTGATCAGATGTATTCATAAGCAATCCTTAAGAGAATATTGTAGTTATTACAGAAAATAAAGTGTTAATGTTGAATGACACAAAATGCTTTGTAAAATGTTGCATAATTATTGTTATATTCCTTTCACACAAGTCTCTTTCTTTGATGAAACGCTTTAAAATTACTCAAATATTTCTACAAGCTTAAATACAACGTATCTCAAAAAATGCCTTATAATCACCAAAATTTATCCACAATTTGATTCCATCTGCTCACCTTCCGATTTCCCACAATTAAGAATAATTCTCCTTTAAAATTTAAGCGATATTTATGGGCTAGTCTATTAGAAAAACGGTTATTACCGCTAGGCTATTAACTAGGCACCCCAATGTCGTCGTTATTGGAATCAGTAGAAAAATTATAGGTCCGTGTTAGGTTGCACGCCTAATGAGAAGGGGACAGGCAGAGGGGTAGGTGAGGGTCGTATCGGGGAATAAAATTAAGGACGAGATGAAAAATGTTTTATTGTACTTTGTTGAAATGGTTGAATAGGATTGGCAATTCGCTTTGGAAGGTCGGTTATCACGTCTACTCTCAATGTAAAAACAATGAAATATGAAAAGAAAATAGAATCCACCCACATAAAAAATGGCGTATAAGCAAAAGTAGGACAATTTTTCTCAAATCAAATCTCTCGGTATATTCTTTTTTCTCATGGTTTTATCAAGTTGTTTTAATTTAGGAACGTTAATATCAATGTAGGTGGGCAGGATGGTGTGGAAGAAGAAAACGTGTTCTGTCCTAAGTAACATGGGACAAGGGCAGGACTATGATGAATATCAGTGTAAATCATGATCATCTTTTTATTTTACCGTTCTTGGTAAGCTTATTAAATATGAGAAACAAAAACGGTTCTAATTCACAACATGTTTGCTTGAAAAATTACTTCCATGGCGGATGGGTACTATAGCCGGAACCCCCTCGCACAACGGACCAAATGGGAGGCTAAGGGCAGAAAAGGCTGTCCCTCTTCTATTTTGTTCTTTTCTATATCCATGGCTAAAAAAAAATATGTGCAAGTAGACCTAACCTTAACTACAGTCCTACCTTTGACAATTCCCCAGCCTACCTTCCCTCTCCAGCCTTCGAACCTCGTCACCACGGTGCAGTAATTGACGCAATTAGAGCCCGAGGGGAGAGTAGACAGAATTGGACAACGAGGGTCGGTTATGTGGCGAAAGGTACAAATATTAGGAAGGTTCGGTGTTACATACAAATGGGTACAAGTTATAAATATTGCTTTAGGTTATTTCTTGGTAAAGGGTGTCGTGCGGAAGATTTTAATTGGGTTTTGTAGTTTCTAGGTGTAGTTATTTATTTATCATTTGTGGTCCTTTGAGTTCAAAGGGAAGATAGTCAGAGTCAGATGAATATCGCTTGGTGAATAATAATTAATTAACTATTGAATGTTTTACCTAAACCTGTGAAGATATTAGGTAGGTATTCTATTTCAATTTGTATTATTTTATTGAATGCTAAATGTACATTAAATCAAAACTTGTTTGTGATGTCCTATATTTTTAACCAACTTTCTAAAAAAAGAGGAGGTTTTAAGTTCGACCGTATTTTTTAAAATGTATTTTCAGTTTACCGATTTCATATTGAATTGTAAACCGAATTTTGAAAATTATTTTTGTGTTGGAAAGAATATGTTCCCGATTTGGTCCCATATAAATTTGGTAAACAAAAACTTTTTACAAAAAAATACAACCGTCTTCGACCGGAAGTCGGTGTCAAAAAACGAAGAAATGAAACCAGAAACACCGTCTTCCAGAAAAGTAGTATTTTTTTTAACTTTGTTGTGTTTTTATTTGGAAATCGCTTGATATAAAGTTTTTGTCTTCAATAAATTATCTATTAATAGGCTCGCATTTGATCACCATCTCGCCTGATGGTAAACGATGGTGTGGTCGACGGTGAAGAATGCTTGCCTAAAAGTAAACCCATTCACTTTTAACCTTGTTGTAGCTATCAGGAAACAAAACATATAACAGGGATTTCCTCTCCTTAACTGTACTTAGAAAGAAAAGTATTCGCAAAAAGTTTCGAGCGAAATTTTCTTTCAAATTGTTATACATTTGCAAAAAATCACAAACAAGACCAATCGATTCCTTTTGATCAAAAGCTTTTAATTAAAACATTGACCTATCAAATCAATTGGTTGGCAACCCCCGCAGCCCTCTGATCCTTCTCGACCAAAAGTAATTAGCCCCTAATGCTTAATGCCGTGAGTTCAAAGACTAAGTCTGTGGCGGTAATTATTTAGACTGGTCCGCGGCCGCTATCAATCGGTTGTGATTGGACCAGCTAATTGAATTCCGCTTACGATTATAATTTGATTGGACTTTGATTAATGTCAACATAATTAAGACCATCCATCCTTATGGATAGACGCGATCCGATTTATATTACACTGACGACCACATAGACGCAATGCGATACAATTCGACCATTTGAAATTTTCTTAGAAAATACGTGTAGGTGATATCGCCTGTCAATGCAATTTAAATTGAGTCGCGCTATCAAAATTTATATTTAAATGTTAGTTCCTGTCATGTAATATTTTTAATTGCTTAGGGAATATGTTATGGTTTAGATGCCGCTGTGAGTTTTATTTTATTTTTATATCGTCTATAGGCTTGCGCTTGACCACTATCTCACCTGATGGTAAGCGATGATGTGGTCGACGGTGAAGCACGCTTGCCTAGAAAAACCTATTCACTCTTGACTTAAAGACCCCTAGATTGTAGCTATCGGGAAACACAGACTCATACATCGCTTTGTTCTTTATAAAGGGATCTTGAGTAATAATGGTTCTGCGCCTAACAGGGTATCAATCAAAGCCGGTTTGTTCATTATTTTTTATAACAAAATCGTCAAACAACTGATTAGGTACACCAATTACCAATGACCATGTTTTTTTTATAAAATACAGAATCTGTCTGTCCCAACAGAACGTTGCTCCTTTATTTATATGACGTCACATCCTCCCCTAATTTACTTTATAACGTTGTCCCGCAAATATTTGCTTATCGTTAGCGACGGTCGCCAAACATTTGCCATCCACATAATCTTTACACCGTTGGCATAAGGTTTATATTTGGTCGTTGTGTGTGTATGAGATTGTTGGGCCAATGTTTGCTCACAGAGGGCCCTCGCGATTCTGCGTTGTCTTAATATCATCGTAAATAATAATACCTTTGTCTTCTGGGGGCTTGTCCTTTTGTTTGTTGAGTGCTTGTAAGGAATTATTATTGGGGTTCCGTATCAGATTGATGATAGGGAAAATGGAACGGTTTAGTACGCGTTTGGTGTTGAAATTGGTATTTTAAGCTGTTATTACGGTCTGTTTGTCCTTTAAGTTCATTTATTTTATGTGAACAAGTAGTTAAATATTGATTTTAAAGTCATGATTTATCCTTTGCTATACTTAGTATTATTAAACGATTAATAACTGTATAAACATTATTGTATTCACATTCTCGGCTCCAAAGATTTCGATAAAATTTGCAATGCTAGGTCTCACATCATAATCAGCCTATTAATGTTCCCACTGCTGGGACACAGGCCTCCTCCCTGTGACAATCCCACCGCACTATTCCCAAACCACTGCAACTCCTGAAAGCTAGAATCAACAGTGGCGACCACCAGAAAAGCGCCGAGGCAATGAAGCTCGACGAAGTCCCGGAGAATGGGCCGTAATCCACCACGCGGGCCTAGTGCGGGTTGGTGGATGTCACATATCTTCGAATTTTTGGTTCTCGGACATGCCGGTATCCTTACGATGTTTTCCTTCACCGTTTTGAGAGCAGTGGTGAAGAAATAATTTACACAAAGTAAAGCGCCTGTCTGGGCTCGAACCCACGACCTACAACTTGTAAGTCACGGCCGATACTACTGGGCCACCACTGGTCTCACATTATCTGGGAAAATTACTTTTCTCCATATTTTCACTTGAAAAGCTCTCAGTCTCCCAGGTACTAAGGTATAATCCGGCCTATTCTAATTATATTGCATTTTAACTTTTTTTTGTACAACAAGGAATAATAATAAATTGGTAAAAGATGCTGCTCAATTCAAAGAATTGTAGCATCAATATTTTCCCCGAAACCATAAAAGATTACACGCACGCTCTAAATCAACCTTGACGACCTGCAAAAACTCACACACCTTCCATCCCATACCAATAAAAGCTTGAGTCCGTCACCGGAGATAAGCAGCAGTGAAACTATCAGAAGATATCTTCAATATACAAATAAATAGGAACCAGAGGCCCTAGTCAAGTGACCTTCTATCAACGTAAGCGACACCATTAAATGTATGAGAATGCCAAGCGCTATAGAATTGTCAGGTGATGAATCCCTTACATTTTGGCATTTGCACCATCGCCATCCATTATAGAATGACACACTTTATCTAATAGAGTATCCGTAGTGTCTCTTGTCTCTGTCACCTGTCTGTGTAGCTCGTCGCCGGTGAAGGAATCAAGCATTGAAGGTGAACAAGTGAACATATCGTACCTGTATCCCGGAGCTGCAAGGAGCCGACCTTGTTGCTAAGGTAGCCCCGGATGGAGCTGGCGACGCGCGCGGGCGACGCGGCGGCCGCGCCTCCACGGAGCGCGCCCCCAAGCCGCCCCAACAGCGCACTACTTTCCGCCTCCACGGTCGACACTTGCGTCAACCCCGTCAGAACTATACCACCCCCCTTTTAACCTTCAAAATTCACCCGACCCTTCTTTTTTATTCTGCACCCGTATTCCTTTTAACTATTTTTCTAAACTCACTAAATCTTCAAAATGGCTTGATATATCGCGTCTAGAGTCTATGTTATAGTGTAAACGTTAGGTTTATAAGTAATCAGTGCAGTATTTGATATGTATTTGATGTGGGCTTGTTCACCATGGTGTGTCCGCGTGTGCTGTAACAACAGAAATAATTATAAGTTAATAAAAGTCAGATATCCTTAATAGCATAGATACCTATTATCCAATTAACAATACACCTTGGTGCTAATTCAGTCATTACCAATCTAAAATGTATTTAAAGGTAAGTATTCTAACCACTGTCTTTAATACATCTCCAATTACAACACTTTTGTTTTTAAGGGACCAGCCCGTCACTTTCCCAATTGGTCCCGATCGAAATCCAGACTCGACAGTGGCAAAACCAGAAAAATTCTGAGTCATCGTGTCCCGAAGAAACGATTCAACTTTCTTGGACAATCAGAAAAGAACAGCGGATGACAAAAAAAGGGACATTCAAAAAGGTTAAAAGGCCATTATCGCATCAAAATGTATCTTTATCCTAGCATTGTCTTTCATCATACTATGCCATGTAATCTAACAGCAAAATCCAAGCTACCACCGACCAATCGTGTTAAACCACAGTTTATTCACTTGGCAGTGAGCCAGCATATCGCCAATCTTTAACACTTGGCTTGGCCTCGATACACTATGTGGGTCTAGGAGGCCTTGCTTTTTATGCAGTGGGCATATTAAAGTAATGTCACTGTGTGTTGTCTCCGTATGTTTACACAGTCACCGCTGGTGCAATAGTCTGTGCTAAAGCTAAAGCCCCAGCAGAATTGGGTACTCGAGGATGGAGAAAAAGGTGGTGAGACGACCTAGACGCCTACTGCAAGGACTGGTTCAAGGTGACTCAGGAAAGGAATACCTGAAAAGATTTAAAGGAAACCTTTGCCCAGCTGTGGGGCATTGTAGGATCATATAAAAAATGCCCCTGTAAGAACTAAGAAAATATTTTAACGAATCCGAGAAAATATTTTATTCAAGATAGATAAGAGGTCTATGTGCAAAAGTGGTGGTTTCTGAGCTGATCCATTGATGATCGATAATGGCTGATAAAAAAGAAGGTAAGCTGTTCTTACAAAACACTCAAGTTGCTATATCCTTTTTACTTTTAACTATTCAGTAAGATAAAAATATAAAAGTTTTTAGTAAAGAACAAACTTGCTCAGCAAAAACATCAGAGGTTTCCCTCATCTAAAGGCGAAAAGCTCTACACCGGATGTGTTTTACCGGAAGCCGCCACTCAAGCTACTTCCGGCCGCCATCTTGTGACCGGAAACAGACGCGGTTTACGACTTCCGCTCCCTTTGTGAGACCAAAATGTAACTTTCGTGAATTACTTATATATTTTGTTGTTGTTGCTGAATTACATTAATTTTAGTTTGAAGAGCTCGCGGAGGATTTGACGGAGTATCGTTGAAAATCTGGTTGGTTTAACAAGGCCTAACTTCATAATTATGGTACCTTAAAACGAGGTAAATTATTTAATAATGATTTAAGCCATTGGATATCAAATAATGCGTTCCGTTAATGAGTTTATAAGGAAATACGAAGCTTCTTATTTGTTCAAAGGCGTGTTCTGGCTACCATCCACCAACTCTCAATAAAGTCTTGCAAGTGTATTACTAAAAAGGTCATTTACCGAACCGTCGAAGAACGATTCATCTCAAAGACGTGTTTTGCTATAGGTATTTTGGTTATAATGTAAGCTCATTATAACAATCTATTTTTTTATTACAATGCTACAATGTATGAAACGAATTATGCACAAGCTTTGCACCTCAGCTGAAGAGTGAATAGGTTACTTTTCGGCAAGCGTGCTTCACCGTCGACCACATCAACGCTTACCATCAGGTAAAATAGTGGTCAAGCGCGAGCCTAAACATAATAAAAAAATGTGCTTTTTCCAGACTAAAAATAATTTTGACACTCAATAAAAATAAAAAAAAAGAATGAAATATTTAATAATTTTTCGAACACAGAGCCAATAGACCCAGGTATAATTTCAAAAGTAATTGAGATTCACATACAAAAACATTCTAGCTCACTATTCAAACAAATATAACGTCATTTTCAACTGCATTGAAAAGCGCCTTTACATCTCGTAGCCGTCGGCTACGGCGCGCGGCGCTACGCTTTCGTAGAGGGTGGTGCTACGCGGCTACGGATATAGAAAATACATATATTTGCGAATAAATTTAAGCAAAATAGATTATTTCAAGGTCATAGTTTTTCATAAATATTGTTATTAATAATGCAATTATTTTTTAAATTGCTTGTAGGTTAAATCTATTCTTAGCTTCCAAAGTAGGCTATACCAGGTACCATTTTATGAATACCACGGACCTCAGCAATATGTGAAGCATAAGCTCAATTTAATTAATTGGTCTATCTCACCACTGTCATAATAAAAGAGTAGACGATAGAAATCGTTTAAATGTGGATTGACAAAATTAATCTTAATAGTGGTCACTCATTTAACCGTAAAAGCACCCGTAATATATTAAAGTATGTAATTGTTATCTTTCTGTTCTTTCTTTCCATAGAAACTTTAAATATGTCAATTCTCACACCCCTCCGTGCACGCTATATTCTTAAAAGGGGTTACCTTACATATTAATATAAAATTCACTATAGTTCACTTTATTTTACATTGAAAGAATAACCTGCATATACCATCGTATGTTGCGGTTTTTTAATATTTTTGTGATGCAGAATACATTTTACCCCTTAAATATAAATTTTCAGAGCACTAAATTTTTTAGCCTTATTTTTAAAACACACAAGAAACTACAGACCACATCGAATAACCCATCACGCACACCCTTACATACATCACACGATCACGATATATAACATATGAATACCATTACGTAAGAATTATGTAACCCACACATTGACAAAACCTCTATTTTACCACTAAAATGCACCATATAATCACACTAGCTCACAATAGCAATACAACACTGAATTAACGATTTCCGATTTACAATAAAACAATATACCCGCAGATTTAAAAATAAATTCGAACAAGTCACGCACACACTACAAAAAATCTCAAAAAAAAACAAAAACCGCGCGATTTAATCGCAAATTTCAAAAACCGAACGAAAATCAATATGGCGGTGTAAAAAATAAAAATATATTGACCTTTGTTTGTGTTGGCGGGTACTTGCACACCTGGGAACACCTCGCCCGAACTGGCGACCGGAGACAGAGCTCTGAAAAGGCTTTAAGGCCATGCGCGAAATGCGGCCTTCCTATTCGCCGGGCGTGAAATGTGACGTCACATCGGCCCAGCCAATGGGAGAGTCCTGAAATTTTCACGTAGGTATAGACCGGTCGATGACTAAAAATAGGTTGTGCCGGTCGATGGGGCAGACCGCGCTATCAAACATTCATCTGATTAGAAAAGCCGTTTCTTCTTGTACGATTCGAGGTTAATGTAAATGTAGACGATTATTTTTTGTTTCTGGCTGGAGTGATAAACTATGTATAATTATGTAAGGGCAAAACGATTTATTTATGTTAAAAAATACTTCTCGTTTATGTTAGGGTTTACTCAATAATTGATAATTTTCCTGGCTAGTTATGTCCTCTGATATGATATAAATTATTTGCTTGTGTATTTATATATTTTTGTCTCTTTAGCACTTGGTAATTGGGCATAGATGAAAGACTTACTGAAAAAATACTACACGGCTTTTTGACATAAACTTTACTAGGTGAAAAAAATTAACTGTTTTTTTTTTGTGGTTTTATTTATTTATGCCGGCGAGATTTACTCTCAAAAGGATGAAACAAAATCAAAGGATGTTAACTCTACCTTTTATATCTGCTATATGTTTAGTTAAGACATAGACAAAGCTAGGTAGATTTAATTATCTATTGCACACAATTTCAGTTAACAAAATAACTTGGGTTACAAAAGATGTCGCTATTAGCTGCCTAATCGCAAAAAAAAGGTATAGCAGAAAATTACTGATGTATTTATTTATACAACAATAACTTAGAATATCACTACTTTATTGTCCTATCGCCAAAGGATGCCTAAAAAAAACTTAAGTGACTTGTACTTATTTCGGCAGAATGCATTCTCTACCAGTCAACCAAGGGTGGTGAAGAGATAAACAGACTTAATAAAAGTAAATAAATAATGTTTTTATTTTTTACTTTTTAGTTGTGGTACATATCTATAATACCCACAGTTATGCCAGAATAGATTACCCGAATAACATGTAACTTGAACATAACCGGCGAAATTAGAATGTACCTGGGTGAACTGTACACATTTGCGTACCCCTATAGAGCGTACCGGCGTGATTTATTTATTTATTTGTTTACCCTCGCACTGGAACGCCATGCAGCAATTACACCAATGGAACACAAACTTACAAATACCAACTTTAAGTCCAGGTTTCCTCACGATGTTTTCCTTCACCGTTGTCAGCGATGTCCAGAATAAGTCACATTGGTAAGTACCAATGTGACTTATTTTGGATTTGAACCGACGACCTCAAGCACGACATATAAATGTGATGTTATGTTATGAAATGGTGTAAACAATAAACACACATGCAATCCCGAGAGATTTGCCGTCATTTATTGAAGAGTTAAATTAATAATTTATTCAACAAGTAAATTAATAATTTATTCAACAAGTAATTTGAACATGGCGTACAGAGTTGTCTTACATACTTAAATGTTATAAACAAAAATCAGTACCAAATAAAAAAGTTCTGTTGTATACCTCCGAAGTTCTTCATCAGATCTTCATCAAATTTAAATGGGACCACATGAGAACACATTAAAAAAAACTTTTGAATTGAGAACCTCCTTCTTTTTGTAGTCGGTTATAAACTTGCTAACCATGCGATTAGGTTAAACACTGATTTGCAAATTCAAATACTGCATAGAAAATATTAATGAAGTATCTGCTATTCAGTGTTTAACCTAATCATATTATGGTTATTTTCTTTTATAAATAAGGCCCTGAATGGCAGCTGCATTGTTTAAACCGTTGGAAGCCAAAAAAACACATCCCTGAAGATAGACAAGCTTGACAATTGTAGAAGGGTTCTAGGGTTGGTCGTATATATATTGTGTTTTATTTATATATTTGTGAACCTTCCTAATGAATGATTATTTTATTGGTACCATAACATATATACAATTGAAAATTCTAAAAACAAAAACAAACCTATATACAAATACAAAAGGGAGACGGAAAAGACCTATATTTGTTGTATACTTTATACACATACATAATTGTATTTTATTCCTTAAATATTGTATGTTCCATTTCCGTGAATGTGTCCGTGCATCAACAGTGGGTCCTATCAGAATATCAGCGCAGCGTTTTATTCTTTTAAACATCGTTGCATATGCTTAGATAGGAGCCTTTTTGGTATCGCACGGGGTTTTATTTTGTTATTTTAGTTTTTGTTTGTGTTTTGTTTATCTCATATGTCTCCTGTACGGGTCACAAATAAATATATTTTTCAATACACTTCCTCGAAAACTAGCTCTTATTGCACTACGATTAGGTTCGACATGCAACATATTTCGCACGCGTGCGGTAATAAGATTACAGCACGCGTGCGGTAATTCGATTAAAACATAAGAAATTAAAAAAAAAAAACACCACTGACTATTAAAGAGCAGCCGTGTTTTTTTTTTAATCTCGTCATTTTGATTTGCGTTTTTACAGCGTAAATATTTTTTGAATATTTAAATTGTGTTTATAAAAAGAATACTACTAATAAACATGATTATTTTAAACAAATATTACTTTTATGAACAAGTTAACATTTTATTTGTGTTCTTAATTAAAATATATTTGAATTTTATATTTTTCCTGTGAGGCTGTTTAACGGCTTCATACCTTTGCTTCTCCTTTAACCTGCGAACATAAAGCGCGGAAAAAAAAGGAAAGTTAGTCTTAATAATTTGAGTTATTTGTGAAAAATTTCGAATTTAAGTTTTGAAGAGAATTCTTTAGATGGTACTCCGCCGGATATTGTGATTGAGGCACAAAATGCTTGCGATAGCCTGTTGCCATCTAAATCTAAGGTGAAATATATGGCAGCTTTGTAAAGTTTTCTTCAGTGGAAAGTTACTAAAAAGGCGTCGTCATTTTCGGAGCAAGTATTTTTTATGACAAAAATACGTATCGTTTTATTATTTTATTTCTTCGAAAGTGTATTGAAAAACGTCGTTTGATACTGGTGGGAATTTGTAATTGCGTTCCTCGGCCCCATAACACCCTCGCCTTACGGCTCGGGTGTTCATTCGGCCTCGTACGCAATAACAAACTTGCCGCACTTGTATCAAAATGTACTATTCTTTCTGTCTTTCTTATCTACTATGCTATACACTGGCTAACCCTTCGGGACACACAGGAATGTTGTTATGCACAGGACAGGCGTGTTGTTATGTCTACAAAAAGCGCTTAAACTATTTATCCTAACATTTTTTCTGAAAATAATTCTGTTAAGCGTCTACAAATATTTTATTTTCTCTAGAGATAAAAATGGTCGTGAATCCATAAGCAGGACCTAGATCATCTCGCTATCTGCCATGAATAATGTAAATAACTTAAAGGAGGCGTTTACAACTTTTATATAGGTCCAACCTTTTTAGTTTGAATATTGTTAACAAGTTTAGAGTGGGCGTTAAGTGTTGTTATAACAATACTTTGCAAGTTAATCATGCTTCAAGGCGTATTTACGATTGAATTTATAAATCTCGAAATGATCCTTTTAAGAATATTTGGTGTGAGTGCACAGAGTAGGGGTTTTTAGAGTTCTGTAGTCAACAAGGCACCCTTATAGTTTCACCATAGCCTTTTTTGGGTTACCTCCTGTACACGTAAAGTGAGGATGATTTTTTTCTCGTCTATCCCATCGTGAGATTTTTGAATGATCTATCGTTGGATAGACCATTCAAAAATATTACGGGTCTGTCAAAATCATTTTGTCGATTCAGGGATCCGTTTGCGTAAAATTAATCTTTAAATGGCAAATTTTTGTTATTGTCTAGTGTGCCTCCCCCCATGCCAGCTAAATGGCTGCTTTTGGATACGTGGAAAAATTCACGGCAGTAGTATACCTAACGAAATTAAAAGAAAAACTATCACAGCTAAGTAGGCTTTACAAGTTTATGAGTAATAGTCGACTAACTTATAAAATTTACTCGGAAAAGTCCAAAATGTTGTATGTTGATGTATACCTAAATATAAATTAAACTGTTTTCGAACGACGAAGTTAATTTTTCCCCTTCGTTAGAGCAATGTTCGGTGCTTTCATTGTTTATGAGCGTTAGTTATGTTACCTATTTATTTCGGTGGATGTAGCTGTTTATACGGAACCCTGTGCGTGAGTCAGACTCGCACTTAGCAGGTTTTTTGGTACTTCTATAAAAATGGAAAAATAGGTAGATTTTAAACAATATTTATTCAAAGAGAACTTGAACTTTTCAACGGAAGCCCGCTTGTCATTTTAATTTTACACTACAAAGTTATGGCGCAACATAAAACAGTCAGGTATGTAGGGGTCGAGGATACTTAGGCAAACAAAATTATTCTAAGACATTATGCCCGTTATTGAGATATAAACGAATAAACAGATTTACTTAGCAAATATTAACGATATTACCTTCCCTCAACACGACTCCACACCTCCAATCACCAATACCACGGATTTTACGATGTCATGGAGACAGTGTCGAGGTGGGTTTCCAAGGACT
Organism: Orthosia gothica; assembly: GCA_949775005.1. Classification (NCBI taxonomy): domain Eukaryota; kingdom Metazoa; phylum Arthropoda; class Insecta; order Lepidoptera; family Noctuidae; genus Orthosia; species Orthosia gothica. Next base: position 39,180,060 of record OX459037.1, read on the forward strand.
GGTTTGCTTATTTGGGGATGTAATGGGAACTTAGTATAGTTAAGTAACGCCATGAAAGATATAACGATAGAGAACTGGCATAAAACACGAATAAACGGTACATAACAGTACTTGTTCTCATCTCTGGGACTGATCTGCCAAATACCAGCTTGGTGCTCTCGAGTCGGTCGAAAAGCGGAACAAGAGGCTTATCGGCAATGAGGTACTGGTCAAGTCAAAGCTCCAGAGCCTTGAATATCGTCGCCGAGTTGCCAGCTTGTCGGTTTCTTATCGATTACATTGCGGGGAGTGTGCGATGGAATTGTATGATCTTGTAGCGGCATGAACGCCGCTACTTTCGAACTAATGACATGACGTCACACAATTATGCATCGCGCAAGCAAAGTTTTCGGCGTGATTTGAACCGTTGGGCAGTTACCCGGACCAGACGTCTGGTCGGAGGATCCTCCCTTTTCAACGGGGGTTTATGGGACTTAACACTCTGGTCTGCTTACCTACAAAATCTATTTGCGCCTAGCCCGTTTCATCATCGGACTACCAGACGTAAGGCGATGCGTCATCGATACATGGTGGACATACCACCCATACGCACTAAACGTTTTGGTAATACTTTTGTAATGCGTACAGCTAAGGAGTGAAATTCCCTGCCGGAGTCTGTGTTTCCCGATAGCTATAATCTAGGGGTCTTTAAGTAAAGAGTGAATAGGTTACTTCTAGGGAAGTGTGCTTCACCGTCACATCATCAGGTGAGATAGTGGTCAAGCGTGAGCCTATTTCAAATAAAAAAAATAAAAAGCATATCTACATAGCAATATAAATCACAGCAAACAGGTATAACAACATGGCTACATTCAATATTTACGGTAATCCCAAACTATTGGATATGCAGATGTAGCGACCACATCAGCACTAAATCCGCCACGTAGGCAGCAATATCAGATATTTCGGATATATTCGATGTATTTCGGATATTCCTCGAATTTATACACCAATTACATTTTCGATTTGCCTACAGCCTACACTCGAAATTGTTGACGAAATAATGTTTTTTCTCTGTAAAAATAAATAAGAAATACGTAGTTTTATTCTATCGCGATGTTTATTTTAATCCCATAAACATATTTGTTTTACTTTCTGAATTTTATTGATAGGCTTTTATTTATATCCGACTCTGAAACCAAACTAAACAAGTTGTTTGTTTCATTTTAATAAATTTGCATTTATATATAGATCATCTACCTAGCGTTTTTCCAAATATGTTGAGGTCGGCTTCTAGTCTCACCGAACTCCGGAGCGACTGTTGTATTAAATTATCTCATCATAATTTACTCAGTCCCAAATACATTCATTTGATAAATAATTTCCTTTCAACCGACCTTCATTCAGTTCATTTCTAACATTTCTGGGTGTCTTGTCGAATCTTCTTCATATCGTGTGGGGATGTGACCACCTCTGGTGTCATAGTTAATTAAGCCGCCTCTGGGAACCCCACAGGACTCTGACTCGCGTACTTTCAGACTTACATTAACTATATAAGTCCAGGTTTCCTCACGATGTTTTCCTTCACCGTTGTCTGTGATATCCAAGATAAACTTAGAAAGAACAAATGAATTCATCTTGTCCAATGATAACAGCTAACTGAAGAATTAATTATAACATTGATATTATCAGGCATCGATATTGTTAGTAGTAAGTATATGAACCATGTAGGACAGACTTTATGCAGAAAAATAAACATGCTACATTGCGAATCTATTCAGCCATTCATTGCTGTAATTTAATGGCATACTCCGATTAATTAATGACTATTGGATGCTGATTGAATTGAGTGATTGTTTATAATTCGCAGTTAATTGCATTTCGTTCTATCTACTATTGATTTCTTCTACACTATCGTCGCAGCTAAGTCCCCATTAGGTACCTATGATGTTAGCTTTATGTATGTTCTTAATAAATTAATTAATATTTGACCAAGCTAAATAAAAATCAAACCGATCTGCTGAGCTTAACTTAATGTTTGGCTTATCTCGTGTCTCCTGTGCGGGTCACAAATAAATATTTTTCTTTCTTTATTTCTTTCTTTAACCTCAATAACACTGATCACTGAATTCTTCCTATGAGAATTATATGGTATACTTTACTCTGTGGTTGGTTAGAGTTGGAGTGTTGATGAGTCCTCAGAGGCGGTGCAGCATTTCGTGTGGACTATAAATATGGCGGTCGATGTGCCCGCGCATGCGCTGAGCGAGCGCCGAACTCATTCATCATGTGTTGTACAATGCGACCTATGTATTATATGAGTATATATCAGTAGAACATTGTGATATAATTTGTATTTTGTGAAGCAATCAGAATGAAGAATAGAATAGAATATCAGAATCTGTTTACATTAAATATGGTACATAAAGGTCTTAAAATGTAATTTAGAAATGGTAAGGTAAAAAAAACTTTTTTGCAAAAAAATACTACCGACTTCCAAATAAAAAACTACAAAGTGAAAAATAATTTAATTTTTGGAAGTACTGTCTTTCTTTCTTTTTCTTTCTTTTTTTGCGATATGGACACCGACTTCAAAAATAAAATTATTTTTCACTTTGTAGTTTTTTATTTGGAAGTCGGTAGTATTTTTTTGCAAAAAAGTTTTTATTTTTCCCTTTTTAGTTGTACCTACCTGAACTAGGCAAGTTGTTTAGTAAGGTACTCTATAACGCCAAAATAGATCACCCGAATTACATAAAACTTGAAAATAACCAGTAAAATGAGAGATCTGCGTACCCCTTTAGTGCGTACTGGCGAGATGTTATGTTATGAAATGGTATATACAATAAACAGACATGCGATTGCAGCAATTCCGAATGATTTGCCGTTATTTATTGAAGAGTTATGTTGTATATCTGCGAATTTCTTCATCAGATCTTCACCAAATTAAAATGAGACCAATTTCAAAACACACTCTTTCAAACAAAAAAATAATTTTCAAAATCGGTCCACAATTGACGGAGATATCGGTGAAAATACATTAAAAAAAAAAAAAAAACCAAGAAGTCGAACATAGAACCTCCTCCTTTTTGGTAAGTCGGTTAACAAATAACTAGTCGACAAAGGTTAAGTTAGGTTAGGTTTGCGATTATCATTAACTTCAATAACAAATTAAGGCTGTACTTAATGTGCACCTCTGCGTTATTCTTTAGGGCATCTTATGTGATCTTATCACTCAAGAAAAAAGAATGTGAGTGGTATGTTTTTTTATTTTATTTTTATTATCTCACATGATGGTAAGCGATGATGTGGTCGATGGTGTAGCACGCTTGCCTAGAAGTAACCTATGATTTCAAAGAAAATCGATTCAGATAACGTGTCGATTGGCAGAATGTGAAAATAGAAACATATTATGCAGACCTCCAGTAATATAATAAATGTCTTAACTTTTAAATCTAAATCAATAAAGATCTTAACTTGATTGTGTAAATAGTTCAAGTTTGATGTTTGACGTGTTTACCAATAAAAATTTACTGTTTCAAAAGTGGATAGTGTGCAATATTGTTCTCTAGCGTTAGTGATTTAATTTGTCTGATTGTTGTGTCTGCTGCTAGTGATCCCTAAGATTTCTTTAAAATTATTATATATCTAGCCGTGAGAACCTGTAATTGGCTTAATGTAACGTACTCAACTGGTTTTATTCATGTTATGAATAGCTGTTGGTTTTCCATCTAATAAATAAACAAGGGCGGGAAGATTATGATTAATCATCAAAAGGGAATTCATTAATTTTACATTAGCTTTAAGCCTTGACTTAGTTCTCATTCAAACTTCAACTCAAATCCTTTTGAAACATTCGTTCTTGTGCATCTTTTGTACTTTATGAATGAAGTTTTTCAACCTTCGTTGTTCTTCAGTGGATAAATCAGTCAGACGGAACCGTTTTTAAAAGAGGCAAGAAGAATATATAGCTTGAAAATAGATAGTAGAATCCACCTTATATTAAAGGATTCACATCAAACATGCAACGACTGCAAAAGCTTTTATAGACTTCCCAAAACTGCACTATCCTGTGACAGTCCGCAATTTCCGCTTAATTGACAGCGGCACTCAAAAACTTCGCAATTCCAGGCGCCATGTTTATTTACAGAACAAAATGGAGTCGTTTAGAGCGCGCGCTTTTCCCGTGGCTGCTAAATGAGGACCATTGTGGATCGCAGACGATCTTTACATATTCATGGCTGTATACAGCCGCCGACTGGCTCGGTGCTAATTGCCTAAAATAAAAACGGACGTACAGGCGCAAAAAAAAATGTTTTTATTACTTTGACGGGATATATCTGGCAAACGGTACGGTTGACAAAAATATGATGTACCAAACCCTACCTTCAAAGATACCATACATGATGGGATGTGGTGAAAATATATTAGAATAATATAACCATATTCAATTTAATATAACGCCACCAGCCACCAGCGGACAAATAAGACGCTTCCAACGACACCTCATTTGTCAAATTATGATAAAGAGTTTAGAAGTTATCAGGGAACAGATGAACATACCGCTCAAAATCATAACCCTCCCTTTTGCTTCGCCGTAGTTGGGTAAAAACAAAAGGGGAAAGAATAATGATTACCAGTTTTCTTCTTATATACCTTCTTCTTCTCTTATATCCATATTACCGTGTCTGTAAAAAAATCCTTGAACGCCTTAACCATAACCAACTTAGTACATTCCTGTGTAAGAACAACCTCCTTATTGTGAGTGTGTCCGTGGCATCAACAGTGGGCCTTATCAGAATATCAGCGCAGCGTTATTTCCTTTTGGGATATCGCTGCACATGCTGAGATAGCAGCCTTTTTGGTCGGTTACGGATGATATTAGTCTTGGTATGGAAAATGGTAAACTGACGGTTCTTTCCTTATTAGACTTCAGTAATGCTATTAACACCATCGATTTTGATATCTTACTCGATACTTGGCTCTCTTAATATATCTCCAACGGCAATTGATTGGTTTCGTAGTTACCTGTGTGGCCGCCGACAACGTATTTGCATTGAAGGTTCTATTCGTCATGGTGCAATACCTCTGCAGGCGTACCATAGGGGAGCGTTCTATGTCCTCTTTTCTGGAAATAGAATTAATAAAAATAGCAAAGACTATTTTTATTAATTATATTGCTCTGGTACTAACTACTAGTATACTAACTGCTAGTATGGTTAATAAGGATTTGGATCGTATTTCTGAGTGGAGTTTGACTCACGGTTTGAAGGTAAATCCTACGAAGACTAAAGTAATTGTTGTCGGGAGTCTAAGGTTGCGCTCGAATATAAACTGGTCGCAGCTCCCCCGAATTGTCTTTGATTGCTCAGCTATTCCATACAGCAACTCAGTGAAATACCTGGGTATTTTAATTGCCTAACACTTTTCGTGGGGACCTGCGGGGTCTTTGCACAGACTGCGTAATTGCCTTTCGACTGCCACCAAAACTGCGCTGGCTCAATCCCTCCTCTCCCAATCCTTGATTTTGCAGATGTCAGTTATTAAGATCGAACTGAAGTGCAGCTGGATAAGCTTGAGCGACTCCAAATCTTTTGTATTAGATTCATATTCGGTTCTCGCAAATATGAGCATGTTTCTGAATTTCGTAATAAGCTCAAGTGGATCCCAATCCGCCTTCTCCGGAATGCCCATATTTTATCTTTACTCTACAGTACTCTGATTATACCTACAAACCCCTCTTATCGCTTTAAGTTCCTTCATGAAACACATTCTAGACTCTTAGATATGGTATAATGTTCTGGGGAAATGCCACTGAGAGAGAAACCATTTTTAAAACTCAAAAGAAGTGTATCCGAGTGATTTGTGCATTAAAATCGACTGAAACAGGTAAACTAAACTTTATTAATTTAAAAATATTTTCTTTCCCATCATTGTACATCTATGAACTAGCATTTTACATCAGAATTATCCTAAATAATTATGAAACTTTAAAAAATGCAAAACTTGCCAGTACACTCAGCGCAATAAGCCATAGAACGGCTATGTTTGATAAGAGTGCATTTTGTATGGGTCCTAGAATATATAATAAACTACCTAAGTATATAAAATAATCTAATAATTTCAATTTATTTAAAAACCAATTTAAAAAGTATTTAATTCAAAAAGATTATTATTCTGTTGATGATTATTTAAATGATAAAATAATGTAATAATTAAGCTGAGTAATTTTTTCAATAATTTAATTACAAAATGTATATATGATGCAATTGTTAACTAATATTGTAATTTTTTATTAATTTTTAACCGACTTCCAAAAAAGGAGGAGGTTCTATGTTCGACATTATGTTTTGATTTTTTGTTTCTGTTCACCGATTTCTCCGTCAATTGTGGACCGATTTTGAAAATTCTTTTTTTGTTGGTAGGAGTATATTTCGAAATTGGTCCCATTTTAATTTGGTGAAGATCTGATGTAGAACTTTGAAGATATACAACAGAACTCTTCAGTAAATAACGGCATCTCTCGGGATTGCTGCCGATTTTTATACCATTTCATAACATAAAATCACGCCAGTATGCTCATCTCTTATTGCACCGTTTATGTTCAAGTTCATTATATTTCGGTAATCTATTCTGGTGTTATAGGTACCTTACTAAACAACTTGCCTATTTGTTGATATTTAGGTGGAAATAAATAAAAAGATTACTATGAAAAATGCAACGAACGTATATTGAAAAGCACAGAGGTTACAAACTGAAGCTAGACAAAGATTTTTATCACAGACTAAATAAATGTTGCCAACTTATAGGTTGCGTTCTTACTTGCCAACACTCCCCACAGAACGCAGACCCATTTTACTTATACAGAACAAATGTTTTTCATAAGTAGTTCCTTTAGTCAAGTTATCAGCTACCATGTTGCAACCATTTACAAATTTAAATTTAACTTTAGAATTAACAATGTTTTCTCTAAGAAAATGTAAACGAATATCTATATGTTTAGTTTTTGGTTTATAACAGTCTGTTGATGCCAGTCTTATTGCACTTTGGTTGTCACAGTGGATGAGTAGCGCACTATCCTCGCCTTGACCGAGCTCAGCCTGCAGTTGCCGCAGCCACAGGGCCTCCTGGGTCGCCGCCGCCATCGCCATGTATTCGGCCTCCGCCGTTGAGAGTGCCACGGTTTGCTGTTTGCACGAATTTTAAGATAAACAAGCATTCTGAAACAGAAAAGTATAACCCGTGCACGATCGTCTATCCACTGGGTCGCTCGCCCAGTCAGCATCACAGTATCCAGTTATTTCCTTTGAGTCATCTTTGACATAGCATAGCTTTAGATTCCTGGTTCCTTGAAGATACCTCATAATCCTTTTTACTCCAAGCCAGTGTTGATTTCCTGGACTATTACAGTACTGACTCAACTTGTTAACTGCATAGGTGATATCAGGTCTCGTGACATGAGCCAGATATATCAGACAGCCCACTGCTTTCCTCTAATTCTTCTTTACAGGTTTCTTCGAGTAGCTGTATCTCTGGACTACTGCTGTTAGATGTACAAGGTAAGTATATGTTATTATCATATTTTTCCACATTTTCTAAAAATACTACGTCTCTACTTTTTATGATTTTATTGGTATCTGGATCAAGTATTCGGTATCCTTTGGTAGATTCACAATAACCAACAAACAATAACTTTCTGGATTTGGAGTCCCATTTTTGGCGTTTTTCTTTTGGAACTTGTGTCATTACTTCACAGCCAAATACTTTTAAATTAGACAAGTTGGGTTTATTACCAGTCCACATCTCCATAGGCGTTTTACCATTAATTGATTTTGTAGGTGATCTGTTAATTATATATGCTGCCGTTGCAAGGGCCTCTGCCCACAACCTTTTTGAAAGCTGAGCATCAAACAACATACATTTTGCTCTTTCCACCAGAGTCCTGTTCATCCGTTCGGCAAGACCATTCTGCTGTGGTGAGTACGGAGTACTTGTTTGATGTTCAATCCCATGTTTGTTCAAGAAGCTTTCAAATTCTCTATTACAGTATTCTTTTCCATTATCAGAACGAATTACTTTTATTTTTCTCTCATGTTCATTCTCTACTTTGTTTTTGAAATCTTTGAAAACTTCTACAATATTCATTTTATTTTTCAAAAAATAGACATGAACTCGTCTTGTGTAATCATCTATGAAAGTAATAAAATATTTCATACCTCCCAAAGATTCTTGCTCCATTGGTCCACATAAATCAGTGTGGACCAGCTGCAGTGGTTGTGAAGATCTTGAACCAATGTTGTTAAAGGGCAATCTGGTCTGTTTCCCCAAGAGACAGGTAGTACATGTAATAGAACCTTTATTTTTGTCTGAGAATGGCTGAACTCCCTCAGCACACTCAAAAACTTATTAACATCTGAAAAATTCAGGTGTCCCATGCGTCTATGCCACAGGACAAAAACATTTAAGTTATCTGAACAAGACAGGTTAGAAAATACCTCTCTGTGTGTGTTTAATAAATATAAATTATTTACTAGTATGGCTGAACACAGGAGCTTGCCATTTTTATCATAGATATCACAACCTTCATCTCTAAAATTTACATTACAGCCATTTTCACCATAGCACTGACTGACAGGAGGTTTGCAGCAAGTTTAGGTATGTATAAAACTTGTCTTACCTGAATTTTACTTTCTTTATTACCATTTAACAATAAATTGACCTTTCCCATACTTTCCACAGGTAGCGGTGTCTTACTGGCAACAGTTATGGTGGGTATCGGTGAACTTGTAACATCATACATCCATTCACGTCTATTTGTCATATGCATGGAGGCACCGGAGTCCACATACCACAGGTCCGGATTCATTATCTGAGGAGATGCTGAAAAAGCTGCAACAAAACCTTTATTTCCTTCTGTATTTTCTACATTCTTCTTATTCGGAGCACGACAATTTTTAGCAAAGTGTCCATGCTTGTTACAATTATAACATCGGGGTCCTTTGTAGGCCTTTGTTGAATCATGTTGATTTCTTTGAATGACCTTCTTCCTTGTGAAGAATGCTGAGTTATCGGAGCATTGAACTTCCTGCAGGAGTTTAGATTTAATAGAATCAGCACTTATCTTGATGCCAGAGCTCTCCAGTCCCATGATCATGGGCTTATAAGCTTCAGGGAGGCCGGCTAACATCAGTGTACCGAGCCATTCATCATCAATGTCAAACTTAATATTCCTGAGCTTGTGGGCGGTCGACATTATTTTATTCACATAATCATCTACGCTTCCGGAAGATTCCAATGTAGTTGTTATCAGGTTTCTCAACAAGGCTACTCTCCTGTACAACCCGCTGTCATCAAAAGCCTGTTCCAAACTCTCCCAGACTTCTTTACAAGTTGTTGCATTCTGAACATGTACGTAAATGATCGGGTCCAGTAATAAAATCAACTTTGATTTCGCCTTAGTTTCCTTATTTTTATCTGTATTGGTACCGGTGACACAACTCCATAAATCGTCGAGTTCGAAATATGCTTGGACTGCAAACTTCCAACTGGCATAGTTATCTCTGCCAACTAGTCTGTCGATATGAAATGGATTGTAAGCTGAATTCGACATCTTCTATGCGTATTTAGGGTTCTTCCTGACCGAGCACGCCGCCCCGGTTAACCTCAAAATGTATGACGGACAACACACGCCGGCCGGTTTTCTTAGTTTTAAACTTTTTACTGCGTTTACTTTTTCTGTTATTTCCACAAGTAACAATTAACCACGCTATGCTACCATGTTGATATTTAGGTGGAAATAAATAAAAAGATTACTATGAAAAATGCAACGAACGTATATTGAAAAGCACAGAGGTTACAAACTGAAGCTAAAGCTAAATCACAGACTAAATAAATGTTGCCAACTTATAGGTTGCGTTCTTACTTGCCAACACTATTAGGTAGGTACAACTAAAAAGTTAAAATAAAAAAACTTTTACAAAAAAATACTACCGACTTCCAAATAAAAAAACTACAAAGTGAAAATAAAATAAACAGATTTTTGTTGTAATATTTTGCACATCTGCCATGGTAGGATATGGTCTAAAGTACTTATATAAAAATGACACCCTGAAAACTACCCATATCTTGCAAATAAATAATTTGATCATCGAAGAATTTGCAACTTTTGATGCGTGCTCATGCCACTAAGTTTTACGACAAATCGTTGACGGTCCAGGCTGTGCGATTGTGGAATGAGTTGCCGTTGCCTGTTAGATAAGCCAATTTCTTTCTCACTAACGCTTTTATATTTCGATCTAATTTCTTTCATCATTATTCAACCCATTTTTCTTTTTTGTCTCTCCTTTCTATAAATTTGTTAACATGTAATATTATGCATGTATATATATTGTCTCTCAAGATACAGGTTGCCGTAGTTTGAGAGGCAGGGTTCATTAACCAATAGTTACAATGTAGTTCCTACAATATAGCCGTAAACTTATGTGAACACTTATTATTGTAACATTTTGTACCAATAAACATTTATTATTTATTTATTATTATTTATATACAAGTATATATTTATGTAAGTATATGTGTATATAAGTTTATGGATAGTATTTATTTTAATAACAAAGTTTTTTATATATTTATGTTTTAATGTAATAGCAGTACACCACAGACTTCCCCCTTTTTCATTCTAAGATCTTTTCAAAAGACAAAAGATATTTATTTCAACTGGGCCACCAAGCGGCACTTTTGAACGTCACAATTTAAATTTACATGGAATAAAAGTTGATTCTACCGTGCATTCGGAAAGTAGCTTGTTATGGAGAAGAATGCACAAGAAACTCCATACTTTTCAGTCCATCCAAAGGTTGTCTGGTAGATATCGCTGTCAGCGATAAGACCGCCTTTGTACCCGTATGATTAAGTTTCTGTACCAATATTATAAAGAAAAAAGATTTTTTTGTTTGTTTGTACCGAATAGGCTCCGAAACTACTGAACCGATTTAAAAAAATATTTCACTAATAGAAAGCTACATTATTCCTGAGTGACATAGGCTATTTTTTAATTCCGAAAACGGGTCCTGCGGGGTGGCCCACGGGAGCGAAGCCGCGGAGAACAGCTTTGCCCTCGTAAATGAAAACACATTAACTCCGAAATCGCCATTTTGTAAAAAACGCAGTTGAAGTAAAATTTTTAATCGTTTTGTTATAAACAAAATATATAATTTAGGTTGAAGATTACATTGTTGTATGTTGTAAAATGAAAAATAGCTGACTTTTATTTTGTTTTTAATTAATAAAATCAGTTAATGTGTTATAAAATAGGAATATAATTCATAAGAAAATATGTTTTTAGGCTAAAACCCAGTAACTAAATGGTTACTGTGGTCTATGTTAGTTTTACACGTTACTGTCTATTAACCATTTAAAGACAGATCTTCTAGTGATAATACGACACAGTAACTGTACACATACTGGGTTGAAACCTAAAAGCAGTAGGCTTCGATTACCTAGCTGAATACCTAGTAAGTGAAGATGCTGTATTTAAGACTGATGTATGATTATAAAATCTAAAATGCAATAATAAGTATCTAAATATACTGTGTTCTATGTTAAATTTTTTGATTTGCATACGATTCCTCAAAATAATTATTTTCCTACCTAAGCCGTAAAAGGTATGGAACTAAAGTATGAAATCACTTTAAGATCAAAATGTTTTTATTTTATTTTTTTGAATAAAAGTTAAATTACGTTCTTATACTAATTTTAATAGCTAAATTCAAGATCAGTTTCTTTAATCAGCCTTTATTTTACCCGGCTGCAAGGAAAGGGTCATGTTTTTCGCGCGCATCTTGTATGTAACATTCATTATTACCTCATATCTTTCAAACTACTTGACGGATTTTATAATTAAGACATTGTTAGATAGGTCTTGCCCGCCCAAGTGTTCTGACTACACTACTAAACTAGCTGCTAGTTTCTTATAAATATGTGTAACTATTATAGTATGCAATAAAGTATATTCTATTGTATTATAATACATTTTAAAGAGTAGGGCGTGCATTTGCATTAAATCTGGTACTATTGCCAAAATGACCTAAATAACAAAATCTAACAAATAAATTGTGGGTTTGCCCTAAATCAGACAACTTTCAATAATCGGATTCACCTGATTTAGACAAAGCCCGTAATTTGCTTCTCTGTCACAATACTGTATCTACAATTCTACAAGTATGGTATGTGTACTTCACACTGATATACATGCGTGTAGGTATAGTCTGTGGTCGCAATACAGGGACACCTCGCTGATTCCCGTGGGCGCCGTGTAAACTTATTAACGGATTGCGCCCTGGGGATGACTGAGTATTGATTGAACATTATTAACGTCTACAGACTAAAGCACTTTCAGTAAATCCATTCATATAAGAATGGCAATATTTAATTTAATTCTTATGTTAGTTTATCCAACGCTTCTCACCTTACGGCATGCCATGGAAAATCAGTTTCTGATACACTTTTTAGGGTACCGTACCCGAGTGGTCCAAACGGAGCTCTATAACTGTCACTCACGTGTCTGTCTGTCCTTCGTCTGTCACACGGGTTTTACAGACAAACGGTTGGAGCTTCAATCTTCAAATTTTCACAGTATAAGCATTTTGTTGACCCAAAGGTATGCAAATTGTCAAAAAATGTTATATGTATGTTTTTAAGGGGGCTCCCATACAGCTAAAAAGGAGCGTGAAAATAATTTGGTCTGCCCCATTGACTGGGGTATCATTATTTAGAACTAGTTGAGCAGATAAAATAAAGAAAGAATTTTTTGTTTAAAAAAAATGGAATGTGCTATGCATGAGAAGCCACCAAAAGGAGGCTTAAAAAATAATTTTTTCCCAATATTTTTTAACGTCCTTAACGTTATGCTGCTGCAGCTTTAACCTTATGAACTGGAAATTTGGCGATAATGTTTGTACATTTTATTAAAAAATACCAATATATTGATAAATGAGATTTTTGCTTTAAAATTCCCTCATTTTTCCTGTTACAACTAACTTAATTTTGCTGTTTGGTACGGAACCGGCGATGTCCAACACGGACTTGTCCGGTTTTTCTAATCACATGTCTTTGGAATGCTCGACCATTACTCCAGCAATTCAAATCTTGTAATTATTAGCGATTGAAAACAAACAAAATATTTCGATAAAAATATTGTACTTACCACCCTAAGTAACCGAAGAGAATTCCCACCCACATTAAAAACTAAATAAAATTACAAAACAAACTAAGGCAAACTGGCACTTATTATACAACACACACACACACAACATAACGCCTGTCCGCGAAAGGATAAGCAGAAGCACATCTACAGTCCACGCACATTTCACTAGTTATGTTTAAGCCACATGCATAAGGGCCTATTGCCATCAAGCGAGCACAACACATACTTGAAAATAAAAATAAATCGTGTCACACAAATAACTTTTACTCATTAGATAGTGAAAACCGGTTAAAGCGATTATTTTTACATTATTTATCAAAGTGCCTAACCAATTATGATGCAGTTATTATTAAATACAAGTAATCGATTATGGTTAATACCAAGCACATAATTTCGACCGCAACATGTAATCATTTCTGTCAAGGGCTAATGAAATAATAACACAAATTATTGTACACGTGCCGCTTGGCATTTAACCTTTGCAACCCTATTCCTGATTCGAGCTCCTCAGGTTAACCTGTTACTAACGACCCCACACAGCCCCACGTCATCAAACCTTTGTTTCAAGACACCCCCAGGCAATAGGATCTGAATATCTAATATTAAAATAACACGAAGAGATATGCTCGCTTACCTTTGGGAACTAAAACGTGTAGTGGGAAAGAGAAAGGACGATTGTTTATATCAGTGGATCCCAACCTTTTTTTGACCTGGGACCACTTTGATTTCTTTGTTGTTATTAGGGACCATAAGTCCAGAAGAAAATATAGCTGTGTTAATTTATAAATAAACTAAATATCATAAATTCAAAACTTGTAGCATACCTTTTTAATAAAATCGATAGCATAGTCAAAAAACACAACGGTTTCTGATAGAAACTCTACATGGTTACGGACACAAAACCGTTCTCAATAATTTGTCATATGACAAAAAACATTCCATACGAAGTGGCATCAGGTCTGGGGACGGATGTTCAGATGCTGACGGTTACAGGAGTGTTTACTGTGGCACTAACGGTCGGTATTATAGCGTAAAACAGCACAGAGTTATATCTTTCCTATAAATGCTATGGGAAATAGTCAGCCGTGGATGGAGTTCTACTTTAGGTGTATTTTAAATCGCAGCCTCTCGGTGTACTTTCCGTTAAAGTGAATCATTTTGCATCAATGTAAATTTTCAGTTGAAAAGATTGAAATCTTAAACCGCGGACCACATTGGAACTTTTACGGGCCACAGGTTGGGCACCAATGGTTTATAATGATATATCTCGCCCCCATAATATATTAACCCCTGTGCTTTGATGGGGCAAGCGAAACGAATTGATATCTCCTGAATGACACGCTGAGGAGTCGTTGTCGAATTGTGCTGGTGCCATAAAAAGTAACAGTTGTTTACAATGTTCACTTTCCCATGAAAGGTTTATAAATCAAAAGAAGGTAATTTATCGTTTATGTGTTCGTTCATTACGCCCTGTGGAGTGTGGAAAGCCCGTTTGGAAACGATAGCGTGACCATAGCTTTTGAATGAAAAAAAATACATAGTCGATAAGTCGGCCACCTCTCAGGGCGAAGCATATTTTTTTTTCAAGTATCAATAATCCCTATCTCAATAACCTGTGATGTAAGCAATTTTCTGATGAGCTCTCAGTCTTAGCTGAAATCTCACCAAGTGCTAGATAACTTATATGCCAAATTATGTATTCCAGCTCAACTCCTCATTTATGGTAGGTAGTGAGATGGAACTTCACTCCACTCGGTCGCCTTGACGACGGAAAAACTCTTGTTTGATATCTATTGACATATAATAACAAGCTACATCTATATATTTGATGATTCGAGATGTAGTCGAACTGGAGGATACATCATAAGTGTAATAATCAGACACTATTAATCGTAGTAGAAGATAACTGAGACACAGTGAGTGTATTCACTAAAGATCTCAGGGTAGACAGATCAAAGGATCATGCATGTGCAAATGATCCGAATATTGAAATGCTAGTTTTTTTTACGCGGGTTCGCCTACTAGAGCCGTATATTTTGCCGGTTTGGAAAGATACCATGTAGACCATTGCTGGGCTAATTATACTCCATATTTTTCCAAAGTTCTTTGTTTTTGGCCGTCTCTGGTCCATCCGTCAGGAACCAGCACAAAAATCGGCATGCCACCGTTGCTCAGGCCTGCCTTGGTTACGACGCCAGTCTTTAGGCACCAACTGTGTAACAACTGACAATACCGGCCCATATGTCCATATGTCTTCATTTTTCGCGTAAATATTGCATAAGTGTGATAGTTCTATCATATTTTAGCAATCAAAGAATATTTTAGTAATCGAATCAGTATCTCCATTCCAGAGATTACCTCCATTACAAGCAAACATAGACATTCCACCTCTAAACCAACTTGCCAACAATGTACAAAAATAAGAACAAACCATAATAGGCATATAAAACTAAAACAACCTTGACCTTCACCTTTTATGTCTTACGAGCATCATAAACATAAAAATTATACAGGTGAATAAAAGATAGGGATCGGACACGGGGAATGCGTGAAAGATGCTCTGACACCATTTTCGACATTTATTTCAGGACAGAGGTGGAAAAAAAAAACTAGATTCTAAGAAATACCTTTATTCCTAAATCCGTCTGAAGTCCGTCGCATTACGACATTAAGGCGGTACCCCGAGCAAAACGCCGCGCAAGCCGTTTTTTGTGCTGTTTTTAGGAGCTATCTACTCGTTATTTAAAAAGAAATATCAATTAATAAAAATACATTAAATTTCTACATAGTATTGATTCTAAAATGGTAGATTTAGTTTTTTATTAAATGTTGTATATGTCGTCGTGATATGATGAAAACAGGGAATTGATCAAATCTCTAAGCGATTTGATCAAATCACGGAGGATGTTAAAATAATAACACGTTTTTATCATTTCCCTAAACAAATCTGGTGATTTGACAAATCCCAATAAAGAAATCTAGTGATTTGAACAAACCCCTAAATTGATTCAGTGAAAAGATAATAAAACATGTAACAAAGTCGACGTAGCCCCGCTGCGCGGGGCTCCTATTTCTGTCTGCAGGGTCAAAAGTAACCTAACACGAACGAGATGACGGGAGCTGCGTTCGCTCGCTTTGCTCGCTCACTTCAGCTCCCGTCATCTCGTTCGAACCTAACCTGTCCGTGTCGGGGTGCCCTAAGTTCCCGAGCTCGCTTCGCTCGCTCTTGGACTGATTCTTTGACCATATAACATAACGCAGCCGATTACCTCGGAAAGCAAAGTACAAAATAAACCTTTAAATTACTACAGAAAAGTTATTTTTGTCATTTCACTGAACCAATTTTGAGATTTGTTCAAATCACTAGATTTCTTTATTGGGATTTGTCAAATCACCAGATTTGTTTAGGGAAATGATAAAAACGTGTTATTATTTTAACATCGTCCGTGATTTGATCAAATCGCTTAGAGATTTGATCAATTCCCTGTTTTCATCATATCCCTGCGACATATATATTTCACTAATCTACTTCCAAAAAAATATAAAAATGAGAAATAATTATTGATTTTATGCATCTCCTCGTAAAGTGTTCATTGATTATTTTTTGTACTAACACTAATGGATAGACAATTTAATAACGAACATTTCTGTAGATTTTTTTTTTTCAAAAGACCAAAATTCGATTTTATAAAGGTTTTATTCTAAAATCTAGGCGTATTCACTACTGTAATTCATGCGCCACCAGTGCCGCTAGACCAATAGGAACGCTCATATCTCATGCCGATTTTTTGGTCAGGGTACCGTCTTAATGTAGGGTTGCTTTGTACAAACATTTGTTCGTGTTTATCTGAGCGAGTGCGAATTTGTTACCAGAAGCCTTTTGTGGCGTGAATAAATTGTTGTTTTTTTGTAGAACAAGATAACTTTAAAGAACAAGATTTTATGAATAGACAAGTATTAGTATGAAAGACTGGCTGACTATTATTGTTGGTATGGATGAATGAATGGTTTAACCATTGTATTGTCAATATTTGCGACCGCGGTTTGATCTCTGTTTGAACTGACATAGGCTAGATATATTTTATAGCCATGAATAACCTAAAAAAATTGCTTATGAGTAGTTTTACATGATGTATAAGATTTTCATTGACTAAAATAATCCATTTACTTCCTTATAAATTATAACTAGCCCAGTATGAAGCAACTTCGTACAAATCAATTCATAAAATTCTTATTGAAAGATCTACCGACGCTATTCGAAACACATCAGATGATTTATTATTATAATAATCAGTTCCTTAGCATTAGATTTCAACACAAAAACGTTATGAAAAGTGTTTATCTAGGATAAATAATTTCTGAAGAAAGCTGCCCTGAAGCGGCGTAATCCATTACTTTTAATTAAGTCTTACAACATGTACAAAAAAATAAACGCGTTTTTTTTTATTATCAGCTCCTCTAAGATTGTCAGTATTAAACAATAAAGGAGAGCATAATTGCCTTAGAACATTTAAAACACAACGAACAACCTCGTTACTGGTACAAACAGCAACTTTTGACAAGAATAATGAACTAAAATTCTACTTGTAATCCCTTTTTCTTCTTAGACCAAAGACTTTAATTTTTTTTTGAAACTTATTCATTAAAATTGCTGCTATGAACTCTAAAAAACAAAGTTGAATTTTCAATGAGAACGTGTTAACTTAAGCCCCTTCGTAATAACTCATAGCAACGTCTTAATATTTTCTTTCCTACTTGAATTTAAGTTTTTTTGTAATGTTCCAAGGTTGACTTTCTTTTGCAGTTCATTTCCTACAAGATAACGAACGTTTTCTCTCGGGCAGTTTGCAGGTCTTAGCTGTAGTTTTTGCGGGGGATAAAATTTTTCATGAAGCTCCTATTGAAGGGTTTTTTTTCACTTTGAAAGCTTAATGTTCTGGAAGCACTTGATTTATATTTCTCTCAGTTGAAAAATCGAGTGAAATTTCTTGGTAACTTTCCAAGGAATTTAGTTAGTGGTGGTCTTGTTTTAAACTTTTAGCTGAGAAATGTGATATCAGGGAAATAAAAAAAAAACAGACTGCCAATCGAAGCGAAAACAAAGCTATTCCGTCACACGTCTCATTAATATGTTGACGACGCTGTCACATTAGCATGTCGCTGACGCGAACCATAACCATTTTGCCTCTAGAATAACAAAATCGCTCAACGCAGCTATGGAAGTTTTCAC
The DNA here is from genome assembly GCA_949775005.1 of Orthosia gothica. Lineage (NCBI taxonomy): Eukaryota > Metazoa > Arthropoda > Insecta > Lepidoptera > Noctuidae > Orthosia > Orthosia gothica. The sequence goes on from OX459037.1 coordinate 39,198,473, forward strand.
TTCCAAGACAATCTCACTGTAGTAAGTTTACAAGATGCAACCACGTCAAACAAACATTTACCTTGTGCGCTTGACGTGGTATACAGCCGGCGGGCTACACAATACATACCCATAAATACATAAGCACTAAATCCTATGACCTATGTACACTGTACATACATATGTCACTGCACCACACCTTAATCTCATAAGTCCTTTGTGCCACGGCGATGCATATTATGTATTAAGTTGTAAAACGCCCACTTCAATGGGGATGTTTCCTGGGTAGAAAAATATAATTATATTTAGTCCGTCAGTGAGATTATCAAATAACCATGGACCCATATTTTTTGCTTTATCAAATAAATAAAAATTTATAAAGATCCTCTTTTCTTCTTTTTCTTTAAAAAAAAAACATTATCCCACACTAGGCAGTTCTTCCTGTATCGTGGGTGCGTTTACAAACATATAAACCCACATACACAACACCCAGAGCCGGAACAACTATCTGTAGGTCATACAAATATATTTGTTCCGTGCGGGAATCGAACCCGCGACACGCAGCGCAGCAGTCAATCGCACAACCACTGCGCCAACCGTGCGCCCAAAAGAAGAAGCGCATCAAAGTTCAAGAGTGGGGACTTGTGACGTCACTTTGTCAGTATAAAGTGTAGCACACCGTGAAGTCACACGATATTCCAACGCACTGTATCGTCGTCATTTTATGTTTACGTGTCTGTAGCGCCACCAACACTGCCACTTACGAACTAATGACATGACGTCACACAAATCCTGCATCATGAGAGCAAAGATACAACACCCGTCTGGACTCCCTTAACTATGGAGGTCTGTGGGACTTTACACCCTGTTCCACATACCTCCAAAGGTCAAAAGAAAAAATACGTGTCCAATATTTTTTATTAATCTTCCTGTCGGACAAAACACTAATGCAGTCAACTACCCTATAGTACACGAGGATTGTTTCCACGGGCTGGTTACGTAGACCACGTCCAAGAAAGGAATATTTGAGGATGATCTGGGGATGACTGTCCAGTGGCTCAAAAAAGTGTCATCCTATCATTGAAGGCAATGGTCGAAATGCCAAAATATAAGGGATTGATCAAGTGATAATCCGATAGCGTTTGGCGTTTGGAAGTGTAGACGAGTATGAGGTGGAGCATTTTGATTGTTTCTGATCGCTATGATTTGCTTTCGATGATAAAATATAACTGGCGAAACTCCTCACACACTATAGACAAAGAGACAATCTACCAGTGACAATCAAAGCTCTGAGGTATGGAATTGACATATTATATATTAGTCTATGTTGACATGCGCCACCGAAATGAGACGTGGTCAATCCCGAACATGTTGGACTTTTAACAATCTTCATCGCAGCTATCATTGAGATAATATGTACTACGTACTAGAGAAGCTATCCTAAGCAAAATACATGCCCCATTTTGTCAATTTTGACAAGAGTTTAAACTAAAAATTCGCTGCAGCGCTGAAACAATAATTAGTCGTCTAACAAAACAATATAAACATGCAGCGCTAGAGCGCTTCCATGTGTAGTTTTCTCGCGACCAAAAAGACGGAAGCGCCGTGATTTTCATGGCGCTTACGCGTTTAGTTCAACGTTCTGCAACACCTTGTCATTCATATAGACTAATTTGCTGACTGACTACAGAAGCGACATAGCTTTATACCTAACAAGCTTCATTAGAATTCACACTTTTTCAAATTTTACATATACATACATAAACTCACGCCTTTTTCCCATGGGGGTAGGCAGAAACTACAGAAAGCCACCTGCTACGATCCATACATACTTATTTTGCTTCACACACATTCATACATCTAGTCATACACACACGCCAATTCAAAATTTGTTATTAGTGAAATAACCGACCGTTAAAGTATAAGTCAAATGCGCCCATAAGAAGTTAAATCATATCAAATCAGAATAGGGAATTTCACAATTCGCTTGAAACACTAATCTTCTGTATTTTTTATTATAATAATTATGTGTATTTAGTTACCCCTAAACAATATAAGTCTTTTTTGTTAACTTTTGACGCTTCGATAAATAATTATTAGTCCGATCAATTTTAGCCACGTGCTTTAAGCGAATTGATATGTATTTGTTTATGATGGCCCGTATCAAATGTGTTCGGTGATTTAAAGTGCTTGGTTGATCAAAAGAATGTTGAAGCAAAGATGTAAATACTTTCTTGTGAATAAAATATGCTAAAGTATTAACAGTAATATAACTCCTCCTTTGACATGGTTCACCAGTATGACGAAGCTCCTTAAGAAGGAGAAACTGTCTAACCCGACAAACCTCGACAGAATGTCTTGGCGCCGTGAATTATGGAGAGCCGACCCCACCTAAAGTGGGAAAAGGCTAAGAAGAAGAAGAGATTAACAGTAATATAACTAAAATGGTAATTAGTAAAGAGACTGATTCAGAGAACGCCTGCCCCTTTTTGTGGTATATTTATTCTCTTCGCGAAAATGCAATGAACATACATATTGTATGATTAGATGGTAACCTGGAATCTTCACTGCAGTTGATTTAGATACATTTTATGCATTTTTCCTAACCATTATCTAACGTGGAAACCCTAAATAAACACAAAAAAAATGTAACAAAATTGTCTTAGATTATGTAATAATATTTTTTTATCTGTTTACATTGAATAATCACAGTCAGTTCTTTTCTAAATATATGTTAGATTATTATTTTCCACTTTAAAAAGGAACGTCAGCTAATTCTACCTACACTTGTTACATAAATTGTCACTTTGAAATCACATCTTTATTTTTAGTCTATGTGAAAAATGACAGAACATGGCGTCCACCAAATATTTTGTTCAAATTATATTTTAAAATTATTATCTTGTTAGTCACCAATTAAAAATTATTCCTTTGCACTTCGCCGTATTCGTTGAATTATTAGTGCAATACCTTAAAACACATGACGGCATATTTATTGCGTTTGAACGTTTTTTTCGTTTAAAAACAAAAAATTACTTAAGCGCTCAAGATCTAGAAAGCAAATGAGTGAAATGCGGCCGGCAGACCGCAAATGAATGGAACACAACAGTGATGTGTGGCGACTTCTCTAGTGCGTTGTACATTATTATTACCTCAATGGCTGCTATAGGAAAAGTTAACTCTTTTCTATGTACTACACGTATTTTACTGTGCTGCTGTAACGAAACACAGAAAGCATTGATACGTTTGTAAATCAAAGCAAAAAAGTAGGTATTTATAATAGTGCTTTCAGAAAAATTACAATGTATTTGAGATCCAGATTCAGTTAGAAAAGTATTAGAGCAATATTCCTTCGAAATAATCCAATGCCTTCATACCAAAACGTCAAGAAGCGTCAATTTCGGCTTCCGTTCAACGAGCAAGGATGAGATGCCGCGGGATTACGGCGAGTCCCGGCCGCGGGATCCCGGGATTTACAACCCACATTTTTCCAAATACATAACATTGACCTCAATGTTTAGTGAACCATACGGGATCACGTGTAAGCTTTCGTGAGTATATAAAAAATATTTGTTCAGGACTTTTATCTTGATTTTGATATTCAGGCATCCAATTTGTTTTTTTTTAACAAATATAAAATATTGGAAGTTCAAATAAAAAATACTCACGTTTAGTAAACGCATTCATCATTCTGATATGTATTTGTCTTATTACTAGATTTCATTTTACTTGGTTTTAACTTTTCATTTTATTATAAGTATCGTTTATTCAGTTTTCGTATCATATTACATACGTTTTTAAAGATTTCTTTATAAAAACAAATCATTAAAAAAAAACATTTAAAATATACAATATGGTTGTCCACCGGTGTCGGGAGCAGGGTTCAAGCTACCGGTGGTTAGGGCTCCAGAGACTGGAACCTCCTTCTGTATCAGGTCTTAATCCAACCGCGCAATGACAGCCTCGACAGATGATCGTCGAGGCTGTTGGCCATCAGGCCGTAGGTCGTAACGATAATCGGCACAATGATCACCGAGTCCACATTCCACATATCAACAACCTCGTGTGCTAAGTCGAGGTATTTGATTTGTTTCTCTTTCTCAGCTTTTACCAGGTTCTCGTAATGCAGGATGGTGACATCGATTGTCATATAGTGTCGGGTCAATCTAGCTCTTGGTTCGTTTGCTAGATTCGCAACGAGTTTGCTGATTGATGTGTACAACTACCCATAGAATGTCTCGACCTCCCTCAGAAGCTCCGGTTTGGCGGATACGGTCCTGCCATCGTTGGTCTTCAGTTTCGTGAGCTGGCTGTTCCCTTGAAAACACCTTGGAGCCTTTATTTATCACCACTATATCCGGCTTATTGGTGATGCCACGCTATTGATATAATACAGTCTGTGATGATGATGATAGACCGATCCCAGTACAACGAGACATAGACATTTTCGAGAACTGGGTCGGGCACATACTTGTAATACAGTAACTCAGAATCTACATGATTGTATTTCAAAGCAAGTTGCTGGTAAATAATCCTGGCCACTTGGTTATGTCTGTGTAAGTACTCGCCGTTAGCCAGACGAGAACAAACAGAGATAATAATATGTCTGGTGGATTCACCTGGACGGTGGCATGCCCGACACACGTCAACCATCCCGTCATACATTATATGTCTCCGGTAGTTATTCGTCAGGATAAACTTCGTGCATAATTGCACAGACAAAACCTATAGTTTCCCCGAAAAGTCACCGAAACGTAGCCTGGATACGGACGCTGATAAATCCACATCGAGCACGTGGGGATCTCGATAGAAGCGCCCGTAAAGCTCCTTGCCTTGCCATACCTCTTTGCGTTCATCAGTAGTAAGTACTCTAGGTTTGCGCCAGTTCTCTTTAGCCATGGTGAATCCCTTGTCCACTGCGACTACCTCCCGGTGCATACCCACTTCAGCTTTTTATAAATTTCTCGCAATTATTTGGCTCATAATATTTTGTGCTACGCAATGTATTCAAAAGGCTGTGACAAAAATGATGCTTTATTTCTTATGTATTGTTAAAATAATGTACAATTTTCCAATGTAGGTATTTAAAATACTGTTTGAACGTGATTCTTGGTATATTTTTGGTTAATAATAAAGTCGTAACTTTATACATCATGTTTCACGGCAGGTTTTCAGGTATATTTTACGATCTAGATATATACAAAATTAAAAATAAATGTTTTGGGTATGTATTTATTTTAAAAAACGTACGAATAACAAAGACCTTATTTCCACACATACGTGTATTTTTTTTTGCGTATGTCTGGCGGTAGCAGCCATGCAAATGCGGCGGCGACTGAAACAAATGATAAACATTATTAGTTTCAGCTTATTATATATCTATTTTATTTAACCACGTCCGTGTGCCTCTAGCGGGGTGCTAACTGAAAATCAGCGCCTGACGCCCAGCAAATGCTGAGTTGGTAACCCTTTCGGTAAAGCCACACCCAGCGCAATTCTTGAACCTTGTTTGTACTTTTTTATTATTCTTCTCTGTTACTTTGTGATTGTTGTGTTGTGTCTGTGTCAGTGTACAGCGTGACATGATGAAGGCTCCCAGCACCATGACCCCACCCAGGGCATTGAGCCGAGCCACCTCGCCTATACATGCTGCCATGCCCCTGGGAAAAAGAAAATTGGATTGGTTATAGATGCAATAAATAGCATGAACTTGAAAAAGTTAAGAACAATGTGTTGCTAAAAGGCAAATAAAGCCCTGTGCGATAAGGCCGCCCATTGTACACTTTGTTTTTGAAAATGTTTGTCCTGTATGTTCTGTGGTGTACAGTAAAGTATATAATAATAAAGATGGATATTGAGGAACTATCAATTTTTAAACGCCTGACACATTGGTACTGCAAAATTTCAGGAGGCATCAATGATGAGCTCAGTATTGCCAGTTGTATTTGATGCAAGTTCTGGGAAGACTGATTAAAGTAATCACAATGTAATAATATATACGTTCAAAAGACAGCCCCTTAATCATTTCTGGTGATATCAACTTTAAAAAAATAATTAAATCAAAAAACCCGACTGCTTCAAAAGCGAACTAAAAAGCCGTAAACAAGGAGAAAATCATGCTGTGCAGTCGGAGGATACATATTCGCGGGCTGGCTGACCGAAATCTGGTGTATCCTCCGCCTGCACAGCATGATTTTCTCCTTGTTTACGTCTTTTTAGTTCGCTTTTGAAGCAGTCGGGTTTTTTGATTTTTTATTTAACTTTTTTTATTTATAACTTTTTAGTTAGGTAGTTTTTTTTCGAATTGTGTACATTTAAATTTATAAGTATAACCCTTTATTTTGATACCCAACACGATGGGTTTGAAAGAAAAAAAATATTTGGGCCCCCACATTAAGGCGCCCAAAAACCGCCATTTTTCTATTATCCCATTTTAATGTGGCCTATGACACTCACAGGTTTAAAACGCATCGATTGACGTACGAATCAACAAAATCGGCCAACGCGTGGTCTCTGGAACGCCATATAGGAACAAACACACATACATACTTACATATATACATACATACATACATAGACTGATAAACACATTGCCCTCCTTTGGCAGTCGGGTAAAAAAAGACTGATATTAAATTTTCACACATTTCAACTGTCTGTAAGCAACTTATTGCTCTTTACTTTAATAAGTAGTCTGTTCAAGAAACGATTAAAATCATTTTGTAGGAATCGCCGTCTAAAATGCTTTGGGATTTAAGACCTACTACTACTAATTCCAGCTTAAGGTAATATTTAGCAGAATATGTGCCCAATTTGTCAATAGAAAAAGGTAAAATACTCCGCATAATCAAACAAAACAAAACCACAACTTACCGATATGACGTCGCATATATATTAACGCAGTAATTATAAATGATGCCAATGCACAACTCATCCGTCAAAAGTCCTAAAAAAATGATCATGCTGGGCAGGTTATCCTTGATGTGGACAGCACCAATAGCGGAAAGAGCAGAAAAGGTCATGATAATGATCATGAGAGCCTTTTTCCTGTGGGCCAGCTTGGTGATGACCAGGATGATGATGTGAAGAGCAATTGAGCGAGGGTGGTCCAGACGAGGCTGATCTCCACTGGAAAGAAACAAAATATTTATTTTAAAATAATTATTTTGTAAATGTGATGATTTGGAGTGTTTCGTTGTATTAGTCGTAAGTGTAACTGCTAAATGTGGTTTTAACTGTATGTGTAGATATGTCCAACGGTCGGTATATATTTGCTTACCCATGTGTGCTGTATGACCATCCAACCTACTCACATAGCAATCAATTGTCTATCGATCGGCCTGATTACTAAGAATCAGATTTTAACGTGAAATTGCTACCTGATACTCAAAATGAACAATTTATAGCTACACTGGCTAAGATACATTTCCACAGACACAATTGAAAATAGTTTTGTTAAATGCATTTTTATCTAAAATATGATAAATTTTGCATATTACATCCTGCATTTGATTCGGTTTGTGAATGTCAGGAATGTTTGCTCTACATTTCATCTGCTAAGGTGTGCGTGCGATCACAAGATAGCAAGCGTGTCGTAGTGCGGGGATTACACAGGATTATCGTGACGGGACGCCGCCGACGCGCCGGTATCCCGTGATTTAGGGGCAGAACGCAGCTACCCATCGCGGGGATTTTGTCATATAGAGCTTTGATATTTTATTTTGTTCTGCGTAAGATGTTAAAATGACAATAATAAAAGGTTCACCTACTTTATATGGGGTATTCAAGGTAAAATAAATAGCAATTTTATAAAGAAATCTGTAATTACATAAAAAAAACATAATAATTCTCCAAAAACAAGCTAATGTTTAGGTTTAGATAGATCAATCATTTTTTCAGTGCACACAAAAGACACAGCACTACACACAAAATCACAATTAAATAATTAATTAACACGATGAACCATCAAAATGAATCTCGGACTCAAAACTCAGAGCATTTATCAGACACTTTTGAATAGTCAAGGTGTCGGTCAGTTAGCAAGGTGAAGCTAGTCTACTACACATATTTAATTTAATTTCAGCATTTAGATACCATTTCAAACCGATTACAAAAAATATATACATATTTCACCTTTACCTACAAGCTCACTGCGCCATAAATTACCTTCAACTCGGCTTCCAAAGAAACTTTCCCCAATATCTGGCGATCCTCGCATTGATGATTCACCTCAGGCCAGGCCACGACTCATTACCCACAGGGGATCAGCAGGCATCTCACGCGCCGCCTTACCTCTATCTTATAATAATATCCGTCTAAGTTGGGAGCGGTTTCAGACGTCGCGACAACGTCGGTCTGTATATATTGGGAACTGGAAGTGGAGCTCTAGAATTGGAAGAATTATGGATTATGGAACTAGTGTTTTTTTTAGAATCAGATCTTTATTTGTATAAGATAGGTTACATAGCAGTGTGTGGGGTGTTACAACATTAAAGAGACTCGCTATGTTTTGCCATGAGGCGTACAAATATGATGTGCAATATCCAATATAATTGATAACTGTTACAATAAACTTATTACCAATAATAATAGAAAAAGAGCCAGAATCTGACACAAGGAACTCAGTTACACATTTCCGAATTAACATCATGATAAATCCACAATTAAAAGCATCTCCCTAATTTCAATAATTTTAATAATTGCAATTAATGTCAAATAATAATCAATCCATAAAACACAAATTAATATAACTCAGTATTTAAATGTCAAAATAATAGAGTTTAAATAATAATACAAAATGGGCAATAATCTATATATATAAAAATCAATTGCTGTTCGTTAGTCTCGCTAAAACTCGAGAACGGCTGGACCGATTTGAATAATTCTTTTTTTGTTATGTAGGACAGAATACAGGGAAGGTTTAAAAGCAAAAAAAAAAAAAATTGTTTGGTTGGATAGGGTAGGTAGGTAGAGTAGTGTAGTGTAGGTAGGTAGGTAGGTAGGGTAGGGTAGGGTAGGGTAGCGTAGGGTAGGGTAGGGTAGGGTAGGGTAGGGTAGGGTAGTGTTGGGTAGAGTAGTGTAGGATAGGGTAGTGTAGCGTAGGGTAGGGTAGTGTAGGGTAGGGTAGGGTAGGTAGGTACGGTAAGTAGGTAGATAGGGTAGGTAGGTAGAGTAGTGTAGTGTAGGTAGGTAGGTAGGGTAGGGTAGGGTAGGGTAGGGTAGGATAGGGTAGTGTAGTGTAGGGTAGGGTAGTGTAGGGTAGGGTAGGGTAGTGTAGGGTAGGGTAGGGTAGGGTAGGTAGGGTAGATAAATGTTTGGTGTTTTTATGGCAAAACAAAGTTTGCCGGGTCAACTAGTAATAAATAAATGTAGTCAAAGATCATAAAATAAGATGTCAAAATAAATTATAGTAAACAATTTGTGTTGATATCTCTTTCTCTCCTATTTTAAGGCATTTTCGTATTCGAATATTTATTTCGCTATCAAAAACATCTCTGATTTCCTTGCATTTTGTCAAGAATTTTACATTTATTATCGTTGTGATTGACTTGAATTTGAGATAATTGACCTTCTGCCACAGCTTTACTCTGCCAAGTAGCATTTTTCAGAAACAGCGATTTATTTGGGGATACAGCATAAATTATGTTCTTATGGTTCTCAGTATATTTAAGACTTATGTATAATTTTCTGTAACCATGTCCATGTAACTAATTTATAGGTGTTCCAATAAAAAACTTTAACACTGTAACTCAAGATACAGTGTGTTGTTTTCACGGTAGCGGATTGGTCGGAAATTCATATTATCGTCATACTATGTCTTCAACTCGTGCCAATTTTAGGGGACGAAATTAGTACTGTCGTTGCAATGCGATAGTATGAGTGAGATGACATATACTGAAGCTGCAAGTTTGTATTTATTTCGTCGTACCAAATACTGATTTCAGAGCTTTTCTGAACCAATGGAAAAAAAAACATAAGTCAGTGTGGATGAAGTATCCTCATCTAGTTTAAATTGTTAAAAAAGATTGAGGTGAATTGTAAAGTGTTATTTTGACAATTTGCAATGTAAATGTCATTTATAAATAAATATAGAATAAAATACTTAATTATGTTGCTTATAATGGACGTACCTATCCGTCATAACGTCTTATGAAGTAATGATGTTAGCACTAAAATGATAAAAATACTAAATTTAGGTATCTACGGGATAACCTAGTTAGTGCCCTTATAACCTAAATGTCAGTCGCAAAGTCACCCTCCACCAGCTTAATGATATGATAGAAGTTTCGATTATTCAGTAAACGACTTTATGAAAGTCTGGGGCTCAACCACAGATGTAAATCTAACTAGATGACGCGATTGTGTGTACATTTAAAGGTCAAAAGTGCAGTCACACTCTAACAAAACAGCACCAGCAATTTATTTATAGGCAGACAAATTTCAACTTTTCTCGGTTAGTAGTTATAATCTATACTTTAATTTCCATACAACATATTTAATCAGTTGTGGACAATTTAACTTCCTCTACAAAAACTAGCCATTTGAGTTTTAGGAGAGTAAATGTCTATCCACACATATCAGGGCCGTGCCCGGGACGTGCACGGACTTGTGTGAACGAGTTCATATAAAATGTACACACCGATATTTTTTTTAGCACCTGACGGGGCACGGTCGGTCCACGTCCCGGGCACGGCCCCGATATGTGTGGATAGTCCTGAAGATTGCACCTTTGACCCTTGACTGTACTTCGCTTGTCAAAAAATGGAGTAACATTGTGATTGTGCACTTGTAGCATTATCGGCACCGCAAATCCACCGAAATCTAGAAAATGTCTTTTTATGCCATATTGAGCTGTAAAGACTGTATAGAAAAAGTTGGCCGAGGCATTGGAAATGTTTTCTTTCATTGGTAAGTAAATTTGTTTTTAAATTGTTTGTGAAAAAGTGCCAGGCTTGGGTTTCATACAGATTGAGGGACTTGCGTTATCTAGTTAGATTTTTGTCTGTGGGCTCAACCTTCAAAGCTCAATAGGTAAAGTCGAACTACGGTCGCCAGCTGCAGACAATGTCAAAAGAAATGACATACAGTTATACAATTTGTACCTCTCTAGTTACTTTTCTTCGTAAGTTTGTTCCATTTGTGTCACAGCTCTCACAAAACCTTAATTGGGAATATGAGCTTATTTGGTTGAAGAAATCTGACGACCTTTGAAGATTATACCTACGTGGGTGAGAGCAATTTGGTAATTGAGTATATGACGGGCTTTACAAAAAGTGGGACGCGTAATCCTAGGCTGAAAGATGAGAGAATCCAGGGACAAATTATAGTTGGAAATCTCAATAAGACATGTATCAAATAAACTATTGTAGCAATCTGTAAGTTTACCTTTAGGATAAAAATTGCTATAACAATTACTTTAGTATACTTAAACGAAGATTTATTTCTGTAACATTTTCTCGAGGAGTCCGTTTTATAGCTTCTTTTATCTCCAAGCAGCATTGCAGTGTTCCGGTTCGAAAGTAATTAGTACTAATTACAGGTGGTAATTACTTGTCCCAAATTGTGTCCTTAGCATTAAATTTGGTAAGATAGCTGAAGAACTCCAAGACTTTCTCCCACCGGCCTAGTTCTACCATCGGAAATCTAGACGCACTGCAAGTTACCACTAGTTGCTATTCCACCAATTCGCACGAAGCGCTTTTAAATATCCTTCATAATGCGCACAGCAAATGAGTGGAACTCACTGCCTGCTCCTGGGTCGCATTCAACCCGAATCTCTTCAAAGTTAGAGTGAACAGGTTTCTTCTGGGTAAGCTCACTCCATCGTTGACTTTGTCTCTGTCAGCTCTGACCTAGACTAGAGTCAAGAGTTAACAAATCGCAAATAAAATAAAAACCAAATAAAGGCCAAGTGCGTGTCGGGCCACGCGGTTTAATAGGGTTCCTTAGTGGCATAATGATGTGGACTATGAAGAGGGTATGAGTTGTAACATGAAAATTAAAAAGGTTTCAGCGGCTCACAACGTCTAAAAACGGGCCCACATAGGACGATTGTAACTGAAGAAGGAGTTATAAAATCCAACTTCACAAGTGAAGTAAGAAAAAATATGCAAGCGTTTGTAATCAAGAATTATAACCCGCGTCACTTAATAATTTGAATACTGCAATATTGCCGTTACGCAGATAGTCTTCGTTAAAATCTCCAAATATTTACAAACCGAAAACAAATATTTTAGTACGAGCACGAGTATTTTCAAACAACCTACTCAACTACCAAAAAGTAAAAACAAAATAAATCAACAAATAAGCTGCAATAAATAATCTATATGAAGGACATCAATTGCGAAAGGAGCCGATACGAGTGCGTTAGCGCCACAGGGAATGGTATGGTTCGTTCCAGGATCCTCGCACGCACGCTCCTTGTTTCTTTTTGTTTTGAAATTGAAAAAACTATAAATGCAATTAAGTTTATAATTGCAACCACTGAGAAAATCGCCATCTATGGTCGGGTAGCGGAATTTGCTTGACAATCGGATCTAGTTTGCCTTTAGATTATAAAACGTCGAAAATACTTCTGCATTAACACAAAATAGACTCCGCCGCGCGCAAGCGCCGTACGTACCGGTACTGCCAATGACTCCGCCCACTCCAATGCGTTATTTGAGCTTAAACATTATTAATTTAGAAATCATTGTTATCAAGGATATTATGATTTTATTTTTGTAGTTTGAGTAATTTTTCAATGGCATTTGTACAAAAGTTCTACTGTTCCATGTACCTACATTTTATAAGTTGGTCGACTATTACTCGTAAACTATTAAACCTAACTTATTTGTGATAGCTTTCCTTTTAATTTCGTTATATATACTACTGTCGTGAATTTCTTTCACGTATCCAAAAGTCACCATTTTGCTCGCAGGGGGGGAGACACTTTATTATTATATTATTAAGTTATTATTATATTTATTACTTTATTATTATATTAATATTATTAAGGCTTAAATTGCACAAAAATGTGCAATTTTAGCCTTAATTTTACGCAAACGGATCTCTGAATCGAAAAATGGTTTTAACAGACTCGTAATATTATTGAATGACCTATCCAACGATACCCCACACCTTGGGATAGAGGAGAAAATAAAACATCCCACTTTACGTCTATAGGAGGTACCAGTAAATATTTTTTTTCTTGATTTTATTTTACCACTATGTCGGAATTATTAATATGTACATCCATGCCAAATTATAGCTTTCTTATACTGTCTCAGAGCTAAGCTGCGGACGGACAGACGGACATATCGAAACTATAAGTGTTCCTTGTCGACTTCGGAACCCCAAAAAGCATTAAATCTAATGATGCGGGAGCGGTACGTTACCTAGTGTAGCCATTTATTTAATTTTTCATTTATAATCAAATATTCATTTGTATAAAATATTAGTTTCTACAAAAAAAAATGGTTTCGCTTTTCTGATTAATTTTGTTGCGGGATCTAAGACAGTTCATTCGTATACTACGGTACTCGTCATCAGCGAAAAAAGTCAGAAATGGCAGTATCCAGTAAAACTCACAAGTAACGGGGATACTTGTAGGTTTTACTGGATACTGCCACAATAGTATTCCCGAACCACATGTAGTAGAAATAGCAACACATATACTCGTATATTTATCATAAGATATGTAACACTCGACTAAGTTATAGTTCTCTTATATAATAAATACTGCTCATGAATATCTTAGTTTCGAGTATGTCTGGAATACGATAGTGCTTGTAATAAATGCTGAGCGTGATGTGTAGGTAACTTTAGGAGATAATCTAAATGTAAGCGTGTTACCAAGAGTTAATATCTCAAATAACGTTTATTGGTGATAATTTCTAGGAGTACTGTATTCTCTACTAACACGAGAATGCTTTCACCGTTAAGTAATGCACGAAAAAGTAGGATTTTTAAAAGTAAAATGTGCAAGCTTTATAAAATTATTATACTAACTAGTGTTTGCATGTCAGTTACGCTGTACACATTAACATCAATGACGCTACTCGTGAGACGCAGGAAAACCTCTGCTTATTATAATAGTATGCACCTAAAACGCTGTTCAATTTCAAATAAAGTCTATGATGCCTAACTGTATATAAGCTACCAGGAAACAAAGACTTTCTTTGTGACCTGGGATGTTTAATCATGAGTGGTATAGGTAACTTATAGGCATATTGTGTCCTCCATGGTCGACTATCATCGCTTGCCACCTGGTGAAATAACGATCAAAAAAGTAACTGATGCAAACCCTTCGGTACCTATGTCAAAACATAACTCTAGGTTATTTTAAAGCATTTTAGCTTTTTCAGCGATAAATAACGCACCAAAATTCTGAACTAAAAAACCAACGTCCAACGGTCCTACGTTGCTCTTTGCACAAAAGCCAGCGTTTATTCACTGCAACTGACAAATCAAAGGAAAAGAGACTTTTTATAAAGTCCATTACTTACAAAAAAAGGGATCATTTATAAAAACCATTGCATCTGTCACTGGGATTTTAATTTGAATGAGAAAGAGGGTCCATTTACCAGGTTTTTATTAAAAACGCTACCATAGACATCGCATAATGGATAGAGCTTTTCCTACAAAGATTTAAAGCGACAACCAATGATGTTCTAGTAAACGTTACGTTATGAGCGCGCGCATTGTGAAGACTCGAATACGTCACAATTGTGACGTATAGTCTTTAGTTTATGTCACGCACGTTAAGCTTTGTTGAAACAAAAACAAATTTAAAAAAATGCCATCGTGTGTATTTAGAAAGTGTACCAATTATGATACCAAAGTACATAAAACAGAAGGGATCACATACCATATGTAAGTACGCAATACACCTCAATTTAATAATTTATTTCATTTTATTTTACTAATATTCTGATAATTGGAGGTTGGAAAAAGAAAAAAACATTGGTGCTCACAATAATGTTTGTTTACATTCACACGCAAGTGACAAACACTAGCTGTCTCTTTTTTCCTTGTTGGTTATATCAAGCCATCACTTTCGACTTGTAGTGAAATGTCAGATGAATGAAAAGTGTGTATGTGTGCTGCCGCTGCTGCGCGGAACACTTTTTCAATTGTTTTGTGAGTGTATAACGTATCTGTTTATTAGAATATCATTGGCGACAACGGACAAAAATTTTGAGTAAAATAAAAACGTTTTCACAAAAAAATAAACCGACTTCAAATACAAAACACAAACAGTGCAACAAATAACTTTCGTTTCGGAAGTCGGTTTATTTTTTTGTGAAAAAGTTTTTATTTCTCTCTTTTTAGTTTTGAAATTTCACTATTACTACGAATTGAGCAAGATCCATAGTAAGGTAGGTACTTAAATACGTATTGACAAAATACGCTAATAACTCAATTGAACCATTCGTTCTGTTTATCACTAAGGAGTTCGGTTCTATGCTATTCAATATATGGGAAAACTGCTTGTCCGATTTTGATGAAACTTGCATGACTTAAATTGAGAGATACTTAATCCAAAAAAAAAAATGACTACGATCCGATTACTAGTTTCGGAGAAATGCGTGGACAAACATACATACAATTATTAAATTTGGCAAACAGGTTTAGAAGCCCACAGTAACATAATAGTAGTAACATTTGTGAATATTGTGCAATTCCAACAATATTACATACATACGTGTCGAATTGATAACCTCTTTGTTTAGGGTTCCGTACCCAAAGGGTAAAAACGGGACCCTATTACTAAGACTCCGCGGTCCGTCTGTCTGTCTGTCAGTCTGTCTGTCACCAGGCGGTATCTCATGAACCGTGATAGCTAGACAGTTGAAATTTTCACAGATGATGTATTTCTGTTGCCGCTATAACAACAAATACTAAAAACAGCATAAAATAAATATTTAACTGTGGCTCCCATACAACGAACGTGTTTTTTTTGCGATAATTTTATGGACCCTTCGTGCGCGAGTCCGACTCGCACTGGGCCGGTTTTTAAGTTGTTAATAAAGCGATCGAGAGGCCAGTTGTGGTCGTTTTCTAGAATTCAGAAAGGTCACGTCACAGGCTTGGAGTGACAGGGTTCGTCTCTGCGACCCGCAGGAAAGAGACATGTATTGACCGCACTGTCACTTTAGTCTTCTTCTACGTGTTTGTTAGTATATTGCACATGCTTAGTCCATTATTCATGTCTAATGTTACTGATACTACCTTTATGTAGACCCCTCCCCTTTATCTAGACGCACCCCCAGTACTCGACATCATTAAAACCACTCTATTATGAACTAGGTCACTTTCATCATAAGTGCTGGGAAAAGAGTAGTGACACACGTAGTTTAGGAGGCGGTTCCGTAGGTAAATTTGAAATTACGTTTCTTTATCAGGCATACTTTTTTATTCGTTTGATATCTTCGTGGTATTTCGTATTATTTTGCTTATTTTTGATGAAGAGAGAGATTAATAAACACTGAACACTAACCCCCTTATTGATAAACCCGGCGAAAATGAATTAAGTATGCCAAATGCAAACATCGTAAAAATTATGGTTAATCTAAAGATTATACCTGGTTTCAGCTTAATTCTGGGTTTATTAATAAATAAGTGAAAGCCCAAAACAAGCTTATCTAATTGAAATTGACGTAGGTACTTAAAGATCAATTAGTTAATTTCTAAGTAACATTCAGCTTTGCCCATTTTTAAAACCCATCCATTAAATGAAGTCGGTAAAAAACTAAGACCATAAAATATTATATACCTTATTTGGACGTAATTAGAAACAGACTCCCCATTAAAATCATAAAAAGAAATTAAAACAACACTAAACAATAAAGAACGAAAAATTAATGACTGTCGGAAGTCACAACTCACGGAACCCTAAAACCACAGCGTCCGCTTCCGCGCGATGGTTCCGTAGTAAAAGCAATAACTTACTGAAATGCATCCTGCAGTCATCGGGTGCCACTTGAAACGCTTTGAATGCGTTATGAGAGGGGGGGGGGACCTTTTATGATATAAAGAGCTTTATTATCAGGGCTGGTATTGTAGTTATTGTTAAAGATTCTTTAAAACTGATACTTATTGCATTGCTAGAGGGATGATAAGATGTTTTTGTTTTATTAGGTAGGTATCTTATGTGATGATCAATTTCTACCCCTGGGACCAAACCAGCACATGGGCGCCAGACGACCCCGTTTATGGCACCCTTGGTCCCCCGTGGGTCAGGTCCACCGCGTTCGTCATCAGACGGTGGCAAACCCGTCCAGGCCGCGGAAGGTAGGGAGAGCGGCGCACCACAATACCGGCACACCGCTGCCGCCGCGGCCTACAACCCTCAGCCGCGATATCGTTCCATACGACATCGCGGCCCGCCACAGTTGCGATGGCGCCTCTGTTACCAAGCGGCACCGCAACCTACTTGTTGACCGCTACGTCGTTGGCTTAATCGGTAAAAGCCCTGACGAGCGGCCCCTCCTCGGGTTCCTCTTCGCTTCACCGTGGGTGATAAGACGTGACCAAGCCACGGCTACTGGGAACCCACCGGAGGGGAACTATCTTACTATTACACGGAGGACATCCATAGGTACTATATTAAAAATGCGGAAATCTTACGTATTCACGTCTAACCTTGAACGGATTTCGACGGAACTTGGCAAACAGAAAGACTACGACCTGGATTAGGGCAAAGTATACTTTCATCTCTGTTGTAAGTGAACTTGGGATACTAAAACCTTTACACGCAGATGCATCTACAGGACAACAGCAACAGCATTAATAGTAGATATGTACCAAAGGGATAAAGCAGTGTCTTACGTCACGGGTGACATATTGAACCCTGAGCGTAACGAAGGATTCGCGAAGTGAGGGGTTCAAGCTGCCCAAGACGAAGACAGGCTTTATCCCACAGGATCATTCTCTACTTTTCACACCTTCTGTGAGACATTCTGTCTGTGTGTCTGTGAGTTTTTCCGGTAGTAGATTTATTAATAATCTCTAAAGTGGCTGTTTTGATAAACTCTGGAGTTGAATGACTATCGCTCGACATTTTTTGACAACACGAATATTGCAATCATGGTATAATAAGACAAGGTTGCTTTAGAATAAATAGTCATTGCTCTGAGGACAAGGTAGTCTCCTCCCGTGACAGCTGGGTCACGTGATTGGCCTAAGACTACGTCATCGATTGCGTTGCGGTTCTCAAACTTTTTTAGTGGGGAAAAAGATAACAATATTACAATAGGTACAACATATTTATATTTTTTTATAAATCGTCATTTTTGATACCTTTTGTATTTATTTACTTTGTTTTTTTTTTTTAATTGTATATATATTTAGTTCGTGACGAAAACCCACTAAACTTGACTTGACTCAAATAAGTCAAAAATTAATTATGTTAGGTTAATAAGTTCGGGCGTAAAGACGTATTGACACAACTATGACTTAAATTATGGAATTTACAACGCGTAGATAAATTAAATATTATGTAGAAAGGCACATACCAGTTATTTTAGTTGAATTTAGTTACAGGTTTTTTTTTTTTTTTTTTTAAACATTGCCCCACACTAGGAATTTCTTCCTGTATCGTGGGTGCGTTTACAAATATATAAACTCACATACACAACACCCAGAGCCGGAACAACTATCTGTAGATCATACAAATATTTTTTCCGTGCGGGAATCGAACCCGCGACACGCAGCGCAGCAGTCAATCGCTCAACCACTGCGCCAACCGTGAACACACACACTGTGTCAACGCATATGATAGCGTCTCTTCATTGGGAAAATAAAAAAACCTTATTCCACCGCCTTTTATACTTCTGTTTTTTATAATTTACGGAACAATTAACAACTGTTCTAGTGTATCTATCAAAGTTCACGGGTTCACCACAAACGTTTGGGAGCCACAGTATTTTGCTCACAGAGCGAAACAACGCTATAGGTGTGAGCGACACTACAATAGCGATGAAATGGCTAGTTGTCAGTATGACACTTGTCAATTCGATATGTTGCCACTGTGTGTGATTGAATTACCCGAGCAAAATGCATTTTTATCTTAACAAAGCAATTATGAACTAATAATACAATATACAAATAAATTTAACAATAAATAGATGAATCACATGAGTTACTAAATAGTTATTCTAGTTAGTAATTTATTTTATTTTCATTAACTACATGAGAAAGTACCTAAATTTTCTAAAAAGCACAATCAATGGTAACACTTATCGTGACGTAGTCTTAGGCCATCCTGGGAAGAACATACCAGGCGAAGTATACGGAGTATGTTATTATACCATGATTGCATTAAAATTCACTGAAAACTAACAGCACCAAACATCTTTTGTTTCAAATTCTTTGAAATCGCTCCTGACTTTTAGTTCTGCTTATGGCGGCCAGTTCGATTTTCGAGCAAACATTTTTAAAATGCCATATGCCCATTTTTACTTAGAGTATTCCACGAGTTTGCACACGAATTTGACCAAATTCAAATCACTATTTGCTCCCTTGGGAGTTTCATACAACTTTCATTAAACTTCAATTGCTTTACCTTACGTTGAGATTTCATGATATTTAACTGTCGAGCAGGTGGTGTGAAAACTATGTTACCTGGCTTAAATCCTGTTGACTCATCTCTGGTTTAAAATAAATAAGTTCATTATTATCAACGTGTCGCTGACGTAGCAGAATTAACGAGGACGCCTCACTGAACTGAGGTAATTCCTGCAGCTCACGAACTGCCCGGGACACTAATTAATTCACGTTACATTGTGGGCTGTGAGATTTTCAGGTAAACTTTGCCCTTTTTGGAGGCTAGCATGAAACACCTTTTGTTATAGTACCTACTAGCTTTAATTTATGTGCGAATGAAGCTTGTCCGAGAACTACTAACATTTAAGTAACGGGAGAGTGTATTTATTGTTTGAGCTTTATCTGCCACACTACGCAACGACTGCAACTCCTGAAAGCAAGAATCAATAGTGACGGACACCAGAAAAGCGATGAAGCACTGAAGCTCGACGTGTCCCGCAGAATCCAATCAACTGTCTTAGATCCTGCAACACCTTAACGGTTTTGTGTCTGTGTTCCAGTTTTAAGAGTCTAGGTGTTGCCGTGTCACGTGGTGTGTAAGGAACAAGAGCGCACGGCAGGTCACCCATGCGACAGACTGACCAGATCAATTAGGCGGTCCACTGCATGAGTGCACAGGAGTCACAGCCGATAGAGATTGATGGCGTCTAATCGTGAGGCGAATCATGTCAGCCCGAAGTCTCAATGCTACATGATGACCACGACCGCTCCGTCAAGAGCGAAAAGACGAAGAGGAGGTGTTGCCTGAAGTCATCTTAAAAAGTGTACGGTCCTGCGATGCCTCATTATTACATCAAGTGACCCTCGCATGGACCACGAGAAGCAATACCATGCTTCCCCAATCTTCTACAGGCCTGCTTATGAAGATTGTGACTCCACCTAGCGTGAGGAGCGTGACGTGATCGTCAATATGTTTGTCGACAGCACGCCACAACAAAACAATATAAAAACTATGCTACACAGTACACAGATTAGTATCAATAAACCATAATGACCACGCCACCCGCTTGAATGAGCCCGCCAATATAACTTGCGACAAAAATAGCTGAATTACATCATAGGACGCACGCACGTGCTATAAACATGTGCTTTTCATTGTGACAGCAGTACATTTGCATGTGTGTTCTTAGTTTATACCATGTTATGCTACCTTTGAGGAAAGGAAGGCATTGCACTTTGTGTCCTCATTGTGTGAGGGATTATAAAAAAAAACTGTTTTAACTGTTAAAGAGGTAGAAAAACCGGCCAAGTACGAATCGGACTCGCGCGCGTAGGGTTCCGGACCATTATCGCAAAAAACGGCAATAAAATCACGTTTGTTGTATTGTATGGGAGCCCCACTTAAATATTTATTTTATCCTGTTTTTAGTATTTTTTGTTATAGCGGCAACAGAAATACACTATCTGTGAAAATTTCAACTGTCTAGCTGTCACGGTTCATGAGATACAGCCTGGTGACAGTAAAGTCTTAGTAATATGGTCCCATTTTTACCCTTTGGGTACGGAACGCTAAAAACGTACGCAGTTTCCACGTGTTATAATATAGCTCAGAGATTATTACAGGTTCTGAAAGCATTTGCAACTAAATGTTCATAGAATGTTGTTGTTTGCTCCGTTGGTCTAGTGGTCGCAACCGCTAGGGCTGAGCAAGAGGTCCGGGGTTGCCCGAGTCGGGCAAAGTCTTGTTAGGTTAATCCATCCGAAATGTCTCAATAGCAGCCTGGAGTGGATTTGTGGCCGGTTGATGGCAATAGACTAGTCCTCTAATTCATGGGACATATACATAAATGAAATGTGGGTATTAGGTGCCCCTCTGCCCAACCCCTCAGGAAACACGGGTGTAATGTTATGTTACGTTTCCTCATCCTATAGCTCAAAGGTTCTAAAAGCATTTCCAACTTGATTTTCAAGTAATATTATTATTTGATACTGAAGCACAGCTACTTGATATCGGCTTTATTATAATTTCAGAAACCTGTTATAATTAGATAAGATTATGTACGAAGGCACGTCTTGTTAACACATGGATGGATTTGTTATTATTGTGTAAGCTCGTATAACATAAATACTGTTTTACACAAAGGGTTAAGCAGAGTTGCATCTGTAAACACACATATTTAGATGGCCTATGGAATAACAAAATCATGCTAAAGAGCGTTTTTGACACCACAATGAATTTTATTATAGCTCCGAACGAATCGCCGTTTTCCTATAAAAATTACAAACGACTTTTCCACAATCCGTGCCATCTTAACAAAAAAAAAAACTCAAATCCGGACCATTTCTTCACCGAACTTTGTAACCTTGTTTCATCATTTATCATTCGCTTTACATACCAGCCAGTTTGTGCGAGCCCTCGTTCGGTATCGACCAGCCACGCCCACAACCCCCACCCCCTCCCTCCCTGTACCCCGCAGACCTCTGTGCCACCAGCTCCCCCCTCCTACTCCAGGCCTGGGAGACCTCACCCCCCGCGTGTGTTCCAATCGGATGATAAACGGTGGTCGGTAGAGATTGTTAACGTCATCAGCAATCAATTAGGCTTATCATTCGGGAATGATTGGTTCTTGATAGTGGAATAGATTGGTACTTATTGGTTTCCGGTAAAACACCGGTTTGATAGTATACCAATGACGACACCCATGACCCAAAAACGAAAATTGAATTATATTTAATCTATCCGTGCATACTAATAAAACCTGTACATACCAATTATTGGTGTCAAAATAACGAGACAAAGTATGCGTTTTGCAGTAAAAAATCTAGCAAGTGTTGTGCGAGTCTGACGATAGATGGCGCTACTTGTCACCTGCCGTGATAACAAATGAACAACGCTCTTACTCGGTATTGATACGAATGGCCCACTGTTCTTCTTCTTTTCTACCTGGGTTTTCCAGGACAGAATTAGAACTAGACATCTCTAGTAGGTATGCTATGTATTTTTAACCGACTGCGGTGGAGCCTAATAGGTGGGAACAATTTAAATGAAAATACATATAACTTAACCTAACTCAAAGTATGAAATGTTTTATATTTCGATATCTAGATAGAGATATCTTTTCCTTACACCAAAATACCAATGGAATCTTCTAATGGCTAAATTATACACTATTTTCGCACATAAGCATGAATATTCTGATTCCATGCATAGTTAATTTGCATATTTTTTTTTGTAATATCATAAACATCTGAGGTGTGCCTTTAGTGCATATATTTCGCCAATTATTGGAAACCCCGAGTAAAAAAGGGTGAACCTTTGCCCTTAACCGGCCAGAAATCCAAACTTCGCACTGTTACTGAGAAATCTTAGATGGCAAACCTAATAAAAACTCCTAGCCCGACCGCGGATTCAAGCCCAAAACCCCATGCGCAATAGTAGCACTTGCGACTAATTCACCGTGACTGTGTAATAATTTTCAACCGACTTCAAAAAGGAGGAGGTTCTCAATTCGATTGTATGTTTCTTACGTGATTACTCCACCAATAAAATGATGAGCTTTTCATTTAAATTTGATCAAGATCTGACGAGTAGTTATACTTAACAATGCGTATTTTGCATGTTATCATGCATGCATGGTTGCATCGACCGTAGCAAAACTAAAAAGAGAAAAATAAAAACTTTTTAACAAAAAAAATTAACCGACTTTCAAAACAAAACACTACTAATAGCTTACTTGTCATAATCGTCAAAAAAACAGGTTCCAAAGACACCAATTCCCGAAAACTATGATTAAAGGAATCGGAGCGAGAGATAGTAAGTTCAATCGTCAGACGATTAATATCTGACATGTAAAAAAACTAAAATAAAATCTTTCTGTTACCCTAGTTTACCTTCTAATTTCAGTAGATCATAATCTTGATCCTTGCGTAATTGCCTACGCTTTCTCTAGCAAGCAATATGTGTATTTATGAAATAATAACATGTTAGAAATAATTAAATTGCTCATTTGACTTCACGCTATTTGCAATTATGAATTTTATCTAATTTACATTTTCAACATTTAAATTGTTACAAAATTGTTTGCATGCAATTAGTTTTTTGAAGTTTTAAAATGTTTTATAGAAACTTTAATTAAATTAGGTTTAAAGATTAACGAAACTTATAATGAAGACTCTTTTGGCATTGGCGCACGGTTGGCGCAGTGGTTGAGCGATTGACTGCTGCGCTGCGTGTCGCGGGTTCGATTCCCGCACGGAACAATAATTTGTATGACCTACAGATAGTTGTTCCGGCTCTGGGTGTTGTGTATGTGAGTTTATATGTTTGTAAACGCATCCACGATACAGGAAGAAATTCCTAGTGTGGGGCAAAGTTTTTAAAAAAAGCAAAAAAATAAGCAAAGCATTCACAAGGTTACACTATAGGTATTCTTCTTACATTGGTTCATCATAATGGTACAGTGGTACTAAGATATTGGCATTATATAAACAAACAAATTTTAAAGAAAGCATTTTATAAATCAGTTCACTCATATAGGTATGTACTTAATCCTAATTAAAATCTAGCTGAAAATACAGATATTTATTCCCAACAGTACAACAAAATTACTTCAAGACACCTATTATCAAAGGTAGTCTGGTAGATATCGCTGACAGCGATAAGACCGCCATCGTACCCGTTGAAATAAGTTTTCTTTATTCTTTATTGTACACAAAACAAAATTACATATACAACATGAGTGGTTATAAAGTTAAAGAAAAATTGTTAAAGTTAGTTAGATGTTTTCTTGTAAAAGAGATGTGTAACTCGTATAGCAGCATTATGTAAACTAAATAGCTATACCTTATCCATATCCTGTTAATAAGCTATGTACAGACCTACCGAAATCTGTCTAGGATGCTGGATACTGGCACATTCAGTTTCCACATTCCAAAAATGACTTACTGAGTCACAGGCAAAAACCCAAAGGTCACCTTTCCTAGCAAAAAAAGCGTTGTCAACCATTCCCAAAATCACTAATGACCCAATAAAATGTGTCGAACGCCATATTAAATCAATATTGTTATAAATAAGTTCCTTATAGGTCTCGCTGCAGGCTGAGATCGACAAAGCCATTGAGTGCCATTGAGTGCCATACCGGTCCATCGTTACCCGTCCGATAATTTGCCATAACATTACTTAAATATAATTACAGCAGCTGAGTTATGGAGCCCTAGTTGTTAGCCGTGACCTTAAGGGCTGGTTAATTACTTTTTATGGGGAGAGAGACTATGCTATTTTTCTGACTGGCTCGTATGGTCGCAAGCGCGGGAGAGGTTATGGGTTCGATGCCGGGTCGGTCGAAGTATTATTGGGTTTTTTTGATGTGGAATTTCTTAGTAGCAGCCCGGATTCAGAACTTGATGGCTGCATAGCTGTTGAAATGTGTGTACTATGCACATCTCTGCCTAAACCTTTCGGGAATACAGGTCGTGATGTTATGTTGTTTTTTGTTTCCTTACGTTACATTTCACGCTCATTTTCATAACTTAAAGCGACTTCTCTAGTGCTTGTTATGTTCATGAATAATACAAGGTGTGGAATTTTATTTTTCTTGTATAAAATTCAATAAAGAAAAAGGGGAGGTTTGTGCCTAGTATTAGGTGGTTCCTGGCTGAAATCATGTTGATGAAATTCAATAAAGATATGTAGTGCTACAAAATCGTGCTTGCTGGGTGTCTTGTGTATGTGAATTTAAATGATTGTAAACGCACCCAAGATACAGGAAGAAATTCCTAGTGTGAAGCAATGTTTTTTTTTCAAAGAAAAGAAAAAAGAAGAAAAAAGGATAAAATTGATAAAGCTTCAGGAATTAGGAGACACCTTTTGTGAAGTGATTTAGGAGCTCTTACTTAAGGCAACAAACACACAGTCAGATTAACTTTGTAGGTATATTTTATTCACTATTCATTGAAGTTGATTGTTCCAGGGCCACATTGTGATGTCTGCTCACACCCAGATTGCGATCAGTCGTGAACTTTAAACGGGAATAAAGTTAAATATTATCGGTATGCAGTCTGTTTGATATCCTCCTAGAGTTAATTATTTGTACTCGGTAGTGTAGAGCCAAGTTATTTACAAATAATTTCCATTAAAACAAAAAAAAAACAGTTTAAAATTTAGGTGTAGACCTACTAACCATTTTATTATATTTACTTTCGAAACAGCCTACATAATCTTCAGCATGTTTTACATAATTCAATTACTGTAAAAATATTTTAATGAAAAAAACATAAATATGCATGATGTCTAAAATGATAAGGATGAAATATACTTCTACGTAAAATGTCTGCATTAATTTAAATATTTTAAA
Organism: Orthosia gothica; assembly: GCA_949775005.1. Taxonomy (NCBI): domain Eukaryota; kingdom Metazoa; phylum Arthropoda; class Insecta; order Lepidoptera; family Noctuidae; genus Orthosia; species Orthosia gothica. The sequence continues at coordinate 39,224,329 of OX459037.1, forward strand.
TAACATTCAGTGTTAATGATCATTTTTATACATGAGCAGTAATTAAGTTTATTACTGCTGCTTACAGCACTTGGTTTAAGTTGCTCATTTGCATGTGAAAACGTACATAGGTTTGGTATATTGCAGCATTTGGATAAGAAGAAAATAATAGTGGAATAGAAATATTTTTAATACTATATTTTCCAATTAAGCACTAAAAGTTGATCATAACCCAACAAACTTAACTCCATCTTACAATCAAAACAAACTGTCGCCGAACTTGGCTGACACACACAATGCATAATGATAATAACAGGATGCTACAATAATTTACTTCGAAAAACGTTCAACATTAATTCGGTACAAGCTCCAACCCACTTGTTAACTTATTATCCGCAATAATAAAAACTTTTTACGACGAACATAAGAAATTACGAGCATGGCGACCTCATGTGTCGATGATAATATTAAATCTTATGTCTTATCTTAAGGATTGGGTTGATAATTATGTGAATGGTTAAGCCATTTATGTGCCATTCAGAAATATTCAGAATGCTTTCCATATGTATGTAAATGAACTGGCCAATTTTGTTCGCCATTTCTGTTGAATGAGAGGGATTTATACATGGTCAGGCAAAAAGTAATTGAACGAATTGTAACTACCATTGAATCCCAACATGCTTCTGATGATAGACATCTGGTCATGTCGTGGTGACCCTGTGGCTAAGACCTCGCCTCTCGTGCTTGAGGTCGTGGGTTCTAATCCGGGCAAGTACCAATGTGACTTTTTCAATTCATATGTACTTTTTAAGTTTATCTTGGACATCGTTAACAACGGTTGACGAAAAACATCGTGAGGAAACCTGCTGGACTTATAGTGAGTTTATTATAAGATTGTGCTCCATTAGTGTAATTGCTGCAAGGCGTTCCTAGTTCCAAGGCGAACTAATAAATCAAATCAAATCTTTAATCCCATGAGAAAGGCTAAGATTTTAAAATTATAATCTTCTTAGTGTTGGACGATATTTTGCTATATAGTTTTCTATTTTATTTAATCTATATTTTGTCGTGGTAGACTAGTGGCTGAGACCTCGCCTCTCGTGCTCGAAGGCGATATAAGTTTGAAATCGCCAGTCCGCATTAAGCAAGCGTGATGATTAATGCTCGTGCTTTCTTTTTATGAATAGAAGCCTTTGTCTTGCAGTGGGACAGTTACAGGCTGGTTTTAATGTGATTTCGGTTCCCTTCATGATGGTTGAGCTGAGTGGTGCCAATCCATGCGTCATATTCGTGAACAGCGCCCGTTCATCGAACAGCGCCCATCAGTTGAGATCCGGTTTTTCCAACAAGAATAATGTGCGTGTGTCTGTCTGTGAATTTCCAAATAATTTGAATTAAAACTGATAGAAAAGAGTGTCCGTGGAGTTTCAATTACATTCTTCTCCATATAGACCTACTAAAGCTTGCGAACTGCAAGTGCAACTACGAGTAGATTCATATTTTGTTTTATAATTCAAACGTACCTATATAAGGTTTAGTTCAATTAAAATATTTTGAATTTGCATTTTTGGTATTTTATTGAAACCTATCCTGAAATACTCCCAATCCAAAATAGTTATTTATGCTACAAGTGCGGAAGGTAGGTGATTTCCGATGAGTGGCAATTTTTATTCACGAGCGAGCGAAGCGAGTGAGTGGATAAATCGACACAAGTCGGAAATCATCTTACGTACGTGTACCATACAAAATTTTACTATGCATTGTGCGAGGAAATAAATAAATTAATAAAATGAAATTAATAAAATGGCGGGCTTATTCAAGCGCGTTCAGCCAAAGACCTTATACGTATTTCTAAGAAGTATAAGGTCTTTGCGTTCAGCATATCCACAGATTAACCAATAGTTCCCCATGGGCATATCTACTGCGCATGTGCGAATAGCTGTCACATCGTAACGCAATAAGGCACGAGCAAAATATACGTTCTGCCAAACATATTTAATGAATATTTAAAATTAATTTATTGATCAAAATCGAAATCTAGAGTAATTAAAAACGCCTAAAATAAAGTATTAGTTTTATTTTACCTTTTATATGAATGATAATCTGTACATAACTAATTTTTAAAACTTTTCTGACGGCTGACGTTGGAGTTAAAAATTAAAAAAGTACAGGAAAGTAAAAAGCACTAGTGAAAAAAAGTGACACTTTCCGCACAGTTTGGCTGCTTGGAAAACCGCTCTTTTCGAGGACATGCATTGTAAAAGCATTTTTCAATCCTCTTCTGACTTTTCCACACTTCCGGATAACTTAAATTATCCGTAAAACCTGAAATAACCCCAAGATTGAAGAATAAAAGAAGCACTTATAAGCAAACTTTACCACTTCTTCCCTTGCACAATGGACGCCTGGCATCCCGCCCTCTGCCCGGCAGTGCCCGGTTACAAAGGTCAGGCTTCATGAAAATAAAACTCTTTTATCAGGAAATTCTTTACTAGAACCTGCAATTTTTTTAACAAACCATTCCGATGCTCTACTCGGCGTGGTGCCAAGATCAAGGAGTACGTTATGAAGACCTCACTATTAACAGGGTTCTTTTAGGCAAAGTGATGTTAATATTATATGTGGTTATTTTTTATTGCGTCGCGTATCCGGTCTGTTTCTTCCGTTGAAATCCTATTAGGCGAAGCATGTTGAAAAGATGCAACTTCTTGCTGTGAGCTTTTTATTGCACACTACGATTATCTTTAATTACTTCTCCAAGCATTGTAGTTTTTGCACTAAGCTCCACTAACAAGGCAAGACAATGGTAAGTCCGACGTCTTTCATTTTATTTACAACTAACCGCGTGAAAAGTGTTTTTTTACTCGAGGGCATATGTTCTCCTCCCTCCTTGCATCGAGTTCCTCATTACTGAGGATCATGATTTCCCGGTCTTCGTAGAAACAACTTCTCCTACAATTTGTGCCATCTGCTTCTGTCTTCATGGAGAGCATCTTGCAGCTTGGTATTTAACGATTTGATATTCCAGACTATAATCTATCTTAGTGCCAAATTTCATCTAGATTCATCCATCCAAAGTTTCGCATTTATAATATTTATTTATTTATTTATTTATTTATTTATTTATTTATTTATTTATTTATTTATTTATTTATTTATTTGTTTATTTATTTATCTATTTATTTATTTATTTATTTATTTATTCATTTACACATACATTTATTTTTACAGTTAAATCCCAAGATAATAAAAGTAGTCATACAATGCCACTGTTACATACAGTGACGACAAGTTACATAGAGGACAATACATTCACTGTCACCCTCTGGAATTCCGCCAAAGAGCAGGAAAAAATTTCCAATCGCTGAGAGTAGTTATTAATAATCGTAATTGCCCGACACACGGGAGCAAACTTTAATATGTTTGTACGGGCTACCGGAGTTTCAAAGAGACTCTGCCGCGGCCCCAACCGTAGCCTACTGTTCGGAACGAGTAATCCCAACGATTTCAAGATTTGTGGATTGTTTAGCATCCCACGAAAAACCATAAAAACATATTTGACCAGAGCAAGATTGCGCCTTACTTCCAACTTATAGTACCCAACCGTCCCTATTACAAAGAGAGTTGGGTACATAAGCGGGTAAAACGGATAGACACCAAATTGCCTCATATATAGGTAACGTGTAAACTTGTTCTGCATCTTTTCTACCATCTGAGAATATTTAGTCTCATAAGGATTCCAGATGATAGCACTAGTTTCCAAGTTGCTTCGCACCAACGCATTATAAAGTGATTTCACTGCTGCCATGTTAGTGAAGTCACGGGTTTCTCGCATAACAAACCCAAGATTTTTAAAGGCCTTTTTACACACTTGCACGACATGAGCTCTAAATGATAGATCCTCCGAAAATATGACCCCAAGATCTCGCACCGACCCCACCCGCGCAATGACTTGACCGCCCATACTATATTCGTGACGTCGGGGTACCACGGCCCGCGTGAATGACATTATATGACACTTTGTCACATTGAATAGAATAGAATAGAATAGAAATATATTTATTCGACACAGGCACAACACAACAGCAACAAACATGGAGTAAAAGACAAAAAAGAAATGCAAAGACAAATTGCGCTGAACGTGCCCATACCGAAAGGGTTACCAACTCAGCATTTGCTGGGCGTCAGACATCCAGCGCTGGTTTTCAGTTGGCACCCCGCAGCGACACACGGACGTGGGTAACAAAATAAAATAAAAAATATAATTTATACATATTTGACCTAAGTGATACAATAGGATGTGTATAAAGTGTAAATAAATAATGTACAATGAAATAATAGAATAATAAGTGTATTGTGAACTACAATGTGTGTGTGTGTGTGGGTTGCAGCGAAAAATAAAACAAAATCATAAATAAAAATCATTCACAAATACCCTACCAACCTATCACATAGAACAAAAATAAGGCACCAGCATGGTGCTTAAAGCCTACTAGTAGTAAGTCACATTATCTCCTTCTTTAATCACCGCCAAGGCCTCCACACCAAATATTACTGCCTCAAAACCAAGTAGGTAATTTAAAAAGGAAAGGAGTCTGCCAGGAAACAAAAATGAAAATGCGAAAGTCACAGAGTTCCCGGAGACACAGATGCAACGGGCTCACCACATCCAGCCCATCTATTAACTAGAATTGGGTTAAGTTGTAATGGTGAGTTTCTATTGTGTTAAATGATAAACTAAATTAAACAGATTATTTTTTTATTGATAACATGATTAGATTAGTAATAATTTGATATATAATAAATATTGGTTTAAATAAACGATTTGTCAATTCTAATGTCATTAAATTCTAATTGTGAATTCAGTATGAATTTTTTAAGTTTCGTCCTAAAATTAATTATATTTTGTAGGTCCCTAATTGGTGGGGGAATGTTATTCCAACATTTGGAGGCTGCGTACCTAAAACTTCCTCGGAAGGCTGCAGTACGGTGGTGTGGGGTAGCCAGCTGTTGAGCACAACGCCTAGCCTTGCGCTGCCGGTGACTATTTATCCAGGCAAGCTTCGAGTACAGGTATGACGGACATTTATACTTGATGACGCCGAAAAGAAGACAGGCCAAGTGCAACTTCCGACGTGATTTCATTTTTAAAATATTATGCTTGTTAAGAAAAGGTGCAATGTGGCTCCTTGGTGGTACATTAAAACAAAAACGCGCGCAAGCATTTTGAACCCTTTGAATTAATCCTACAGTACGTGCCAGAAGTCGAGGTCCCACAACAGTATCAGCGTAATTTAACTTGGACAGAACAAGACTCTCTACTAGCTGTACACGCAGATCTTCGCTTAAATACGGGCGCATCTTATACAACACTTTTAGGCGGTAGAAGCAGTTTTTTACACAGTTTGCAATATGAGCTTCAAAACGTAGTTCTTGGTCCATGATTAAACCCAGATTTCTCGCCTCACAAACACGATCAATACTTTCGCCCATTACGATCACGTTAGCAAGACCACTGTTTAAAGTATTGAGTTGACTTTTTCCACCAAAAAGCATAAATTTAGTTTTAGCCGGATTGAGTAAAAGGGAGTTTTGTTTCGACCAGTCCACGACCCTGTCCAGATCCTCGTTCAATAATTTTACTGCGGTCACGTAGTCTTCCGGTTTAAAAGAAATGTATAATTGAATGTCATCAGCATAAATATGAAATTTAGAATTTTTTAGAACATTTACAATATCTGCACTGTACAAAATAAACAAAGGAGGGCCCAGTATAGATCCTTGTGGAACACCCTTTACCACTGGAGTCATACCAGATAAAATACTAGAACCATTGGCATCTCGAATTTCAACCAGCTGTTTACGGTTACCCAAATAACTGCTGAACCATGCAACCGTAGGTGCGTCAAAACCATAATACGTCATTTTAGAGAGCAAAAGAGACAAATTAATAGCATCAAATGCTCGGGAAAAGTCTAGTAGAACCAACAGGGTACAATATCCCTCATCCTGAGCCGATAATATGTTATCCGTAACATCTAATAGAGCCGTTGCAGTGCTGCGACCCTTCCTAAACCCCGATTGTGCCTCCGGTAGGATGTTATTTTTCTCAAGATATGCAGTTAGTTGGGTATTTACTACCTTTTCAAGCACTTTTGACAAGAAGGGTAGAATACTTATAGGCCTAAGGTCCTTTATAGTGCTAGGGTTTGCGATTTTGGGAATAGGACGCACAACAGCAATTTTCCACAGATCAGGAAAGGTCGACGTTGAAATAGAGTTGTTAATAATATAAGTCAGCATATCCAAGGTTTGAGGGAGAGTCAGGAAAAACATGTCAAGCGTAATGTGGTCAAAACCCTCTGCATTCGATTTAAATTTTGATAAAATTTTGATGATGTCAGATTGATCTACAGGATCAATAGAAAAAACACCCTCACTAAATCTATGAGACTCATAGTAAGCCAGACATGATACTGGTGCTAAAATATCACCTGGAACATTCAGGAAATGCGAATTAATCATATCTGGGTCATTGAAGTGAGAGGGTAAGTCAGACACACTTTTAAAGGGTAGTAAGGTTGACTTTAAATTTGTCCATAAAACCTTAGGATGATGTATCTTATTATTAATGTTGTGTTTAAAGTAAGCTACCTTTTCATAGTATAAGGACCTGTTAACTAGAGCTTTTAGCTCCTTGTAATATAAAGTTTTACTCTCTGAAACTGATTGTCTACATCGTACGTGTGCCTGATTGCGCAAGCACATCATTAACTTGATGTTATCCGTTATCCATGGATAGGACCGTTCTTTAATAATCATAGTCTTACGGGGAGCATATTTATCAAAAAGCGTGACGATATTATAGTTGAGATGAGCGACCATAGAGTTTACGTCACTAGAAAAAGCTGTCGCATTCCAGTCCACTGAGGCCATATCCTCCTTGAACCTGTCCAACGGTATATTTTTTAGATTTCTACGAGTTACAACTATTGGTGAAATTTTTTCCTTTTTAAAATAAAAAACTGCAGTAATAAAAGCATGCGCGCTAAGTGCACTAATCCAGTCCACCTCGATGTCGCGCACCTTCGCATCTGTACACACTAGGTCCAGAAGAGTCTCGCTAGTGGAAGTAAAATGAGTAGCAGATGGCACTAATTGATTCAGGTCGAGACTTTGCAGAAATGTATTTAATTTGCTCGTTTTGGGGTCTGTTTGATTTAAACAATTTATATTAAAGTCTCCCAAGAGAATGATATGTCTGCAAGACGTTATGGAATTTATTGAGCAAGTTAGAGCGTCCAAAAATAAATCAACATCCATCCATGGCGGTCTGTACGCAGTGCCGATAGCAATTTTTACACCATTTGTGCTCAGAACTAGCCACATCTGTTCCACTGCCTCATGAAGAGGGTCGACTGGGTGCACATGTGCACGCACCCTTGTGCCGCGCTTGATGTAAAACCCAACGCCGCCGCCGCGGCCGCCGAGCACGCTCACCGGCCGCGGAACGTGCTGCAGTCGGTAGCCGGGCACGACAGGCGCGCGGCCCTCCTCACCCCTCCTGAGCCAAGTCTCATTTATTGCCATCACACTAACATCATGCGACCCTAATGCAGCGATAAACTCATCATGGTGAGTGCCCAGTGAGCCAGGGTTGAGAAAACCAACTTTAAAGTACCTTGCACTCATTACAGAGCATCAGAATCACTAAACATCACAATGCAATATTTAAAACATTCGCGTGCAAGGAGTTGGTAGAAAGATAACGGGTTTTCATAATAATAATAACGATTTAATTCTAATGCATTGCAATAAATAGTACAAAGTAATTTCAAAAAGGGCACACTCGTGTATAAAATGTCATTAAATACAATTAACATTGTGTCAATTTGCGGTGTAACTGTAGGTAGGTAAGAAATAGTAAATAAAGGAGTAATTTGCGATAAGTAAACAATATAACATAATATGTGGGGGTATAATAAAATCTTTGTACGATGACGAATAGCCTGAGATAAACAAATAACATAACAATATAATATGTGGGGGTATAATGAAAACTTTTTACGATATAGAATAGCTCGTGATAAATAAATTACATAACATAATACGTGTGGGTATAATGTAAACTTTTTACGATGGGAGAAGGGTACCAAGAAACCCGTGCCACCGCGGTAGATGCCAACCAAAACAATATACCCTTTTAGCTGGGCAAGCCAAGGCAATAGAAACACAGTAGAAACAGTCAAGAAAAAGACAAAGTAGACAACAATAGACATGGGTGAATAACAAACATGTATTTTTACAAGTACTTTGAAAATATACAATGCGATCAAACTGCACCATTGCCAAAAATTCGGACCAAATCAGAGTCAGAACGAATACGTTGTGGAGGTACACCATCTTCTTTCTTTACAAAGATGCGGCCGTCTTTGGTCCACACATACTTGAAATTATGCCGCTGCCCAGTCTCGCGCGCATTGTAAAACAACTTGGCGTTATTTGGCGTCAGCCGCTCGTTCAAATAGAACCTTGTCGAGGGCCCGCGCAGCTCGAGGTCCGCCGTGGTGAGGCCGCGCCGCACGCGCGCCGCTCGCAACAGCTGGTCGCGGGCAGCGCGGCGTGACAGCCGCACAGCGAGCGCGCGCGGTCGCGGTGCCTCCGCCGTGTCTGCATTGCTGGACGCGGTAAAGTTACGCCGCACCATGCCAACACGCTCCGCGTTCACAATTTCACGCTCGTCGATGGTAACTCCCAGCTTAGATGACACCAACTTTATGAGGTGTATTGGGCTTTCATCTCTTGCTTCCGGTATTCCCGTTATGATGACGTCATTGAGCAGAAGATCCTGGTCGCGGTCGTTCAGCTGCAACCTCAGCTCAGTAATTGTCTCCTCGAATTGTTCGAAAGACGATGGTGGTTCTATCTCCTCAAAACGTTTTTCGAGGTGGGAAACCTTGCCCTCAACCACATCCATACGTTCCTTACATGACCCAACATCTGCTTTTAAACATGCCATTTCGTCCCGGAACTGTCGCAGCTCCACTCTCATGGCACTTAGTTCCTCGCGAAAGCATCGAATCTCATAGGCCAAGTTTAGCTCCTGAAGTGTAATTTGTTTTCAACACTCCACGCTACCACCCGATCGATGTCACGCTGAAGTTTTTCACAGTGCGAATCGTTGCTTATCCGCATGAACAACTTCAGATCGTCAGCGAATAATAGGCAGTCAGCGTGTTCAATGACCTCCGGGAGATCATTGACCATGACAATGAATTCCAATGGTCCTAAATTCGTCCCCTGGCTTACTCCCGTAAGAGTGCAATACGGTTCTGAGGTGTAGCCTGCGTATTCCACCATTTGCTTGCAGTTGCCCAAGTAGCTGGAAAAGAACTTTAGAAGGGCTGGGGTAAAACCAGCTCTCGCAAATTTACTTAAAAGGATATCATTGTCCACACTATCGAATGCCTTCCTGAAGTCAAAGTAAGCGACGTCCAGTTGGGCACCTACCTCAGAGTCCAGTACTGTGGCGGCCTGGTTTAAGAAACACATTAAATTCGAATTCGTGCTGCGGCCCGCGCGGAAACCATGCTGCGCGTCGTTGAGCTGTGATGCTACTTGCGATTGGATAGATGAACACAACGCAGACTCAAAGACTTTAGCAAATGGGGACAGTACTGCTACTGGTCTATATCCACTAACATCTGAGCTTGGAGCACCTTTCGGTACTGGAATAACCCTAGTCACCTTCCAGCCGTCCGGATATGAACATTCTCGTAAAAAGCTATTGAACAGATGCATGAGCGGCCGCGCTAGTACATTCCTACAATCATTTCATTGTTAGGGATTGTCCCCGTCTGGCCCAACTGAACGCTTGGGCTTGAGGCGAGTGAGCGCGGCACCCACCTCGCCGAGAGACAGCTGCCCCACGTGAACGCGGGCGCCGCGCTCGGGCGCCGCCCAGCGGCAGCCGCATCCAACCGCGGCGCCACCACCCCATAAACCGAATGGAAGTATTCAGCGAACGCCTGGGCACACTCATGCTCTGGTATCGGCTCACCATTCGTAGCTATCTTTACTTTGCTACGTTTCGAACGCTTACTCCCAATAAAACCCCAAAAAGACCTCGGTTCTTTTGTAAATTGTTTTTCAATACGGTTTTGATATTCTCGGTATGCGGTACTGATCATAACTTTGACAACAGAACGAAAGTAAGAAAAGTTTATATAGTCGCTGTCTGACCTAGTATTCTTATATGATTTATGCCAAAAAGCCTTCTGTTTAATATGACTAATTATGTCAGCAGTGAACAAGTCTGGGTAGCGTTAGCGAGAGCAAACACCCTTGGAGCTCTTTCTTGGAATGCTACTATCTAAAGTCCTGAAAAATATTTCATAAAAAAAAAAAACTTTTTACAAAAAAATACAACCGACTTCCAAATAAAAACACTACAAAGTGAAAAATAAATTCAATTTCGGCAGTCGGTGTTCCTGTTTTCGTTTCTTCGTTTTTTGACACCGACTTCCGAAATTGAATTTATTTTTCACTTTGTAGTGTTTTTATTTGGAAGTCGGTTGTATTTTTTTGTAAAAAGTTTTTTTTTATTTTTCACTTTTTAGTTGTGTTACATAATGGACCAGTTCTATAGGTTAGGTACCTATAATGCCCAAAGTGAAGCCAGAATTGATTATCACAATAACATGAATCTTAAACAAAACCGGTGGAATGAGAGTATACCAGGGTTAACTGTTCACACCTGCGTACTGCTTTAGAGCGTACTAGTGTGATGTTATGTTATGTTATGTAATGGTAAAAACAATAAACAGACATGCGATTGCAGCTATCCCGAGTGATTTGCCGTCATTTATTGAAGAGTTCTGATGTATATCTCCAAAGTTCTTAATCAGATCTTCATGAAATTTAAATGGGACCACATGACAAGCACCAGCTTTCAAAGAAAAAAAGAATCATCGAAATCGGTTCACTCAGTAAAAAGTTCTGAGGTAACAAACATAAAAAAAAAAAAAAATACAGTCGAATTGAGAACCTCCTCTTTTTTGGAAAGTCGGTTAAAAATCTTATATGCTTCGTTGGCATTACTCGTTTCATACAGGGCACTCCAGTCTACCCCTGCAAGTGCCAAGTATAAAGATTGGAAATCCGCCCTATTATAATTCCATCGCGGTATCAACCTCTCGGTAGAAGTCTGCGGTACGAGGCCGCAAGGGCTAGCAGTGACTCGCGCACGACTTATACTTACTCGCAGTGGCGGATGCTGTGGGTCTATACACGATAAACACTCCCCACCTTCCTCGCTTACAACAATATCTTCGTCAGGCAAAGTAGTAAGGACTAAATCTAGAGTACGATTGTTACAATTCCGAATGTTATTACATTGGCGGAACCCACAGAAGGTGACAAAGTATTCAAAATAACATTGTACATCTTGGTTCGTTGAGTACATATTGAAATCAGCGACCAAAACAACTTTATCATATTTAACACATATCTGCTCCAGCAAATGGAACATATACATATACTCTCTTTCAATGCTTTTTGGCGGAATGCACGCAACACAACACAAAAAGAGAAAAACATTTTGTCTAAATACCGTCGCACATACGATTTCGAACGGGTGGTGGTTCATTATTCAAATATTAGTAAGATTACCATTAGGAATGCCTCAGTAACAGCCGATGTCTAGATTTTTGTCTAGTTATGGTAATTAGCCGGGACCACAACATAACGACTGACGGAATGTGGGTGTATGTGCACCTACATAGATACCTACACCTGTGCCATCCTTTTCGGAGGAGTCAGGCGTGAAGCTATTTTTAGTATTAAACGGATTGACATCTGAACTTTGCGTGTCTTCATTTCAGCCGAAAGACGTTCACTGCTGGACATAGGCCTCCCCCAGACTTCGCCACATTGACCGGTCCCGTGCGTCTCGCATCCAGCGTGCAACTTTAAGTGTATCTTGCCAATATTGCCACAAAACAAGTTTAGTTTTTTAACCACGACCTTGAGCTCGGGCGGGATGGCGCGTTATAAAGCTTTGTCTACAAACTGCATCGTGAACTAAACCAAACTGGTTCTTTTATTATTCAAATAAAAGTTCAATCACCTCGAGATGACTCAAAGCTGTAGCAGTAATTTGACATATTACTGTGGGAAAACTAATTATTTGGCAGGAATCTATAAAATAAAAAATAAATAAAATGTGGTTCCTGAATTACTTTAATCGGCTTGACTTAATTTGATGACTTTATGTAAATTGCCTCAAATCCAGTGTTCCAGTGACTTATAGATTGGTATAGGTAGACACTATAGATATAACATGCTTATTTAGGAACCTTACCATAACGTAAAAAACCATCATAGTGCGTTTCTTCTTCTTAGCGTGTCAAATGAAGATATGTCGCTAAGAAGAAGGGCTGTTCTGAAAAAGGGAGAGAGCTTTTTGTCGTGTAAAGCTCCGTCCTGCTTTCACGGTGGACCCATGGTACTTTTGACACGTCATGGTAGAATCCTAGGTCTCTAGTCTCAGGTAGCGGATAAATTTGATAGAGAGACACCGCGGTCCCGGCACAAGCAACTGAAGGAACACGGGTGGATTTAGTAGTCAGTAAAAGACTGACGAGTGAGAAGCCATTGAATGATTTCCCATTCCAAAAAACAAAAATTTAACCATAAAAGCTTAATTTACCAAAAGAAACTTACTAGTTACTTACTAGTTTAAATTAATATTTACAGTAAACATTGTTTTACTAAATTCTAGTTCTTTAAACAAATATTAGCTTCACACGTGGCCAGCAACTCCCGAACGCACAGAATGTCAAACACACAACTTACCTAACTGGCGCGGTCGGGTCACGTCACGTTACGTCATCCACCAATATTTGTACTCAAGAAAGTGTTTGTGATTATGCGGGATTACAATTTTGTGATTTTAGTAATAAAAAAGTGTGTAAGTATATGTAATCTTTTGGTCCTTGAAATCTTTGATCGAAAGGTGTTATAAGGCAAACTATTGCAGCGTGGCTTTGCGTATCTTATCGGCTAATATTGTCATATGAGGAGATACACGACCCGTCCTGTATCGACAACAGATACCTACTAGACTGTAATATAAAAATAGATCACTGAAGTATGACCTATGCTATTGGGTATTGCAAAACTATCAAGTCCTTATTCCTATAGGATGTTTTCACTAAGAAGGTGTCATCATCATCATCATCAGCTTATTAATATTCCCACAGGAGGAGAGAAGGTGTATTAATAAAGAATAATAACAAGAAATTTAGAATGTCATATGACTAATTTTTAGGTTTCAAACCAGCAACCTAGTGGTTTAGAAGTTAGTCTAATAAAAAGGCAAGTGTTGAACGATTACCATTTTAGGAAGTCTTATGTAACTATATGGTAAGTATGTAGCCTTTCAAAAACTAATTTTGAATAAATGCTTTTTGACTTGCAGCTACGGAAAGAGAGTCAATGGGTTACTCTAAAAAGGTCACAGGTTATTATTAAGAGGTTCTCACGTAAAGCCAATCAACATTAATTGTACAGTCATCAGAATCTATTGCGTTTCGTAACTCACCACAATGACAGGTCTTAAGCCATTATTATTTAAACACTTTGCCAAAATCGGAAACTATGGTACAGTCAGTCACAAGAATTAATGAAGATTTTATGAACATTAAAAGTTTTAGTTCTCTAATAGTACCTCTATAAACCTTTTCTGACGTTTGAACGTTTTGACGATGATTAATGCAATGTTTCTATCATAAGATGCCTTCGTTTGTACAATGGTTACTAATGATTGATAGTTTTTTTCCTGTGGCTTTGCTATGTTGGACTTCACCACTGGAAGTGAATATTTTGCCGGTATAAAATTAATAGTGCAGTTGAAGAATTTTCTTAACAGGAGAAGAACTGCCAGAGATTACCTAACTTTTAATTACAAATGTAGGTACATAAATAAACGCAAGACTTTTTCCCATGAAGGAATGACATTAATTACAGAACGTTTACGATCCAATACTTCTTTTGCGTTGATTACCGTCATACAAACATATAAACAAAAAAACTTTTTACAAAAAATACAACCGACTTCCAAATAAAAACACTACAAAGTAAAAAATAAATTCAATTTCGGAAGTCGGTGTTCCTGTTTTCGTTTCTTCGTTTTTTGACACCGACTTCCGAAATTGAATTTATTTTTTACTTTGTAGTGTTTTTATTTGGAAGTCGGTTGTATTTTTTGTAAAAAGTTTTTTTTATTTTTCACTTTTTAGTTGTGGTACATAATGGACCAGTTTTATAGGTTAGGTACCTATAATGTCCAAAGTGAAGCTAGAATTGATTATCCCAATAACATGAAACTTAAACAAAACTAGTGGAATGAGAGTATAACAGGATTAACTGTTCACACCTGCGTACCCTCTTTAGAGCGTACTAGTGTGATGTTATGTTATGTAATGGTAAAAACAATAAACAGAAATGCGATTGCAGCTATCCCGAGTGATTTGCAGTCATTTATTGAAGAGTTCCGATGTATATCTCCAAAGTTCTTCATCAGATCTTGATGAAATTAAAATGGGACCACATGACAAGCACCAGCTTTCAAATAAAAAAAATCATCGAAATCCGTCCACCCAGTAAAAAGTTTTGAGGTAACAAACATAAAAAAAAAATACAGTTGAATTGATAACCTCCTCTTTTTTGGAAAGTCGGTTAAAAATAAACAGTTTTATCTTTTTATAAATTACTTACACTACTGCCGGCGCCTTCGCCCGCGTGCATGTCGAAAAATTATCCCGAGGAAACATATTGCTGCGATAAAAAGTATCATAATTGCTATTCCTGACTATAATCTATCTCTGTGCCAAATTTCATCCAGATCCGTCCAGCCGTTTGAGCTTTTAGAAGTAACAAACATACACACTCACAAACTTTCGCCTTTATAATATTAAGTGTGATTTAAGACTTCGGCTGTACCTCTAATATAAAGTATTTCTTACATAAATCGTGCAATTCTTCTCATTCGCGTTGATGGAATGTTCTGACATATAATCTGCAGCCGTTAACATAGTATCTTCATTAGTTTCCGTAATTAGCAGAGAAAGAAATAGAGTGCGTCTGATCTTATCGGCGCCATTACTGCTTACAAATAGGCTTTGTTTCGAGAGGGCGCTGTGTTGTAGTTGGGCAATTATTGAGCTGAGAGTGAACAATATTGAAATCTTGCTCGTAGTCCTCTGCCTAGTGTCCAGAGCGGGGTTAAAATGGTTTAATAAAGTAGAATAATAGAATGGAGAATGTGGGGTCCCCCCGGTAGTTTCCCGCATAGTCGAGGCACGGGGCTCAGTAGCCGTGGGAGGAATCCGAGGAGGGGCTGCACGTCAGGGCTTTTGCCGATTAAGCCAACAACAGACTTAACGGCCAACAAGTAGGTTGCGGTGTCGCTTGGGCGACATCGTAATTGAGGCGGGTCGCGATGTCGTATGGGCCAAAAAAACTAATACCTACTATCTCATCATCATTTCTGGACATGGGCTTCCCCCAAGTGTCGCCACGTCATCAACTGGCCCTGCATTCAGCAGAGTCCCGCAGCCTTCACCAGATCAACAGTCCACCTAGTGGGAGGCCTTTCATAGGTCTACAGAACTTTTCGGCCCCAACGATCATCCACGAGGGTGCACGATTGAACTGATCGATTAGTACAAATAAAATTTAAATCTAAATACTGACAGACTCATAGGTCCACTGGTAGTAACAAGCAGGTAATTATGAGTGTTACTATACACATCTGCCTTACGAACCGAACAGCTAAAGAGTTTTGGGGCATATTAGCTACAACGCTGACATATTATATAGAGCATTTTGAAATTGGACCTTTATTGTTCCAGGTGCCTGAGAAACTCCAGGTAGTCGTGGAGCAACTTGGTAACGTTAAGTGACACTTTATATTGTTACGTAGTAAACTGTCCATACAAAGTTAGCCAGTTTGTCCCAGTTGCAGCTACAAAATGTGCTAACTCGTGCGAAGTTCAAGTTGTCTTGGACGAGCGCCAACTTGCTGCAGATTCTGACGCAGACTGAAACTTATAATCAATATAGTTTGATATTTTATTCATATTTAGGTCAGAAACAGCGATTTGGAGATTCTTACAAATTCCGGATCAGTTTGAAGAAATTTCTTCGAGGTTTAATCTAGCCTGAATAAGACTTGTGTTAATAGTTTTTGTCCAGCAGTGGCGTTCTTTCGGCTGATAAAACTATGTACGCATAAAAGATAAATATAATATAAAGATAAAACTATAAACTATGCTGTGTAAATAGTTTTATCTTTAGTTACTGTAATTGGCTCCTAACCGTCTTGATTAAATTAATAAGTGTTGTTGGCTACTTGATCTCATTCTACAAAACCGAATTATTATTAAAATACCTAATCGAAATATTGCTAACTTATATTTTGTAGATAAATTAATATTAACAACAGAAGAGTTACACCTCCGGAAAAGCCCCGCAGAATAGGAGCACATGGAGAGAGATCATGACGATGACAAGAATACTCAAAGAAAATCAAATGAAGAGGTTTGCCTACCAACACTGGATACCATCGTTTTCTGTGTTGGCCCCTCAGTGTTCATCATCTCTTCCCTGCTACCTTGACCAGGTCATCGATCCACTAACAACCCACAACGTTTGCAACGGCCTTTCAAATCTGTAGAAAGAAAACAAAGCAGTAAATTCCAAAATTTTAATAAATTGAAATAAAGTAATCAATTTGTCCGTCCAACACTCAGACACGAGCCTCCAAATAATTACTTGGTTATCTTAAATCGACAGGCGCCATGTCTGACGATACGGCCCGCGAGATGAATAGCTATTGAGTCCTAACTTGCGCGGGCGCACGCTGGTCAGTTACATCACTAGCTAAAATCATTGATTATGACATTTAGTAAGTCTTTGTGTTTATGAAATTTCTAATTGGATAAATTAGTGGTAATTCCTGTCACGATCAGACGCTGAACGTTAGGTCCGAAGTTTGATGCCTGTGCAGATAAAGATTAAACGTTAAGACATTTGTCCTAATGTATCAACAAACTAACCAGTCTCACTTAGGGGTATCTTATTACCCATTATCGGGCAGTGAAGCTCATATAGGCAGTGGCTCCATGTAAAATTCTGGTACTCAGCTGAATCAGGTAAGCCTGGAAGCCGGTCCCAACGTAGTTTGGAAGAGAACGTTGAGAGCCAAATCAATTTAAATAATTGAGTATTGATCCACAGCTACGAGTAGGTACTTATCTATATATATATATATATATTTATAAAAATCAATGCCACTTTTCGTTGTTATTTTATAACTCAAGAACGGGCTCACCTATCCAAACCAAATTTTTATCCTTTATTCGGAATATTTAGCAGATGGTTTATATGAAGAATAAAAAATAGAAAATTAAGGTAGGGTAGGGTAGTGTAGTATAGTGTAGGGTAGGGTAGTGTAGGGTAGGGTAGGGTAGGGTAGGATAGGGTAGGGTAAGGTAGGGTAGTGTAGGGTAGCGTAGGGTAAGGTAGGGTAGTGTAGGGTAGGGTAGTGTAGCGTAGGGTTGGGTAGGGTAGGGTAGGTAGTGTAGGGTAGGGTAGTGTAGCGTAGGGTTGGGTAGGGTAGGGAAGGTAGTTTAGGGTAGAGTAGTGTAGGGTAGGGAAGGGTAGTGTAGGGTAGGGTAGTGTAGGATCGGGTAGGGTAGGAAAGTGTAGGGTAAGGTAGGGAAGGTAGTGTAAGGTAGTGTAGGTAGGGTAGATAAATGTGTGGTGTTTTTAAAGCAAAACAAAGTTTGCCGGGTCAGCTAGTTTAGTATAAAATAATCTTCTGTCATCAATACATCTAACGAATATTTAATTGCTTGTTCTTATTTCCATAGTACTTAATCCAAAACGCGTAAAGGGCTCAAACGTTGGCGCAACTGTCATTGATTTGTAGGCGAACCATAGACGAGAACATTGTGTGGACTGAATACACCATCGAATGGATTTAACTGCCATGCAAGATCGTCAGCAGATTTTAATCCGAGCAGGCCCGACTTATTTGATAAGACATCAAACCCTACTACGTCATCGTGCATTTATTCCAGAACGGTTAAGGAGAGGTGTAATCATTTTGCCATCATGTTTAAGGGTACGTTCACACAAAACATCTGTATTTCCAGGATCGTTTTTAACAGATCCGTCGCTACTGGATGTAATCTTCACACCAACCAAATTTATATTTTAACACTGTTGTGTTTTTTAACACGCTCATATAAATACCTTCGCCATTTCCGAATAAAAACGTATACCAGACGAAGACCTGTAAAACCAACTGCTGTACCATTTAGTCGGATCGGTATTTTTTACTGGATATTTTTTTTTCGGAATACTGTCATGTGTGTGAATTCGCACATACAATTACATACGTCAGCGCCGAATAAAAATGTATACGATAAAGCAGATCTGTTTAACGGACCTCTGTGTGAACGAGCACTTTATGTTATAACTGGCGAATCGATTGCCTTCAACCGAGCACAAATCCAGTGATGACATATGGCTCTGAGACGTGGTCGCTCACAATGGGCTTCATCAGAAAGCTTACAGTCACCCAAAGGGCAATGGAGAGGGCTATGCTCGGAGTATCCTTGCGTGATCGAATCAGAAATGTAGAGATCCGCAAGAGAACCAGGGTTACCGACATAGCCCGAAGAATTGCCAAACTTAAGTGGCAGTGGGCAGGGCACATTGCTCGCAGAACGGATGGCCGATGGGGCAGAAAATTTCTGGAGTGGCGACCACGAACCGGAAGACGATGCGTTGGGAGGCCTTCCACCAGGTGGACCGATGACCTGGTGAAGGTTGCGGGGACTCTCTGGATGCGGGACGCACGGGACCGGTCAATGTGGCGACTCTTCGGGGAGGCCTATGTCCAGCAGTGGACGTCTTTCGGCTGATATGATGATGATGATGACCACAAATCCAGTTTCAGCCTACTGCTAAGAAATTCCAAATGCTCCCGATCAGGGAAACAAATCAAGGACCTCAAGCTCAGCACTAGTGCTTGGGAAGTGGCGACCTCTAGACTAACGAGGCTTCCGCATAGCTTTGGCATAGATTTATAACTAGAATTCACCTTTCCGTGCCATATGGCGAAAACGATACACTTCGGAATCTCATTAAATTTAAGTTCCTTTAAACTGTCTTTTAATTTTTACCGAATCACCTTATTTTGAACACTCGATGTTTTGAGTGTACGGTAGATTGAACGTTCGATTTATTAACCATTCGATATTAAGAACGTTCGAGTATATAGGCGTTCGATTTATAGTGGTCGATCCATTGGTATGCGATTATTTGGCATTCAATTTGCCATAGTAGACCCCTAATTAACGGCCAGAGCTACAATGCTGCTTACCTTGCTAAAATAATGAAGCGAGTAAGTATAAGGGGTATACCTGTTAATGATATCAAGTGGGTTTTGTTGTTTAAATTAATAACTGTCGTATTGTTATTAATTTTTACATATAAGGGCATTATTGAGTATCGGTTTATACAGAGCTTTAAACAAAATAATACCAAAAGAGAATACTCATAGTTTTGTTAATTATATTCCGAATGCCGAAGAAAAGAATGTGTCCACAAAGTATGTAAAGGAGACAATTTAAACGTGTGAGAAAATGGTACAGTTGCTATCTCACGGCGGTGGGTTGGTCTTAGTAGTGTATGTGGTGCACATGCACTTTAATTCAGTGTGCGTAAAATCGGGAGCGCTCAGTATCGCTTGAGCACACAGAAACAATGTGCATCTACACCCTCACCCTCGAAGACTGGACTGATGGTGTTGCAATTGGTGGCTACAAAATTGCGAACCTTCGCTACGCTGATGACACAACATTGTTTACGACTAGTGCTGACCAAATGGAGGAACTACTCCTTAAGATGGAACGTGTGAGTCTTGCATTTAGCTTGAAGATCAATCGGAGCAAGACCAAAATAATGATTGTGGACCGTAGCAGCAACAACTTGCCGGGTGTGGCACAGATTGCCAACTGTGACGTAGTGCAGTCCTACATATATCTTGGCGCTATGATTGTAGGCAATGGCAGTTGCATGGATGAGGTGAAGTGCCGAATGGCGATGGCTAGAGGAGCAACGGACAAGTTAAGGAAGGTATGGAAGAATCGCAAAAAAAAATACCAAAGCTACTAAGGTCAGGCTCGTCCGTTCGCTTGTATTTCCCATATTTCTCTACGCAGCTGAGACATGGACAGTACGAGAACTGGAAAGGAAAAAAATAGATGCTCTGGAAATTTGGTGCTGGAGAAAAATGCTTGGTATTTCTTGGACAGAATGCCGCACAAACGTCTCCATACTCCAAGAACTCGGCATCAAAGAGCGTCTATCAGCAGTAGTACCGTCTCGAATACTAAAATTCTTTGGCCATGTCTCGAGGCGGAATAACGACTCTATTGAGCACCCAGTGGTACAGGGCAGAGTGGACGGTAACAGGCCCCGCGGAAGATCACTGATGAGGTAGACTGATCAAATTAAGTCCGCCGTTGATGGTCTTGTAAATGAGTGCGCCAAACTTTCATGTAACCGGACCAAATGGAGAGAGATCGTGCGGCGAGTTACCACATCAGCGATTGGACAAAATTCATCGTGACCACGACCGCTCTGTCAAGAGCAAAACGAAGAAGAAGAAGAGCATCTACACACACGACTAAGACCAACTCGCCATCGTGAGATAGAACAATTGTAAAATTCTTCGCTCTCTTGTATGTATTTTTCCATTCAACACTCTACACATGATCCAAGTGATCAGCCAGAAGAAAGCTGTTGTAAGTATCTCATCTAATCTAGAACGGAAGACACTGCTTGAACTATCTCTTAATCCATTTATAGTAGATTTCCACGTCTTTGTGGCTTCAAAATATTACAACACCCACGTATTCCTCACATACTCATCAGAATCTTCCTCCACTATATCAATAATTTGTCCAAACAAAGCGATGACGTAACGCCTCGGTGACGTCACAACATGGTGGTCACGTAACTTATAAATAGACACCTCGGTGACAGCTGACCCTTTATCATTTCATAATGTGTGATGTGCTGCCACATAGGTACCTATTACATAGGTGAGAGAAAAGAATGTATGGGGAATTTGGAATATTGTTGTGAAGTTGACACTTGAGTGACCCTGGAGGTCATAAATAATAGGCGAAATATGCGCCTATGAACCTATTGTATAACTAAGAAAAACATAGAAGAACCAATGACTGTTGAAAACTAGGATAAGTCTTGAAGATAAAAAAGTCATGGACCTAGTGATTAATCAGGGCACTATGTATAATGGCCGCGCATTACGGTTTAATTCATGTCAAATCGGGCAATGTAATTAATACTGATTTAAACTTCTATATTTATCACATTGTCTGGTCATTATGAATAGTGCTACGTAACAGGTGGGCAATTCGATAATTATGGTCAATGAATTAGTCCAAGAGAGAGCTAAGTGAGTTAGGACACGCCGACACGGATAGATTAGGTTCGAAGCATCATCTCCTTCATGTTAGGTTACTTTAGAGCCTGCAGACAGAAAAGAAGGAGCACCGCGTAGCTTGCATAGTAATCGTACTTACCTATTATATATTAAAACCAATGTCAACATTAAGGTTATTTTAAACATCACATCTTTTTATTACCCGGCTCAATAAGTGTTGGGCATTATTCAAAAAGACCGCTCAGTTTAATTATTTCAATAAATTTTATTATATTGCCTACTCTTATTGGGCATTTTTCAAATTGCCCGGGCATTATGAATAATGCCGTGTTAATCACTTGGTTAGACGATTTGATGAAGGCACTAAAAGATTCAACTCGATATTCATCATCATTATCTTATCAGCCGAAAGACTAGATGTATGTGGCAACATCGCCAGGTCCTGTGCCGCCTGTGCGTCTCTCGTCCATCAGATTGCCGCAACCTTAACCAGCAACAACAGTCAAAGAAGTCATGCAATATGATAACAACCATGATGATGTTTTATTAGAAGTACAACCACCCAAGTCATAAAAGTAAAGAATAGAATAGTTTGGCAGCTAGCCTGTTCACAACTTGAATGACTTCACTAGAGTGAGCGTACTGGATCTTAGGGAAATTATTACATTACGTTTATAAGAATTATCGTTAGCAAAATCGTTACAGATATTGTTCAATTATAGATGCAAACAAACCTCAGACGTAGGTTATAAAACCTTCTAATTAATTCACACTTTCCTGCGATTAAAATTAATCCATCATAAAATTTTATTGCCCTACAAAACTACTTTAAATATTATAAAATCACTGAATACTTAATTGGCTGTATTAGTAAATAATTATTACTACTAATCCTCAGAGTATAAAACAGCTTTCCCTTCAAATTCACGTGATTCCGTTTACATCATAATCACAAATTCGACAAACACACTAGGTAAAGATTTTTGTCAAGGTCCTTAGACAAATTTAGGTAGTAATTTTGGGTAATCTGCATGTAACTATGCTATATGTGCGTAATCACCTATTTCAAAATCGATTGAACTCGAACGTACGATGGTTGAAATCCACCGATTAGACTGGCTGATAGATAAGATCCAGAAAACCTAAAACAACAAGTTTTCTTTCGGCTTAGATTTTCTTATTTTACTCATAGCAAAGCGAAAGAATTGCGGCAGATGCAATGTTGGAAGGCCTCCCTCTACATGGAAGATGACCTGATTAAGGCTGCGGGAATCCGGTGTATGCGAGACGCACGGGACCGATCAGTGTGGCGATGCTTGGGGGAGTTCTTTGTCCAGCTGTGGACGTCTTTCGACTGATATGATGGTAACGATGACTCATGGCAAGCACAGTTTTCTTCCTATCTGTACATAGACTTGCTAGAGAGCCCAGAGGCCTTGAGGAATTGACCACTTTACTGTTTGATTTTAATACAGTCGTTATCGCCAGTAGAATCGCTTTGTCTAGAATCCGCACTTTCACACTATCACTTGACCTCCAAAACCCATTCTTCGAGACACCTGTTCTTCTGTTCACTTTCCCAGGCTTCCATCACCCCATAAGTATCACATAGATATTCGCACGTCTTACGTGGCATGTAAACATTGCTAACGTCACCGTTGCGCCATGCCGCGCCGCCCGACGTACGCGTCTGCATAGAATTACCCTACTGAACAGCGCATTGGGGCTAGCACTGTTTTTGTAAGCTAAACTTACTTGTTTTGCTAAGCGCAAATTGTTTTATTGATGGTTTTGAAAAGTTCCGATGTAGAGAATTGATATTTGAATTG
Organism: Orthosia gothica; assembly: GCA_949775005.1. Classification (NCBI taxonomy): domain Eukaryota; kingdom Metazoa; phylum Arthropoda; class Insecta; order Lepidoptera; family Noctuidae; genus Orthosia; species Orthosia gothica. The sequence continues at coordinate 39,247,684 of OX459037.1, forward strand.
TAAATTACAAAACGGTTTATTTAAAGAGTTATATATTTTTATTTTGATAGCTTGTATTTATACATAATATTACGTATTCACGTATGTATTCTGCGAAGATTTAGGCAGGGATTTACCTAAATTACTACCACATTGCATCAGTTAGATATTTCTTAAACCCATGAAGTAAATGGCGAGCCCGATGGACGACATAACGTCATACGGGTACATATCCAGGCTCTGGACTTTTACTGAAAAATACCATGGTAACATGGAAAAACACAACAATATGTACTTTGCTCGAGCCGGGAATTAAACCCCGTGTCGTTTATCGCTCCATAAACCACAGTTTGGAGATATTTCAAACTTAGGTAAGTCTATAATCTCATAGTATAGTAGGCATAAACACAAACTTATGGATTAAAAAACGACTTCAAAAGCAAGACACTATAAGGTGCAAAATAACTTTCGTTTCGGAAGTCGGTGTCGATTAGTAATAAAAACAAGAGACACCGACTTCCGAAACTTGAAGTCGGTTTATTGTTTTGTGAAAAAGTTTTCATTCAACACTGACTTTCAAAACGAAAGTAATTTTTTTGCACCTTTTAGTGTTTTGCTTTAGAAGTCGGTTTAGTTTTTGTAAAAAAGTTTTTATTTCTCTCTTTTTTATATTCGTATCACACAAAAATGAGCAAGTTCTATAGTTAGATACCTAAAAGATTATAAATACTCATAATAACTTAATTTACACCTTCGTGCGGTTTGTCACTTAACTGCTGAACCGATTTTGATAAAAATTCTACTGTTCCGTAAGTTGAGATATACCTATAATCCAAAAAAAATAAAAGAATGCTCACGATCTATAGATCTATCGATTACTAATTTCGGAGATATGCGTGGACAAACATACATACATACAAACAAACAAATATACATTAATTTATGAATTTCGGCACACGTGTTTAGAAGCACATACAGATTATCATATGTGAGGAGTATCGTGCAATTCCAACAATATTACATTGGTACATACGTGTCGAATTGATTACCTCCTTTTTTTTGAAGTCGGTAATATGAACACTTACCTAGTCATATTTTCGCCAACAAAATATATAATACCTGTTTTAAAACACTTTCCTTTTGTCTCTTCAAAAACATAGCCTCCAGCTAGAACTGCCAAAAATAGTAGAACATTAAAGTAACACACGTACAGGCGTTCCGAAACCATCAATCAATCACATTGGGCCGTGGTCTCCGCCCAGGGGTCACGTGAGGTCAAGCCAGACAAACGCTAAACAATGACCGGTCGCCTTCACATTGATTTCTCTATTTAGCAAGACGACTCATAATAATGTACAACCTTCTTTTTAACATTCTTGTGTACGTACCTGCCTAATGAGATATTCTTATTTCATAATGTGTCAAAGACCGATTTACCAAGTTCCTAATTAGCAATCCAAGAAACATAATTAGTTCCCGCCCTTCTTCATCGGCCTTTTAATCTTCTCACCTCTGGGATACAGGCCTCCTCTCATAAAGGGGGAGTGCACCCAGTGTGGATTGGTAGATGGTACATGTCTTCGAATTTTTGGTTCTAGTAGGTACGTGGGACACTCAGAAAGTTTTGCGAAACTAAAAAAAATTGTTCTATACGTACATATATTTTTATTAAATCTTTTCAAAGTACTTTCCACCAGCCTCTATACAAAGATTCATGCGCCTTAACCAGTTTTCAAAACACTTTTTCCAGTCCGCCGCAGACACCTCGTTTACAGCCTGCTCGAACGCAGCCAGCGCATCTTCCGGCGACGAAAATTGTATCCCTTTGAGCTGATTTTTTATTTTTGGGAATAAAAAGAAGTCACACGGTGCTAGATCAGGGCTGTAAGGAGGGTGACCCAGGAGTTTGACTGGCGTGCTGTCCAGGAAGTCCCTCGTTTTGAGTGCGGTGTGCGCAGGTGCATTGTCGTGGTGGAGCAGTAGCCCGCGGAGCCCTGTGTTTGGTCGCTTGTTGCTTATAACAGAGAAAACTTCTGGCAAACATATGGTAGTATACCATTCGGCATTAATGCTTCTTTGATCCCGTAAGGGAATTGATACCAAGTGGCCAGTCAAATTAAAAAAGCTAGCGATCAAAATCTTACCCCCGCTTCTAGATCGCTTCACTTTGGTAGGCGTTGGCTCATTTTGAAACACCCAAACAGTCGACTGGCGCTTGGTTTCTGGGTCGTATTGATAAATCCAGGACTCATCACCTGTAACGATGTCGTAAACACGCCGAGACGAGCCTGCTTCAAATTTGTTAAGCATATCACGGCACCATTCCACCCGGGCCTGCTTCTGAGCATCGGTGAGGTTGTGCGGCACCCAGCGTGATACTATCCTCCTCACGCGAAGATGGCTGTGTAGAATCTCGTGAACGCTTCCCGATCCAATCTTCAATATGTGTTGAATCTCCTGATATGTAATTCGCCTATTGTCTTGGATTAAATTTTTCACTGCTAGCACGTTTTCTTCGGTAACAGCCGTCAAAGGGCGACCGCTTCTTTCGTCATCCCCCAAAGTTGGTCGACCGCGCTTGAATTCGTTATACCAACGATACACGGTTGCCTTGGAAGGGCCTTCATCCATGAATGCCATTTGAAGTCTATCGTACGATTCATCCGGTTTCAGGCGACACTTGAAATCGTATAAAATCATAGCTCTAAAATGTTCCCGGCGCAGATCCATATTTCAGTGAGACACAATACTTTGAATTAACTCGCAAAAAATGTGGAGGGAAATTTTAAAATTGGAACTTACTTATTTTTACTTATAAATAATCATATTTTCGAAAAACATTATAACTGGCCAGTCTCCCATATATAAAAACTTTTTTTCGCAATACTTTCTGAGGGGCCTGGTACATGGCGATTTCCTCACGATGTTGTCCTTCACCGGTTTGAGAGCAGTGTTAATGAAATAAATTACACAAAGTAAAGCGCCTGCTCGGGTTTGAACCCTCGACCTACAACTCGTAAGTTGGGTACGTAACCACGCGCCACCACGCCCACCACTGCTCCTTCCTATTACTTAGGACAAACCTAAACATAGCTGGCAAAATGTGGGTATTTTATAGATGCACTTCTGCCCAACCATTACTAATACAGGCATGATGTTATGTTATGTAAATTACCTATACGGGTCACAAGAATAGTTCCAAATACTTCTACCATTTTAGCAAAAACTGTTAACTCATGTCGTAGAAAAAAAAACCGGCCAAGTGCGAGTCGGACTCGCGCACGAAGGGTTCCGTACCATTTTCGTAAAAAACGGCACAAAAATCACGTTTGTTGTATGGGAGCCCCCTTAAATATTTACTTTATTTTGTTTTTAGTATTTGTTGTTGTAGCGGCAACAGATATACATCACCTGTGGAAATTTCAACTGTCTAGCTATCACGGTTCAAGAGATACAGCCTGGTGACAGACAGACAGACAGACAGACAGACAGACGGACCGCGGAGTCTCAGTAATAGGGTCCCGTTTTACCCTTTGGGTACGGAACCCTAAAAAAAGAATGAAGAAACAGCTGTACCTATATAGTTAGTTGACCATGTAAAATCGTGAAGGAATGTTCTTAATCGAAATCGTACATTCCTATTACCAGTTTTTCTCTAGAATTTTAACGAGATCTCGTCCTTAACTGTTGTAATGTAATGGATAGGTCACGATGAGACCGTGACCGTGTCACCAATAACGCACCGAAATGACCAAGACCGTGATGACACCAGAACAAGGCTGTTGTAGATGCGTCAGAGTTGAGTTGAGTAACAGACAAAGTGTAACCTAGTGTTGATAACTCCTGAGGAACATATATGCCGCACTGGGTTCACATAGACCATTCCCTCTCATTGAATAGAGGTCTGTCTCCCAGCAATGGAAACGTTATAGACAAATATTTTGGAGCCGATATCGTGAAAGAGTGTAGAAGACCTATTGCGTGTTTAACCGACTTCCCAAAAACCGGCCAAGTGCGAGTCGGACTCGCGCACGAAGGGTTCCGTACTTGGTAAATTGCGGTTTACGATTTATGACGTATAAAAAAAAACTACTGACTAGATCTCGTTCAAACCAATTTTCGGTGGTAGTTTATATAGTAATGTACATCATGTATTTTTTTTAGTTTTATCATTCTCTTATTTTAGAAGTTACAGGGGGGGGACACATTTTACCACTTTGGAAGTGTCTCTCGCGTAAACTATTCAGTTTAGATAAAAATGGTTTTAGAAATCTCAATATCATTTTTGTAGACCTATCCATAGATACCCCACACGTATGGGTTTGATGAAAAAATATTTTTTTTAGTTTCAGTTTCAAGTATTGGAACCCCCAAAATTTGTTGTTTTTTTATATTTTTGTATGAAAATCTTAATGCGGTTCACAGAATACATCTACTTACCAAGTTTCAATAGCATAGTTCTTATAGTTTCGGAAAAAACTGGCTGTGACATACGGACAGACAGACAGACAGACAGACAGACAGACCGACAGACAGACAGACAGACATGACGAATCTATAAGGGTTCCGTTTTTTGCCATTTGGCTACGGAACCCTAAAAAGGAGGGTTCTCAATTCGATTGGTATTTTTTTTTATGTATGTACACTGTTTATCGAAGACGCCTAAGCTGGACCGATTTCTAAAATTCTTTTTTTGTTTGAAATAGTATACTTCCCAGTTGGTCCCATAGCCATCGGGTTAGGATCTGATGATAGAATCTTGGAGAAATCTAGGAAACTCCTCAATTATTATAGGCGATATATATAGCGATTTTAGATATTTTATCAACAATGCAATTAGCACTCAGAAAAACTCCTTAATGCTTATTTAAGTATGTCACGTGTCTACGATATCTCGAATAGTTAAACGACTATGATGAAGCAAATACATATAAATAAATATTATCTACTTACTAATGAACCACTAAGATTCCATCGAAGTGATCTGATGATGAAGCCGGCAGGTAGGCACTGGAACTCCGAAATAAAACAATGTATCCTAGTCGTGTTTGGGCTTATTGGAATAGTCATGAGATGTACTTTGGCTATATATGATTTTTTATGGCAATTGGAGGTACCTATCTATCAAAACTAAAAAGAGATAAAGAAAAAAAACGTTTTAACAAAAAAAAAACAAATCGACTTCAACAACACAACCGAAACACGGAAAACAATAGGTACCAAAGACACTGACTTCGGATAAGAAAGTTATTTTTCACTTTGTAGTGTTTTTTTTGGAAGTCGATTTGTTTTTTTGTTTAAAAGATTTTTTTTTTATTCAGAATATGTCGCGTAGGGCCAAGACGAAGGTGCGACCAAGAGGGTATAAAAGAAAACGAGACAAAGATAATTTAGAGGAATTATTTTAGACGGTTACAAAGTAATAAATTAGGTTAGTAGGTTTGTCTATTCATTAGATAAGTAAACTGTTCTCAATGTTAACCTAGGCCTAACCAAAGAAGTGTTAACTATTTTGCGGTTAGTTTCCAATGTCATTCTTAGCCCATGGTCACTTAAAAATTTGATACATCTCATGTAGGCTCCCTTAGGCGGGCGAGCACGGCCGACGGCGAGCAAAGGCTTCAGTCACACATTTTTATCAAAGTTTGGGAGCGAAAACCGTGATAAAATGCGTGACTCAAGCCTGGACTGCGCGCAAGATAAGTCTGCGCGCGGCCAAAATCGGAACTAATCGTTTGTCATTTATATCAGGTGTCAAGAGAGTGTGATGTATTCCGTGTTTTTATTCGTTTTCGAAGTAAATAATCTCCATCATTATGCTAAAAGTAATTTAAAGTGCTGGCAGGGATGTTTTCTTGAAGTGAACAAGACAATAACGGGCCTACGATACCGTTTTACAAAGATAGAGCCCGCGTTGCTTATTTGACAGGTAACTTTTAGGGATACCATTATACTAAAATTTCCCTAAATTTTCGTACTACTCGTACCAGTGCCTGACAGTATTGATTTTTGGGTGGTACATAAATATACCAGCGGGGCAGGATCGGCATCATGTAATATAATGCATCATTTGTTTTAGGCGTTTCTGAACGCACCGTCATCCAAATAACTCAAGAGAGTTATGTGGCAGCAGCTTCTTCAAAAATTGTTGGGAAGAAATAAAAAAATAAAAAAATAAAAAAATTGAAATAGCCACTGCAAGACCACTGTTAGACCAAATTTAACGGTAGGTACTACTAAGTATTCAATATAAGATTTACAATAATTTCATGAAGCTTTTTTCATGATATTCTATGCAAGTAGAAAAAGCTAGTAATGAATTATGCTTAACTTAAATTACTTTACGTTTCGAGTAATGAAAAATTACTATTGATTAAATGAAGGAAAAAATATCAGTTATGCTAGCAACATTAAGCACGCCACCCGTCGCGCGCAGACTTATCTTTCGCGCACTCTATCAAAGGTGCATCGCGCCAATGTCAGAACGATGCAAAACTATCCTTATGTACAGATTATGGATCGGGTGGATCCTTTAATCGTATCGTTCTCGTGTCGTTGGTTATAAATGCTGAAACGTATAATGAGTGGGTGTGTAAGAGCGGCATGTGCTTATAAACAAATAGAAATAATAACTCCGCGGAGGTCGTCCCGAATAACAGTTATTATTTGTAAGCTTTAAGTAAGTGCGTGCGAGAATTATTATTGGGGTTCCACGAGGGAAAATAAAAGTGTGTTCTAATTTCTTCACCAGACATTGCCTTTTCCAACAACTGTTTATTACTTAGCCGTAAAGTAAGTCATAATTACTCCAGAGCTACGATATGGACCGCAGGATCTCTTGTATTGGAGATGTCCATACGTGGAAAGACGTCCTACCAAAATATTATGTTTTACCAGCTGGTAACCTGTAACCTGTGTCTTTCTCTCAATGGCATAAAAATGCAGACAACTCTATTCACAGTTTTATAATCTTTAATTAATCTGCTCTTACCTACTTTAGTTCTCATTATAACCAAAATCTCAATAGGTTTAACAAGGGATGTCTACGTACTCACAAAATTTCAAAGCAAGACGAACTCAAATATCAAAAAGGTACTAAACTAAACTACACGAGGCGCCTAACGATTCGCGGGGTCCTATTACAAAATTTGCCGACCTATTTGCCTAGTTTAGGAAGCAAATCGTTTATGACTGTGACCAATACCTGGCCCCATTATGCGGAACCATAAACGTTATTGTACCATGACTGCTCTCCATATAATGACATCACACGTTGCGCGGCTCATCACGCGAGCGAATTGACCTTTATTGCGGGACCCTATTTGTGCAGTTTCGTCATAATGCCTGTAGTTATTGCTGACATTAAAAGAGGCTTAGGTTTTTCGAGTAACAATTGGGCTTTACATTTTAACTGGTACAAGCATCTTTCCAAATATGTATACGACAGGAAAGTCCCTGGTATTGCAGATTTCCATTGAAGGTGCTGACCACCTTGTAAATGTCTACTGCAGAAACTGGACAGGTTCCGTCTAAACTGGTAGACTTCTGCGAGGAGTGAGTCTGAACACGCATACAACAAGAAGAAGGTCTACTTACAAACACGAAGCTTTTAATTACCGCTGCTAACAAATATGAGACGTTAAATAATGTTGTTATAGATAAACAGAAACTTTGGTGGGTAATCGTGACCGCTAAATTCAGAATCACTTAAAATCACAGTAGATTAGTTATTATTGTAAGCTCACAGAAGGATGCTGCTACCCCTATTCATGAACTATCTTTGCAATCACTCTGGGATAATAGATGGCAACATAAAACCAAGGCAGTGAAGTGAAACTCATTGTTTGAACTCGCAGATTAATGCGTGAAGATAATGATAGCAATCTAATGAAGTCGTGTCGTGTTGCTCGTCTCGAAAGATTTATGAGCTGTGAACGTTACGTGTTTCTAATTATAGTTGGTAGGTTCTTTTTACTTGGGTAATGAATATGTTACTACCGATAGTAATTTGTTTGTCCCGAGGTTAAGGTGAAACCCCTGTTTATTCAGCTGTCCCCTGTAAATTCAAGTCCTTCGTTGGATATTACGATCTTTGTCAATGCTTTATATCCTGAGATGAATTTGTAAAAGATATGTTCACTGGAACTATGAACCTGTGTATTATATCCAAAATCATAAGCAGCAACGAATCTGGAATTTCCGTATTCTGTTTTTTACCTATATTTAAATTAAGGGAGGCAGAATCTTAATTGATGACTGATCTCTTTGTTGTCCGTCTATCTCTCCATCTGTCTGTCAAGACCCTTTATCTCGGGAACGCGTGAAGGCATCGAGTTGAAATTAATATCGTATACTCAAATTTGCAAACCCTTGCAGCTGTGAAAAAATTAAACTTCTAGATTAACGCAATCAAGAGATACCGCCGTTACTGACGCATATTACATTTGTAAGGGAATCAAAATCTACAGGGTACTTTCCGATGACCAGAATCATGAAATTTGGCAAGAAGCAATATCTTATGGCACAAGTAAAGGAGAAAATACGAAGATCGTAAATTTTTGCGTACATAAAAAAAAGGTTATTAACTTATTAGTTTATGAACTTAAGTAATGTTATTTACTGAAGTTGAAAAAGAGGATGATATTTTGGTGAATGTAGCTGTTTGTACGGAACCATCTGTACGCGAGTCTGACTCGCACTTGGCCTGTTTTTTAATTAATTAACCCCCGCCGGAAAAAGAGGGGTGTTATAAGTTTCACGTGTGTTGCTGTGTATCTGTGTGTCTGTCTGTGGCATCATAGCGCCTAAACGGATGAACCGATTTCGATTTAGTTTTTTTTGTTTGAAAGGTAATTTTGTCGAGAGTGTTCTTAGCTATGTTTGAATAAAGTCGGTTCAGCCGTTCAAAAGTTATGGGCATTTTACTGTTTGAATCGGGTTGTTTTCGCAAGATAAATGTGTCGGGGGTTTTTTAAATTGTAAAATTTTACGTGTTTATTATTGATAAGCTCACGTTTGGCCACTATCGAACCTGATGGTAAGCGATGTAAGTTATTCGAATGGTGAGAGAGAATAAGTTATTTCACTATGTGTTTTATTAATGGCTGTTTTCCAATAAATATCATTAAGCACTCTCTTTATCAAAAATTACCTCACACACCAAAAATCTGATGGCAAATTAAATATGACTTCCCATGCAACACGGCTTGCAACATTAGACATATCTCACCAGCTGATGTTGCAGTAATTAGCAGTAATACATTAAGTAACGATGTAACGACCATTATGGACGGTAGTTACTTCGCCTCAGCTGGTATTAGCAGTTAAGAAGGCCAAGAGGTCAATCGCTAAATCTTTTAGAATGTAAAAATGTTTTTACAATAAGTTGAAATGTGTATTTCTAGATACATGTAACCTATACTTTGCTTGAAGTCTGCAAATTTATTGTAAATAGATTTATTTCATCTTTGTCAAATTTACACTGTTTTAGAACTTGTTTTGTGATTTTGTGATCAGATGCAAATCTTTAGTTATTATTATGAGAGTAAGAAATGGTTTTTATTAATTGATAAGTCGAATTGGGACGTTCCAGTGAATGACAATGAAGATTGGCACATTTGGCAGTCATCAAAGAGTGTCGTTTTGAGCAGACAGGCGGACATAAGGCAACGCACCCGTGATGCCAACGCGAAAATGGCTGATTTAATTTGTCCGATGGTGACCGCTTACCATCAACTAAGCCATCTTCTTGTTTTCTACTTTATGGCACTTGTGAATATGGTATATTGTAAAGCTTTTATCAACGAAAATACTATGAGCCACCTACTCCACCTGCACATCCTGCAAACCACGGCTATCAATCATCACGCCAGTAGCGTTACTGATACAATCTACACGCTCTTAATAACCCAGATAATAATCTTAATGAACCAATAAAGCATGTCCCGCCTGCCTTCCGAATTCGTAATCAATCCCATTCGTTGTACACGGCAGTATAACACGATCGTTAAAAATAAACCGGTTGGCAGCACGTTTAACTGATTTTGATTGGATTTATTTAAATTTGCAACAAAACGTAGCAGGTTTTTTTCACTACCTCTCAAAATATTATGTTTTCGTTTATGAGATGGTAATATTACGTAAAATACTAATAGATGTACCTACCTACAAAGCTGCTGACTTAACATTCATCATCATCTTCAGCCTTTTTAATGTTCCCACCGCTGGGACACAGGCCTCCTCTCTGTGAGAGGTAACATACATAACATTGCGCCAGCATTTCTCGAAGGATAAGGCAGAGTTCTACCTATCACATACCCATTTGTCCCAAGCAATAGCGGTGCAGCTATTGCCAATTCCTCATGAATTATGAAAATTCAAAATAAAGTGATTTGGTAAAACAAATGACGATTACTAGTGAAAAAGGTCAGGAGGTCTCTTCACACCTTACTTTTACTCTGCTGGTGACATTTGGTCAACTCGAGAGCCTATGTAGCCATCATAAGTGAATGTATTGCTGCTTGTGGTGCTACCAAAAGAAATATGTATGTTCATAAGGATAAAGAAAAAATATTTAGAACTAGCTGACCCGGCAAACTTTGTTTTACCATAAAAACACCAAACATTTATCTACCCTACCTACCCTACCTACCCTACCTTACACTACCTACCCTATACTACCCTACCCGACCCTACACTACCCTACCCTACACTACCCTACACTACCCTACACTACCTACACTACCCTACACTACCCTACACTACCCTACACTACCCTACACTACCCTACACTACCCTACACTACCCTACACTACCCTACACTACCCTACACTACCCTACACTACCCTACACTACCCTACACTACCCTACACTACCCTACACTACCCTACACTACCCTACACTACCCTACACTACCCTACACTACCCTACACTACCCTACACTACACTACCCTACACTACCCTATACTACCCTACACTACCCTACACTACCCTACACTACCCTACACTACCCTACACTACCCTACACTACACTACCCTACACTACCCTATACTACCCTACACTACCCTACACTACCCTACCCTATCCTACACTACCCAACCCTACACTACCCAACCCTACACTACCCTACCCTATACTACCCTACCCTACACTACCCTACCCTACACCAAGCAAAAATAGCTTATACAATAGCAATAAAGCTCAAATTTACTCTACGTTTTAGTTAGAAAACTTTTGTATTGGAAAAAGAAAAGGGCTGTTTTTTTTTTTCCCCGGCAATTATTAGAATTTTTCTCCCCGTAAAAACCATCGTTGAACTTCAACGAACATTTAAAAAAAAGAATTGGCCAAATTGGTCCAGGCGTTGTTGAGTTATGCGCTTACCAACACATTTTGCGATTCATTTTTATATTATAGATTATAGATAGATAGAAGATCACCAATGTAAGTGGTCTTTGATCAAATTTGGCCAGCTCAGATGTCACAGGTAAGGGATGTCTTAGACCAAAACCTATTTGGAACATTATCTATTCATACTTCAAAGAGTTGTGCTGACCTTTCAAACATGAAGGGTCGGTAAACTCCTTTTAACGAAAAAAATGTACATTACGCCAAATATCACATAGCCAGTGATTTCGCTGAAGGAATATTGTTTTATTACGAGTTCACCGAATAAAATGCTGAAAGGTTTTATATTGCTTTTGGCTTCCAAAACGTACCTAACGAACAGAAATTTTACAAAACATTATCACGGCTGTATTCATACAGTACCTACGTATACTCCCACATTTCGCCAACCGGACACGAGTCCTGAACCCGGGTTGCTACTGGTAAATTCCATCTAAATTGCGTCGACAGTGTCTACATTTAGAGCACTTTTACTGTCTCCTTTCATAAGCCCTTACACAGCATTATGTCACGGCTGACATTCAGAACAAGTCACTTACTAGGCTGTAACATAAGTTACAGTTAAGCACACTTACCTACTGATCTGATAAGTATTTATACACTTGCTTACGACACACCCACACACACTTGACTTTTTGCATCGAGTCCGTTTCAGGGTCAAGTTGAAACTAGAAAGAGACTACTGTTTGATCAATTCTGAAGGTCATCACTATTCTTGTAAACGAACTTTACTAGATCTACGTCTCCTATTATCTTCTGTCTGTGTGTGAGTGTACAATGGGCGGTCTTATCGCACAGGGCAATCTCTGGATTGACTGAACGAGAGGAGATAGGGCTGTCGAGTGTCAGTGTACACAAAATATCTTAAATAATATTACTTAGATATAATAACATAAAATACATGCATAAAATAATCTAAATATATAAAAAGGAAAGGTCACTCATCACGAAATATCGGTTATCCGCTTGACGTATAAAGATGAAATTTGGCAGGAAGGTTTCTCAAGTAATGTAAGTGTGAACTGAGGAAGGATTTTTGGCAGTTCCACCCCTACGGGGGTAAAAACGGGTTGAAAATGTGTATGAAAAATCTAATTCCACCGGCTAATATTATTGAAACTTGGTACAAATAGTAATCTAAGTAAATGATAAAGGTTGACATTATTCGATTTTCGAAACCAGGGGTAAAATACGATTTGTAAAAAAGAAGTGGCAGTTTGTATGGAAGAATCATATTTCTTGGGTTTGTAAACATGGTATTTGCCACAAATACTAAACTAAATAAATAATAAAGATTGTTATTATTCGTTTTTCGAAACTACCCCCAAAAACCGTTAAGGGGTTGAATAGGGGGCAATTTGTTTTTATGAATAAACTAATGGGATGTTAAAGTTTGTTTGAGGAATCTTAATGCGCAATCTGATAAATATAATGTAGAAAACAAGAGTGAATAACATATGGGTTGCAAAAAACTCGCGCCTTATCAGAGCAAAAAGGGTTATCAAGATTTAGGGGAGTAACCTAAAATCGAATAACGAATCGTCCCAAACTAATTAACCCTAAATATCTACGATACCCCATTTTTAGGGTTCCGTAGCCAAATGTCAAAAAACGAAACCCTTATAGATTCGTCATGTCTGTCTGTTTGTCTGTCTGTCTGTCTGTCCTTCCGTATGTCACAGCCACTTTTTTCCGAAACTATAATAACTATGCTGTTGAAACTTGGTAATTACATGTATTCTGTGAACCGCATTAAGATTTTCACACAAAAATTGAAAAAAAACAAAATATACTAATAAATATCAAATGTATGACAGAGAAAGGAGAAGAATAGTTACAGTAAATGGAAATGCTCCTTCACCATTTTTTTTATAGGAAGGTAATGTTTACGCGCACCTTACCTTAATAGGGCTTTTTTATGTGAATGACTGTGTCTTATTTCAAAGGACGTTAAAGCTGGAAACAAATTATCGGATGCGGCTTATGGACGCGACCGATAATGACGCGAATGAATGTACATTACATTGTGCAAACTATCGGACGTAAGTCGCAGACGTGACCCTGGGCGTTCGGACGTCTGATAGAGATCTGGCAGCCGCGTTCCATACGACTGTGCACACATATCAGCCGCGCCTGTAAGTCGCGTCCGTCAGCCGCGTCCGATAATTTGTTTACAGCTTTAACGTCCTTTGAAATAAGACACAGTCATTCTGTGCCAAAATCTTCAGAGCCTCATTGAATATGTTTATCTAGATAAAGAGATCCTCCAACTACTTTTGATACGTTTGAATAACAAGATCTTCTAGATTCCCCAAAAAGGGTCGCACAAAGAACAAAGACTCTCTAAGTAGTAGGTAACTAGAGATAAAAGGTTTGATTCGATTATCCCTTTTTATGATTAGGAACTTCTTCAAGTTTCTAAAGGGTTCAAAATACAATATCAGAGAAATAATTGTCAACCTGATTTTTTCATTGGTTTTAAACGAATCTCAACTGCTTTTCAAAAGCATTGCGATGAAGTTGGACAAGCTTGAATTTATTTGCATTCTCTCTAAATATCTTTTATTGATGCTCCACAAACCTTCAGTCACTTGACCAGGGGTCACTAATTACATTCATGTGGGGTCCGTTTTAAAATAATGTGACCGTCGTGGTCCGTAAACTTTAAAGCCATCTCCTTCCCCCTCGGGCCTTTACATCGTCACGTGTATTTACTTTGTACAGATTGAAATAATAAAATTCTTTGTACTTACCAAGATTTTCTTACTATCAGTCCAAAGTTTGAACTAAACTTGGTGCAGGCCATTACCGTGTATGGGGCCCCGATCTAGGCGGCTAACCTGTCGGCCGGTAGCATCGCTGTTCTGCGGAAGCCGCAGAGAGCGATGGCCGTCAGAGTCATCACGGGGTATCGCACGATTTCCTACGAGGCGGCTCGTGCACTGGCCTGATCCCCGCCCTGGGACCCGGAGGTGAAGGTACTCGCGTCACTGTATCGGTGGCGCGATAAAGCGCGGGCGCGAGGCAAAGGGCTGATGCAGGGACATATGGAGTTGCGTCAGTCTCAGCTCCGCGAGGTCCTGGTGGCGGAATAGCGGGACAGGCTTTCACACCCTACCGCCGGCCTCATTACTATCGAGGCGGTCCGGCCAGTGATCGAGCGCTGGCTCGGGAGGCGGCACGGCTCCCTGTCGTTTCGGGTGACGCAGGTGTTCTCGGGGCATGGTTGCTTCGGGAAGTACCTGTGTCGCATAAACAGGGACCCGGACGCCCGGTGTCACCATTGCGTCGACTGCCGGGAGGACACGGCGCGGCATACGCTGGCAGAGTGTGCCGCTTGGGAGGAGCCTCGCCGTGCCCTCATCTCTGAAGTAGGCAGTGACCTGTCGCTGCTGGCTTTAGTCGAGTCTATGGTCGGCAGCCAGGAGTCCTGAGACGCGGTGGTATCCTTCTGTGAAACAGTCGTCTCGCAGAAGGAGGCTGCGGAGAGGAAGAGGAAGATTTCATCCGCTAACCCGATCCGCAGCAGACGCGCCGGGCGTCGGCGGAGGGTGGACAACGCCCTTTTCCAGGGACACGGGGACGTCCGTCGCTTCCCACATATCAGGACCCGAGGTGGTGGCGCATAGTGTTCCACGCGCGCCCCTCTCAGACGTCGCGGGGGGAGTCCAACACCTCACACCCCCTGCAACCCGAGGTCGTGGCCCACAGAGGTGGGCCGGCACTAGTCGGGGGTTGCGGAAGTATCGTTGTTCCCGCGATCCCCAATTTAGTTGTGAGACGGAACACCGGGGTGTTTTTTAGTCAGTAAGAATCTGACTGACCCCTCCGTCCCCCCCAGGGCGGAGCACATCCAATGAAGATATTCCACCCCAGAACAAAAAAAAAAGAAAAAAAGGCTATTGCCATTAAATCTTGGAGATGTTCATTGTTATTGTCGTTGGTCCTCACGAAATAGGTCGGTGGTTTAGATCCGGACCGCGGTCCGCCATTTAGTGACCCCTGCGCTAGACCAATACGCAAGTTATCACTACAATTTCACAAATGTAACATGCAATTACGCCTGTTATCCCAAAGGGTAGACAGATTTGTACCCTTATTAAACCCACAATCTGCCTTTTGCCATCGACCGGACCCAAATCCATACTCTGGGTAGAGACATTCCAGACGGATTAATCTAATAACACCACCCGACCCGGCAACCAAACCAGCGAGCTTCTGCTCATTGGTAACCGTAGCGCTAGCGACCACTACACCAAGGGGACATTGCAGAGAGGCGCTGAGAAACATTTTCATATTGAGAATCATTCACACACCATTCACTCTTTAGATCACAAAAGCAGGTTATTTTCAACCGCAGCGCATTATAACCGAGGTTCCGGTCATTACGGACACTTGCCGTTTGAAAGTATCGCACTGACTTAGAAAGGATATAATAACATTACTTACTTATATAAGTTTTATTTAGGTAGATACAAAATATGTTATGTGAACTGGAGAATTCCCCGAAAGTTGTCTGTATGTACGTACGTATGAAAAGCAGGATTTTTAGGGTTCCGTACCAAAAGCGTAAAAACGGGACCTGTCTCTCTATCTGTCTGTCTGTCACCAGGCTGTATCTCATGTACCGTGATTTTACAGATGATGGATTTCTGTTGCCGTTGTTATAGACAACAAATATTAAAAACTGAATAAAATAAATATTTAAGTTGGGGCTCCCATACAAGAATCGTGATTTTTTGCCGTTTTTTGCGATAATGTTACGGAACCCTTCGTGCGCGAGTCCGACTCGCACTTGGCCAGTTTTTTTTTTAGTTAAATCTGCATTTTTTAATTCAATCCATTGAATGAAATCATTATAAATCAAATTATGACAAATTATTAAAATAAGCAGAAATTAAATATCTGTTTAACATAAATGAATATTTTGCTGCACATTAACATAAGTTACAGTAGCATTTTTCTCATAACACTAATGATACGTTGTTAGCTTAGGTTATGCCTTAGATACTACAGTTACTGTCAGTCTGCACCATCCTACTGGTGGACAAAGGACTAACAACTCTACGGCTTGCATAGTCTGTATGACTTATTGGTCATGCAGACGAAACCAGAACAAATAAATTGTAAAATATGCTATGCACGGTATAATAACATACTCCGTATACTTCGGTGCTGTGTATGTGACTGCACTATGTGTGTGAATTTTAACATAAGATACGTAATAAAATGTTAATACAATAACCATAAAAAATATAAACACCCCAGCCCCACAACGCAGTACCCCATAGTACAGCGAGCAACACAAACAGCATCTCATTTATAACAAAAAACAATTTGTTAATAAAAACATTACAAGTACGCCAACATACTCTATCAGTCACCCAGGTCACAGTGCATCCACTGACGCAATGCCCATACAAAATGCTCGCACTTCACACTGTCTGCACAGTGAGCGGGGAATCGATTCCCCGTGGCCAGAGACTACCGTGAAATCTTCTTACGTCACATGCCACGTGCTTGACGCAATATTCATTATTACCGCTAAATGTTTACACGGTAAAGTAAGACAAATGTGTTTGTGTGTTTGTTGGGCTATGTCACTAAACTGCTGGGTCAAATCTGATTAAGGTTACGTGTGTAGCGTAATAGGTGGATAAACGTGTTTTTAAGGAAATAAAGTTGAAATTTGAATCAGTACAGAGATAATTTTATCAATAAAATGAATACTTTAGAAACTGTGTTTTAAATTATAACGAATAAGCCGCTCGCATCCTTCAACATAATGAGGTAAAAATATTATGAAACAGATAAGTTGGCCTTTTATTTTGTTTTGGGCTCATGACAGAATTGAAAGAATTACGTTCCTTTCCGCTTTTGTTCTATCTTTGTATCACATCTGAAATAATTGGTAACATCTATTGATTCTTAAGTTATCAAACAAACAATCGATGCTAAGTCTAGCCACAAAATGCAACAATACCAATCGTGACTGTCTGTAAATTAACCTCAAAATGTGTCGAAACGTAAAAACATAACATGAGCAATTTGAGCATTATACAGAAAATCGATTTAATACAATAATTTGTGCTGCGAAATATCACCAGTGTGCAGACACGCTATTATAACCATTATGATTGGCACGCACGTTTATTAATAGAATACTTTTTAACCCTCGGATCTTTATATCGTCTGAATACATTTAAAACAGCAGAACCAAGGTCACGGTTCAGTTCTGTTTAAGAAAAAGACTAACGTTTCCTCATCGTCAGCGAGAATATCTAAACAATTTTTGAGGACTTCATCCTCAAAAACGGTTTAGATATTCTCTTTGATTTTTCATTCGTTAAACTGTAAGACACAGTTTATTTCTAATCCATTGTAAAATTAACTTGGTTTTTGGTTAAAGCTTTCTCACTACCCAAATGTCTTCCGGACTATACATAAACAAAATAAACAGATCTACAGTCTGTTAAATTAAAATAAACACCATCGAAACAAACTTAAAATTACAAAATAATATCAACATCACAAATAAACAATCGTTTGAAACTTAGTCTACGCAACCACAAATAGAACCCAGCGAGTTATAAAATGAACCAGCAATTTGTAATAGATATCGTGCACTGGATCGTATCATTACGTTCTCATATTAGTGGCTGAACCATTTGATAAAGTAATTAATTATACTAATAATACAGTATTACAATTTATGAGGCTAATTACGTGCATTTAGTAAGGTTAAAAGTGTATATGTAGGGGTATGTATAACATAACATACATTTTCTCAAAGAATGTGTCCGTTTTGGCATATAGATGTGAAACCCCGGAGGAGTAGAGGTCCGATGCTGAGTAAGCGAGCGTGCGTGACTCACCGCCATCCGAAGTACACCACTCCATTGCACACAAGAGGATGAAAAGCAGCAGATGAAGTCATTTATACTCCGTTGGTGTAATAGCTAAATGGCTTTCCAATGCCAAGTTCAACGAATAGGAAAATAAACAAATAGCCTGCACAATTTCTGAATATAATACTAGCATAGACTGGGTCATATATCTCACAGATCGTATCTATAGTATCAAAGGTGCCGTAAAGTTCTGGAGTGACGGCCTAGCTAGGCTGGCTAGTCTAGTGAAGGTACCTATCAGAGGTTAAGCGACAACCTGGTTAAGGTCAAATCCGTTAGAAGCAGGAAGTGGTCATTGACTACATAATCTCTTTTACAACAAACTGAGGTATATGGGTACAATGGCAGTATAAATGTATAGAAAGAGATTGCAATCAACATACCGTTCGCCAATCATGGTGACACCCAATAACTCCCGATTTATATCTATCGTATTTCAATTCTCACTATGTTTTTTTTGCAGATAACGCATTATCTATTGTAGGTGTCGAAATAAGACCATCGAGATAAGTATGTACATGTCTTACAAATCAATTAGCTCGACGTTATGAGAAAGCCCCAGTTTACCGCTTCACTGACATTATTAAAACAATAAATTTCGTTAAGGATCACTATCGCGGTCAATTAATATCAAAGTTAATTGTTATCATTTATATATACGTATAATGTCTAAGAACAAAAGAGTATTAAACCAGATAATAAGTCGTCAGAGTTGTAATCAACGTGTAATTACTGCAAACAAAACATCAAAAGATGTCTTTCCCATGGAGGTGGACAGTGCGAGAAGCCATATATTGCTGTTACTGAGAAAATCTGAAAGAGAATCACAATAAACTTGGGAATTTAACCAAGAACCCTATGTTCACCAAACGCACTGTTACTAGAATTAGCACATATCTATTTGCCACTAATACATTATGTTATAGTCTAAGTTGTTGTTTGACTCAATAACACAACGGTTAAACAATATTCCAGCTTTAATAGTGAGTTCACGCTTTTTCCTAGAACCTAGTCAAGGACCTCAAAACGACTATAATAAAGTTAGCGAGGCTGTTGACACCTACATGACGCATCGTCATGACTGCAGATCACATCATTCTCCAGATAACATCTCGGTTTAGAAGGCTCTGCCAAGGATCGTGTCACCGTTTTTGGCACAAGTGATGTTTTTGTCACTTTGCACGTCTTCCTGAACGTCCTCCACTACATGCTTTGTGATATGTTGATAAAAATGATGTAATTTCGTTAGAGAATGGTCTTGAACTTAGACCTCGATGACATATTTTCTAGTCTTGCTTTGTTTTCAGAATTGGTGCTCGCAGACCGATGTTAATTTTTTTGACATTTTCATTTTATCTTTAGATTACACCCGCATTGTTTTTGATAAATCTTAGTTGACGAAAATGCAGTGATAGGGACCGCCGCTAGAAGTAAAATTTAAAAACTTTGGAATTACCTACTGTTTAATAGACACACAAAAACACAACTATTCATGTTGATAACGTTGCCACATTAGCATGACGCTGACGCGAACTCATAAGTTTTGCCCTTACAAAAATCGCCCAACGCGACTAAAGAAGTTTTCATTCAATAAAGGTAAGTTAAAACTACCTTTTCTTATTAGACATAACAGAAAAGGGTGAGTTTCATAATCATCACTAGCCAGCCGCACGGTGACGACTTTTTGATATCAAAGGATATCACGACCATCATTAACACTGAGCTCGAATTTGGCGACTGAAGCAACATTATAACAAACATACCCAGTTAATCGTCAAGTTTAGAATCTAGATCTTCAGTAATCGCCTTTTAAACTGCACTATTGTCTGTCAAAAACAATCAACTTTACAAATCTACATAATGGCTAGAAAACAGCAGAGCCATCGTCAGCAAAAAAAAAACCTAATAAACCGCTATAAATGCACTACAGAGCGCCTCGAAACGTGCGCGTGGGCATCCGTCGACGCGCCATCTTGTGTTTGCTGTGAATACTAACTGCCACATTAGACTAGAACTTGAGACCAATGAAGACTATGATTTATCTCGCTGTCTGTTTGATAAGAACCGGAACTGGTGATCAAATTTCACCAATAATACACAGGAAACATGGCATCCAGACAACAACAATAATGACAGAAACATTACAAAAACAATGACACTATAATATTTCTATATAGATATCTTGTTTACATCCGAAAGAGTGCATTAAGCCTAATACAAGCTGGTCACGCATTCTATTGTAGCTCCTTACTACGTTAGGCGATATCAAAATAAGAGAGTCACCTCTGACTGGCATCTTAATCTACAAGAATCACGCATTCAAGGGTTAACTATTTTGCACCTCTACCTCTGCCTCTGCCTCTGCGTTTGTAGTCCTTGAAGAGGTGCTTCAAGGACTACAAACGTGATGTTATGATAAAAATACTGAATAAATAAAGGTACAGAAAGACCCAAATAAATCCTGATTTATGCTGCCAATTATTATTCATTATCTCGTGCCTTCTGCTCTCACCAACAATTTATAATGAGATCACTCCGGCTCCTTTTTCAACGTGTTTTTTTGGAGTTTTTCTTTCGTCATGATTCTTGACGTTATGAGTAAACAGCCTGAAAATGTTGTGCTTGGTAATTGGGTCAACATTCAATGGTCTAGTTGGGGACGAAACAGCTGAATTTTATTTTTATTTGTATGTTTTATTCACATTGATATTAACGTTAAGTATCTGAGGGCTGCTTTTAATAATCATTTAACTATTATTCCATAAGTAGTATGATAACTTTTATCTGAGGAATAATAAATATGGCGGCTTTTGCTAAGAGAAAATTTTAAACTGTCATAATTATGTTAAATGTTTTCACTTAAAATTTTGATCAGTACAGTCAGCGTGTATAAAAATCAAATGCAAAATTGCAAAGGTTGTCTCGTAGATATCGCTGTTAGCGATAAGACCGCTTTTGTACAGTTTGTACCCATAGTATTAAGTTTTTGTAAAGAGATGTGTAACTTTTTGGAGTACAATGAAGTATATTCTATTCTATTGCTGTTCGTTAGACTCACTAAAACTCATAAAAAGGCTTGGACGATTTGAATAATTATTTTTAGGGTTCCGTTCCTAAAAAGGAAAAAAAACACAAGGGATTACTTCGTTCTTTATCTACAAGCCAAGACCATTTTTACAAGCACGCGTGGAGGTATAAAGTTGAAATTAATATCAATTAAATGGTAGTCAGCACGGTGACCAGTATTTAATTGATATTAAGAGAAAAGACGTACGCCAAGGTGACACCTTGCCACCCAGAATATTTATAACCGTACTGCAAGGCATTATGAAGAATCTGAAATGGGAAAACAAAGGCGTGTACATAAACGGTAATTTTTTAATATTTTTTTAAGATTCGCAGACGATATTGTACTCTTTACAGAAAGTGCATCAGAACTAGAAGCTATGATAAAAGAAATACAAGCGGTTAGCTAGGCAATTGGCTTGCAACTGAACACAACAAAAACAAATATAATGTCAAGCAATAAAAAAACCCCATAAGCGTCGACAACGGTCCTCTGGAATATGCTGAAGAGTACTTATATCTAGGCAAGCAAATATCATTCAAAAATCTAAACACCGAGAAGAACTGACTAGACGTGTGAATATGGCCTGGAACAAATTTTGGAGTCTTAAAGAAGTTCTCAAATCAAAGATCCCTGTAAGACTGAAGAATCCTAGACTCGTGTGTGTTGCCTTCTCTTTCTTATGCATCACAAACATGGATATTCAACAGATACACTAGTAATCAGATACAAAACATCCAAAGAGCTATGGAGCGGAGCACTCTAAATATAATATTAAAACATAAAAGGTCAAATGTATATGTGAGAAATACAACTAAAGTTATAGATGCTCTACAACACCGTAAAAAACTAAAATGGAAATGGGCTGGGCATGTTGTACGTATGAATAATGATAGATGGACAAAAAAGATCACCACTTGGAAAGGGCCAGCAGGAAATAGAAAAAGAGGTAGACCAACTGAGAGGTGGCTCAAAGAAATATTGAAAACAGTGAGCAATAATTGGATGGAAATAGCAGTAGATAGAGATAAGTGGAGAGAAATGGAGGAAGCCTTTACTCTGAAGAGAGGACTTAATAATAGTGATTTGTTTTTGAATGTAATAATGAATTTGATCGTATTTTATAAATTTTAACTCGTGTTGATTTTATAATTATTATTGTAATTTAAATTTTAGTTATTTTAAATTCTCGAATTGTATTGATATCAAATTATGTAATTTTTTTATTAAATAATAAACAAGGTTTTTTTATTATACTAGTCAGCAATCCCTTGGAGCTGTGAACAAATCATCTTCTAAGTCAACCCAATCAAAAGATACAGCTATTTTTATATCGCATGTTTTGACACACGCAAGGGAATCAAAACATATACTTAATGCCTGTTCTCCTAAAATCTCAAAGCTTCGCAAGTGTTGCCAGGTTTTTACATCACTAATTTTAATGATGAATGAAAAATTAATGTAGGACCACAACATAAATAGATTTAAAAAACTTCCACTCGAACCTAACAAAAATAGTAAAACCATACGCTAGACCGTTTTGCATGTTTGTGACGTGCGCATACTTTGTATTTAGGAGGGTAATGTGTTTATCAGTCTATGTATGTATGTTCCTATATGGCGTTCCAGAGACCAAACGCGTTGGCCGATTTTGATGATTCATACGTCAATCGATGCGTCTTAACCCTGCGAGTGTCATAGGCTATATTAAAATTGGACAATAAAAAAATGGCGGCTTTTGGGTGCCATATTGTGGGAGCCCAAATTTTTTTTTTCTTCCTAACCCATCGTGTGGGGTATTAAAATAAAGGGTTTTAAGAGGTTATTTCAAAAATATATAACACTTATATGTTTAAATGTATCTAATTCGAAAAAAAACTAGCTAAAAAGTTATAAATAAAAAAAAAATTGAATTAAGTTTTTTTTTATTGTTCTTTTCATTGTATGTGTCGTGCATGGCGCAAAAATATTATTTTCATTTCTTTCTTTTCTTTTCTTGTTTACAAATTTCTTCTGAGATAAAAAATTGCTAACTAAGCTTAAAATATGGTGTCGAAAAACTCCTCCACGTCACAGCCCACTGGTTCTAGTGGGCTGTGACGTGGCAGCACCCTCAAGCGTCCGGGCCATGCTACTGTTTACCACACAAGCGTCCAAGGACATCGTATCTTTAAAAAAAAAACGGTCATGCGTCCATGGATACTACACTATCCACAGCGACAAGGCGTAGTAAGACCTTTTTCATTCTCTTTACTTTTATTCTTTTTTTTTAACTTTGCCCCACACTAGAAATTTGTCCTGCATCGTGGGTTCATTTACCAACTTATAAACTCCCAGACACAAACAACCAGGTCTGGATTAATTATCTGTAGGCAATACAAATATAGACCCTGTAGATGTAGGCCCTTCAGAAGCTGTTTGATTCCGTCATACTCGAGGGCAAAACGCCACAGGCATGGTGCAGGGGTGTGGTGGTCCTCTTCTTCAAAAAGGGTGACAATGCCCGGCTAAAGAACTATAGGCCTATCTCACTTCTTAGCCATGTCTACAAGTTGTTTTCAAGAGTCATCACGAATCGTCTCGCGCGCAGGTTTGACGATTTCCAGCCTCCCGAACAAGCCGGATTCCGAAAAGGCTTTAGCACCGTAGACCACATACATACGCTGCGGCAGGTTATACAGAAGACCGTAGAGTATAACCTGCCTCTCTGCTTAGCGTTTGTGGACTACGAGAAAGCCTTCGATTCGATCGAGACTTGGGCTGTACTGCAGTCTCTCCAACGGTGCCAGATCGACTACCGGTACATTGAGGTGTTGAAGTGTTTGTACAGAAACGCCACCATGTCAGTCCGTCTTCAGGATCAGACCTCGAAACCAATATTTCTCCAGCGTGGCGTGAGACAGGGAGATGTCATTTCTCCGAAACTGTTCACTGCTGCGCTGGAGGATGTATTCAAGGTTCTGGACTGGAGGGGCCTAGGCATCAATGTTAATGGCGAGTACATCACTCATCTTCGGTTTGCCGACGACATAGTGGTCATGGCTGAGACCATGGAGAGCCTCAATACAATGCTCGATGACCTCAGTAGAGCTTCCGGAAGAGTGGGTCTTAAAATGAACATGGACAAAACCAAGGTGATGTTGAATGCCCATGTTACACCCACTCCTATCAAGGTTGGAGACTCTACACTCGAAGTTGTGGAAGATTATGTCTACCTGGGACAAACGATCCAGTTGGGTAGGGCCAACTTCGACAGAGAGATAAACCGTCGAATCCGACTCGGCTGGGCAGCGTTCGGGAAGTTGCGCGGTGTCTTTTCGTCCAACTTACCACAGTGTCTCAAGACAAAAGTCTATGACCAGTGTGTGTTGCCAGTGATGACATATGGCTCAGAGACGTGGTCGCTTACAATGGGCCTTATCAGAAAGCTTACAGTCACTCAAAGGGCAATGGAGAGGGCTATGCTCGGCATTTCCTTGCGTGATCGAATCAGAAATGTAGAGATCCGTAAGAGAACCAATGTTACCGACATAGCTCGAAGAATTGCCAAACTTAAGTGGCAGTGGGCAGGGCACATTGCTCGCAGAACGGATGGCCGATGGGGCAGAAAGGTTCTGGAGTGGCGACCGCGAACCGGAAGACGTTGCGTTGGAAGGCCTCCCACCAGGTGGACCGATGACCTCGTGAAAGTTGCGGGGATCCGCTGGTTGCAAGACGCACGGGACCGATCAATGTGGCGACGCTTGGGGGAGGCCTATGTCCAGCAGTGGACGTCTTTCGGCTGATATGATGATGATGATACAAATATTTGTTCCGTGCGGGAATCAAACCCGCAATACGCAGCACAGCAGCCGATCGCTCAACCACTGGGCCAATAACGTACAAGAAACTACATGGACACTGTTTTAAAACATGGTATACGTAATAGATATGCGTACTGTAAGTCTTCTGCATCTTGTCTTTGCGTTAATCCGCCTGCAGGCCTCACTTGTCGTAATGTCAAAGTTTATACATAACGCCAACTGGTTAACTTTTTATTTTACTTAGAATTACTCCTAGCATCTCCCCGGCGCGGTGGTCAGCGATGGCGGCGGTAAAGGTCACAGCACTTCATTGTTTTTTTTTATTACAACAACTTTGTAAGCACTTTTTTAGTACTCCATCATGGGCAACTAAATGGGCAAAGTTTTTGAAATAAGGGTATTTTGAAAATAAGAGGGTTCTAAGACAAATTAGAAACATCTTTTAGGCGACTTTAAAGAATAAAGGGAACCCACTGTTGCATTTTTCTCTCAGTGGCAACCGTTTTTATTTTTCGTGTAGATATGCTCATGCATACTAGTGCAGTTATGTGGGTCTCCAACTCACTAAAACTCTACGGTGACCTGCTGTGCCAGTTATGGCGGGAACACGGGTACGCGTTAGCATTCACCGCGAGCCCCCCGCGGCTGTCCGTCACTGGACTCTCCTCTGGAGAGTACCCCCCCATCACTGGCACAGCAGAACACATTGTACGCCATGACCACCCCAGGGTACAAACCAGCAAATGGGTGCCAGACGACCCCGTGTATGGCACCCTTGGTCCCTCTGTGATGGGTCAGGTCAATGGTCCCGCCACCAACCCTTTATCGGCCCCAGAGGTCAGGGAGAGCGGCTAACGTCATACCGACACTGGGCGTCCGCCATCAGACGGTGGCGACCCCGTCCAGACCGTGGGTGTTAGGGAGAGCGGCGCACCGCAATACAGGCACTCCTCTCCCGCCGCGATCTCCTACCCTCAGCCTCGATGCATCCCATACGATATCGTGGCCCGCCTCAGTTGCGATGTCGCCTCTGTAGCCAAGTGGCACCGCAACCTACTTGTTGGCCTCTACGTCGTCGACTTATCGAAAAATGCCCTGACGAGCGGCCCCTCCTCGGGTTCCCCTTCGCTTCACCGTGGATGACCTAACCACGGCTATTGAGCCCCCACCACGACAATGCGGGAACCCACCGGGAGGGCTCAGTAGCAACCTGGAGTCTGAAGTTGTGCTTGATTGAAGGCATAAGATCACAACTAGCAAAATGTGGCTATTCCTTTTGTTCACCTCCGCCTATCATCCAAAAACTGTCTTATGCTCTACACTTGATAATATCAATAACATTGAAGATGATATAGCCATTTTCACAATCCTCAACAATTTGGTTTACCTAGTCTTTATTACCGGGATCCTTTTGCTGGGAAGTATTCGGGAAATCCCTTGTAATCCACTTAAATTCATTTCGATCTATGTAATGTTTACAACAAAATATACACTTCTTGTTAACAAATTAAGTATAGGCTGATTTTGTTCATAATTAGACTAACTAGAATAAAACCAGGAAAATAATTAAAGAACCACAACGAGATAGTAATCAGCACGATTCTAAATATTAAAATTATTGAAGAAACTCTAAAGACCATTGTTATAACAGCTCGTAGGATGATTTGTCCTGTATCTACTATATCCATGTAAGCCATGAATCTCTGGTTATAATATGATAGAATTTTTGTCGTAGTTAAATATATAGTAAAAGCGACTGGCTAGGCTAGGTTAGGAAATACTCATAGGATTATTTGTATTCTTCTATTTGTTCCTATCAGGAACCTAACCTTCCTATCCGTCTTACAGTTTCTGCTTACCCCCATTAGAGTAAAACATGAGTTCACGTATGTGTTGACCAAAAGAGGGAAGCATTACGGCAGGCAGCGGAAAACGTGTTTCATTAAGGGGATTACTTACGTATTTTATTGGCAACAAGGAAAACTTCAATTTACTGCTCTATTAGAATTTTCTTTTCCTTTGAGACAAAAACAAGTCTCTTTAAAACAAACTTGTTCCATTTCGTTTTGGCTCCTTTCTTAACACAGTTTTTCCGAGTCTCTAATTAATGCAATTTTCATTAAAACGAAAATCTTGGTGTTTTTGTTCATTCCGTAGATCTGCAACACTGTAGGGAATGCAATGTCGCCGTCGCTCGCTTTTACCTTCCGCTAGTCTTGTTGTTCAAAGTTAATTGAAGTTGATCTACAATTATTCCCATCATTACTTTAAAAGCATAAATAATTGAAAACTAAGACTCTTGTTTTTATAAAATGATTCCTACAGTTATATTTATCTATTGATTAATGATTGCAATTTTTATTTTTGTAAACCCACTTTAACTTGTGGTAGACTGCTACGAGTACACGGTGCTACGCTACTCCAGACCGGATTGTCGTAGCCGCGTAGCACGGCGTAGCAATTGCTACGGCTCCCGGTTTAAAATGCTACTGTCGACAGTATAGATATTTGACCATTTCAGATTTGTATAAAAATACATCAACAAAACAATAGGCTTTATCTTGCGCCTTCACTTATTGGTCGTTTCCTGCAGGAACTGTATTCTCGTATAGGCACTGATAGATCAGTGAAAGTTTTTTTGTAATCTTTACATAGTTCTAGAAAATACTCTATAATCTATTACAAACGTAGGAAAGTATTTTTTTAGTAATAATTTTGATGTCATCATCTTCATCATCATCATCAGCCTATTCATGTTCCCACTGCTGGGACACAGGCCTCCTCTCTGTGAGAGGGACACTTGTCTCAGTGTATTCTAACACTTGTCTGCTCAATGTACAGTACAATTTTTGGCTTCAGCAACTTCCTTATTTAAACAAAACCATTGATAGCTAAAACTAATAATTCTTCAAAATAGAACAGGTAGGAGCATTACATTGTAGAAGTTACATCACAATAACATGTCACGGTACGTGACGGCTATAAAACAAGCTGGACAACACAGAATAGGCTCCTTATCGCTAGACCTTAAGTAACTTTGTAAGGGATTGTATGGAGTTACCTCATAGTAGTTGGAAAAGCTATACCGGGCGTTGCGTTTACCTAACTATCATAGTGGTAAAGCTATGAAGATAAAAACTCCTTTACACTATAATAGTTAAAAATAAGTGAAACTCCCATACGTATATTTCACTCGCCACGCCAGTGTTCCTATTTCAATTACAGACACGTACATTTAGGTTACGATCTGAATCTAGTCAAATTACTCTCATAATTTCAAAAATGTAGGTAAATTAGATATTTTACATAGATTAGTATTTTAAATAGATTAAAAATGAGAAAAGAATGCGACTGTTTCTCAAATGAGGAACATGACTGTAAATGGCAACCTCATTCCTCAACTTCTAGATATTGTCCCTAAGATCGACAACACTTCAAACAATCCAAGCGCGCTTCTTATCTTTTGGAGTAAATTAATATAAAGGTCAAGGAAACATAAAAAAAACCAGGCTAGAAATTTGCCTAAGCTAAAGCTGTCACCAGTTGTTGATGTTAGGAGCTTAGGATCCGAAACAATATTGTCTTTCCGCTTAACATAATCCTCGAGTCGGAAGGACAACAACTGGAAGCACTTGCTCGAAAACTTCGTATTTTACCCTCGGAGACTTGGCAAGAATAATCTAGAAGATATACGCCGGGAATTAGGAAAGACAACAACAAGATGTAGTCAAAAGCGTATTTTATACTCAAGGACTCTTTACAATATAATTAAGGAGTTCTACAAATAAAACCTACCTCGTTGGTCTAGTGGTCGGAAGGACTACTGCTGAGCATGAGGCACTGGATTCGATTCCTGGGTCGGGCAGAGTGTCGTTAGGTTTATTTTATTTATTTGTTCACTCTCGCACTAGAACGCCTTGCAGCAATTACACCAATGGAAAACAAACTTATAAATACTAACTATAAAGTCCAGGTTTCCTCACGATGTTTTCCTTCACTGTTTTGAGCGATGTCCAAGATATTATTATTATAATTTAACATTTCTCAATGGCAGCCCGGAGTCCTCTTTTTTGCCTAGTTGGTGGCAACAGGCTCGCCCCTTATTACACGTGTTTAAACATAACTGGCGAAAAGTAGGTGTATTATAAGGTGCATCTCTGCCTATCTATTTTACTTTAGTATTTTTTTCAATTTTTACGCATTTGCCATGTTATCTCTCCACCACCCTTGGTTGACTGGTAGAGAATGCCTCAGGCATTAAGTCCGCCTATGTATCTGTATGTTGCATGAAGTTTTAAATAAATAAATAAATAACTAAAAACATACTGAGCTGTGTAAAACGCGTCTATTTCTCGTATCACAAAGAAAACCTCAGGAAAACACCAAAGATTCATCTTAACTCATCTCCCACTGACCTTTCACTTCCCTTGAGCGATGGAACCCATCATCGGAGGTATCATTAGACCAATTATTAGAGCATATTTAGTGGCATTACATATCCTCGCGAACAGGGAGGGGGGCGAAGTATAAAGCGAAGATGCGCGCCCGCAGCCAGCAACACAGCATCGTCGCGTGCGCACGTCACGCGACCGAACTGCTCCGAAGTTCCACGACATTACACGAAGTTTGTGACTTTTTTTCTGTTTGACGTTTTCTGTGCTTTTCGGATTCTGTGAACTTTTGGTAAGTTTTGGTGTGTTTTATATTAGTAGGTTATAGGTTTACTGTGTAGGGTGCAGGGAAGTTACTAAGTACATGTTGATTATTAAAGATATGGCTAGTGTATTAGGAAGCCAAATCAAATAAAAGATAACAAAGATAAACTTAAAGCTTGTGTAGATTAAAAAGGATAGGTACGCTGCTTATCGTAAAACGCAGGCACCAAATATGTAATTGCATTAACTCAACCTGTGCGTATAAACACGCCTAAGTGCGTTTAGGAACTACTCGAAAAATTGCTTTCAATCAAAAATTCTTTAAAAAAGAAAACATTTTGGCAAAATCGTGACTATAAATTTTCCTTTTGTCACCTATTTCTTAAAATAACACAGCTTAAGAAACAACTTGTGTACAATTAGAACTATTATAAGTTGCCACATCACTTCCCGCGACAACTTACCGCAAATTACTTTATAATAATTTATTCTGCTATCTTATCATTTTGTAAATAAAGCGTAAGCTGCAGCTTTGTTGCACTTGCAACTTTGTTAACACACTGTGTTAACAAACAAATCTCGGTCATAAAAAGTTTACTTGAGATCACCCTTATTTAAGAAAATTTTGACACCGTTACAACCTATGTTAAAATTTTCTTCAGATAATCTGAATTAAGAATCTGCTAAACACCTCAGAGATTTTTATAAGTAAGGCCCAAGAAGTGTAGTAACAGTCAGTACTTATTTAAAAAAAGAATTATCCTGCTAAAATCCGAGAATACGTACTACTCATAAATAATAGATAAAAATCTCTCTCAAAGAGGAAGAAAAAAGCGATCTAATCTTTTAAAAGGTTCCGTTTTTCCTTTTAAGATTCGAAAGAACCTCTAAAATACTATAATAACAGTAGGTACTTATTTCCATTTTATTTCGTGAACAGGTATTTCATTTTCATCAAAACATTTAATTAATGTCATGATAATATTCATGAAAACTAAATAAATAGCCGTGCTTATTGAAAATAGAAAGGAGGGAAAATTTATTATTAGAAGGAAAATATTATGGTTATTACGAAACAAGAGGAAAATGATCAAATAAATTATTTCCAAAAACAATCTGAAAAGCCCAAAATTAGGAATCTTAACAAATTGTTGTATTGTTCAAGAACAATACTCCCTAAACATGTACAAAACAAATAAGTACGAAATCTGAAATAATATTAAAGCTCTTTTACAACATTTAATAAGGAACAGTAGCTAGGGTAACTATATAAATATTCGAGGTCAAATTAACAAAAGGGACTAAAATTTAATAACATTTCCATGTTCCCTTTTTAATAAAATACTTGTAAAGTAATTTGAAAGCTCCATTTTCCTTCGTATAAAGTGAAACAAGAGCATAATAAGGTGGGTTAAGTGAGTCCGGGTAAGGGTTACCCACCTAACTATTTCACTTATGTGTACTTTAAAATCTAGAAAAACAATACATAAATAAATTCATAAACTCTGCCATTTTTCCATGCGGACAGGCAGAAAATAAAGAACGCC
Organism: Orthosia gothica; assembly: GCA_949775005.1. Lineage (NCBI taxonomy): Eukaryota > Metazoa > Arthropoda > Insecta > Lepidoptera > Noctuidae > Orthosia > Orthosia gothica. Next base: position 39,279,050 of record OX459037.1, read on the forward strand.
ACCTGCATGGTCTTTGACATATCCAATTCAATCGATAAGAGCAATAATATCTACTCTAAAATATATATCTATCTAATACCTTTAAACGAGCAATTCTTGTATATATATATATATATAATCTGAATCTTAGGTATGCAAGGGGTTTCGGGGGCGATAAATCGATCTAGCTAAGTTTCATTTTTAGAAAACGTCGTTTTCTCTATTTACACCCGTGCAGATCTCGGTCGCCTAGATACTTATATTTATTTGATTACTGATTTTGAATTCAATTGAATGAATTCCTGTCATATCACTCAGAGAGTTTGAATATTTTTAGTCATAATTGTAAAGTGATAGAAAATGAAAAACAGGACTTTATTCAAACTGATGTCTAACAATCGTACAATTATTTTCAAAAGGACGAAAAATAATTATGTTGCGCATACATTTCTGTTTTAAAATTAACAAGATAATGTACTCTTTTTATGAATCTGTACTCTTCATTTACCCCTTCCTAAAACATTTAGTTTACTTTATAATATATTTTAAAAAAAGCTGGTAACCCTAACGCGGTCGTAAGTGCTGAACTCTCTCGAGAAGTAGCTAATTAACAATTACTTAGTTTGTAGGTAATTATAAAAGCTTTGCGCTCATGTTAGTGTGTGTATGTTAATTTGTAATGTTCTGTTGCAGAGGAAGCCGCCGTCCCCCAAGATGGTTCACTTTAAGATGGCGGTAAGTACCAACAACGTCTACAATTTACTAAATAAATCGAATCGCATCTATTAAAAACCGCTAGATCACAAATAAAGACGAATAAAATCAGAGGCAGAGATGATTGGAAAAACGTTTAAATGTTTCGTACAGTCAAGCGTTATAGAAATGTCACTTGGCTTGTCATTTTGGCTTTTCGACCATCGGAATGACACTTTTTTTAGACGCTAAGGATATTATTGTATAATCGATCTACTCTAACCTAACTGTAGTCTGCATTGTGTCACTGCAAACCAGAGATTATAGGAATATACATCAAAAGTAAATAAATAATAATTTTGAGGCTGATAGTCCGTTCCAAACGTCAAAATTGCAAAATATCTATTTTTGTTACTTTCTGGCAATCAATAAGAAGTTAAAGGAAATAAAATCTTATATTCGTGACAGATTCTACTTGTGAAAGTCGGAGTACGAGCAAAGTTTGACTCTAAACTTACATTCAAACTTTTCCACGCCAGGCTACCCCAGCAGTGGTAATATTTCACAATCTGAACTTACAGATAAATGGTTCAAATGCAGAACTGTCGTTAGGTGTTACTATCACTCACAGTTACGAACAGATTCGACGGGAAAGTTAGCAGGGTGCCGGTTCAATGCTATTTTAAAAGTGGAAAATGTGAAAAGCTTTTTCCCTCTGAGCTTTATTTTTAGAGAACTTTCGATAAAGCTCAAAAATATGTAGGATTTTATATCTCCAATTGAAAGTCTAGGCGCATTGCTTTTGCTTTTGCGTTGATGGAAATATGGGTCAAGATTAATTACGAAATATTTTATAATAGAGATGAGATTGGTAATTTATCTCATCTGTTTATTATAAACATTAAGACTTATGAAAATTATAGATTAACCAGTTAAATTAAATGTAAATACCTAATTCAATTAATAAAACAATACTTAAGTATGTCATATCCATAAAATTAATACTTAACATTTGGATACGATTTCATTTTATGGCGATACAATAGGTTAATTCACTTCTTTTATTTTATAGCCTATTATATTGTTATTGCCATATTTAACCTATAAAAAACAGATAAATCGGAACGCAGCATTTTTACCTATTGTGGTACAATATTTATTGCCTCACAGTGACGATATAGGTGATACAGACTTCCGGAAAATTTGTTATAGTGAAAAAAGGAGGAGGCTTTGCAATTTTGCATTCGGCAAGTTTTTCCCTCTAACGTTGCTTCTTTATGAAATAATAATAATATTTATTTATATATTTTTTTACCTACTTCAGCGTAAATGCGGTTTTTCAGATTAAACTAACAAAAATATTGTCCTGAAAATTATACCCGAAACAGACAAGATCATTCCTATTCATTAGATAACAGTTTTTTATTTTATTTTAAGGAAACCATCAGTCAATCACCTGTATGTTGTAATACCTAAACAACAACATGCGGGCGGTGACTCACAACTTTCGATTTTAATTCAGTTTTAATACGGAAATAGTAGCTACCTAATTAATTTAATTTTTTAAAAGCATAAAAACAACACTGCATTTCTTTGATGTCTAATCTGTTATGCAGTATAATTTTAACGGAAATGGTTAATAGGAAGTAAGCATTGAGATGACAGTTGATTGAGGTTTTAGTTTGAAATAAAAATCATAGCTTTGCAATCAGAGTAGGATGATGATGATAATAACGAGTATTAGAAATAGGTTTACTCTCTAAATACCTGACTAAATACTCTTAGTGAAGTATAGGTTTCATTAAAGATATTTTTCTGCTTATATTTACTTGTTTTAGTTCCTAGTTTTCCCAGTTGTGAGCCATATACAATTTTGTGTTTAGAAAGATAAGTTTTCTGACAATAAATTTGCTGAATGTAGTCTCATTCGTATACATAAGGGTGACATCCCACTGCCGCGATGCCGCAGCACGCGTTGCATCACAATCATTTGCGCACACCGCACCGCAGCGCGCTGAAATATAGGGCTGCCACTTTGAAAAAAATCTAAATGAATACAGATAAAATGTTTCACTTTGTTCCTTTCATTACGTAGTTTTATTTATGCATTTTTAACTACAGTAATAACCCTCAATAGATGACATAAGCCTTTACACAAAAAATAAAAAGAATTAGTCAAAAATTAAATCTTTCAGAAAGTCGACTAACAGAAAAACCAGTAAAAGCCGTGTAGACTGCTTTTTTACAGTGAGTTTTACTTGTAGGTAAAGTTTATAACACCTAAAATAAAAATCTCAGGCGAACTTTCGACATAAAATTACATATCACTTCAGCCTTTTTGTTGTTTATGCTGCTGGACAATCTAATACACAAAAGAGAGAAGAATTGCCCGAGCCAACCCTGGCGACCGCAGAGCATTGCATCACACTCACCGGCACGAGTCACTGTAACACCTACAAGTCATTCATCTCAGTGCTGCGACAACCCTAGCTCGACACAAAACGCGCATTTTTCTCTATTTTCTTTAGTTTACTCCTTGTTTTGAAAGCGCAGCTATTGTCTTGTGCGCTTTTTTCTAGTCACGCTAAGGTTAGCTACTAGTGTTCTTATAATGATCCTAATTTATCTACGCGAAGTATTTTGTGACAATTGCACAATTGTGCTTTTGTGAATGCTGAAAATGATATGCAATGTATGCCATTGTGTCTTAGTAAGTAAATAGCAAATTATATGCAAACAAATTGAGACCAATTTTAACAAAACTCATCTAGGAACTCTCTTCACACTTTCAAAAACCTTTTTGAGGTCATAAATCGTCACTAAAAGTTATCCCACAAAAATAATAAATAGTAAGTAGGTAACTGTAATACATAATCGACAAACTTCATAAAAAACACATTTAAAATTACTTCCAAAATTGCGTAGCAATTCGCAAACAAATCAAAATAAATTATGGCGCACGCCATTAACACAGAAAAGAGAACATTTGACGTAAAAAGCATATAAAAATGCAAATGTGATGAGAATGTTCTACAATAGAGCGTTCGGTGCAAATTCGTACGGGTGTTTCCGGCGAGCCAAGCGTGACGCAAGCGACCGGCGCACGCGCATAGAAAGTGTCAATAAGGTCAAGGCCGAGTCTCTTCCGCACTTTGCGTCATACGGAGAAACTTAGGGATGGCAGAGAAGGATTAGACGTTTTCATTAAAAATGATTTATTGAAAAATAACTGTTAGGTTTTTTGTATGTTGAACGAGTGATATAATACGATGGACGATCATTAATTTGTACTTTTGTAGAGATTTTAATAGGGATTAACATTATAAAGATTTGTGAACTACAAACTCCAAAAGACTTAAAAGTGTTGATGTTTTAAATAATTTTGAAGAGTGGCTTTATCCGTTTTAACAAAACCTAGAAGGAGAATAATGTTTTTTTCAATTACCTGCATCCCATTTATGCCTGCAGATAAATCTTTGCTTTTTATTATTTGCATCGATGTATCAAAACATTTCTAAATATATTTCATGTTTATTTATTAATTTACACATTTTTTATTTTTTATTTTGAATGGTACCTATAGGCTATTTAACTTTCGCCAGCCCTACCCCAAACTATGCGCGCACGCATGGCATCGGTGATAGCATTAGCAAGCTTTTGTTTGTCCGCTATAACCTTTAGTCACCAATAGTACCGCGGAGTACCTCTTACTATTACTTACTGATTATATAACGTGTTTTCTGTGCAATTACAATAACACCATGATATTACAAAACGGTTATGTCAATTGATGTCAGAGTTATTTTGTATGTGACCTATAGAAGTATGTACCTTGTGTTACATAGATATGTACAACTGAGGCTCTCGTCAAGTGTTATTATTTCAATGAAAACGTTGCGATAGCTATTGGTAAGTCAAAACTGTGCGGACACCAAGAAGCTCTATCGAAAAGACACGTGTTCGATCCCATACATTTTATAATTTCAACCATCGCCAGTGCAAAGAGAATAACACTTAGTAGATCCTGTCGACCAATTTTTATTAAAGTAGTTATTAAAGATGTAATACTAAGCTGTAATGAGTTAATGTATTCTAGCAATTATGAAACGAGAAGTATATTTAGAAAGGATCTAAATTAAATCTAGAACGGAACAAACACTGTATGAACTCTTTAAGTCCATACCTACTAATATCTATACCAATATTATAAAGAGGAAATATTTTTTTGTTTGTTTGTTTGTTTGTACCGAATAGGCTCCGAAACTACTGAACTGATTTAAAAAAATCATTCACCATTAGATAGCTACATTATTCCTGAGTGACATAGGCTATTTTTTTTATCCCGAAAACGGGTCCTGTGGGGTGGCCCACGGGAGCGAAGCCGCGGGCAACAGTTAGTTATCTATAAATGCATTAACGGCTGAACGGATTCTGATTAAAAGTAGGCAGAAGGATAAATCATGTCCTGGATTGGGTCATGGTAGACTTTTTATCCCACAGTACCTATGAACCCTTGGGATAGTTTACGCAGGCGAAGCCGCTGGCAGAAGCTAGTAAAAATAAGCAAAATTTGTTGGTATTTAGTAATGGTAATATCCTTTAAATGATTTTTGTTTTAAACCAAAAGAATACAAACAAAAGATCTCGTCAGAATCTCGTGAATTAAGTCGCTGAAGTCATCGCCCTGCCTCATTGAATGAGACACAACAAACTATTAGTGAGCTGCGACATAATAGCCATACATTAACCTCTCTTAGCACACTCGTAACCATAATAACGCGTCAGTAAAAGAGGCTATTATCTTATTAAGATTACGATAATTAACGCTTACTGAGTCGCGCTGCACACCGAAGAGCTTAGCATAGAGAGAAAACTTCGCTAGTTTCCCTGCAGTTTCACTTTCATGGCTTATCATACAGGATCGTAGTATTTTTAACCGACTTCAAAAAGGAGGAGATTCTCAATTCAACTGTTTTTTATGTGTATCACCTCAAAACTTTTTACTATGAAACCGCATAGTAACTCTAGGGAAGCTGTAGATGTTTTTTTTTCTATAAATAACAGCGACAGTACCTACAACTTTCTCTCAGTGAAAGAATTTTCACTTTTCCACAAACAATCAATGTTCCTCTAAATAATATAAGTTCAGATAAATAACCTTAGTGTCACGTTGAGACACTTAAAAGTGAAATCTTGTAGATAAATAATATGCATGTAGCATGATGAAAATATGCCATTGTTTCACCCAGACGTAGTTATTTTGCAACACTATTTTTTTTTCATATTTCTAAGTAGACTAACAGAAATTTCTCTTTTTCTTTCTGATTCTGAAAATCCTTCCCATTTACTTAATATTATGCTTTCTATTCCCTTATGTACGACCACCTACCATAGCCGCTAAAGTCCAGTACAGTATACATAATTTCCTATAATTTTATTTGGAGCAATATTAGAAGTGTTGTCAGGTTATAAGCACGGTGTGTAGTGCGGCCATGCGATCAATCAACTCATGCGCATGTCTAATTACCGTGTGAACAGCGTGATGCATCGCTCTTAGACGGCGATCGCTTGTCAATGGGAAGTGGATCGGAAGAGATGCTTAGTCTTTAGATGTGTTGCATCTTGTATGGCTGGGTTATGCTTATGATATTAGTACGTGCTTTTGTAGTTTGCTGTAAAAAATATGCTTTTAATTTCGCAACTGTTCAAATGGTTCGTTTGTTTGTGGTCTCATTAATGTACAGAATTGAAAGTGTTTAGTTGTAAATACTGCATGAATTTCCACTTCCAAAGTAACGCAACTGTAATGCATATAGCTAATTCATCGACCTTGCCAATCACAAGTTAGTACCAGGGTAAACACCGTAGGAAGAGTTCATATTTCACAAAATAACTCACGCTATCTTAGTCCGGCTTACTTATTGCATATCATAGAGTCCTTGAGATGCACAAAGAAATGTAGTAACAAAATTATGAACAAACAATCATTACATCCTGTGACAAACAACGATCCCAATCAAAGCTTGTGTAAGCTTGTACATATGTCACACACGCTCCCAATTCTATTACTCTGTGACCTACATTACATTAACAAACAAATAATTTAATACTAACAATAGTAGGTTATGTTACAGAACTGGTAGAGTTCAAAGTTATTACCGAAAATTGTATATAATTATGCATGTGCTTTGTTTTATGTAAATAAGATTGCTTACTGCCTCGTTGCTCTAGTGGTATATTGCTATTACAAGCACTGTTGCTAAGCTTGCAGTCGTGGGTCCGATTCCCGTGTCTTGCAAAGTGTTTCTCCAATTATATTATCTTATGTTATTACACTGAATAGGTACTGTATTTTTATTTTCACTGAGAGAGAATTTTCACATTATGTGATTCGATATTTTTATCAAAAGTCAATTCTATATCGGTGTGCGTAAAAAATATGAAGTTAACTCTTTGGCATTTTTGTCCGCAGTGGTATCGAATCGTATATTTCATGCATATTACGAAATTCGATTAGGTTTTATCAACCTATAATAAAACTATGTCGGAGAAATTAAGAACGCTCTCTCGTGAAAAAGGCTTGTAAATAGTGCTTATCAGGGATAGATTACTGCTTAGTTCATCAATATAGCAGGAATAAAATGTAATACAGTCATATTATAAACTTCTAAACTGCAATTCTCCTTTGCTTTTGTGAGTTGGCATTGAGGATTCCTCTGCTACAATCACCAATACCATTATATTGTTGATTACACCCTAAAGCCCTCAATCTTCAGTTCTCTATATTCTAGAGAACGACTTCATAATGTCCTAAATTATACCAGATTCCACAATAGAAATAACTGATAGGATCAAATGAGGCGTTGTGGCGAAACTGTAGCAAACTTCGTGAGAACTCGGGCGTCTCCGTAAGTCCTCGTGAATGCTCGTGCAGCTTCGTATGACTTTCATAGAAGAGTTAACTGATGGTCGGAAGTTGATCGTTATCTGATATTATGTCACTCTTTTTGTCCGTTTTCCTTATACTTCGAAGAAATGAAATGATTTCGTGCAAAGATCTGTTGGTATTAAGAAGTGCTGAGACAGTGGCGCTCGTTATTTTCTTAGATTCTTGAATCAGCTTATGATGATACCTACTTATCTATCTTGACCATCTACTGCTTTACCTGCATTGTGGTTTACGTTCTTATCCAACTTATCGAAGTTGAGACTATATTTAGTCGACAGTATTAATTTTAACAATCTCATTACTTTGTGTTTGTTTCTGTTATGCTGCTGCATTTTTCTACTCTATCTTGGCTGCTAGGCTATCGATAATATTATCCTTTACATCTCGATTCAGAGTATTATCTCAGCCTGTTAAAGGTATTACAACTTATTTCTCAAATATTTCTAAATGAGAATATTTGACCTATAGGTACCTGTGGGTACTACCACTAGCCACTCCGCATCACATACCTAGCCCAGTAATAGTCCCGCAAGATTTCTCGCCGCCATTGTGTGCGACGCAAAACAGCCTTCATTGAGACTAATTCGCCGCCCGGTTTCACTCGCTTTCCTACAATGTGCTCTGATTATAGCCGGTAACCTGTGTTTATAGGCTTTTTGTGCATTTGGAGCTGAATTGGAAAACCTCCAATTAATTCCGCCTGCTTTATAAAGGCTTAATCTATCTCTATGCTAATTGTCTTTTTGTTCTACTGGATTCAGGGGAAGTGATTTTAATTCATAGAGAATTATACTTGCATTCCCATACTCATAAAATAAATTACTTAGTATGAAACCAGACAAGCAATTAAGAAAAAAAAACAGCTACTCGCTACAGTAAATTTTTGTTTAAAAACAATATGGCACTAACCAATGTATTAAAAATCACCATGTATGTGACCATCTTAAGTCGACCTTTAATTTTATAATGACTCAACCCTTAATACACTTACACATGTAGTGATTTTATATTGTTTTGACCGTAAAACGATGTGACCTAGATTTGGTGTGGGCGCTCGTACTAACAGGAGCTCCTAGCACAGTCAAAAATGTTCAAACATGGTTTTATTTATTCAGCCTACAAAACTTTGACTAAACAATGCAAATATTTACTCAGCCTAAAAAGTATTTTCTAGTTTATTTATTCAATATCGTTATTACCATACATTTACATAATATGAGTCACGTTTTATCACTGTAACAACGTAGCGGCATTCACGTAATACGGATTAGTAGTTTTTGACGAACTTCTCGAACGAAATGTTCATAACATACCTACCTCAGTTTAAGTCAGGGTCATTTTTTTCTAAATCTTATAAAAACAAAATATCTTTGTCCCCCTTTTCATCCAAAGACTTTTGAGAAGAAGAGTTTCTACTTCAATCGTCCCCATAGAATGCCATAGAAGGCGAATCCGAATGCCGTAATTATATCCCCTTTATCAAATTCATTAGTAGAATCGACCACGGCACTACCTACTAGAATAGGTATCTAGTAACTGTTCCCAAACGAGGACTGTGTCTCTCGTAGACTTTTCTTCTTTCAGAAATATTAAAAAAAAAACTGACAGTATTTCCGCAGATGTGCTTCAAAAAATCTACGTTTTATTAGCTATCCAAGAAAGTAGGTATATATCGCATCTGTTGATGTTTTGACAAAGATAAATCTATGATATTTTATATTGCTAGAAGGAAGGAAATACACTGCTGACCTATTACTTCACCTGACAGACCTCATAATAAACGTAAACCACGTCTTAACTTTTCACGTTACGTTTGAACAAAACACCCATGTATCAGCGATACAGGCATACAGGTCGCTTCATAAAAACATCGGGTCGGTACCTCTTACATAATCCCTCACACTATCGTAAAGCACGCGATACATTGTCGTCTCAATACCTGCAATGTTAGGTAATGCCTTTGTAAAGCCGGAGATGGACGCGGCCGTAATATTTTGAATGGATAACTTTTACTTTCGCTATGGGAAAAGTTTGCGATGATTATTATGACAGAGTTATTCTGATGCGTAAGGTTTCCGTTTTTGCATATGAGTAATAAATTAAGGTTTTAATACGAGTAAGTGAGGAGAGGCTCTTATTTTAATTAAGTGTATCAATTCATTATGCTCTGTCGAAATATGGGAAAAGATTAATATAAAGTTGTCGCCTTGTTGGCGTCGACGTTGTTCTTGAAAAGGACATGTTAAATAATTTTTACTGAGGCAATATTAGGAGCTCAATCAATCATTTCCCTAGATCCATTTTCTTTCTAAAAAATGAAAGGCATGTACTTATTTGTATACATTAGTCTTTTACATAGATTGTCCTAGCCAAATATACGACTTTTTTTTATAACTTGACCTAATAAACCTAGATTTAGCCTCCACTCGGTTACATCACTAGGCACTATACATAAGCATTATGTACTGATGAAGCAGTCAAACAGTTTCCTAGTTAAATTAATTAGTTTTTAGTGTAATTCGAGCCACATTCTAATATCCGAGCGATCGTGAGTTATGCGAATGAAAAGTAATTAACTAGTTAGATATTTATTAACTACTTTAATTATTGACACAAATAAGTCAGCAATCACTCGCTATTATTTATATAGTTAATTAAAATCTAGGTAAGATTTTAATTAATTATTAGATAACATTCTCTTACATCGAGTTCAACTGTACCATACCAATATTATAAAGAGGAAAGATTTTGTTTCTATATTTGTACCGAATAACTACTGGGCCGATTTAAAAAATTCTTTTATCTATGAAAAGCTACATTATTCCCGAGTAACATAGTCTATAATTTTGACGGGAGCGAAGCCGCGGGATCAGCTAGTGTTAAATATAAATAATATTTGCAAATCAAACAAGGTTTTTGGGTAAACAAGTATGCCTAATTGCCATTGACTTTTATTAAACTTGATATTCGTATAACACTCATACTTTATGCCCTAGAACCCTAAATAGCTACAAGCTAACTGGTCTGAAACCAAGTATGCGTATGACGTGGTTTACTTTAATTAAAGCGGTGTGTGTTTTTTTTGTGCTCACACCATGAATTATTATATAATTATTATACCATAAATTCTATACGTGAGGATTTATAATTGGCTTTCTGCTGACTATGATAACCTTATTTGTTTGTTTTTATTAGCAGTAAGTCGCCTATATACTAAAATAAATAAATGAATAAAATTATTTACGCAACAAATACCAGAAATACTCGCCAATAATGAAATAACAATCAAATTCGATAACATGTAGAATGACATAACAACAAATATGGCGCGAATTTTCATAACAATACATAAATCTGACCAAAAACGAAAAATATGTTCATTTACTGCAAAAATTATCACTTGATAAATATTGTTGCAATGGTCACCTGCGTCGCCAACCCCGATAATATTTTTGTTACATAAAAACTATAAAAGCACTAAGAAATCCATTTGCGTATTTTTATTTTCGCCTCCAACTTGTCAGTTGACCGCTATTGCTTTTGACAGCTGATTTAAATGGATTGCGCTCAAAAAATTTAAATTGAATAATGAAAGTCTCATTTGCGTTAAAACTCGCATACTTAATGAAAAAAATGGAGGTGAAATGTATGTATATCGATTACATACTACGTTAATACTTATTTATGTAATCAATGATAGCCCTCGTGGTTTTATCGATTTCAATGAGCTTTCTAAAGGACAAGAGCTTTTTATTATAAACCTCACTTAATGTTTTAATTTTTTTACGTAGTTTTCACTCTTGATAATATAACAATGCTGACGAAAGTAATTGTGCCAGAATACTGTGGAAAAATAAATAAAGATGTACTTAATATTCAAAAAATAGTTAATAATATTTAACTGTTCCATTTATATGGGTTGTTCGCATTCCAAGCAGCCTCGTAGCTCCAGATGATTTAGCAATAACATTGCTTATGATGTGATAGGTCGTCACCTATAAATAATAAAGTCACCCATTTGCGTGAGAAACTGATCTCAAACGTTCTAATCCGTTCCCAGAAGTAAAAACACCAATATCGATAAATCGTCTTTTTATCTAAAAGTAAAATGTGGAAATATGCAATGGCTGGGTTCATCCTGCATTGTTGCAGATGCACGAAAACACGAACAACCCATTAGCCTAGACATGCAACTTATCAACAACAACTCATTATTATAGTTGCGTAACCTCCGCGGTGAAAATGGGCGGGAAAAACGTTCCGCCATGTTGTATTCGAAAGTGTCATGGCGCGCGCTCGTCTTCCTAGGGGTCAGAAAAACAACTATTAATGTGAACAATGAAGCGTGTGAAGTATACAAACGGCTTTTAAGATTAATAGATTACTTTTTTGACTATTCACGTGAGGAAGTTTGTATTAGTATTTAATTTCGCGTCTATTTGTTCACGCTCGGTTATTATGTGACTTTTAAGTGTCAAGAAAATAAAATGAAAGTTGATTAATCTTTTTAAAGTTCGCAATGTAATTGTAGACCTGATCTGAAGACGGAACTCCGTAAATTGTTCCGCTGTTACGAAGATATGTGCTGATAATATCACATCGACTGTTTTTATCTAATGTCAGACTTTACTCTCTGAATAGTTGGCTTATGTAACATACACTACTAGATATTCCTTACATAGGTAGTTCTGATTCATTCTTGGTATCAAGTTTTCTTCACTAAATAACTTCTTACTTCAATCAATTGTAGGAATGACTTCAGTGGGAACAGTAGGTTACTATGTTAATAGGTGCACAGATTGCAACTAGGCTTATTGCAACCTCGTTTATTGAATAGTAGCAGAAGTATGTTTTGTTGTAAATTCAATTCAGATGTTCACACCAATAAAGCCATCATTCGTATCTAGATTCACATCACAAAAAAAAAACAATTGCGAATTAAAAATCCCATCACACTTAATCATAAAGGGATCTGCATCAAATTGCTCAAGATCCTGTCTGTGGCAAGCAGAGAGGAGCAGGCAATGCTCCGGTTGGAGCAGACGCACATTCGCACCGGAGAACAATATGCTCGAGTTGTTGCACACAGTATTGTCGCGTGCCGAGGTTCCCGCGCAAAGTTCCCGTGAGACAGATGACGTAGACGCCATCTTGTTTAGGGTTGCCAAACTTTGAAGTGTTTATTGTGTATCTGTTTGTGGTAGAACTTGGTTTCCACGCATGTGTTTATTACGGAGCCATGTAGATATTTTGATAATATATTTACTTCGGAACTTTAACAATTTTTGGGCGCACGGTTGGCGCAGTGGTTGAGCGATTGACTGCTGCGCTGCGTGTCGCGGGTTCGATGCCCGCACGGTCCAAATAATTGTATGACCTACAGATAGTTGTTCCATCTCTGGGTGTCGTGTATGTGAGTTTATATGTTTGTAAACGCACCCACGATAGAGGAAGAAATTCCAAGTGTGGGGCAAAGTTAATAAAAAAAAAGAAAAATGTTACACCACAAATTCTTAATGTTCAAATTACTTAGTTAAGAATATTCCCAATACCCAAGTGCTTGCAAAGTACTTATAGGGTAATCATAATTGCACAAAGCTTTGGTAAGATTTATCTTATCAAGAAACATTTATTTATTTCTCTGAAACTCAGACTTGGATTCTCGACTAATGAAAAGCTCTCACATAATTTTATTAAACTTTGGAGAGGCAACCCTATTAAAGAATTTAACAATCTCAAAGATTGACGTCCAATAAACATCAGTGGGTTCGATACCTCGGCGAGTGACGAAATGACATCGTAAGTGGAGCTCATTTCCGCGACTTTGTGGCTGAGCTGATAGGAAGTCACCGACAGACGGCTCCTTAGGTGGATTGGGTACTGAGCGTGATAGACATAAATGAAGGATTCCCTTGAAATTGCTTTGTGATCCATGTTTTAAGATTTTAAAGAATATCTTGGAAGAAACTAATTTTACAGATGGTGAAAAGGCTCTTGATATTTAAGAACTGGTTTTGCTGATATTTGGTTTGAGTGGTTAAACGCGAATATTACAATAGTTTCTGACCACACTTGAGTATCTTGAACTGGGATTGTAAAAGGAAAACCAATCTCTATGTTTTCAATTCAACCAGTTGACATTAAACAATCTTCTTTAATCAAATATAAAACTTACATGCAAGCCTTTCACATAATGTAGCCTCTAACAACAAGAAAACATTGATTCGGACAATCACATTGTGCTCAAAAAGTTAATCATCAATCATCACGTAAACGTCATCATAATGATTATTATATCACATAATTATAGCTATTGTCATTACATCACTTCTTTCACTAGATGCTTGATAGTTCTAACATAATGTGACGAACATTATGTGGAGTGCTTGCACTAAGTGAAGTCCGCGAATTTGATGCTCTTAACTGATTAAGTTTTGTTTTAAAACAATGGCGTTGTTACTTGTTGTTGTTATGGACTGTTAAATAGAGAAGTGGAGGCTTTGAAAAGAGCGGGGGCATGAGCAGAGCGATTTAACCCTTCAGGGTACATAGTCAAACAAAACAGTTAAATATGGCGTCGGAATGCAATCATACGAAGTGCTTTATTTTATTTTATTAAATCTACAAAAAATATATTTTGAGCTTTTGATTCTACAGTCTATAATCACATACCTGGTCCAAAAGTTCATGTTAAGTTTATTTCAAATGTTATAGTTAATTTATTAACTAAGTATAACACACCCACCACAAAATCAATTAACGGACCACATTATATTAAATTATCCATTAACTTTATGTAATAATTGCCATCCCCGCTACTTTCCTGGCCACACACGCATAAGTAACGCTACAATTAGAATGTTTCGCTCAAGACGCGCTTGTCACGTCAGCACATGTAGCCGTCTATATACGTCACGTCATATCACGTTGACAACTATATATACGTCACGCCACATCGCCTTTACGATGAAAGACACGTCACAGAAACATGGCTCGTAATAATTGAAGTTGTTAGGTAAAATACCCTGTAGATAATATTAGCGGCATCATGCGGCAGTCGGTAACGAAATAAATGGGCTTTGCTAAAAATACCACCTACCAACTCCTTCAAACTAATCTTCTGGTCTGCTATCACGAGCATAATAAATCTGTAATTTTCCGACTGCTGAGATACAGGCCTCAGTTAGAGGAAGCAGGCTGTTATCCACCATGTGGCTTCAATAGGGGTTTGTAGATGTCGAATGGCCTGATTATGTCGTCTGCTAGAAGACATTTAAGTAGAAAAGACTCAGGGATTTTTATATTCGAGTCATGCCTTCGACTCGTCATCGAATTTTTCATTAATAGCGGGATTTTTCCATTGTTGTGGTTACCGGAATGCCTTAAAACGGACTTGGCCTAAACTTCTACGAATACAAAGTATCCAATCTCATCTACTTTTGACACGAGTCTATATCCGTCCTCCTTGTCCACGAAACCGTGAAAAGCAGCGTTTAACATAAACCACATGATATAATCAGATTGGAGCGTGAAAGTGCATTAATTAGTGCAGGATTATCTCTTAATTGCGTTACGACGTAAATGTTTGTCTTTCGACACTCTCGAGCTGGTTTAATGCATCTGATGACGATCATATCTTGATTGTGATTTAAGTTAGAATATTCAAATCTTACCGTCGAACATTTAAAAGACCGAAAATGGGTACCTAGGTACATAATATCACATAACAACTATATTCACTTCACTACTTTACGATAAACTTAATTCCCCGGCAAATGCAGACTAGCCTTATTCTTCTATGTCCCGGTTAGAAGAGTCTCTGAGTTTGTAATTCTATCAATTTTCTTTGATTAGGTCTGCAATCACCGATTCGTCTGATTGTCATGAAAATATCTCTGATAGATAGACATAGTTATATCAAAGATATTGCTATGTGTTCCAATAAACTGTCATTGGGACCACATAGCAATATCTGTAAGTATAAATACATTAACATACCGTCCATTCAAAAGCAAATAAAATTTAACGTATGAGGGCCGATGATAAAAGGATGATTGTAACTTCCGCCGCACATCTTTACAATCTTAACTGCCGATATCTTAAATAACCAAGTCCCATACAAATCACCATAGTTTCCCCATAGAACCCTGACATAATTACTTATTGCCTCCGTTTTAAAGTTAGCCAATCACATGGCTCCGGCATACAAACTAGAGAATGCCTTAATTAGTTGGAAGAATACAAATTACTATCGTTAAGTCTGGCGCCATTTCGTCTAGTTTTCTTTAAAATGTGATAGTTATCATTTCCCGAGGTATTTTGGTTTCTAACAATATCTAAAAAACTTCAAGAGATCATCTTTACCTAAATCTCCTACCATTACAAAACTAATCACGGTCGCCCATCACGTGGCCGACCTCACTACTGGCGCCTTAACCTCGTTGCATCACAAATGACATGTAAAGCAAAAAGAGTACATCATCACTTTCTCCGAGGTCAATAGTCATTGCAGATGAGCGTGTGCCGAGTTATGTCATCGTGTCATTACGGTTCCTACCACATAGGTATGTGGCGGATATGTGACTGGTAATCTCTTCCGGAGTTGAAAATTTGATTGCAACAATCTTTTCACTAGGCTTTTTTATATTCCTAGATGAGAATATATTACATGCGTAAACTGACGCCTTTTTTCGCTGGTGTAGGCAGAAACTACAGAAAGCCACCTGCTGCGACCCTTACATAGGTACTCCTTTTGTTTCTCTTATGGTTCCTACAGGTTACTTTTTCTCGTGTATCAAGGAGACCACTATATGATGAAGGGTACTACCTTCATCATATAGTGGTCTCAAGTATGGAAGCCAGTATGGTTACCTTTGGCATGTTCTTATGAAAGTTAAGTTGCTTACAGGCTTCTCACATCATCTTTACGGCAGTGCGTGGCCACAGGAATAATAACAAATTTGTCTTTTTAAACATTTAAGTAAGGCTTTTGTAGAGTAGCTCAGATGCTGAAAGTACCATGGCCAAGTAGTACGAACGTCTCAGAAAAACAAACATATTTTCCTATTTAATATTATAATAATAAATCAACCGCAGATGAGGCTAAATAATAACTCTGTAATTAATCCGGACATGTGAGTGTCTGATATAATTGGATAATCGGAATATCTGTAATTATTCCCAGATACGGTAGCTATCAATGACGTGGGGATTCGTTGTGAACATCATAATTATTAGGAATTCACGATACTCTGATTATGTTAAATACTATGATGCATTAATATGGAAATCGGTGCTTTATATAATGTTGCAGAGCATAAAATAGATAGAAAATTATACATTAGCAGACCCAAGAATGTATAAGGGCAAGATTAAGTACAGGAATAATTTTAAACTCGTGGTATACCATGATCCATATTTGAAGTCATGTCCTCCAACTAGAATCATCAAATTGACAGTTGTTATTACATTAATCGAGTTTTTCCGTTTCCACGGCGACTAAGTCAAGTGGATGTGACTTGGAATATGGCCCAAAGGTTCTTACGACAGAGCTGAGTGTACTTAATCGCGATTCTTGACAGGATCATAAACAAGCTAAGTACGTAGGTACTATGTAAATTAATTGAAAGTAGAAACACCCAAACGCACGGAGATAACATCAAGTGTCCGTGAAAGTGGACAAACACAGGTATTTACGACACACACGCACTGACTCTGACATTTCTTACTAGATAATCTACGCACCGAGGATTTCGACCGCGGTGCGTGAGGAAGCAGCTAAACGACTGATTTTAAGAGTTATTTTGTATCAAATTGGTACATTGTTTACTTTTATGACCAAAAGTTGGTTAAATTGTAAAATTCGTAACTACATCACATCTTGAAATGATCGAAACGTTTGTGGAATTACAACAAGATTGCCGAAAGAGTTAATACCATGAAGGACGATGAAAAATTTTACTACTACGTTGTAGTTTTCAACTATATTGTAATTGAAGTACTTGCCTAACATCTCTCATAGCTAAATGTTTAGAACCCCATTACACAAAGCGCTTACTATTCTGAAACCACACAAATTAATTCTAACAAGACACCAAAACCAATTAAAGGCCCAAGGTTTACTCTTTGGCAACAAAACCGCGTCATTTATATCAATTGCCAGCAGAGTCATTTGTCGCAGATCCGCGGGGAGGTACATCACTAAGATGTGGCAATAGGGGCGAGCGGTGGGAAAGTGTGGCAACGCGGTTACATGGGAACATTGTCTTACGGCACTCGTCCATGTGTCTGATGGTCTCCTTGGATGACATGTGCTGTTTTGACCAGCTAGTACATCTTTATAATTGCTGGTTACACAATGTTGTAAATGTAGTGGCTGTTGTTAATCTTCTGGTAGTTTCTAAAACACATGTGGTAGTTTCTATAATGACTTTGTATGATAGGCTGTGTAAAAGTGAACCTCGGTTATCTAAAACACGTCAGTTAGATCTTTGGGCTTCTTAATCTTTTAAAAATTAGATAAAACTTAAGGTCTACTTATTGCTATTACTATACGTACTACTATTATTTTATTGAATCTCAATATATAATATCTCCTTCTTATATAATTCGCAACAAAAGAAATCCTGATACCTGTTAGCTGACCATAGTATAAACCCAAATATATGACATTGTCTCACCACCAGTATCTGATGTTCCACCTATCTTGTTCCAGGTGCTGCCAGCACTGCTTCTGCTCGCAGCTGCCACAGCATCTCCTAGGAAGACCTACAAACGAGAAGGTAAGCCACCACTCAGGCATCGAAACAACACTGATATGGAGCCTCTGTCATGGATCGAAACTAACTTATAGTTTAAACTTGAACAATTTAATTTTTATCATCAATATTGACGAAGAACAGTCAGTCCGGGTAGCTGAAGCCTATAAGGACCTGCTCTGAAAGTAATTTTGCTGTGGTTGCCTTTATCTAATTATTTATGTTTATATAAAGAATCAGTAACATCATCAACAGTAATTGCAACCATACCAACCAATGGCAACAGCACGCCAACCAAACATTGCTATGTTACTCGGAACATTCTTCTTATGTTCATCACAGAGGCTCTACGAACGACCATTACTTACAAATCTGAAATAAAAGCACCTATTCCCTTGTTCGCAGCACCCCTGAGCTCCTCCTACCTCCCACCTCCTCGAGGCGGTGGTGGAGGCGGGCACGGAGGTGGGGGCGGCTATAGCGGCGGCGGCGGTGGTGGTGGACACGGCGGCGGTGGTCACGGCGGCCATGGCGGCGGTGGCGGTCATGGCGGCGGTGGTGGCGGTCACGGCGGCGGCGGTGGCGGTGGAGGTCACGGTGGCGGTGGCGGCCGACCATCCTCGTCCTACGGCGCTCCTAGCCCATCAAGCAGCTACGGTCCACCTAAACCAAGTTATGGCCCACCTAAACCGAGCTACGGCCCGCCGAAACCATCAAGCAGCTACGGACCCCCTCCTTCTAAGCCATCCAGCTCCTATGGACCCCCACCATCGAAGCCTTCCAGCTCCTATGGACCCCCACCATCGAAGCCTTCCAGCTCCTATGGACCCCCGCCATCGAAGCCTTCAAGCTCCTACGGACCTCCTCCATCCAAGCCTTCCAGCTCTTATGGCGCCCCGGCGAGACCACCAGCGACCAGCTACGGAGTGCCAACTGGTCCTTCTACGACTTATGGTGCGCCTTCGAAGCCTTCGAGCTCTTATGGTGCCCCAGCATCTCCTCCTTCAAGTTCGTACGGAGCCCCCTCGTCTGCCCCGTCTAGTTCATACGGCGCTCCCTCTCCGCCATCCAGCTCGTACGGTGCTCCTGCATCTCCACCATCAAGCTCTTATGGAGCCCCTGCATCACCTCCCTCCAGTTCTTACGGTGCCCCTGCTGCCCCTCCATCTTCGTCTTACGGTGCCCCAGCCTCCCCGCCTTCCTCGTCTTATGGTGCTCCTGCTTCACCCCCGTCCTCATCGTATGGTGCTCCCGCATCACCTCCATCATCTTCTTACGGAGCTCCCTCGGCCGGTGGTAGCAGCGGTGGATTCAGCAGCAGCGGATTCGGCAGTAGCGGCTTTGGAAGCAGCGGTTTCGGCGGCGGAAGCGGTGGCGGAAGCGGATTTGGCTCAAGTGGGCCTTCTTCAAGCTATGGTGCCCCGGCTGCTCCTCCATCCAGTTCCTACGGAGCTCCTCCTTCAAGTAGTTATGGCGCTCCTAGCAGCGGCGGTAGCGGCGGACATGGCGGCGGTGGTTTCTCATCTGGCGGCGGCGGCGGCGGGGGTGGCGGATACTCCTCGGGAGGTTCCGGCGGTTACCCTTCAGGAGGTGGCCACTCTAGCGGCGGCGGCGGTGGCGGCCACGGCGGTGGTTCAGGAGGCTACTCATCCGGCGGCGGCGGCGGTGGCCACGGTGGTGGTTCAGGAGGCTACTCATCTGGCGGCGGCGGTGGCAGCCACGGCGGTGGTTCAGGAGGCTACTCATCCGGCGGCGGCGGCGGCGGCGGTTACTCGTCTGGTGGAGGCGGTGGCGGTGGATACTCCTCGGGAGGTAGCGGAGGTGGCCACTCGTCTGGAGGTGGTGGTGGATACCCATCGGGTGGTGGCGGCGGATACCCATCAGGCGGTGGCGGCGGATACTCTTCAGGAGGAAGCTCCGGTGGATCATCAGGCTTCGGTGGTGGCCACTCATCCGGCGGAGGCGGCGGCGGTGGGGTGCCCGACACCATCAGCCAGGGCTATGACTCCAACGGTGGCTATGTGTATTAGATCCTGTAGGCTTCTAGCGTCCAAGTACTAATATAAAATAGTCAATTATTAAGTTATCACAGTATCTTCAGTATTGACGTTGTGAATGTCACAAACTATGTATGTATGTATTAATGTAGGTTTCGAATGAAAACTATGTATGTATTAGATTTTTTACAAAATGGCGAAATATATGGAATGCTTCAGAACTTTATTTTAAAAGGTTTGAAAGGTTATAAAAATGTCAGAGCATTAAAAATTGGAGAAAAAGGGCAGGACTCGGGAATTATTGTGTGTATAGCGGTAATGTTAACAAGCTCGAGGCATTCCATCTATTGTCGTAACAAAATGTGATCTGCAATCGGTGGATAAAGAATTGTGAGTAAGAAGAGAAGTCTCTCTAAGAGCCGTGACGTCGCCAACTGCTTACCAAGTAAGCGACGCTTGAAAGTATTAACTTTAACTTAATTGTAATTATTGAATTAATGAAATTGTACAAAAATTTAGTTTAAGTCTGAATAATTATACTTTTTTGTATAAATTAAACGTTTTGTAAATATTAAAAATATTTATTTTATTTTCTACTTACCTTTGACAGACACAACCTAGATATCTTCCAAAATATATAAAACCTAGGAGAAAACTGAAATCATGCAAAAGTAAACTCACTTATTTGTCTCTGAATAAAAACTCATTAATTGTTATATCTTCAATCAACCTAATGATGTCACTTATAATTGGACTGAACTTGGTTTTTGTGCTCACAAGAAAGAAGCATCATTAGAACCTTTTGATTTCTGACCCAACTTCGCAGGGAAGATTAATCAAATCACCAAGTCAGTAATCACGACTTTTGAACTACTAATTGATTTGGTGAATATTATTCTCTCGTACACGATCTTGGGAAAATAAATATCATCATTAGTATCAGAAGCAGGAAAATGAATATTTTACTACAGGCGGATAAAGCATAAATACCTGTAAAGGTGATTGTTGATCTCAGTATGATATGTTTACAAGTAAACTTTTCGACTGTCGACAGCATTTCCATAACCCTAATAAAAAAGAGGGATGGAAAGATCTTAGAAAAGGGACACCTTTAGCACAAGGATAGATACAAAGAAGATATACACAAAGCAAACACAATGAACATACTATATGTTTTATTTTGATGTCGCCGGAGCGACCGCGGAATTCACAACGTTACACATTTTTTTACACATTTTTCTTTTTCAAAATATTCAACAAGAACTAGGAATAAGTCAATAGTAGGTATATCTACTAGCTAACAGTGGGGAGCCGCTTCCTGACCACAATCTCTTTAGAAACACAATAAATAACAAACGATATAAATTATATACGAGTATATGTGTAACTCAGTACAGTATATAAATATATAACTTTAAGATATCTACATATGCCAGTAAATTTCACAACAATATTTAAAGTATATTTATGTTTGATATAAACATATTCATTTTATACAGATACTATCGTGTAAAACGTTATTCAATATCTGAATTGCTATAGTAATATTAGTAAAACATAATATTATACTGATATGTATTTTCCTAGTCTTGATAATTTACAAGTTACCTAATTTTTCTTGTTTGTTTGTCCTATTTATACAAATATGCTATTGCACAATATAATTGTAATAATAACGATAAATCAGAAAGCGGCGCCGAAGAACAACAACGATACCTATATCTACTCTTACAATAATGATATGTACCATTTCACACTAAACACTATGATATGTATATACGTAAGTCACATAGAGATGATATGTATCGAGTTCGTAGTCTTAGCAAAGGTTAGGCAGGTGGATATCACATCATATATCTTTATATTCGCAACATAATATATAGAAAATATCTCCAATTTTAAACTTCAAAACGATTCATATGTAAAATGTATTATCAAAAAACAATTTGATAGCTTGGTAAGGTATCAAATATGGCAACTGTTTATCTACATTTAATATAACTTGTCGCTAAAATATGCAGTGATATGCATTTATATTTTTATTTTATACTTTGTTGTAAACACTCTCGATCTCAATCCAATAGGATAAAAGTTGCCAAAATTGACAGGATCAACTACTCGCAAGATACATCTTGATATATTTAGAAACATTACTTCAAAAAGCTTCAAATATGGACATTAACACGCATATAATATAAATATTGACGTCGGAGCTGGGAGCGCTCCGGAGCGGAGCCAGGGATCAAACACGACAATATTGTGAACACCAATACACTTATAAGTTCAAAAATAACGTTTATTACTACGAGTATCAGCAACGCTCGCCAGTGTCCCGTGGCGTCAGAAAGCTCTTTATTATATTATTACCATATTACACGTATTGATTATTCATATACAGAGAGAATTAAAAATATTTCAAATACGACTTTATTTTGTTGCGTTTCATTAGTAACTCAGCTGATTTTAGGCCAGTTCTTTTGTTGTTTAACAAACTTTCGCATTTATGGAATGATTCAATCTCCAAAATAATATATTTCTGCCCAAATTTGAATCCATACATATGCAACCCTTATAATATATGTGGGTTCACGTGACTGCAAGCGTACAATACCCGCTCTAAACAATATCAAATTACAACAAAATTTATTGTGACTAGAAAACAAAGCTTATAAAACATATCCGCCGCTAAATTGTACTAATTATTCTAGATAAACATTTGTTTTAAATATTGTTATATATTGCTTGTGCGGACTTTTTATACAAATTATCTGAATAATTAAACTATGGACGAGCCATACATTATATAGTTGTATATCAGGTAGTGAGTGATGCTTTACAAGCGATATGTATATTATATATTATACCATTTTTACATTCGTATGATGATAATGTTTGGTCAACATTACTTCGTGTACTCACGCGCACATACAGTGTCTCTACAAGCACATAAACTCTGTGCTCTTCTCTCTACATTAATTGACTCAAATAAGGAATCGTCATCAATATAAATAATATATATAAATTTTCTAACAACGAATATAATTCACATTTTGATATGTATGAGTTGCAACAGTTCGTATTATTATTTATATATTTTTCACTACAAAATAATACAGCTTAATTCATTTTTACAACAACTATTAAACATACATCTATTGCTTTAATGCATTTATTCCTACACTATAATATTTATTCTTTAAATATATTTGATATCAGTTTGCGCTTACGTCGTCATTAGTAATTAAATTAAAAGAAATCCTTCGTTTCTACAGCGTAGTATGAAATATGCGACATTTACAAAATGGTTTGTTTAAATAGGAAGATACTGATGATATGTTTCGTTTCGATCGTCTTGAGCATAACATTCTAGTCATTATTTCGAAAAATACTGAAGTTTACTGTTCCATACTTCGATGTAACGATCTTACCGAATTTAAATGAAAAAATAAGAAATAGTAAAATTTTCGGAAAATATAATCCCGCGACGGTGCGACCCCGTGTTGGTACACCAGCATGGCGCCTGTAGAGATGTATAAGTGAACTAATAAAGGTACTTATCGTCTCAGAAAGCCGTTTGCTTGCCGAATGGCTGCACTGGGGGGGGCGCGCTGCTGCTGCCAAACAGCGGGGTAGGGCCGTCGTTGGGGTCGTCTAGATCATCATCGTCAGGCTCGAGGGCAGGATTGATCCTGCCAGACTTTTCATCAGGTCCTACAAGCGTGGAGGCGGCGCCGTACATCCGGCCCGGCACTCCCCCCAGTACGGACATTTGCTCGCCGGCCTCTGAAGGCTCGTCGACGCGCCGGATGTCTTCGGGAATGTTCACAACACAGTTGAAGTAGTCGGACTCGGGGCTCAGGTAGCCGCCGTTGAACAGGAACCTGGAGGAACACGAAACACATGATATTCTATTCCAAAAACACAAAAGGCCTCCATCATCATCATTTCAGCCGACAGACGTCCACTGCTGGACATAGGCCTCCCCCAAGAGTCGCGGGAATCCGCTGGATGCGAGACGCACAGGACCGATCGATCTGACGACACATGTGAGAACCCTATGTTCAAAAGGTCATACTTAGATATTATTTCTGATGATGGTAAGAAACAGTGTGAGAACGTCAGTAGGAAACATTTTACGTTCCGTCGCAAATTGCTTCCTAATTGTTAGAACGTCTAGCAATCATACACATAAGACTACCCTCTATTTATCGATCAAAGTATTTGCAATAATATGGTTTGCAATGAATTCAGTAAATTCTATTTTTTGAATGGGGTTATTTATTTCCCTATACGTAAGTTTTATAATGATGAAGCTTAAAGTAATACACCTGAAGCATGAATGCATTTACGATACGAGTACAACATTGTACTGACCGTCGGCCTTATGATCGATGTCCGCTAACTTCTAAGATGAAAAGAGAGCAAACAAATAAAGATCTGAAAAATAATAATGAATCAAGGCAAATGTTTATCATAATCTATTTGGGTGACAAAACGACAAGTAACTCAATACTTGCATAGCGTGCCGATTACTAATTGCTAATTAAACTAAATTAAGAGGAAATCTGTGATCACCCTGGTAAGTAAGTAATTCTAATTATTATAGTTCCTTACATCATGGGTTAATCGTACATTAATCTTGAGACATTTACTTTACTTTCGCAATTATTTGATATAAATTCTCTAAATAACTCCTGTTGATATAACACGGAAAAGATATATCTCAATCTAAATAATTCTTCTGTACATGTGTTTGTCACCTAACTCCTCCTAAACGGCTGGACCGATTTGAATGAAATTTAGTGTGTATATTTGAATGGGTTCCTGGATGGTTTGAAAACACAATTGGACCCGGTAAGTGGCGCTGCTGTCGGTATGTCACCAAATTTAATTTGCTGTTAATTCTAAGGTACGGTACGAAGTTCGCCGGGTCGGCTAGTATTTTTTTTTCTTTGACAGATCGTAAAGTATCGGGATCGAGCTAGCAACTTGTTAGTAGTTGTTTGTTGTTATTAGTAAATACTTAACTAGCTAATATAGCTTTACCGTGATACATAGCAAACTGGTAGAGAAACGTACTTAATTCCTAAATAACTTGGCAACGCATTAATCTTACATCATCTGTATCAAATCTGCCTAGCCTTTTCCCAATTATGTCCGGGTTGGCTTCCAGTCTAACCGGATTCAACTGAATACCAGTGTTTTACATCGAGCGACTGCCTATCTGACCTCCACAACCCAGTAACTAGGTAACACGGTACCCCTTGTCAATACTGGTGTCAGATCTCAAGCTTCTGACAACCCATAACGACTGTCAAAGATCTTCAAATGACAGCCGGGACCAGAGGCTCAACGTGCTTCCTGAGGGTGTCGCTGGCGATTGCAATCTCGTTATGTAAAGATGGTCACCCATCCATGGACCGACCTCGGAAAGCACGAAGAACGTTGCTCGACCTTGAAGTTCCTCCATAATCTTACATCATCCATACACATTAAATCCGTGTTCCACATAAGTAAACAATGTAGTAATGTGTTCCTCTCGAGCTCATACAAGTCGTGATACACAATCACTTTCCACTCATTACAGATCATTGCGAGCGGCTGTTCGTCTGTGCGTCACGACTACAACCGATGTATTTGTCGATGATTTACTAATGGCCATCGGTAATAGTCCCTATCTAAATCTAATAGCTTGTTTTTGTTACTTTTAGTTTAAATCCTACATTTATTGTCCGGATGAGAATCTATAGGTTTGCTACCAAACTAGCAATTGCTTGATCATGGTAGCCAGAACATGCTTTTATTAGATTTTACAGTAAGAATAATCTACATGTACAGCAATGTTAGCAATTATCCCAATCCCTAAAGGTACGGGTATTATAAAGGGATGATATGTAGCATACCCTTCCATACCTACTTCTTCGATATAAATCATGATGTTTACGTGTTTTTATGTTACAAACTCTACGAAAAAAATCATTTCATCCGTGTCCCTAGAGTGTCGTAGCAGGTGATTATATGAGGGATGCAGGATACTCCGTGCTATAATAACATTACTCTACAAAAACTGCTTTGCGGTATTTAACCTAGAGATTGTCGACTAGACGTTCCGTGGAATGGGGATGTATGGGCTATGGGAATTATTAAAATCAAGAACAATTAAGTACCAAGGAAAGTATTTATCACTGAAATATAAATATACAGGATGAGTTTTCATTTTTCAAAAATCTAATGATGCGGTTTTAGTTTTCATCAAAATCGGCCTCGTGACTCCTTAGAGTGTTTTTCACTATTCCTCATAGTTTCAGATTTGGCCATCCACGACCAAAACTCATTCTGTATATATATCATTGAAGATAAGTAAACAGAAACATTACCATTATACTAATTTCACAATTCAATGTGTGCTAAACAATTGAACTTAAACTATTTTATCGTGTAGCTAAATAAACGGCGAAAACACCACTCAGTGCACCCCATCGATCGCGGACTAGCCAAGATACAAACGTTTCATCTCTTTCTACAATCGTTAACGCCTTCCATTTGTATGGTCTGACCACGTGACTTAATGTTCAGATGTGCCATTCTCATACATTGATTCGTTTTGTACTAGCGTTATCGATTGTAGATTGTCAACTTGGCTACAAGTGGAAACTATAACGCGGCAGACTTAGAAAGAAACGACGGAACGAGCTGGAGTCCTTTATAAAAGATTAGCCCGTGAATGCAGTAGAAAGTCTAGGCCAGAAATGGGTCGAGCCAGGCTTATGACAATCAGTAAACGGAAACCCGAGCAAAGTTAGCACGAGCACAGAGAATAGGGTGAATGTTAACTGCCAGAAAATAGTGAATAAGAAATCAAATAAACCAAACGGTTGTAAACATGAAAGAGACGTATAGATCATTGTTGTTAAATTCAATTTTACAACAAATGTTATATCACAGCACTTAAACTCCAATGTATTTAATTTCATACACCAACAAGTTAACAATTCAACTTCTGGCAGTAAACCTAGTAACCCTAATAGCTAACTAATAGATGTAAAGATCAAATATGACCAGACATAGTATGATATCCTACTGCAAAAATCTGCTGGTATTTCGTTTTTGATCAAACCAAATTTTTTTTTGTCTTCAAAAAGTAGGAGGATCTCATTTCGTCAGTTTTTTGAATGTGCTTCTCAGTACTTTTTACTAGGTGAACTGATTTTGATGATCCTTTTTTTTTAAAGCTGGTGAAGGAGCTGGTTTTCATGTGGTCTCATTTAGCTCATGGCGCCAAATCTCTCGGGATAGCTGCAATCGCTGGATGTCTGTTTATTGTTTACACCATTTCATAACATAACATCACGTCGGTACGTAGATGTGTACAGGTCACCCTGGAACACTCCCATTCCCCTGGTATTGTTCAAGTTCATGTTATTCGAGTAATCTATTCTGGAATTATAGGTTAACACTACAACCTTACTATAAAATTTACCCATTACACCACAGCTAAAAAGTTAAAAATAAAAAGCCTGTTTTACGAAAAAATACAACTGATTTCCTAATAAAAAAACTACAAAGCGAAATACATATAAAATTAATTTCGAAAGTCGGTGTTCCTGTTTTCGTTTTTTGTTTTTTTGACAAAGACTTCTAAAATTGAAGTTAAGTTTCACTTTGTAGTGCTTTTATTTGAATGATTTTTTTTTATGAATGATTTTTGACAGAGGATTTGCAGGTAAACTGGCATCCCACAAATTGCGGCAGCCACAGACTGAGATGAGAGTTGTCATCCTCATTTTTCATATTTTCAACACGACTTTCTTTCAAATGATGTTGGATTCGCTAGAAAAGCTTTTATATTAGGGGTTAACTATCAATTAAGTTACCTAATTATGGCTAGATGTTGCCTGGCAATCCTGCAACAATCTATTCAACTATCAAGTATAATTTATTAAAATACCTGCAGATTATTAACCCATATATGAATGTTACTTGTCCGAAAAAAAGATTATTTTATTTTTATTTATTGCAGTGGGATCTTAGGCTAACAGTGGTCAAACATCATAACGATCAAATTCTCGCACTTCCTCCATCTTAGTGATAATAAAAGTGGCGAAACATCTGTTTGTGTGCATGTCTTAGCACCTGCTTATGACACGGATTGTTATGTAAGTTATTTGATTGTAATGTTTATTAATTGTGAATGGAAGATACTAATGTGATTGACTTTAGTTTCTGGGTGGTCAAGAGATTAGAATAACAGTAATAATTATCATCATCATAATGTTTATTTCTCCTTACAAAAACATGACCTTATGGAACAACTTATACATTCAATTTAGAAGGGAACATTTTGCAGTTAAGTGAGTGTGAGCCGCTGGTGTCTGTTATAGGTGTTAGCCTGTATTACAGATCACCAGGTCCTCACCCCATGAACAACAGGTATAACATAACAAATATTTAATTAAATAGACAAGCGTTTGATGAGACTTGTAACCAAAACCTATCTGGTAAATTAAGGCGACAGCTTCAGCAACGAAAAATAAATATCATAATGCCACAAAGCAATATTTGAGTTTGATTGTGCGTGGAGTGGGTGTGTGTTGTGTGTGTATGTATGTGTAAGTATATATGACTGTTTGGGTATGTGTGTTTATGTGAGTGAGTGTGTTGGTGATGAAATGATTGTGCGATTATACCTGGCTATCAAACGTTATGACTACTATAAAATTTGATTATAATTCAACATTCAATGATGTAATGTAATAGATTCTAAGAATTCGGAATATCTAGGACTCCCGCGTTAGTCTAGCTAGTGGTATCAAACGCTATACTGCTGAGTTTGAGATCCTCGTTTCGATACCCGGGTCGGTCAAAGTGTTATTGGGTTATCCCTTCTGGAATTTTTCAGTAGCAGCCCGGAATCTAGACTATATGGAACTTATATATAACTGGTGAAATCGGTGCCCCACTGCCCAACCGTTCGGGAAAAACAGGCGTGATGTTATGTGGACTATTTCAATTTACACTAAGCATTTTCGTGCGCGTATTCCATCTTTCAAAACATTCCTTGCAATGCCAATAAAGTTATCAAAAAATAAAAGGCCCGTTTTGACAGCTATAAAAATACTTACTAATAATTATACTTGATGCTTGAGAATGATACTCGTTGTTATAGTGTATGGGTAACATAGTAATTAATTAGGATTATGAATTTGAGTTTTCAATTTCTTACGTAGAAAGTTATCGTGGCATGTAAAATGAGAAACAACAACGGACTTCTTCGATTGTTGAAAACCGATTATTACTAGACTACATATTGTACTGAAAACCGTTGGTTTTATTATTAAACTCAGCTGTTTGGGTTGCACAAAACTTGTACTACAAACCTCTGCAGCCCAATATGTTCGTGCCATAGACATCATATATGTAAGTTTACGATCTGTAGTTTGTGCTAACGTTTACTCACGATAGCAATAAATCTGATGGGAATCGGACCTATAACCTCTCCACCAACCTTAGCTGTCAACAGCCAGATATCACCTTTACTAAGTTCTTGAAGCTACTAAATAAACTCAATTATCGGCCAAGTAGTTTGTCAATTATTAAGGCGATACCCTGACCAAAAAAATCAGCATGAAATATGAGCATTCCTATTGGCCTAGCGGCACTGGTGGCGCATGAATTACAGTAGTGAATACGCCCAGATTATAGAATAAAATCTTTATAAAATCGAATTTAAGTCTTTTGAAAAAATAAATACGACAAAAATGTTCGTTATTAAATTGTCTATCCATTAGCGTTAGTACAAAAAAAAATAACACTTTATGAGGAGATGCATGCTATCAATAATTATTTCTCATTTCTATGGTTTTAATGGAAGGAGATTAGTGAAACATATACCTCTTCAAAAAAAAAAGTATACGACCATTTTAGAATCAATAATATGTAGAAATTTAATGTTTTTTTTTATTAGTGGAAATTTATTTTTAAATAACGAGTAGATAGCTCCTAAATACAGCACGAAAAACGGCTAGCGCGGCGTTTTGCTCGGGGTACCGCCTTAACATCCGTAACGTATAACTCCAACATATACTTCAACAATAAACCGACCTTATTTTAGTAACCCTCTTAGTCCTTGAATACTTAATTTAAAAGGCCTGACCCCGCGGCCGTAATGCGGGTCCCTACGTACGAAGTGCTCCATCCAAACGAGGCCCTCGGCTTAAGAGATACTTCCGGGAACCCAAGTATGTTTTAATATCTCTCTTAAAACGGGCACAATTTTGATATTAAATTATAGATGTACATACTGCGGACTGGCGTTGTTACCGAGGCAGGCCTAAGAAAGAGGAGGTGACGATTTGGACTCGTTTTTAACGGATTGGCCGGAGAAGCGAAGATACAACAATAGGTTAAATAAAAAAGTATCATTCAATCTGCCTAGCCTTTTCCCAACTATATTAGGGTCGGCTTCCAGTCAAACCGGATTCTGCTAAGTACCAGTGTTTTACATGGAGCGACTGCCTATCTGACCTCCACAACCCAGTAACTGGGTAACACGGTACCCCTTGGCAAGACTGGTGTCAGATCTCAAGCTTCTGACTACTCGTAACGACTGTCAAAGATCTTCAAATGACAGCCGGGACCAACGGCTTAACGTGCTTTCCGAAGCACGGAAGAAAACTCTGTATGTTGAAATGGTCACCCATACTCGGACCGACCTCGTCAAGCGTTGATGATCGACCAGTGCGGCTGGTATTATTTAGCCACGAGCTAGTTAAATAAAAAAGTATTGATTCAAATTTAAATTCATCGTAGGTACCCGTAAAATCTCTAATTATAAATATTTTATGTCGATCTAAGAGTACCTAAAGCAAACATCTAAACACATATTGAAGAAACGAGAATTGAATTTAGTCATGTTACCAAAATTACTAATATCACATAAAAGTAGATCCACTACTAAACATATATTACCATTTACCTACAACTAGAAAACTAATTTCAAAACCAAATTGCGAGAACATGGAAAAGGTCGAAAACTAACAAAAGCAACAAGTTTTATAAAGAGCTTGTTGTTGCTACCCCTGTTCAATATTGAACAACTGTCTAAATTATTAATACCGCTGAATATGTCCGACCCAACTTTAAGGAATATTTGATCAAACTCCTCAAACATTTGAGCCGTTTCAATTATCTTCGACTCAAAGACTGAAAATGTATTACGAAATACATTTTTGATGAAAAGCCGTCTGAAACTGTAACTTCGTAACTATCAATTCAATTCAATTTTATTCATTTACAATATACATTGTCGCATAATATCGGCTCTCTGACAGGTGCCAGACAGTGTAATTTTATCAGAGATGGCGGTAGTCCAAATACCATAAATCCATCCACCCAGGTTTATTATGCCTCAGGAATGCCCATGCTTTTTAAACTACGACAAAGAACGGTCACGACAAAGTCATCAATCAACCAAAAAAAAAAACAAATTCGGTTCATCCGTTTAGGAGCTATGATGCCTCAGAAAACACACAAATACACAGATACACACTTCTCTTTTTAACCTCGACGGGAAAAAAATAAGTGTTATAACTTTATAAATTTGATGTGTGTACCTGTGGTGTTTGTATATTTTTGTTTAAATGTATTTGTGAACCGAACCGATTTCAGATTTTGATTTCGTAAACAGTAAAACGCCCAAAACTTTTGAATGACTGAACCTGTCACCTTTCATTCAAAAAACTTAATGAAAATCGGTTCATCGTCTGTCTGACCTGTCTCTATCTATTTCGGGATAGGTTTCTTTGTCTCAGATTTGCTGAATACTTGATAGGAAAAAGTTATGTTCCTCTCTTAGGCAGAAGATATTACTAGAATAGCCCAAATCTACGTAGGTAGTCTGGCTGACAGCCAAATTAAGATAAATACGCCATGATAACTACCTTTGCAATGCAGTGGTGGCCTAGTGACTTCGATGAAGAATACACCTAGATTCCCGGTCAGCGCTTCAAAAACGGGCCGAAAAATTGGGGTCACAAATACCTTTGTAGCCCTATTTCAAAATTAGTATAGTCCAATCATAGCCTGTAAAAATGCCGCAATTTGCGTTCAAAAACTATGAAAATAACCACCGTAACACCTTAATTTTGGAAGGAATATCTTTTTTTCGGTAAGTTTATATCATTTATCATTTTACTTTATGAAAAGCACTATCATTAAGTGCTTTTCATAAAGTAAAATCCGAATTAAACAGAGAATATGAATCAATTACCAAATATTATGATTGTTTGACCAAAGTTTGCGTCGAAAAAGCGAACGCGCCAACTATTGTAACAAATATTGACTGTTCTGGAACAGAGAATGCATGGAGTATTTTGTAAAGCTTTTTTTTTTGTGATCCGTGTTTTTTGACGTCTAATAGAAATCTCGTCAATTACTGAAGAATAAATTAATTCCTTTCCCGTTTTAATAAATTCTTTTAAATTTCAAAGCACACAACGACTCGTTAGTAAAACCAGGCTGTGATCTATACTAACATACCATCTGCGTAATGTTCTTCTTACATGTGGAAAAACTTTATTGAAACATTTTCTAGCATAATTGTACTCAGCAGGCAAATGACAACGGAAAGTAAAGACGTAACGGGAAAAATAAAGTAACGGAAAGTACCTGCCCACGAATATATTTATATTTTTAAACTGTCTCTTTATTCGAGCGAACAAAACAAAAAAAAAATATTATTCAAATCGATCCAGCCGTTTTTGAGTTTTAGCGAGACCAACGAACAGCAATTGATTTTTATAATATAGAAAGATTTATAATAGAGGTAGATAAGAGTGTTCGGCCATTTGAGCTCATTATTTTCGTTTCTGATTCTTAATCTAGTATTTTTATAGATCGATGATATCAAAAATAATTGAACGTTTCGACTCCACTCATTCCTTGTCCAAGCACGAAAATAAATTAAAAAAATTCGAATTTCGAAATGTTTTTTTTTTGGCTCATTGTAATTTAGTCTTTAATACTTGCGTGTAAGACAAAATTTGTATTGAGCTCATAATTTTTTTATTGCTTTTTGTACATCGTTTTGTGAATGCAATTTTAAACATTGCATTTAAGGTTGAATTTGCATTAATATATATTTATTCCAAGTAAAATTCTTAGAATTACCTAAACACAATTGGCGTCAGTTTTGAAAATCTGTTTTGTATGGGATCCTATATCTAGGTGTATTCTTCATCGAAGCCTAGTGATATCGGCCGCAACTTATAAGCAGTAAGTCGTTGGTTCAAACCCAGGTAGGCGCTTTACTTTGTTTAAATTATTTCACCACCTACTACACCTACTACACCTACCAACACCTACTCAAAACAGTGAACAAAAACATCGTGAGGAAACCTGTATGTCCTAGAAACAAAAATTCGAATACATGTGACATCCACCAACCCGCACTGGGCCCGCGTGGTGGATTACGGCCCATTCCCTCTCATAGAGAGGAGGCCTTTGTCCCAGCAGTGGGGACATTAAAAGGTTTATGATGAACTACCTTTGCAACGAATCAATTACCTATTTATTAATAAAAACTTTTTATATTTTTTGTGTATATAAGGGTGCAACTCTGCCAAACTTTTTAGTGTACAGGTGTGATTTTATGTTATGTGTCAAAATTTTGCCATTCAAAAGTCCTGTTAATTACCTTTTTTTATTTAAATGATATGGTTTCTTTTTTTATTTTATTTTAATTTTATTTTATTCCCTTTGATTTCACTTTATGTTTGTTTAAATTCTTATTTTATTTTATGCGACTTATAAATGACAATTTTGTGCATGCCTGTAAGTGACTTGCTTACACAGGATCTTTTTTGAATTGTATTATCTGATATTAATTTGTAAATGAGTCGTTGGTGTGCCTTGTTCAATAAATAAATAAATAAATGGTTGCGCTTGACCACTATCTCACCTGATGGTAAGCGATGATGAGGTCAGAGGAGGAGCACGCTTGCCTAGAAGTAACCTATTCTCTCTTACCCCTAGTTTGTAGCGATCAGGAAACAAAGACTCCTGCAGGGAATTCCACGCCTAGTTGAAATTAATAATTTGATTTTGGAAGGGGCGAAATCGTCGAATTTCTTCAAGTCATAATCTCGTAATGTTCCTGCCCAGTCCCTAGACAAGTGATATTCTATCATCGCAAGCGTGGCGATAGCGTTTGTCAACAAGTAAAATTTCACAATTTAAAAACCCCCGACACATTTATCTTGGGAAAACACCCTGATTCTAACAGTAAAATAGCCATAACTTTTGAACGGCTGAACCGATTTTATTCAAACATAGCTAAGAACACTCTCGACAAAATTACCTTTCAAACAAAAAAAACTAAATCGAAATCGGTTCATCCGTTTAGGCGCTATGATGCCACAGACAGACACACAGACACACAGATACACAGATACACAGATACACAGCAACACACGTGAAACTTATAACACCCCTTTTTTCCGGCGGGGGTTAAAAAAAACCCCGACGCATTTATCTTGCGAAAATACCCCGATTCAAACAGTAAAATGCCCATAACTTTTGAACGGCTGAACCAATTTTATTCAAACATAGCTAAGAACACTCTCGACAAAATTACCTTTCAAACAAAAAAAACTAAATCGAAATCGGTTCATCCGTTTAGGCGCTATGATGCCACAGACAGACACACAGATACACAGATACACAGATACACAGCAACACACGTGAAACTTATAACACCCCTTCTTTTTCCGGCGGGGGTTAAAAAGGCAACATTGTATGGGATTGACAAGCGATATCGAAAAATCACGTGATCAATCCTTTACATTTTGACATTTCGTCGTCTTCGCTGACATCGAATGCCACTTGTGCAGAGTCTCGGTCACCTGTCACTTGTGGTCGGCGCACTACGGTTTTTCCCTCCAATCTATCTGTCACACTATTATACTGACTCCTTTTTCTTTCCTATCAATCCTCACACAATCTTTCCGACTTCTATAAAAGTATTTTTCCATAAAGTGGTTGACTGTTATCATATTAGAGTGTGTCGGAAACTTCAACAGTCGAGTTTGAGCACTCGAAGGGAATTGAATCAATCAATTTGTATGAACGATCGCTTTTAGGATGTTACGTCTTATTCAACTTAGATATTTATGGAATTGGTCTGAAAAGGGTGTTTTTGCTTTTATGAATATTATAACTTTATGAAAGGTTTTAAGCTGTGTAGAAAACTGCAGTTGTTTTTTAATATATGATACCTTGGTTGAATATCGATATTTAAAGTCATTTAAAAATACTCGTATATTAAAAACCTGAATTCCTGATGGCTTAACGCGATTTGATTTATACGAGTGTAACACCCTTAAGCTGTAAATAAATAATTTGCAATTGTACGTTCACATGGATGTAATGCCAAGCAATTCAACCGATTTATAGTTGAATTTTACTTAGAAATTACGTGAGAAGACTAAAGGGGTTTCGAACATTGAAATCGTGACTGGGAAATCTAGGGACCTATGTAGACCACTCACTAAGTGACTAATGATAATAAGCCTAAACGATAGCAAAGTCATGACTAAAAAAATGATACAGTTATTTTTACTTCCTGAAAAAAAACACATAAGCCTCAATATTCACTAATCTTAAACTGCATACAAAATATGTCAAACTCTTGCCCGTTTGACTAATAGATCAACTGGAAAGTGAAGATGTCGATTGCAGTTCAAAAGGCTAGAGAAAAATCAACCCTTAAAAATTAAACAAAAAAGGCATACTCACACAGACAACCACGAGATAAACGCCAGCGTGAACAGTGACATGCTCATCGCCATGGTGCGGAAGGGGAACAGCTGCACCTCATTGACCGGGTCCCAGCCGGGGTAGTGGATGAGTGGCGGCAGCCCCAGCATCTTCTCGCCGCCGGAGAGCCGCACGAGCGCCGCCACAATGTAGGCGGCCAGCGAACCGTACGTGTTGCAGTACTTCTTGAAGTGCACCACCATTAGCAATTGCGGGAACAGGATCACGTACACCAGGTCCGAGCACATCGACCTGGAAGATTGGGGATGGTTAGTTGGGTTCTTTAAAAGTATTTGGTTACTTTGATTTGTAGCGACACAAAATTCTACATCGCGCCAGCAGTTTTCGGCGTGATTTGAACATAGGTAATTATATAGTCCGACAACAACCGTCGGGCAGTTGGCCGGACCTGTCACAACACAACCAAGGAGGTCATGTCCGAGACATGTGACGAGTCAATGCCCCGGGTTCAGTCAATATGCGCCCGGCGCCATGCCGTGTACTGATGGTCGCCGGAGCTTACAGCTCTGCGCCAGGCGTGCATTGCTGCGCGACGCCGGTACACCAGGCACGGCAGGCTCCGTAACCACCCTCCAGAT
Organism: Orthosia gothica; assembly: GCA_949775005.1. Lineage (NCBI taxonomy): Eukaryota > Metazoa > Arthropoda > Insecta > Lepidoptera > Noctuidae > Orthosia > Orthosia gothica. Next base: position 39,315,837 of record OX459037.1, read on the forward strand.
ACGGAAACCATTGAGCTATACGAGAGGTACAGAGCGGCGAGAACCGCCCTCCGAGCGGAGATCAAGCGGGCCAAGCGCCAGGCCCGCGAGGAGTCGCTGGGGACTCTGAACAAGTGTTAGGGTGCCAAAATAAAGGTTTATACAACTTTATAGCTGACTATCTCTCATTCCGAGATTCTTGCCCTAATTTGACTAAATTTCTTGGACTATCTCATCAGCATGGTTCTTGCCTCGCGGTACCATAGACACAACCTGTATGTGAGACGTGTGGTTACCATAGAGTAGTCTAAAGAGTATAAACTAACTACGCTCGAAGCAATTTCGTAAAAATGTCAGAAAATGCATCATGTAACTTCTTAACCATCGGAAATGGCACTAGCACAAACAAAAACAAACTCATCATTGAAAGGACTTTAATTCCCTCGACACATTAATGTGCCTAAATCAATCCATAAATTTACGTTAACGCAATATTTATATAGCCCAATAAATATATGGCGTAGGCTCATTGCGCCATGTTCCTTTCCAAGCTGATCGTCCTGCGTGTGGGTAGCTGTAGGTACGGGTACAATTAGAGCGTCGCGCTGTGGCCCTGGCATCCTCACGAGCCATGGATTGCGCTTCTCACTGTTTATGATACCATCAAATGATGAATTGATGGCTTCAACTGCCACAGCATATAAATTAATGATAAGTGTTCCAATATAAGTCGTGAGCGATATCAATTGGGGCACTGTTGTGTAATGTTTTAATTTGGTGCGAAAATTCGTGACTCCTTCGAACGGTAGATTCGAATTATACCTACAATCAAATTATTTTACACAAATAACCCTTGATGAGTACGAAATATAAAACGAATTTCATATTCTGTGAAAAGATACAGAATTCAATAAATAACAATGAATGGCTGGTTTGTTCACGTAAATTCTAAAAAGGGCCACTTTAGAATACATTATGTTAATGCCAATTTCAACGACCAAACGTTTCAAAGTAATCAGAACAATACAGGTATTTATGGAAACATAATAAGCATTCGAAAGAGTTAAACAGAATACGCGCACGGTTGGCGCAGTGGTTGAGCGATTGACTGCTGCGCTGCGTGTCGCGGGTTCGATTCCCGCACGGAACAAATATTTGTATGACACACACATTTACACTTACACACACACACACACAAATTTACATATTTACATTTTTTTATTTGTGTGTCTACAGAGAGGTGTACCGGCTCTGGGTGTTGTGTATGTGAGTTTGAATGTTTGTAATCGCATCCACGATACAGGAAGCAATTCCTAGTGTGAGGCAACGTTTTTTTTTTAAAGAAAGAATAAATAAAGAGAAATAAGCAGCACCTTTGTACTCTGTTTTCATGACAAATTACCGTGCCTTACTGACTAAAAGAAACTGATATACATAGATGACCTCTTTATAAGCACACAGCTAAACCCAGGATCAGATGCTAAAACTTTTAACACGTCTTTTAAAATGCAGTTCAGTTTCAGGACAATGTTTTGCAAAAATAAACAATTTCACTCTTCGCCCAAGGCAGAGTAAAATTAGTTAGGGGTTTAAATTTTCAATTCGCCCCCACACACCCCTTTCACCCCCATTCCACAGACTACACGGCATCCAATTTCGATGCAGGTGTGAGCAGATAGATCCAATCGACCGTGTGCCCGCGTGTACCCTCCGGAAATACCTGTAGGGGGTTAAAGGGGGCCGAATAGGGTTGTAATGTGCAGCTGCCAGGATTTTGTTCTTATCTTAGTCTATAATCGAATTTGTGGAAATCTTGATTTTGGTTACCAATCAATTATCTTGTAACTTATTGTGTGAGTGATTTGTTACTTGCAACGTTTTTGAATTGCTGGTGATTAAAGCTCGTACCTTCTTTGTATGAGAAGAGCCCAGTGGGACAGATAAAGGCTTGTATAGTATTGTTTAAAAAAAATTAACCAAATTCATTTAATGCTTTCAAACTAAAACTCCAGCAAAGTTGTTGTTTGATTAGTAGTAATAAAAATAATTATTAGGGCTACAATTCAGATATGACAGTAAATGTGATCTTTAATTTTTCTAAAATATTTGTACCGCAAAGCCCAATATAGCTTCTTGAATAAATTTTTTATCTCGAAACTAAACTAACTATTATTTAAGTGGTGTACAATAAAGTATTTAATAAATAAAAACCGGCCAAGTGCGAGTCGGACTCGCGCACGAAGGGTTCCGTACCATTATCGCAAAAAACGGCAACAAAATCACGTTAGTTGTATGGGAGCACCCCTTAAATATTAATTTTATTCTGTTTTTAGTATTTGTTGTTATAGCAGCAACAGAAATACATCATCCGTGAAAATTTCAACTATCTAGCTATCACGGTTCATGAGATACAGCCTGGTGACAGACAGACAGACAGACAGACAAACAGACAGACAGACAGACAGACGGACCGCGAAGTCTTAGTAATAGGGTCCCGTTTTTACCCTTTGGGTACGGAACCCTAAAAACTATCTCGTGACAACCCTGCTTACGTGTAGAGGTAAAAGAGTATAAGGGAGTGTCGGTAGTTTAGATTATGTTTCAATTAGCAAGTCGTCCTACTGTGAGAGAAGTAATCCCTTTGCATACGGAGCCGAGTAGTTCCGGGGTGAGCCGAGCGGAGCCAAGCATTAAGAGTATGTCATGCTCTCTCAAGTGTCTCTCTGATGGTGGCTGCAGCGTTACGTATAGCGCCGGAGAGCTATACGTAAGCCACGTTAATAAAATGAAGATAAAAAGGTTAAAATTAAATTAAAGCTATGAAAATTAAAAAAGGATATAGAGTATAGAACTATGGGCAGCTTGGCACGACGTGGGCAGCTATCCAGGCAGCAGCTCGGACAGGAAGTCGTGGAATGTCCGAGGTAGGCAGGTGATCAGGCAGCAACGACGGACATGCAGGCGATCGGGCAGGTAGGCAGGTCAGCAGACACCACGGGTAGGTGGACAAGGCAGGCAATCAGGCAGGTAGGCAGTAAAATAGATAGCAGGACGGATAGACAGGCAAACGGGTAAGTATACGTAGGCTCCGAGTGGTGTGGAGGCCGGCTATGGCTCAATACGCCAAACAGCGAGGCCTTTGATGCCACGAGATGGCCGTTGAGGGTAAGTTTTCCAGGCAATAATGCTCTCGGGAACCACACAAAATATATATTTAATTGGAGCACTTTAAATAATAATAGTTTTACATAAGCTGATAATTCACCGTTTTAAGAGTTTCAGAATAGAAAATACACTTTGTATTCTAGTACACAGTATAACCCACCATCAGCGTTTAGACCAGAGTCTAGACTAAAAAACTGAAGCCCGTTTTTCATTCGTTCTGCCATCCCTTCTAAATTTCAAATTCAAATCTCAATAAGACCAGAACGAATAAAAACGGCTTTACAAAGGCGGGTCAATCTGCGCTGACCTTACAATAATGTACAACTAGCTTAAGGAAAGGTCTAGGTAGTCCATGGTACCTATGGTATGTCTATGGCTTTAAGAAAATAAAATAGACAGACAGATGTCATGTCAGATGAAAATGTCAGAGTATAAAAAATTCCATAATTTTGTAAATAAGTAATATAAATTAAGTTAAAGAATACAAATCAACCAGAGATAACTAAAAATATGCTTTACAGGTAATAAGAATATCAAAGAATACTTATAAAAGAGTTACAAAACTTGATACAATATCAAAAGATATGAATATGGTTTGTAGAGTGTTGTGAAACGTAAGTAGACGTGGAATAAATACCACATGGCACATGTGTTAGATCATTCGGTTCCTATCGATCATAGCTTCATTTATTTGTTTGACTATTCAAAAGTGCCTACCTTTAAATGGTTTACTGAAATAATTTATTTTACATCTCTCATGTTCGGTAAGTAGGTTCTTATTACCTCCAAATGGGGCTTGTAGGTGATTAATTAGCGCTCTAGGGTAATAATGTAGCTATAAAAGCCCTAGGGCGGTAAGTAATAAAAAAAAAACACTTCTTTCTTTCAAAAAGTTCGCGTACATCTAACCATCATACTGGCAATAGACATCATACATTCAGCCCAATGACCAAAGAGGTCGCTTTGCTATTCAGCCTTGTCTTCGTGTGAGTATAATAGTCATCAAGGAGTTTTTGGCGGGATTTTTTCGAGTGAAGTTCAGCGGTTGTTAATATTATTTGCAAATTGATTCCTAGTGGATATTGTGATATAAAAAAAAAGTGATATAAAGGTTGACTGGTAGAGAATGCCTTGTGGCATTAAGTCCGCCTATGTACCACTATTGTACATGAAGTTTAAATAAATAAATAAATAAATAAATAAAATTGGTGCAGTTTTGTGTCTCAACTGTCTACGCAACTGGACAATATGTGAAATCATTGACAGAAGCGATTTCAGGATAGTGGAGCGGAGAATTTTATTGTAGTATTGACTACCTCCGCAAAGCTTACTGGGAAGGCTGACTCGATACAATGTGCTGCCAAATACTCCAAAAACTATTAGAATCTGTTACACCCGTATTCTAATGCATACTAAAGAATGTTAAAATTGCACTGAAGATTAGGCGGTATGGTCCAAGACCTTAGCCTGCCCGAGAAGGGCGAACAAAAAAAATAATAAAAAAAATTGTCATCAATTTTAAATATCGAACGGCGAAGCTCAATTTCATTCTTGAAAAATAAATATTTTTTTTATATGTTTTATTCTTGTAATGCCGGTTTTTTTCTACTTACCTCACAATCGAGATGTAAAGCAGAATAGTTAGCTCGAGTGTTATCATCAATTGCAACCTCGAACTATAGGCGCCCTCGCTGCGCTCGTGCGCCTAAATATCTCGGGCTGCAATTGATGCCTTACAGCCCTTGGCTACTAATCTACTATTACATCTCTCATGTTCGGTAAGTAGGTTCTTATTACCTCCAAATGGGGCTTGTTGGACTAATTAGCGCTCTAGGGTAATAATGTAGCTAGAAAAGCCCTAGGGCGGTGAGAAAATAAAAAAAAAACACTTCTTTCTTTCAAAAAGTTCGCGTACATCTAACCATCATACTGGCAATAGACATCATGCATTCAGCCCAATGACCAAAGAGATCGCTTTGCTATTCAGCCTTGTCTTCGTGTGAGTATAATAGTCATCAAGGAGTTTTTGGCGGGATTTTTTCGAGTGCAGTTCAGCGGTTCTTAATATTATTTGCAAATTGATTCCTAGTGGATATTGTGATATAAAATTGGTGCAGTTTTGTGTCTCAACTGTCTACGCAACTGGACAATATGTGAAATCATTGACTGAAGCGATTTCAGGATAGTGGAGCGGAGAATTTTATTGTAGTATTGACTACCTCCGCAAAGCTTACTGGGGCTTAGGCTGACTCGATACAATTTGCTGCCAAATACTCCAAAAACTATTAGAATCTGTTACACCCGTATTCTAATGCATACTAAAGAATGTTAAAATTGCACTGAAGATTAGGCGGTATGGTCCAAGACCTTAGCCTGCCCGAGAAGGGCGAACAAAAAAAAAAAAAATAGTCATCAATTTTAAATATCGAACGGCGAAGCTCAATTACGTTCTTGAAAAATAAATATTTTTTTAAATGTTTTATTCTTGTAATGCCGGTTTTTTTCTACTTATCTCACAATCGAGATGTAAAGCAGAATAGTTAGCTCGGGTGTAATCATCAATTGCACCCTCGAACTATAGGCGCCCTCGCTGCGCTCGTGCGCCTAAATATCTCGGGCTGCAATTAATGCCTTACAGCCCTTGGCTACTAATCTACTATTAATTTGATTTGTAATCCTACTCTAACGATGTTTGCAATTGATTACTCATGTATACCATTCTGAAGTTGCCGAATTGAAGATTTTTCATTATTTGTTGGGCTACACTAAGGCCCTTTAATAAGCCAAAGCTAATTAATAGATTGGGTTCATATTAACAGTGCTACGGACTAGAGAATCGAACTTACGAAATCAGAATAGCGATCCCGATTTCGTAAGTCTCTAAAGTATTTCGTAAGTCGATTCAAATATTGATTCAAAATGACATGCCAGATTTGCGGAAAACTAGTTTTCATAGCTTGCAACTCTACGGACTTAATCAACTTAAGCCTATCACAGTTCGCTGGACATCGCGTCGGCGTCGCCCTGTCCCCTGTGTCCATTGCGTTTATGCCCGTTTCCAGTAACGCTATTGCTAAGCGTCTCCATCATTGACTACATCATCACTTACCATCAGGTGAGATGGTAGTCAAACAGCCTACCAGAAATTAAGAAAAAAAAAATGGGCGACCTCCTATGAAAGTGCCTTGTCGGTTATTTCCAAAAAGGACGAGGTTATGCACACGCCGAGCTCTTTAGTAAGAGATATTCGTAATGGCACGATGCAATTTAAAGTGTGTCGATAGGGGATAGGTAGGTACGTCTTTTCTTGTAAAAATTCAAGTGCTAATCGGTTGAATTGCATCGAATTCCATTTCGCTTATTAAAAATCGATTATATATCGAAGCGCGTCAGCAATCAGAAAGTTCGCTCAGTTCTTTAGAGTTGACTATAAAAATAATAATAGTTAACAACAATATTTAGGCATACTGAGTGCTAGCGAGAACTGGCCATCAATCGCATAGTGTTTCGTCGTTTAGTCCCTAATAGCAGCCGATCTCTTAGGTCGCTTGCATCACCCTCGCTGCCCCATTGCACACATAATAACATCGTAAAAACATTACCCGATTAGAGTAATGGGTGATTATCATATATTTTCGGTATCGGCCATTAGCTGCTCGTGGGGATGTGTCTCAATGGAATGATGATCGTAATCGCTCTGTGCTACAGCGCTGCACCTGTAGTAGTTCAAGTGTAACATGTTCTGTCTGTATGTCTATGAGTGACAATTTTGAAAGTTTTAGTCATGCGGACTGCAAACAAAAGTGAAAACTTTTAAAATCTGTGTTTTAGTGTTATTCTATTACACGTCAGATTAACATGTCGACGAAGCTGTCACATCAGCATGTCGCTAACGCAAACACATAAGTTTTGGCCCTAACAAAAATCGCCCAAAGCGACTATAGAAGATTTCATTACAAAATTGAGGTATTAGATCAAGGCGTACGTAGGTTTGAATGGGACTAGCCGAAATGCATTTATGGTGACTGGGTAGATCATGGTGAACTACATAAATTATTCAGCTAAGGTGAAAGGGAGAGGACGCCACAGACAAGGGTGGCGTGCATGTTTACAATCACCAAGATTTTAGGAAACAAGGGAGTAGGCAACTTTGGATTAAAATGCATTAACACGAACTACATACTATATTACTCGTATTAAATTCATAAACAATAAGATTTATATAAAATACATATTATGTAAGGGGAGAAAAAGGGCTTTAACTAAACTTATGTCCAAAACCGGGCCATTTTCATTGTATAATAAAATACATATACAACTATATGCGTACTCATATGATTGCGACCGCGTCTCACGGGCCCGGGCAGCGATTATTGATTGCAACAGCTCCAAACTAATGAGAAATAAATGTTTGTGTGTCATTGGAGTATTACACCGTGAGCTATGGGGACGCTTAGACATTGAGACGAACATTACTTCGTAAAGATCACTTCGGAGTGTCTGGACGCAAATAGTATTCAAACTCGCTTCATTTTAAATCAAATCGTCGTGGTTTTAGATATTGGATCTGATTTTATTGCGAATAAATGTATCTATAACTGTTAGATGTATGTGTGGGCCCGCCTCCTACAGTTGCTAATCAAACAGTACCTATTATTTATTTTATTATGTAAATAACGAACCTCGCACTGGAAAGTCTTGCAGCAATTACAGCAATGGAGCACAAACTTATAGCTAGGTACTAACAACAAATAAGTCCAGGTTTCCTCACGATTGTTGCCTTCCTTCATGTAGGTACAGATATAACAAGCTGGCGCGGATGAACGAATCCGAAACTATGAGACAGATTGAATAACACTCAAAGGAGTCACGCGGCTGATTTAGATGAAAACTAAAACTGCATTCATGAAAATCAATATTCCTAGCCAATAGCTAAAACTAGGCCGGTTTTTTTTAAAACAACGGTGTACGGCCTAGTGCGGTCCACACCTAGTCGGACTCACACACGAAGGGTTCCGTATCCAGTGTGGCATCAACTATGTATGTATGGGGACACCCATTTTCAACTTTTTTTTTTTAATTTTCCTATATTTGTGCTGCAAGACTTTATGCTAAATTTGGTGATTCTAGGTCTACGGGAACTACCATATAGGTTTTCGACCTAAAACCTATAGGGTACTTACGGTTGACCTAGAATGGTCAATTTTGGTTAAAAGCAAGGTCTTACAGCACAAGTAAAGGGAAAATTCCGAAAAATAAAAATCGTTGAAAATTAAGGTAAATTTTGGTAAAAATTTTCGCGAAAATCTAAATATCGCCCATATCTTTTTATCGTGTTGACTCGGGACCTTGATTTTTATACACCTAATAGGAGTCCCTGTATAGACCTCAGTATTTTGAAAGAGAGAGTTTCTTGCCGGTTCTTCTCCATAGGAAACGACCAACCCGAACCATGCACCTTTTTTCGACGTTTTATAAGTGCCTATGTAGACCTACGTGAAATAAAAAAAAAATATTTTGATTTTTGATTTTATCTGGTATAAATTTCATCTTGCTAGGTCCACCCGTTCCTGAGAAAATCGGTGGTGACCTACGGACGGAAAAGAGAGTGATCTTATAAGGGTTCCTTTTTTTACCTTTTGAGGTACGGAACCCTAAAAACACGTGCTCACACCATTCTATAGTGTCGCTAATAAGGATCAAATTCTGTGACGTAATGACTTACGGAAAACTTAAGGAAAGGGGTAATCTTTAACAAAACACTATCAAGATTAAGACGAATCGATTGACGTAAGAATCATCAAAATCGGGTGACGCGTTTGTTCTCTAGAACGCCACATAGGAACAAACATACATACATTCAAACATACATAGACTGCTAAACACTTTACCCTCCTTTGTATCGGTCGGGTAAAAAGATCAATATGTTTGGGATTAAAATGCACTACGGCAACGTCGCGTGATCAAATCAAATGAAATTAATTTTTCACTTACATTTTGGCATTCCAAAAATCGCTATCACTGATATAAAGTCACTTTGTTTAGAGCCCTTATCTCATTTCAGAACTCATATCCATTCATAAACCAAATACCTCGTCAAGTATGAAAAAGGCGAAATAAAAAATGGTCTCCGCTAAGAGAACACCTTTGAATTATCCCTCTGTACGAGCTCTTGGACTAACAAAGGTGAACGATATTTTGGCGCGAGAGGATCGAGTGGCGCACCCGGCGATGTCAAGGGGACCTCGAGAGTACAGGTCAATGGGGCAGAGGGGAGGCTTGTTACAGGACGAAATAAAGCCGATGCAGGTGCCATTTTGAAATATTCACGGATAAGTTACAATGAGCGTGGAACCGATTTCAATTTATTAACGGTTACTAAAACACAAAATATTCAGGCAGAAGTACGATGAGCTGTCTTTTTTTAACCGAATTCCAAAAAAAAGAGGGGAAGCAAATTCAGAACAAAATCTATATTGTTGCCTAAGTGAATCTGATGAAGAGACGTTTCAGTAGGTACAAATTAGAAATTTTATTATTATTTTATTATAATTCCAGTTTGATTTCAGTTAATTGTACATTTAATCTTTATTTTCGACTCAAAATGTAATTTAGAGACTCAAGATAACAGTGTAGGTATGGCAACAGAGCAATATCTTTTAATAATAAAATTATATAAAGAAAACATTTAGGTACAGTTAGCACAAATACGTAACAGGAAATGCAGAAGGTGACTGACACCGAATTAACTGGTATCATATCGAAGTACTACTTCTGTTATCAGAGGTGTCAATTACATCGCTGAAGGCACCCAAAATTATTGTAATGTTCATGAAATAAGATACGAACTGTATATAAATGCCGTGGTTCTGAACATTCCAAACAAGAAGTCTCCACAATGGCGTTGAAGGTAAGAAGTATTTTACAAATATTAAAACATGGGTGTTATTTAAATGAACTTGGCGAATAGTGTGCTGTAAACTCTGGCTGAATTGTGCAAAATCGTTATTACATCATTTAGTTAGTTTGAAATTGCAATATTTTGTGTGAAGTATTAATTTGTGCTGGATGACTTTTAGTTCGAAAAGACAGGTCCCTAGTCTATAAGCCATCATCAGTCGACATTTTGAAGGAAATGCCCTCCAGTCCAATCGGATCTGTGGCGATGACAACAGAAAATAGCCATTTAATGTCAACAAATAGCAAGATATAACTGTAAAAATACTATGTGATTCAAGTATACTCTATATCCCATCAAAAATATAAATGTGAGCCAAGTTCAATATTAAGAATACGCGTGGTTGTTGACTTCGCCGACAAAAGAATTGAGATATAAATGGGTGCCAAGTTCTGTAGATAATCAAACTTACAACATTCAAAAATAAATTAAAAAGCAAGCAATTGTGACTGCACTAATAATGTCCCTCTTTCCCTTGCAATAAAGATTGCTCACTATCTACTGTTAGAATATAATTTGTGTAAACAACTGCAGGTGGCATACGACAATGGCTATCCTGTAAAAATATTACCTTTGGTCATACTTTTCAGATCTCGATATCGATCGATCGATCTCGTAGTCGAGTAAAAATTAAACGCAATTTTCAAGTAAATGTAAACAAAGCAGCCTGCGAAATCTAGTTATACTAAACCAATAATATTTTTGAAATTAGCTAAGGGGTTTTTACCCTTTTATTTGACACCTAACGAAAAGAAAAGTACCGTTTTAAATTTTTGTTTTTTTTTCGTGACGTCACATAGCCTATAACCAGCCGCCGATGACGATCATAACGCTTTTAACGATACCTCATTTATCAAATTTTGGTAAATCGTTCTTCTTTAGTCGTTTAGAAGATACAAGGAAACAGATGAACATTCATAATACATCATCATCACCATTCATTATAATTTCAACCGAAAGACGTCTACTGCTGGACAAAGGCTTCTCCCAAGCGTAGTAACATTTACCGATCCCGTGAGTCTCGCATTCAGCGGATTTGCGCCATCCTCACCAGGTCATCTGCCCACCTAGTGGGAGGCCTTCCAACACAGCGCTTTCCGATTTGCGGTCGCCATTCCAGAACTTTTAATTTCCCCACTTGCAGCGTCATCGTCTCGTTTGCCCAGTTTCGCGTTGAAGTCCCCCATGAGAACGGTGAAGTGAGTTTTGAAAACATGCATGGTTCTAGAGATATTCTCGTCATCGTTAACTAGTCGTCGGCGTGTGTCGAGGTCGGGGCACAGACTTGTACGACCTTCAGCAAATATCTTGAGGATATTCTGAGTATGAGGTCCGTCCGACAGACTCTCAATCTTCACCACGTTATTCAAAAGGGACTTGTGTACGATAAAGACGACACCACCTTGGGTGGGGCTACCGGTCACCCTCGTGGTAATAGAGCAAGTTACCGAATTTGAGGATTATTGAGTCCTCTCTTTCTTCGGACTAATGCTAATTTTTTATCCGTGGTGCTAGGCAACTGGGCTTATCTCAGTTGTATATGACCCTTTGTGCCTATTGGCCTTGTTTGTTCTGTCTCCTGCTTGATATGGAGGGAAGTGGAAATTTACATTTTTCCTACTCCTCCGTTATTCTTTTCTGATTAATTTCGTTGCGGGATCCAAGACAGGTAAATTCATTCTCCGGGACTTCGTCGAGCTTCATTGCCTCGGCGCTTTTCTGGTGGTCGCCACTGTTGATTCTGGCTTTCAGGAGTTGCAGTGGTTTGGGAATAGTGCGGTGGGAACCTTACAATACTCGATCGAAACCTGCTCAATTCCACTTTCGAGTTCGGTGATCTTCTCAACGGTCCAGAGTGTGCGCGGGTTGTATGTTGCCAGTCCCAGTTTTCAGTGTTTGCTGGGTTAGCCGGATCTACTTCATGGATTCTGAGCATCCTTGCCATGCCGTAACCTCGACCACTACCGTAGTCGACGGTAGACGGGCTACCGGGCACTTGGGGTATTTTTTTATTTGTACTATTCATGGGGAGTTTTGCCCTATTCGCCGCGCTTGGCAGACGGATTGGCGATCGCAGTATGGTTGGTACATATGCACAGAGAACGCTTTTGTCCATTCTCGGGTAAGTACCTTAGGCGCCTCTTATGACAAACACGGGAAGATATGGGATGGTACTATTCTTTACTTCCGACACCATACGGTACGATACATACATTAAAACCGGTTAAAATCACACTACTCCCTTTGGTTTCGTCGTGATCGGGTAAGAATCATAACCCTCATTTTGGCTTCGCAATGGTCGGGTAAGAATTATAACTGTTCTTTTGCTTTCGCCGTAGTCGGGCATTATCCAGCTGGACACCAAGTTTAAATTTATAGGTCATCTGGAAGTGGTTTTCTACTAACCAGCAGTCATTGATAAAAATGTCGATTTTTATTTAGACGTTATCTTCTCAATAACCTTTTGAGCTGTATTTTGGAAATTTTGGATTCAAATTGAACTAAGGACGTTATCTTTTCAATAACCTTTTGAGCTGTATTTTGGAAATTTTGGATTCAAATTGAACTAAGGGGTTTTAATAAATAAACTAAATTTTATGTGTCTATGTTGAATACATTTCGAGTTATTAAGGGGTCAGAAATGGCTCCAAATGGTACGTGGCTGCTGCGTTGCCAGTTCCTTTATTTATTATTTATTTATATTCACATAATGGTAAGTAACTTATAAACTAAGCCCCACAAAACCGTAGTAATGGGTTGACTGTGGGGTCGGTGAGTCTCTATAGGTACACTCATTCTTAAATTACATACTTAAAGCTAATTATTAATTAAAGACACATTTCTAAATAATATCTTTTAAAACGATTTTTAAAGCTGTTTTTATGCATTTCACTCCTTATATCTGCCGGAGGACTGTTCAATAGATATGGTATTCGTTTTAGCGTTCTGTCACCAAAGTAATTAGTGAGTCTGGGTACATTGAATCTGCCAGCAGCCATACATCGTGTGTTATGGTTAAGTTATGTTATGTTCTTGGGTACCATGGTGGTTAACTGCTAAAAGATACTTATGTTTGTAACTGATACATATTTTGAATAGTTTCCTATAATCTCTATTACAACTGTTTTTTGAGTAACAAGTAGTTTCGATAATCGAATTCGAAGAGCTTTTAATTTATCCAAGTTGGTTTTGAATGTTAATCCATAGCTGTCAAGAGCATAACTCATAATATAATCTACTAATGACATGTATATACATCTTAATATACTAATAGGAACCTTAAAGCTTAGGTGGTACATTTTACTTAACAATATTCTTAATTTACTACAAATATAGTCTATGTGTTGGGACCAAGAAAAGTTCTCATCTATTTTCATGCAAAGGTAGGTTACACAGTCTACTCTTTCAATAGGATTACATTTACAGTCCAGTAAGTTATTATGGTGGCTTATATAATCGTGGGTAAATAAAAGTTCCCTCAACCCACACTCCCCCATCGCATTGAGTATGGTATCGGATTGCAAAGTGTCAAATGCTTTTTTATAATCAAAAAATATTGTTATTACAATTTTTTTATCATCTGGGTATAAATAAATATTGTTATTACAGTTTTTTTATCAACTGTTAATTTCGTCTGTAAATTTTGTTAGCAAAGTATTTGCACTTTTTCCTTTTAAAAAACCGTGTTGACACTCGTTAATGATGTTATTTTTTTGAAGATAGTTACTTAATTGGTTGAAGATACACTTTTCTATAATTTTATCTACACTAAATAAAATTGATATAGGTCTGAAGTTTGATACATTTTAACGATCACCTTTTTTGTGAATTGGGCGTACTATTGCCTCTTTAAGCTTGTTAGGAAATTTGTAGATTTTGACAGTTAGGTTTATTAATTTAGCCAACACGGGGCTCACTTTATCAATAATTATTTTAAGGTCGGGCATTCGCACCACCCGGTGATTTATTTATATTCATGTTTTTATTATGTTTTTAACATATTTAGACTTGACCACTATCTCACCTGATGGTAAGCGATGATGTGGTCGAAGGTGGACACGCTTGCCTAGAAGTAACCTATTCACTCTTGACCTTAAAGACCCTTAGGTTGTAGCTATCGGGAAACACAGATTCCGGCAAGGATTTCCACTCCTTAGCCGTACGCATTTTAAAAGTGTTCCCAAAACATTTTGTGCGTATGGGTGGGATGTCCACTATGTATCGATCGGCGCTTCAACGTACGTCTGGTAGTCCGATGAAGAAACCGGCTTGGCGGGATTAGATCGTGCAATTCCATCGCACTCTCCCCGAAATAAACCGACAAACTGGCAACTCGGTGACCATGTTCAAGACTTTGGGGCTTTGATTTGACCAGAGCCTCATTGCCAATGATCCTCTTAGCCCGCTTTTCGATCGACTATTTGATCAATTTAAAAGATATTCCATAAACTGAAAAATAAAGATCTATACTGTGCCCCTAAGTTTTCCTTTTTCATTTATAGTTGTCAATTTTGCACACTATACAGAGCAATTTTGAGCATCTTTTGAGGGTTCTAGTGCTTCTAAATATAATATATAATCAAAAAGAAAACACAGGGGCACAGTAAATAACGATACAGATAGATAGACAACAGATCAGCAGTTTTTTTTTAAATATAAATAACTAACACCCGGTGTTGGCTACTTCGTACTACCCCAAAACCATCCCTATATTCGAGCGAACAAATAAAAAAATAGTTTTTGGGTTTTAGCCAAGTTAACGAACAGTAATTGATTGATGTATAATTAATTAATTTAAATGATTCCAGATGAACTTCCTGAGTGTACTACTGTTCGTGTGCTTGATCGCCTCCATTCATTCGGCGTCGTTCAGAATGAAGCGAGCCGACGACGAAGAACCAGAAGTAACCACCGTAACAGCTCCTGTCGAGCAGACTACGGAACCCCCCAGTGAATCAACGAAGGATCCTTTTAATATCGGGCAATGGTTTGCAGTCAGTGACTCTAATAGTTTTATGTCTCAAGCTACTGCGGTTTTCCAAAACATACCTTCCATGTTTAATTGGCCCGGGCAGAATTAGTACTTCCCCCAATATCTTTTATAGTATGTGCGTTATTCTGATGCATAAACTATAATACTGTAAACTTTCCTAAAAATCCGTTCAATAGTTTTTGCGTGAAAGAGTAACAAAGATCTTTTCTTAAAAACATTCACAATCATATTTTTATTTACTTGGTTGATGCACTTTAAATACGTGGAACTTATGAATTAAATTATAAAGAATCAAATACCTATGTTTGTTTTATTACGTTTATTGGTAATTATCCCATAAAGTGACAAACGAAGAGGTTTGATTCGCTTACGCGTAGCGCCTTACATTTGTGACAGAGCCTGTATCGTAAGCGCTACACGATGCTATTCTTAACAAGAACGGTCTCGCCTGTCCGAAAACTTAGTTTTAATGAAATTTCTGGTTTTCGTTTTCATTTTCATGAATTTTCACCGCTTTTCATGTCGTTTCTGACGCACAATAGGTTAAATACATACAGGGTCTTCACCGTGGCGATGATATAATTCTCGCCAAACTTCTTGGCCACCCTGATGTTGGCTACAATGGCTGCGCAGTAGTAATCTCTCAACAAATCTCGTCTCATACAACTCTCAACAAAAACAGCACCGTTTCGTGCCTTGCGCATCGAAAAGCCAACTTCTACGTAACCTACCTACCTTGTATTTTTGTTAGCGGGGGAAAACCTTCAAAAGGCACCTGGAATTTTGGAGAAAAGGCCAAGGAGTGTGCGATTTTTACCTCACCAACCTGCTGATCACCATCAGCGAGGCCTCTTAAAAGAACACCCCGGAACCTTCGCTGTGCAACGCCTGATAGTGCACATCCCTGGTCCAGGGATGTGCCCTAACAGGGCCTGCTAGGGACCCTGGGGAGACAATAGTAGATACATGCCTACAATAAACTTTTGTTGACCCCGCAATTCTACCCTGGTGGTCACTTTGACTGCAATCTTTGGGACATGTAGGGCAGGTAGGGTGTGGATGTTGAACTTACCACAGTCCGTAGATGGATGGGATGGTGAGCGCCATGAGCGTGGCCAGCGCGCCCACAATGAGGATGGACACGCGCATTACCCAGATGATCTCCATCTCCGACGCGTTCTGTCTGAAGATCAGCTTGTACACGTTCCTGGGCAGAAGATAGCACCATCAGTAAAGGTATCGGAGCATCATCTAGCGTATTGGAATTGTTACAATAATTTTTAATTATAAGGCGGTTGGTTAAATAGGCCAAAATAACAACAAGTATCCACCAGGTCTTAAAAGAATTAAGTACGTATTACACAATACGTGTATTCGTATTACTTCAATGAAAATATGTGACATCACAACACATTCGGCTTTCGGTGTTCTGCTACATACGGTTAGTTAGATTAGAAGCCGAATACAACATAGTTGGAAGAGGCTAGACAGTATGTTTTATGCCTGATAAGCCTGCTCGTGACCTCATTCTCGTCTGATGGTAAGTGATGGATGAAGACTACGAGACAACTTCTTAGCACATGATTAAAGAGATAAAATCATATACATAAAATCAAAAATATTTTTCACCTGGCAAACATGGAGCTGGCACTGAGCACGCTGGAGTCAGCCGAGGACATGACGGCGGCCGACACGGCTCCGAGCCCGAAGAACGACACGAAGTCAGGAGTCAAGTGCTGCAGCACTAGGGGCAGGATCATGGAGGTCTGGTCCGAGGTCAGCTCGCCCTCCGGGGTCAGGTCGCCGCGGAAGTCTGTCTCGTTCCAGGCTAAGGGGAGACAATAGATTAGTTGGTGTGAGCAAAGCATGATCAGCCTACTAGTCCCGCTTCTGGGATACAGACTTCTCCGTGTTACTATACTGGCCTACTTTATTACCATCTCTTCTCTGTGTTGGGGGATGGTCCAAGAAATAACAAACCGTCGATTTTTTGTAGCAGAATGGATGTAGCGGATAAACATTATATCATGATGAGTAGGTAGCATTGCGGTAGCGGCTGAGATGATGGAGGTGGCATTGTGGAGTTGCTTGCCCGTTCTTCTCTATAACAACTTATCTTTGCGAATGGATAGTAGAAGCACTATTTTTTTTTATTATTAATATTTTTGACTTTCAAATATGCCGCTTAGGGGCCTAATTAAAATAAATGATTTGATTTTTAATTTTAACAAGAATGGAATCACATTAAAATATGAAATAATTGTATAAAGCAGAATTTAAATGAAATGTGATGACTGACAGGTAGGAATCGAAAAGAATAACTAACTGGCCGGCCCACTTAATATAGGAATAGCGATCATATACTATTTAAAGGACACAGGTTTAGTGAACTTACCGGTGCTCTTGGCAATGGCTCCGATGAGCACCGGCGGGAGGGCCATGATGATGCAGCCGAATGCCGCCACGTACGACAGGATCTGTGCGCGACCCGCTGTCTTACTGCTCAGTACGCGTTGGAAGTATACCTGATTGGAAACAGATCATGATAAAGTCAACTGGTAAAGAACTAGGGTAGGGTAGGGTATATAAGTAATTTTAAGTCATTATTCGTACTGTGAGGTACCACATCCAGCAGAGCGGAAACGGCACCAGCAGGATGTGATCGCAGCAGTTTATTGTAAGTTCTATTTTTAAATCTTAAACTAAACGAAGCTGTTAGAAACGCAGAACCAAGAAAGAAAAACGTGATCACCTAAATCAAATCATATCAATGTATTCGCAATAAGTGTTGGTACAATTTCGGTCTTAACATCATCATCATAATATCATACATATAATAAATCTGTAGAAAAGTCGTTTTTGTACATCGAAAATATAAAAAAAATAGCCAGGGTGTTAAAGGATAACCTACAGAACCCATTTCCAGCATTTTTGAAATTTTTGTCTGTTTGTCTGTTTGTCTGTTTGTCTGTTTGTCTGTTTGTCTGTTTGTCTGTTTGTCTGTTTGTCTGTTTGTCTGTTTATCTGTTTGTCTGTTTATTTGTGCATGCATCACGTAAAATGTACGAAACCAAAGTAGGAAACTAATATACATAAAAATTATGCGTAACTTGAAGTATAACTTAGTTTTTGTTTCATCGCAATCGGTTCACTCTATCAAAAGTTAGATGAATTTAAAGTGTTCAAGAAGTAAAATATCACAACATACGTCATGTCTCTGAACTCTGACACACGCAATTCAGATAGGTTAGGGTAGACAGATAGGCAGGGGGTGTCAACTCTATACTTCGAATCAACGACTTACCTTCAAGGGCTATTTCAGGTGTAGCTAGAGTAAACATAATAATCAAAGACGGGCAGCCGTCTTTGATTAATGATAAGCTCGGTGGCTTACTACGCCCAAGGTTCCGGGTTCGAATCCCAGCTATGGAAAGGTATTTTATAGGGTTCCGTACCCAAAGGGTGAAAACGGGACCCTATTACTAAGACTCCGCGGTCCGTCTGTCTGTCCGTCTGTCTGTCTGTCCCCAGGCTGTATCTCATGAACCGTGATAGCTAGACAGTTGAAATGTTCACAGATGATGTATTTCTGTTGCCGATATAACATCGAATACTAAAAACAGAATAAAATAAATATTTAAGTGGGGCTCCCATACAACAAACGTGATTGTTTTGCCGTTTTTTGCGACAATGGTACGGAACCCTTCGTGCGCGAGTCCGACTCGCACTTAGCCGGTTTTTTTTTTTGTATGAAGTCGATATTCTTCTCCCTAGATTAAATAATATTCTGTGCAGGTAGGTAAGTTGAGTAGGTAGGTAGGTAGGGAAGGTAAGGCGTAGGTTGGGTAAGTAGGTTAGGTAGGTAGGGTAGGTAAGGCGTAGGTTGGGTAAGTAGGGTAGGTAGGTACACAATAGATCCCAATGGGTCGAAGTGTCCGAGTTGCTTCTCGGCCCCTCCATAAGATAAGATAAGGGTAGGTAGGTAGGGTAGGTAAGGCGTAGGTAGGGTAGGTAGGTAAGTAGGGTAGGCAGTTGAAGGGAGCGCAGCCGCGGGCACAGCTAGTAAATAAATAATTACAGATCCGTAACACTTAATCATAATAATGTGGCATGCAAACATTTGGGTTAATACTTATTGATACAATATTACACAATATTATTATAGTTATTTTTCATTTAAGTGATCAGTTTTACTAGACTAGGACATTTTACACATTTCAAAAATACATATAATTCAGTCATAAATTTAAACGTGTCAGCTTCATGTTCTCCAACACATAGTATTACACGGTCTTCAGAAAATATCTCGAACATTTTTGCCTACGGTCCCGTCACAAAGCCACCTCAAACTATTATAGCTTTCTCACCTGCCAAGGGATCCCCCCGAAGACCAGAAGCAGGCCGTAGTCGACGTAGAACCAGTAGTACTCGGGGTCTATGTGCCCGATCCAGTCCACCTCCATGGAGCTGAGCGGCTTCACGTGCTCGTTAGCCCACGCGAATGGGATGCACATCCACAGACCTGGGGGCGGAGGGCAGACTCAAGACTTGTCTTAGCTGCAGCCATGTGACTGGCAAAAATCTTGGTTTCAAGATGACTAGACAGCTATTAGCTATTGCTTAGTCAACTGTAT
The DNA here is from genome assembly GCA_949775005.1 of Orthosia gothica. Lineage (NCBI taxonomy): Eukaryota > Metazoa > Arthropoda > Insecta > Lepidoptera > Noctuidae > Orthosia > Orthosia gothica. Next base: position 39,335,566 of record OX459037.1, read on the forward strand.
TGATTGGAGGATTTATAGTATATATTTAAGTATCTAACAGGGACAACACTGCGAGTTGGCTTGGACAACTCGCCCCAGGAGTTATAAAATTCTTGTTAAATAATTAATTCAGAATTTTAACCGTTATCCTTAAATTAATGACGATGTTGTTCTATAGATTACATTTAAGACACTATTCGCGCGTTTTTCGGCCTTAATTACACCCAAAATGACTACCCTTAACCTACCCTTTACCCTTATCCCTTTGTACCCATAGTATTAAGTTGCTGTAAAATATATGTGTTATTTCTTTTTTTGGTGTACAATAAAGTATATTCTGTTCTATTCTATTCTATCCAAAGTCGGTACGAAACATCTCTTTTAAAAATTGCTTATCTCCTTACCAATGAATATGCAGAAGAGCTGTATGACGTCGGTGTAAGCGACGGAGTACAGTCCGCCGAACAGCGTGTAGAACACCGCCACGCACGCCGAGAAGATCACCGACGTCTTCTGGTCCATGTCGATGATCACCGCCAGCGTGGCACCTACGACAAAATGGTTAAGTTAGTACAGCGGTGAATGCATATTGTCCTATTGCTGCAATATATTGCATGATTGCCTTCGCGGGTAGACCTAGATAAGGTGACATAGGACTGTGGGGATTGGCACGAGAAAAAGAGACCTATGCCCAGCAGTGGGCGTAGTCAGGCTGCGGATGAAGATGATGATTATTATCAACATACATACAGTGATATTGACATGGCCCCACACACTCAGATATAGAGGTAGCTCAGGTATTTGAAGACCTTTTTGTTAATATTCCACTTAAAAGTACAGCAGCCTTAAACTCCTCACCCGCACTGTCTGCTGCCTTACTTAAAAAGAACGTAAATGAGTGCCCTTCGGGGTTCAAATTTCAAAATACAAACCCCCAGGCTATTTTAAAAGCTTTTAAAGATCTTAAAATTAAATTAAAAGAAGATCTTTGGGGACTATCTGTAAAAGTGTGTAAAAAAAACATTGAAACTGTTGCACCCTATTTAGCTTTCATATTTTACACTAGTGTTGAGCAAGGAGTTTTCCCGGACCTCATGAAACACAGTAAGGTAGTTCCATTGTTTAAATCTGGGGATAGCAAAGAAGCCAATAATTATAGGCCAGTGGCCAGTAGGCAATTATGCTCAACCAATTGTTGCGTCATTTTAACAAACATTCCATCTTTTATGATCAACAGTACGGTTTTACCAAAGGGCGTTGCACAACTAACGCGGGAGTCTCCCTAATAAAGAACATATTTAACGCCTGGGAGGAAGCACAGGATGCCATTGGAATCTTTTGCGACCTCTCGAAGGCGTTTGACTGTGTTAACCATGAGACACTATTTTTGAAGCTCGAGCACTATGGAATTTGACATACAGCCCCTGAGTTACTTGATCATATTTAAAAGCCAGACAAGTTAAAGTTTAGGTAAACTGCGTAAACTCACTAGGGTCTGAAATGACTATGGGTGTTCCTAAAGGCTCGATATTGGGTCCTTCCCTCTTTTTAGTTTATATTAACGATTTACCCCAATTACTACAAAATCAACCGTAAATGGTGTTGTTTGCTGATGACACATCTTTGATATTTAAAATAGATCGGCGGTCACGTAATCTTGATGACGTGAATAACGCCATTTATCAGGTCCAAAATTGGTTCACGGCAAACAATTTGGTAATTAATGAAAAAAAAACAAATTTATTAGATTCACATTGCCTAATGTTAGTAGTAACGAATGCGATATCATATTGAATGGCGAAAAGCTGGACTTTGTATATAAAACAGTTTTCCTGGGAATCACTCTAGAAGACAAATTGCAATGGGGTCCTCACATAACATCTCTTGCGGGTCGGCTAAGCTCAGCCGCTTATGCTGTTAGAAAGATAAGACAGTTGACGGATGTAGAAACCGCGTGTTTGGTCTATTTTATTTACTTTCACAGCATAATGTCATACGGTATTTTACTGTGGGGTCGAGCGGCTGACATTGAATCCATATTTATATTGCAAAAGAGAGCTTTCAGAGCCATATATAAGTTAAGTCACCGTGAATCTCTTAGGGAAAAATATTAATATTATGACAGTTTCTTGCCAATTCATTTATGAAAATATTATGTATGTAAGGAAAAATATACATCTCTTTAGTGAAGTCAGTGATAGACACAATTGTAATACCAGAAATTAAGATAAGTTAGATCAACCTTCTTACAGACTAGCTAAAGTACAATCATCTTTCATGGGGTACTGTGTAAAATTCTATAACAAAATACCTTGTGATATATTAAAATTAATTGAAAGTAAATTTAAAACTTTAGAAAGCACTCTTTGTAAACAAGCATATTACAAATTAGATGATTATATTCAAGATAAGAATGCTTGGAAACATGCTGGTCCTGCTCCATAGGGCAGGGCAATCATTGGTGTAGACAAAATCAAATTTGTTAATATTATTCATAGATAATGTATTCATTATTTATTTTTATATTTATTTTTTTGAAATTGACTCACACATTGTTCTGTTGTTGTTGAATTAGGTATTTTACCTATGTGTGCAATATTTGTAAGTATGTGAGAACCATGTTCCTACTTATCAAATTAATTAATTTTCCTGTTAATGCTTTTTAATACTTTATACCTGTACGCAGTATAGTGTGTAGAGCTATTCTGGGTGCATCGTCCTCACATATATTAATTTATTAATGTATGTACTGATGTACATATTGTAAAACACCTATTTTTTTTAAAAGAGTATGTATGAAGTTTCTTGTGCATTCTTCTCCATAACAATCTACTTTCCGAATGCACGGTAGAATCAATTTTTTACTTATAAATTTTAATTTATTTGTCGTTCAAAAGTGCCGTTTAATAGCCTAGTTGAATAAATATATTTGACTTTGACTGCTAAGTGCGAGGTTTTGGGTTCGATAACGGGGTCGGGCTAAATGTTATTGGCTTTTTCGATAAAGAATTTCTCAGCAGCAGCACGGAGCCTGGACTTGTGTCCGGTTAATGTGCAAAAGGCTTGTCGCTTATTACTTATACTTAAACAAAACTGGCAAAATGTGGTTTGTAGTATAGTTGCACCACCAACTATTATATTAATGCCTAACCTAACCTCGGCAATCAACGCATTTCCGAATATAAACGAATGGTAATATCCATGTCCATCAATCATTAGATTTATCGTGTATAATAATTTGAATTGAGAACTAAGTACTTTATTGTCAAAAACTTTACGTCATGTTATGTCCGCCCAACTTATAAACAAGATCTATATAGCTCTAGCGCAATCCGTAATAACTTACTGCATTCCGATATGGGGAGGAGCTTCCAAAATGAAATTCCTCGATCTGGAAAGAGCACAGCGATCACTTATCAAGGTGATGTATTTCAAACCATTTAGGTTCCCCACAACAGACCTCTATAAAGTCAGCAACTTGCTTTCAATTAGAAAACTTTATATTCTAAATGTGACTTTAACCCTGCATAAATGTCTTCCTTTTGACCCAGCTACTCAGAGCAGAAGGCGCAGAGATATTGTGGCCCACTCTCCAGGGGTTCGATCAGCTTTTGCTCAACGTCAATATGCTACACAATCCACCTACATCTATAATCAATTGAATCGTAAGTGTCAAATATATCCCATGCTGTTATATGATTGTAAAAAAACAATAGGTGATTGGTTAAGATCTATAACATATGAAGAAACAGAAAACATTCTGGTCAGGGTAAGCTAAGATGCTGGATACCCAACACATACATATACACACGCAAACACATGCGCACACATATACTCACACAAATTCACGCGCAAGCGCAAACACACACACAAACACATTCACAAAACACACACCTACGCATATTCAAATACATGCACTCCTCACACATCATGAGCTATTTAATTATAATCTAAAATAAAAATATTTTGTCAATTTTATTTTCCTTAATTTTTCTAAATATTTATTAGCTTCATTAATTTAATTGTTAAGTTACCACTTAAAGGAAGAGTGAGACAGCTCCGACACAAGTACTATTGTAACTTACTGGGGCTGCCTCAGTTTATGTATGACACAATGTATGAAATGAAATAAATATTTTTGTATTTTTTTTTTGTATTTTTTTGTATTGTTGTTTTGTTATGATTTCCGTGTGAAATATATAGAGCTGTAAAAAACAGGTGCAGCAGCTTTCATCCCATTTTTTTTAAATAAATTACATTATGTTAAAAGAGTATTAGATTGAGAATCCGTTCTGCACCAAGTGCAAAAGACAACTGATAGAAAGCCGACGACTGAAGAAACGCTAAGTTTGCTGCGAAGCATTAAGAAAATGTTTGTACTGTATTTACTCCTTATACACTATTTTTTTAATCCCCGTCGGAAAAGAGCAGTTTTATAAGTTTGACCTGAATTTGTGTATACGTTTGTGACATCATTGCTCCTAAACCGATGAACCTGATGTTTAGTTTTTTGTTTGAAAGGTGTCTATCGAGAGTGTTTGAATTGAAAATTGATTCAGCTGTTCAAAAGTTATGGGCGTTTTACTGTTTGAATCGGGTTATTTCGCAAGATATCTTGTCATAATTAAGTGTTCAATAAATTGTCGATCGAAGCGTGTCTACTACTAGATAAATTATTAAGTATGAAATAAAAATGTGTTGAAATTTTTTTATTTAACTTGTTCAATAAATCGCTTTAAATGTTGGCCTGATATTCAGAAATGAAAACTTTTTATACTCAGCCGCAATAAATGGAAATCTTTCCTTGAACTGAACACGAATCGGAGAACCTTTGACATTTGAACCACAAGGGGTGTGCGACTGACGTCAATCGAAACAGACCACGATCGAAGATTCATACACTGTGACGTCAACCACTCACTGATATCCTATAGTATTAATCCTATCCTATCCTATCAAACGAGCAATATTTGTATATAAACTATATTTGTAATCCCGATCTCAAAAACGGCTCTAAAGATTTCGATAAAATGTGCAATATGGGGGTTTTAGGAGGCGTAAAATCGATCTAGCTAGGTCTCATATTAACTGGGAAAATTTGTCTTCTCGAAAGAAATGGTTTTCTCTCGAGCAGAGCTCAGTCGCCCAGGTACCTACTTGGTTTAAAAACAACTGAATAATAAGTAATAGGGAAAATAACAAGCTTGTCGGCACTTCTAAAGATTTCATTCTGGAGAGAATTAAGGTTTCGAATGACGCTGTCAGATGTCAACTTGACGTAACACTGAGCACTAGTTTTTGGCGAGAACCAGAGAGCATCAGACTGGAGATCGAGTAAGAATATGGCGGGTTGGATTGAGTTGTGAATTCGTGATAAAAACTAAGGATAAATACAGTGAGAGTTACTGATTGTTCGTGTACATCAAACTACGTGCGTAGTGGAATGTCGTTTATGTTATTCTCCAATACATAACGTGATTAGTTTCATTGTGACTGATTGGTACATACAAGTAAAGAAGTTTATTTGTCCAGCACTCCTAGCCCAAAAAGAATCCATGCAACAATGGTCTGTCCTGACAATTACGTAGTCTTCCCTACAATTTCAGACTAGCTTTTACCCGCAGTTTCGGTCCCTTGGCCTATTCGTGGAACCGTGTATTTGTGCGGGACACAAAGTACCTTGTGATTGCTCTCAACGGTACTGGAGCTTTCTGTTAGCAAATGAATTTTCGTAATAATAAAAAACAAAAATCTGTCAACTAGCAAACATACAATAATACCCCTACGTGTACCTCAGAGCAAATAAAAAGTTTTCTTTGTCTGAGACGTACGTTTAGATTTACCTCTTTATAAAATGACTAGCTTCTGCCTGTGGCTTCACGCGCGTGAAAATTGTTTTATTATCCCAGGGGATTGTTATACCGTCATGAAAAGTATCCTATGTCCTAATCCAGATTGTGGTTTATTCTTATGCAAATTTCATCCAAATCCGTTTATATGTAATGCGTGAATCGTAACAAACTAACAACCACACATTCGCATTCACTTTGTTTAGTTAACCTAATATCTAAGCTTTCACAGAAATGCCAGCAATTTAATAACCTGCCGTTCATTAAAATAGCTATGTCCGAAATTAGTCTAATTATTTCAGCGTCGCCACGCCATTAAGAACATTACCTAAATTGTTTACGAGCCATTCTTGTCACGGACGATTAGCTCCCGAAGAATTACGGAATTTCAGTCTTAAAACTTGCTCATGCCTTGAATAACTTTTATGTTTTTTGGAGTACTACCTACTAAACAAAATGAGATTTTCTTGGGTACTTATTTTCTAAATAATTAAAGTTTGCAGCTAATGACTTCAAGCAAATTCTAGCAAAATTTTCACTCTATAAGACGTATTAAATGCCCTGACTAGCAATTACTTAAGTATGCATAATGTATGCTTTAATTGCATAGTGTGTTTGCTGTGTATATGTAACTATTTATCCAATAAATTACAGATTTCCTAAACATGCTTTTATAGGAAAAGTTCAGGTTCAAAGTCGTGATTGTGACGGATAGACATGACCCACCAATGTGGTGCCATGAAAGATTGAAAACATAATTATCTTTGTGAAATCAGGAGAAGTCAAGGAGAAATAGAAACAGTGCGATACCATTTCCCATATAATAGCTTAATCTCGCCACTTGCAATCTTAACGACCCAGTTCCGAAGAGACAGGTAAAGCGAAATCCTGTATATATCCTCTACCCCGGGGAACGAGGCCATTCCCCGGGCCATCCGCCTATATAGCTAACCGCCAAGCTATCCCCGAGGCCTATCGATCCGGCACGAGTTACCGAGCTGTCGTGACTTGGCAGCCAAGAGACGAGGTTGAAGCTGTCTCGCGGCAATACTGCTACGGCAAACGCTAATACAGTCAGGTACGTATTGAATTTTTAATAAGCACGTCAGACCATGACCAATATTTTACAGCACAAATAGGTCGAAGGGCCCGATCGTTGCCCCCACTCAGGGGTTCATTAAGAGCCGTTCTGATTGCTACAATTTAAGGGGCATAAAATGTCAATTGCCGATTTATTAGAGGAAAAATTAAAAACAGAAGAAATAGGCATGAGTCTATGTTATAATATATGTGAAAACTTTAATATGTTTGAAAAGAACACGATAAAGAAAAATACATACATACGCTACACCACAAGTACAATTAATGTAACCCTGTAGGTAAATTCGATTTGTTCAATTACACCGACTTTATCTTTAGACCTATAAACCTTTATAAACACAGTTACTTAATAAATAATAAGTAAAGTAAGCAGTAATTGACTTCAATCAATAAAACTTAAGTAAAGATTTTACTTAAGTTTGAAATGAAGAAATGATAACTCTACGTTTTCATCTCGCTGAAGATTTTCTTCGAAGTTAGTAAAATAAACGGCAAACACAAACTACAACTTTAGTCCTTCATCCTCAACTTAAATAAACTCTGGTTACTCGCTAACGAAGTTGATGATCCGTGAACAATTACGCAGTTAACTAAATAAGAGTTGAGCGGTTGCTGTGTAACACCGGTGTAAGTCAATTAAAAGGCTCAGTCGCTGAGATCCGATTACTGAGGGCTGAGCAAACTGCCGCAGATTAACATTCAGTGTACGCAAATCTTTTCAGACAATTTCTTCTTTATATTTCGACAGAGTTGCCGCTGTAGTTAATTTCAGTTAAGAATTTTGTGGCGTTTCGTGGTAAGTACTTGTAAGTTTCTGACTAACATAGCGATACCTTCAAAACTCAAATGTGCAGGCATGTAAATGCTTTAATTAAAAGTCTATTATATTATTTTTTGTATGGACGTTTAATAAAATAATTAACTTTGAATAAACGTTTTTAAAAACAATAGCAGGTAATAAAGAAATCCTTCTTGAAAGCTCTCCTTTAAAAGGAAAGACCTTTCATGCATGAGAGCTATCTATAAAACAGTACAATAAATAGACATTTATAATATGATCAATCCTTTCTGTAATGAAAGTTTGCAAGCGTATTATCTAAACGTAATCGTTTTCACGAACACGCGACGTAAGGTAAGGTAAGGTAAGACATATTGTGTTATGTCCAGCTATGGGCAATACATACAGTGACCGTGGGAAGGTAGCCAACTGTTCCTACTTTGTTTTCCTTTGTAAGTCACCATAATATTGATTCTATCGCTTCAGCCGCCTATGAAACCGGGGTTTCGTAACTGGTTTCCATGAAGGCTTTTTTTATACGTCTACGTAACTGGTTTCCATCAAAGCTTTTTTTATACTACTACGTAACTGGTTGCCATGAAGGATTTATTTATACTTCTATGTAACTGTTATGTAAACTCAGAAACGGCATGTGTCACGGTGTGCAGGCATAGCACGATTACCACCGGCATTTATTGCAAGTGGTATTGAATATGTGATGCGTAGGAAGCCCGCTGGTGAAGATATAAATAGATTCAATACTTATTTTAGAAATCAGTGGCTAAAAATACTGAATTTGAGAAAACTTGTTGTTGTAGCAAGGAACAAATCAGAACAACCAACAACTTGGAAGGTTGGCATAGCCGGATTAATTGTTGATTCATCAGACGGAAAAATATTACAGTAGCCAATTTACTAGACATATTAATTAAGAAGACCAAAGTCAGTAATATTTTTATAACTAACTGTAAGAAAATTAAACGCTACCTTGAAATTGATACCGAAATTGATAAAGCTATAAACGAATTGCAAAACGGGCAAATAACTGTAGGCCACTGCATTGAAATAATTTCACCATATGCATTTTATTTTAATATTTTAGGTTTATATTTCAAATAAAACAAGATATAAAAAGTACAACTATGTTTTCAATTCAATTTAATATTCGTCACGTCCTAGGCAACCACTGAAAATCAACGCCGTACTGTGGGTCTCCCACGGCACAGCATTATGCTGAGTGGAACCCTTCGTGCCCCAGTTACGACATGCTTCACCTTGTACTTACCATTGTATTGTGTTGTTATTACTCATCATCCTTGTACTGTACTCAAATTTGGTATTTTATTCTAATCTTACTTTTCTTTACTAACATAATTTAAGGCCTCTGCAGCAGAAGGTCAGATAAGCAAAATCCCGGAATAGCAAAATCCCAGATTCGCAGAAGGACAGAGTACTTACTATTTAAGGAAAAAAAAATGTATGTTTTTTGTGGCGAATAAACACTATTAATATCTCTCTAGTCAGTTTCGTAGGTGGCTTAAGGAACATTGGATAATTACTCCTTCGAAACCAGTTACGTAGTAGTATAAATAAAGCCTTCATGGAAACCAGTTACGTAGACGTATAAAAAAAGCCTTCATGGAAACCAGTTACGAAACCCCGGTTTCCTTGACGGCCGAAGCGATTGATTCTTATCGCTAACTTAATATTATGTCCGTACGGTTTTTAAAATGATAGGCTTGCCTATCTTATTTTAGTATTATACTCGTATTTCAAAAAATAATTCTATTTCATTCTTATCTGAGAGGACACCTTTAATTTTATTAAAGGCAGACGAAATTGTTGCCATGGCGGGCTGCGAATGATGAGGTTAACACTATAATTTTCTCAAGTGAAGAACGAAAATAGGTTCTTACTTTAAGGAGATGTAAACTCTCTGCTTACAACCATACATTCTGATAATGATCTCGCTTGTATTATACACGATACATCTACTTAAAGCCTTTTATCTGATATACAATACTGAATTTCAGAATGTATCACATGAAACATTGCTCCAATTTCTCTCAGAGCGCCAAGCTTTCCCGAATCTGATATGTATCTGTAATTAGTGAACCCAGGTTGCTCCCGGCAGCCGACAGCAGGGCGGGCACCGATGTTGCGGTTAAACAAATAATTATCTAAGATGGTAATGTTGCCAGGATTACGCCTGAAAGATCCATTATCTTTTATCTTTCGCTTGTAAAGATAACATTTAATTCAGCTAAAGTTGAATGAAGAAGATTTGGGCATGCCCTTCGCAGATTTCAAGTTTTATCTTGTAACTTTGGTAACATTTAGAATGCTGAAAAGATCTCGTAAGAATCTCTTTTCAGCTTGATCTGTTGAGAAGTTTAATTACTATTATCTGGAAGGCATAGTTTTGCTTGTTAGTTGCCACATTAAATGTAATAGGTCACTGTGGGTTTCTACTTTTAAAGCCAGCAGCAAATAGTTTGAATCATATCTTTAGTTTACTGATAGAGATTTAGTCATTTATTTATACTACATTTTACCTCGAAATAATATATACCTTTGTAGCGGCACAAACACCGCCATTTACGAATTAATGACATGACGTCACACAAATCCTGCATCGCGCAAGTAAAGTTTTCAGCGCGATTAGAACACATACAACAGTCCGACAACAACCGTTGGGCAGTTGCCCGGACCAGACACAACACCCGTCTGGTCGGAAGATCCTCCCTTTTGTATGAAGGTCTGTGGGACTTTACACCCTGTTCTGCATGCCCCCACACTGGTGACCATCGAACATGAACATCAGCGCAGCCTTCGTCTAGAGCTACTTCATCGTGACGTCATCATCACTTCCTCAAGCTTTCGAGCAGCGAGTCACACAGCCAGCCAGTTCCCACAGCATCTACGGGGGTATCCTGACCAGCAGCATGCAGCGGACGCACATTCCTGATCATCACCCTCAGCTTCTATCGTCACCATGAGGCATGGGAGCGGAATAAATAATATCTACATTGTTGGTGTCATATTATTCTAGTCACAGTTAGTTTTCAAAAGACACAACCTCCCCATTTCCCCCTCGAATGCAAACGACTTGAGTGCTTCGTTCACTTTTAATTGGCGTGCAACTAGTACCGAGGAACAGTTTGCTCGCAACGAACCCCTCATCAAAGACACAGCCTCGGGTCTACTAGCTTTATGAGGAAACACTTTGTCTGTCAGCTGGTATCCGTTATCAAAGCAAAATCTTTGCTTCGGGACATCGTTTGACACTGCGACCTAGGCGACACATTGTTGTAAATGGTAAGTGGTTTTTGAAGAACTAAATACCTTAATTTTAAACGAAGTTTGAGCCTGTTTGGGATACCTAAATCGAAATGAATACGATATGAATCAAGGAACTAATAGAAGGCCCACCGTGACGAAACTTCTCATTTATTAAAACAAAACGGTAGTCTATATTTGCCCACCCACCTTGAGGAAGCCTAATCTCCTCTTCTCGCCTTGTTTTCCTTTTTATAAGAGAAGAGGGTTTGGCCCTGTTTTGGGATATTTACGGACTGATATTATTATTTCTTTACCTTTATAAATGTAAAGCACGACACTAAAGGTCAAAGGTTACCAAAAACATCTTACTTTATTACTTACACCTAGGTTTCTCCTACAGTGATATACAATGGAGAGAATAAAGATACTCAGCGAGGCCCACAGAGACTCCCTTTGTTCCCTACAATGGTCGCCATCATTTACTGTGATAAATGAAGGTCGCCCATCCTACATTTATTTCTTTCTTTATTTCTTCCTGCCTTTTCAAGTAATAGCATTCAATAAAAAATATTGCGTCAAATTAAATTTAATGAGGATGCTGTAGCTCAATTACCCACATTTATTAATTTGTATTGTTTAGAAAGCATTAAGACATTTTACATAATAAACATTATCTATTAGGAATGGGTTTGACAAATCTAATAGCACCCCTGCAGCCGTATTGCGTAAGTGTGCAAAGAGTTTAATCTCTGGTGGCTACTGGCTACACACGAGCACTATTCACTGATATTTTTTACAGATCTATTTCGTCATTTAGTAAAAATATGAACAGTAAAATTATATCAGTCAGTTAACTATGCTGTCAAAACTGTCACTGAAGTACCAGAATATCGAAAATATTAAATAATCACCACACTTACAAAACCTACTAGGGGTTCAGAAAGCCTTCAGATAAAAGCTGATTCACAATAAAGTCGCCAGCACAGACGTAATAGGCTACAAACGAGGCTCCCCATAAACCCGACGCGTCCATAATGGATGACCAGAGGGGACGGAGGGTGACGTCACTGACACGGAGCGGGACAGACAGCGCCGGGGGACAACTAACTAGCGCCGGGATATGAATAGCAGGTGACCCAAGTTATTGTCGCGTGTCTGACTAGAAAACATTTTGTTTAGATTCTTGGTATTGTTACTGACATGATTCATGCTCGACATAGTTGGCTCGGGATCCATTGCAACGGGATGTAGCTAAATACCAGTATTCTACATGAAGCAAATGCTTATCTGAACTCAACTGTAACTGGGTAACACGATACTTAGTATACATAAATAATCTTTATTGACATAATTTTTTACAGCAGTTATTGAAGCTTCTGACTCCCGAACTAAGCGGGCCTGTATGACAGGAGTCAGCGCCGTCCCCATTTTATATTGTCCTAATGTCAACTTACAATGAATGTTTTTATAGGAAATCATAATAATAAAAAGTTAAAAAAACAAATATTCAGTCATACATGAAGTAAATTTAAAACCTTTTTTATTAAAATACCTATATATATTATTAAAATAAAAAACAAATCATAAATTATTATAGAAATATTAGATCATTATCACAACATATTTTTCGAATTAAGTAACATAAACAATTAATTAAAGTATCTACACACAATTAACTAAACTAAAACACAGGCCTCTTCGGAAGACGTTAGATTGCCTGGCCCATGACAATCTGTAACGACTGATCACATCCTTATATTATGATATGATATTTAGGTTTGGGTTTATCTGTCAATCAACATAGTCCTCGCCAAAAGTTGGTTTACCGGATGCGCAAGGCACGAAACGGTGCTGTTTTTGTATGAGATTTTCGTAGGTAACTCTGTATATATGTATACAGACTACTTACCTTACCGATCAACTGATCTTCAAAATATATCTCTGAATTGCCCGACTGTCTACCGTGTGTACCGTACAGAGCACACGTCGCTTCACATCGCTGTGACAGTCTATAAAATATTACTGCAAGTGTTGCCACACATAATAATGTTATTTCAGGGCTGTCTGCACAGGGGATGGAATACCGAAAGTAATGCCGTGTGACTCCCGCCCGCTCCTATGGCTCTCGTACGAATGGTTTTTTTTTCCGAGATAAAAGCTAGGCTATGTATCACAAAGAAATTATAAATTTACTAGACTCTGATCATTGTGGGCAGAGGATTACTATACAAAACCTAAACAACAAAGTGGCTAAAAAGGATATCACTGTTAACCCCAAAACTGTAAGTCGTTTGGCAGCTTTTAAGACTAAACTCATTAATAAATTACCAATTTTGTCAATTCATGCTGATCCTAATCACCTATATGATGATTTTTTTAGTATATACTGCAAACAATTTAATTCGACCTTTATTCCCAAGAATATCTCCGTTAATAGTAACGCATCATTCGGTGATTGGGCGACCATTGGTATTCATAAAAGTAGAACACGGCTTTATGAGCTGTACAGTGAAAGGCCTTATGTAAACACTGCTGAATTTAATTTATATGTTAAAAATTATTCAAAATTATTTAAAAAAGTTTGTAGTTTGGCCAAGTCGCATTATTTGAGTTCGAAGATTAAAAACAGTAGTAATGTTATTAAAACGACTTGGAATATTATTAATAGTGAAACGGGAAGATCTGGTAACCGAAATACTGACTACAGCCTGTCTATTAATGACAACATCATAAAATCAGACTCACAAGTCGCATTGGCCTTTGAAAATTTCTTTTCGGATATTCCCATTTCAACTACTAAATCCCTAAACTCATCACCTTCTGTTGCTGAGTCTTTGCTAAAAGAAAATGTTAATGTCTGCGATACGGAATTTCTTTTTGAACATATTACTTGTAGAGACATAATTAAAACCTTTCACACTTTAAATGTTAAAAAGACTGCAGATCTGTGGGGTCATTCTGTAGAAGTTGCTAAGTCTATTATTGATGTTGTCGCACCTAGTTTAGCTATTATCTTTAATAATTGTATCGACTGTGGGGAGTTTCCTGACCTAATGAAGAATAGTAAAATAATACCTTTGTTTAAATCAGGTAGTACATCAGACCCAACAAATTATAGACCTATTTCAGTACTACCTACCTTTAGTAAGATATTTGAGAAATTAATTTTAGAGCAATTGCAAAGATTTTTTAATAAGCATAAATTATTACATAGCAAACAGTTCGGTTTTACAAGGGGTCGTTCAACTACTGATGCCGGTGTTGAGCTTTTAGGACATATTTATAATGCATGGGAAGATAAGTGCGATGCCCTGGGAATCTTTTGTGATTTGTCCAAGGCATTTGATTGTGTTCTTCATGAAACGCTAATCAGGAAACTCCGCCACTACGGGATCCGGAACAGCGCTCTGGATCTTCTTACTTCTTACTTGAGTAATAGGATTCAGACTGTTGACGTTAATGGAAAAAGATCACCCGGATCTATAGTAAAAAATGGGAGTCCCGCAGGGCTCGATTCTTGGTCCTTTCTTGTTTCTTATTTATATTAATGACTTGCCTTACCTCATAAAGGATAACCATGACATAGTGTTGTTTGCAGATGATACTTCACTTTTGTTTAAACTTAAACGGCAGCAGCTGGTTACTGACGAAGTAAATAGCGCGATCTCAAAAGTAGTTCACTGGTTCAATGTTAACAATTTACTCCTTAATGGAAAAAAAACCAAATGCATTAAGTTTACCCTACCTCACGTTAGGCAGGTGAAAACTGATGTGTTGATAAAGGGCGAAGAATTGAATCCTGAGAATAGCACAGTATTTTTAGGCTTAACTTTGGATGCTAAGCTTCAGTGGGGCCCACATATAGATAAATTGTCAAAGAAGCTAAGCTCCGCAGCATATGCTGTTAGAAAAATTCGTAATTTAACTGACATAGAGACAGCCCGTTTAGTATACTTTAGCTATTTTCATAGTGTAATGTCGTACGGTATTCTGTTGTGGGGAAATGCCGCCGACATCCAGAATATCTTTGTTTTGCAGAAAAGAGCTGTTCGATCAATATATAAATTAAGCCCGAGGCACTCTCTCCGAGAGAAATTTAAGGAGATTAATGTAATGACTGTGCCCTCTCAGTATATTTATGAAAATCTTTTATATGCTCATAAAAATATAAAATTGTTTAAAAAATACAGTGATATCCATAACATAAATACTAGGAACAAACACAAATTTGTAGTACCTACAACAAGGCTCAAGAAAATAGGTGGCTCGTTTAGATGTCAATGTGTACGCTTTTATAATAAGCTTCCAAGCCACGTACAAGATCTAAGTCTTAATAAATTCAAATCTTTCATTAAACGTAAGTTGTGTCAGAAAGCGTTTTATACTATTAAAGATTACGTTGAGGACAAAAAGGCTTGGGAGTGAGCTGCTCCAATTAATTTTGATTTTTTATATTTTGCACCGTGAATTTTGTTTTTAATTTTGATATTTTTTTTTTGTTTTTTTGCAATGACAAGAATATTACTTTTTAAAGTATTATATTTTTTTTTTTTATTATTGTGAATGTGAAGAATATGTGGATTTTGGTTTTTTATTATAACTTAGTTAGTTTTTACTCATGGTCTGGCAGTTTGAGTAGTTTATGCGGCCTACCCGAATGTCCTTTCTTTGGTATTGTTCGTCGAATCGTTGAGCTCCGTAAATTCTGAGTTGAGCTGCTCGGTTATTGACAAATGCGTGCACTGACTGGACAGGTCCACTCAATCTGGCTGGTTCTTTCCTCAAAAGACCATTTCAAACATATGTCTACATGGTCTTCACATGATATAACCAAGTTTTTGTCAAGACTTTAAAAGAGACTGTGACCTCTGAGTTTGTTTCGGCCTTTCTTCTCAGAGTAGTCAGATAGGAAACGCCGACCTCATCTAGTTTTAAAAATATGATCGACATGTAAAAGTGTTTGTACAAACCAACTTACAGAAATAAAATCATTTATCATTATCATTATCATTTATGGCGCTTAGCGAGTGTAGTGTAGTTTGAAATATTTCAAGTGTATAATTTCTAACACAAGCACACTCCTCTCTGTGGAGAGGAGGCCTGTGTCCCAGTAGTGGGAACATTAAAAGGCTGATGATGATAATGATAATTTATTGTCAGTGACAGAAGATTTTTTTTAAATCGGTTCATTGTTAGGGTTCCGTACCCAAAGGGTAAAAACGGGACCCTATTACTGAGACTCCGCGGTCCGTCTATCTGTGTGTCTGTCTGTCACCAGGCTATATCTCATGAGCCGTGATAGCTAGACAGTTGAAATTTTCACAGATGATGTATTTCTGTTGCCGCTATAACAACAAATACTAAAAACAGCATAAAATATAGTACATTGTTTACCGAGAGGAGAAAGTGACCGATTACCGTCGAGGGTGTCGTTTGAAGCCCGAGCCGTAGGCGAGGGCTTTAAAACACCCGAGATCGGGAATCGCACTTTCTCTCGAGTGATACATAGTGCTTTATACTACACCTACGAGGAAAATAAAAAACTAAATCTTTACTAATTGAAATTTATATTGAAATTGTTGCAGTTAGTAAAGCTTAATGTAACACTTTTTCCATTAATGTTTGTTTGAGATGTTTGCGACAATGTAGGAGGAATAACTGGCTGTGCTGTTGGCACTGCGCTCGTAGAAGGCTGTGGTGCCAAAGGGGCAACTGGCTGCTGAGGGGCATCTGGCATCGCCGCGCTCGTTGATGGTTGAGGAGATGAGTCTTGATGCACATTAATCGATCCCGATGTTTGGTTATTTATTCGACTTAATTTATTCTTGAATATTTATGTCGTTTCTTGTCAATATAGTACTTTTCAACATTGAGTACATAGACCATAACGTACTTGGTTTGTATTTTTGCGCTTTTACAATGAAATAAGCTAGCAAAACAGTTTCAGAAAAAGATGCCGCATTTTTTTCATTTTTCCATTGCAAAAAATCGTCATAAGTTTTATTATATTTTTTAATTGATTTCTGTGGTAAAAGGTTATCAATCAGTATTTTTGCTGTTTCCTTCAACTGCGGCGGCGTTAAAAAATCTTCATCATCACTATCACTACTTATCATTTTGATAGTTTTATTTTACTTTTCTACGAAAACTGAATCCTCAAACAACACACAAATTGAAAATGACGCCAATGGCGTCTGCAATTTTCACATGTTCTTTTTTCAAATTGTTTGACACCATCCAACACACAGCTAGTGGCCAGTGTCATTTTGCGAACTTGGAGATAAAAACTCACTGTAAAAACTTTTTGGCTTTTGATATTTAGGTTACCAGCGCATAGTCTTACCCAAAATTAAAAAAGAAAAACCACGTAAGAAATGGATTTTCATACACTTTTCTCTCCCGCTCAGATGCGTTTTCTCGCCGCATATTTGTTCGATATGCAATGACGTACTTTCTACCGTAAATTTGATAAAGTATCAAGGTACTTTCCGAGCAGGTTTAGTATAAAATATTTAACTGGGGCCCATCCAACAATCGTGATTTTTGTGTCGTTTTTTGCGATAATGGTGCGGAACCCTTCGTGCGCGAGTCGGACTCGCACTTGGCCGGTTTTTTTAGAGATTATCTTTAACATACTTATAAACCAACCATTTTACCTCTCTTTAATATTGGTTTCGATATATTCGATACCGAAACCCCATTTTCCAGCGAAGGTCGCGAGAATCACCTAAAATCACGTTGTAAATTAATCTGACCATGCTCTAACTACCTACACGTTAATAATTGGTTTACCTACTCCCTCATCTCTTGGTTCACCCCTCCCGCCCTCTACTCCTGAGCTGTTCTGAATATTTGAGCACACGCCTAACTGATCAGAGCTTACGTACATAAGCCTATGTGCTTAGTCGTTATCGATATTATATATAGACGATATCGGTAAATAAAAAATATTGTTTTTTTTTTGTAGATGTCACACTGATTGGGGAAAATTTCCGGGGAAATTAGTTATGGTTACGAGAACGAAAGAGATGAAAGTGGACATGCATATTTAAGTAATTACAATTTGTCGATGTTACACACAACATCACACCCGTGTCCCCCGACGGGCTAGGCAGCGCCTATAGTACTTTCGCCAGCTGTTTTTAAGTCCCATGAAATAGGAGGCGAGCTTACCCGCCTTCTAATGATTTTATTAAAGTGAGTTCATAATACTTGTCTACATAGATTATCTTATAATTTAACTTGAGTAATTTTCAGGGAAATAATATTGGAACGGTTTTTTTCAAAACAATTAACTTATATGTTAATTAGGGTTTTTCAGACACAACTTTTGACTTTCTTACTTATTTTTTTTTTAATCGGAACGATTTACGTTCATATTGGTATTATTAGAACGGCGTGTTTATGAACTATTTAGGAACATAGTTTCTTGTAATATTCCAAGTATCTTCAGAAGCCAGTAAGCTTTGAACACGCAAAGTCGTCATTTGTATATAAATAGACACAGACTTTGCACCCATACGTAAACGTAGATATATACCACATTATGTATTTGTAAAGCTATTTTTTAATTTATT
The DNA here is from genome assembly GCA_949775005.1 of Orthosia gothica. Lineage (NCBI taxonomy): Eukaryota > Metazoa > Arthropoda > Insecta > Lepidoptera > Noctuidae > Orthosia > Orthosia gothica. The sequence continues at coordinate 39,354,132 of OX459037.1, forward strand.
TCAATTTGAAGTTTTAACTAATTGTATAAATAGTGAGTCTGTTTTGTGAGTTTGTTCCTACGTGTAGGTTAATCTGGAACCACTCTAGGTCGACCGCTTAACTGAGACCGTTCATAAGGTAGCAAGAGAGATGTTGACACCCATCAGCATCGACTGACAGCACCTGTAGCCAAGTTGACAATCTACAATCGAAGCTAGTCGAAAAATAATCAAAATATGGGAAGGACACATCTGAATCACGTGGTCAGACCATACAAATAGAAGGCGTTAACGATTGCAGAAAGAGATTCGATACGAAACTTTGTAACATGGCTAGGAGGATAGGTCACTATACCCGCGCCGACACTAAGACTCTCCGCACTCGGATCGTCCCACACTTCGCTTAGCTCATAATAATTTAGTTAAAAAGCAAAGTGTGACTGGTCAACCCACACTTCGCTTAGCTCATAATAATTTAGTTAAAAAGCAAAGTGTGACTGGTCCACCCACACTTCGCTTAGCTCATAATAATTTAGTTAAAAAGCAAAGTGTGACTCGTCCACCCACACTTCGCTTAGCTCATAATAATTTAGTTAAAAAGCAAAGTGTGACTGGTCCACCCACACTTCGCTTAGCTCATAATAATTTAGTTAAAAAGCAAAGTGTGACTCGTCCACCCACACTTCGCTTAGCTCATAATAATTTAGTTAAAAAGCAAAGTGTGACTCGTCCACCCACACTTCGCTTAGCTCATAATAATTTAGTTAAAAAGCAAAGTGTGACTCGTCCACCCACACTTCGCTTAGCTCATAATAATTTAGTTAAAATGACGAATAATGATGATGTTGTAACTACTAAAACTGAACTTTCAGATTGAGAATCTAAACCAAATTTGAATTGAACAGACTATCTATAATTTACCATATTATACAGTAACGTGGCTTCGATCATTAAAATGAAATAAGAATAGTTAAAGACCACCCTTGGGAAGGTCAAGAGTGTGTTAAGTTATTCAGTAAACAGCCCTCGTCGAGTCCACTGCCCACGTTCAATACCTACTCGTATCTGCATGATTTACTAAACAAACAAAGTAACTTTTCTGTTTTTACGTGTTTGAGAAATAAATCTCCGATTTGGTAAACAAATAACACATATATAAATCTAACTAAATGACGCGAATGTATGTAATTCGTATATATGTACTTCGAGTGTTAAAAAAGAGTGGAGTAAATGTAAGAGATATGCTGTTTCATTTAGCGCTATCGACACCAGACATCAACCGAAATCTAGAAAAGCTTAATTCTGCCGTATTGATCCGTAAAAGCTCTACAATAAAATTTGCCAGAGTTTTTTCTTAAATAAGTAATAAAACGTAATTTAAAAAGAAACTATTTAATCAACAAGAACTACCAATATATACATTAAAATATAAAAGTACGAACGCGTATAAAAAGGGCAGGGCAGCGCCCCAGTACAGCCCAGGGCGGGCTGTGCTGTGCTAAGAAGTTGGGACGGCGCATGGGTGTCGACACATGGTGCATCCCACACCAAAGGCCTACCCACCTTCCATGGTATTATGGTCATCCCATCTGGTCTAAATAAATAGAACAAACTCGGCCAACCAAGCATGCCAGTATTTTACTCACAATAAATGTGTGTGAAATAGGGGCACGCTTGGTATTCAAAAAGATTGAGAGACTTGCGTAGTCTACTTCGATTTATGTATGAGGTGCTGATGACTGAACATAAACTAATGTTAATTTAATCAAGGTACTCTAAGCAGGAATAAACGGCGCATGTAATGCCGAATTTTGGAACGGTCGCAGACAACGTCGCCTCTTGAGGTGGGTAAATGTATAACAGGTAACATACAAATATATAAGAAACCTGAATACAACACCGGAACTGAGAGGTTCTGGTTTCATCTTACTTAGTACGAACATTAAAAAAAAAAACAAAACTGAAAGAAAAATTTCCCTATGTACTTAGGTGTTAACCGGTTCGATTTTGTTCCGGTTTCTATGCCGTGTAAATAACTCGCTTATAAGTTATTAGTAGATCCTCCATGTACAATCACTGGTACACAGCTGACTCCGGTTAGACTGGGTGCTGCCCCAATATAGTTGGGCGAAGGCTAGGCAGATTGATTGGTAAGATGGAGATGGTAAAAAAAATTTAACGGAACGTAGCTGGTGGCGTTCTGTAGTTGCTGCCAACCTCCATGGCGATAGGCAGGAGTTTATCTAGGTATAACTTCTTCTTCTTCTGACTGCCCTTGTCCCATGTGACTTGAGGTCAGCGCAACACTTCCTTCTTCCTTCTTCCATAACGTCCTGGCCCCTGTCACGCTATCACTGACTCCCTTTTTAACCCCCAACGAAAAAAGATGGGTGTTGAAAGTTTGATTTGTATCCAATACCTGTGTATTTGTGTATCTGTATTTGGCTTCATAGCTCCTAAACGGATGCACCGATCCACCGATTGTTTTAAAGGTGACTTTATTGAGTATGTTCTTAGCTATGTTTGATGAAAATCGGTTTAGTCGTTTAAAAGTGATGGGTGTTTTACTGTTTGAATCGGGCTCTTTTCGCAAGATATTTTGTCATAATAATGTGTTCAATAGATTTTCGATTGAAGCACGTTTACAACTAGATAAATTATGTAGCATGCAATAAAAAAATGTAAGGTTATTCATATTTTTTAATTTTCCTTGTCTTTTATGTCACACCTCACACAGCCCATCCATCTTTTCTTTAGCCTTCCCATCCCTCTACACAAGAAAAGCGTTGCCACAAATTATATCCACCTAGTCGTGTGCTGCAGTCGAAGCCATCATTGATTCTACTACTATTTCTATAGCACAAAGGCCGCGAGTAACTGTTTCGTAAACATCCCTTTGAACCAACAAACTAACGACATACAAACTCACACGATGTACACATTCAAATTAAAATTACTCCACTATTGCCATTTCTATTGGCAGTCACAACTTTGTCACTTACATTAGCGATGATGTTCTGTGAACTCGTCAAAGTTAAGTAACAGTAGATAAATACATACGAGAGTCATTTAATGTGTTACGAGTATGTGTATGTGAACACATTAGAGTAACAGGTTGGAGCTAAGTAATTACGGTGAGTCAACCTCTTTCTAGTAAATATTTACCATGTGTGGGAAAAGTATATTTGTTTGTATGTTTCTACACTCATGATGATTAAACTAATCCCCACGATTTAATTAATAAAATTAAATTTTCCATATTCGTATTATATTTATTGCTCCTTTTAGGTATAATTAATTAGTTGTTCTACTAATTAGAATATTATTTTGTTTATTTAGTCACGGTAAACAAAGCATCGTGAATTTAAATGAAGTCGTAGATATGTAAATTAATGTGTTTTATACAGGCTATTTGCGTGAATAGGGTAAAGCCAGAAATACTTAATGTACTAAAAATGTTATAAAATAGACACGGCCTTTCTAAATTTTTGTTATTACATGAAATATCACGAAACATCAATATATCTACTTTCTGGATTCTTTATTCCTAACTATTGCAAAGTCCTATCTAAACCCCAGCAATACCCACTAACAAACCTACCTAATATTTCCATTGACAGCCAGGGTCCAACAACCGCCATTACGATAATGGAACAGATTCGCACCACACACACACACACTCAATCTATTACTCACACACACGCTCTACAACGACCTCTCGTAAAACTCACGGACTCTTGTTATACCATTTTAGCACGAAATAAACTAGTTGCCTAGAAAAACGTAACGGGTGACGACATTGACATAAAAATATCATTTAGGTGGATACGACAAACAAGGCTGGAAAGATTCTTAATAAACAGCCTGACTTAATATTATATAACCTGAAATTTGTAATAAAAATAGATAAATACCTATACCAAAGCGACAAAAAAGTCAGCGCCATCAGCAAACTCTTAGACCCGCGTTGGGCGCCATTAATAACAATTATAAAAATGTAAATTTGTCTTATATATTCATTGTGCCGGCGAAATAAATTGGGACTGAATATCGAGACATTGGTTTTATTTGTCACGGAATGATAAGACTGTGAAACTTAAACCTTACGGGGGACGTAAGGTTTAACTTTGTGTCCCGCGCTGGGCGCCATTTATCCTGTCTAGCGTTCCGTTTAAAGAAATGTGACAGATCACGACTGATTGTAACCGCAGAATAACTCTTGTGTTGCTATTTCTTTAATGTTGTATTAAAATTAAAGTTCTATTGATAAACATACGGATTGAACTTTAAACTAGTAATTAACTAAATCCTAAAAGCAGCACAATCTGTGACTCAAATCTCTTTGATCTCATTTCCAGGGACTGTTCGTTAATCAAATAGGTTTGCTAAAGTTCAAAGTGTGGGATATATCTGAATGCTAGGAAACTAAATGTCAAATGTGAACCCGGCACTCCCACAGTCGTGGGCGGGACAAAGCTGGATATTGGATTAAAAAACCACCCACATACAAGCTTCATTTTACTTCGTTTTTATTCCTCTCACACGAAACAACGCGACATTTTTCTTTTATAAAGCGGCCGCAAATAATATTGTATGTTTTGTAGAGGTCAATTAAGTTGACGAAAAGTCGTTCTGTCTTTTTACGGCCTTTTTTCAGTTGAAATAAATTGATTCTCTTGAGGAAATGAGAGCACAATCGCGTGTGAAAAAAACACAATCGTAGTAAGTGGTTTTTATTTTTGTAAAATTATTTATTAAAAACATAAAGTAACTGAAACGTTAATGCCCATCATCGATCAGACTGCTTATTAAGTTCAATATCTAAAAATAAGGTAATCGTACCTGCCATCGAGCCATAAGCGAACGGCCTTGGGATCTAGACAGTGACATTCGATCAGCGATAACAATTATGAAAAGGTCCAAAATATTCAACGTCATTTTTATCGATTTCATTTTCTAGAGCCTTTGACGCAGGGTAGACAGCAATTTTGGTTAGATCAGACAGATTAGGAGACTTACTACGTCGACTTAATGCCATCATGAATCCGTTGTAAAAAAGAGGTAGTGCTATTCGGCCTGCATACGTCCGTCTCTCTCTGACACATTAGAAACATGGTGTCTTCAAGTGATAATGTTTCATAGTAGGTACCCTGATGTTACCCTGATACATAGTGAGCATATTGGACTATTTATATGCAACTTCTGTAGTAGTTCTACTGGCAGGTTATAATAATGTAAGCCGTATTATATTGTGTTTGGTTAATAAACAGTAGTTAGACACCAACGGGCGTTTTACAATATTTTACACAAATAAGGTAGTTTTTAGATGTAGGACTCACCCAGCGCCGCCAGGATGCCGGCTGCCCAGAACACCTCGCCGCAGAGAGCTGGCAGGAACAGCAGCCCTCCCATGCGGCTGCCGAACGAGTCCTGCAGAGGGTCCAGCATGGTCACGTAGCCCTGCTTGCGCATCGGGTTCGCGAAGAATATGCCACCTGCACAAACAATACATTCTCAATATAAAAAGTGATCATGAGTGATGTAGATTATTGTCAGGTTGTTAAACCCCTTTTTGAATCGTCATAGAAATCAATATACTCTCTCGGTTTATAAGTATTCTATGAACAAGACTTATTGTTAGTTTCTATTTGCGTTGTGCCATCGTAGCACCTAAACAAACAATGGTTAAATATGCTAATATATATACTATATGGTTGCTAATTTCGCTTAATCACCATTTTTCTTCAGTTGTTAGCCTCACAAATGGTTAAATAAGTTGGACAGTTAGTTATTTACGACACAATCTATTCGTCATTGCAATGATTGTCACCTCATTCATCAAAATCGACTTTGTTTTTTTTATACTTTGTGTAGGCACACCTTTCCCTGACCCTACAGGAACTAAAACACTTAGGTCAGTTTTTTTATACAATCTTATAGTAACGAATAGATCAAGTTATGAATAAGCTTTAGTTAAATGCTAAAATACTAAATCGAACATTGAACTGTATTTTGTCAAACCATTAATAAGTATGGTTGCAAAACTGTTTGAAAATCTTACCGAAGACGAGCGACAGCGCATATCCGAAAGGTGCCTGACACCACACCAGCCCTGAAGTATAGATGGCCTCCGCAGTTCCGTTGATGTAGCCTCCACCCACCCACGTTGCTGCAACAAACATACTCGTTACATAACAAGAAACAAAGAGAAAAATATTTGGCACCAAGACATTATGGACCTTATATTTAAAAAAAACTTGATTAGCAGAGTCTCTATTCAAATTCTCTATTGAAAATTTAAATAAAGAACATGCTAAGCAATCGGTAAACAGTGTCGAGATTTTTATAAAAAATATACTGCCACCACGGATAGACAAGGACAATGAGACAGAATTCCTCCCATTACCAAGTAGTGGAAAGTAAAAGTTATTTAATCATTTTAATTTTTGGCGCCATTGCTTTAGTCACATTATATTGTTAGGCTGACGCTATGTTGCCATCGCGGGTAGAACCTGTACAAGGGTGTCACAAGAAAAGAGAGGTCAGTGCCCAGCTGTGGCCGAAGTCAGGCTGTAGATGATGATGATCCTGAACTTTCGTCACCAGAGGAGACTACGGGGGAGGTATAAGAGCCAATATAACCGGCTTTGTGATATCAATTAACTAGACTGAATCCTAAAAGACATAGATTTGCATAAAATCATTTAACCTAGTATTACGTCGACCCTTTATCATTCGGGTGAAATGTAATATGAGGGATGCCTAAGATTAACTGAAGCGTATAACTTGGACAAGTCAAGTTTGCTCATGTATTATGGCACACGACTGAATGAACTCAAACTTGACAGACTTATTATTATTACTCAGACTTCAGACTTCATGTCACTTGTTGATTTAGCTATTAATATAAACATTTATTATTGATATATATATATATATATATATATATATATATATATATATACCTATCTGATTAATAATGTTGTAAGATTTTTAATATTATCTGATTATAGCAAAGGTGGCACAGTGCTAACTGCCCCCTGACTTACGTATCGTGGGTCTTGAGTTCAAACCTAGGCAGGCGTTTAACTTTGTGTAAATAAAATAATGTAAATACGTGGGACACTCAGAAAGTTTTGCGAAACTAAAAAAAATTGTTCTATACGTACATATATTTTTATTAAATCTTTTCAAAGTACTTTCCACCAGCCTCTATACAAAGATTCATGCGCCTAAACCAGTTTTCAAAACACTTTTTCCAGTCCGCCGCAGACACCTCGTTTACAGCCTGCTCGAACGCAGCCAGCGCATCTTCCGGCGACGAAAATTGTATCCCTTTGAGCTGATTTTTTATTTTTGGGAATAAAAAGAAGTCACACGGTGCTAGATCAGGGCTGTAAGGAGGGTGACCCAGGAGTTTGACTGGCGTGCTGTCCAGGAAGTCCCTCGTTTTGAGTGCGGTGTGCGCAGGTGCATTGTCGTGGTGGAGCAGTAGCCCGCGGAGCCCTGTGTTTGGTCGCTTGTTGCTTATAACAGAGAAAACTTCTGGCAAACATTTGGTAGTATACCATTCGGCATTAATGCTTCTTTGATCCCGTAAGGGAATTGATACCAAGTGGCCAGTCAAATTAAAAAAGCTAGCGATCAAAATCTTACCCCCGCTTCTAGATCGCTTCACTTTGGTAGGCGTTGGCTCATTTTGAAACACCCAAACAGTCGACTGGCGCTTGGTTTCTGGGTCGTATTGATAAATCCAGGACTCATCACCTGTAACGATGTCGTAAACACGCCGAGACGAGCCTGCTTCAAATTTGTTAAGCATATCACGGCACCATTCCACCCGGGCCTGCTTCTGAGCATCGGTGAGGTTGTGCGGCACCCAGCGTGATACTATCCTCCTCACGCGAAGATGGCTGTGTAGAATCTCGTGAACGCTTCCCGATCCAATCTTCAATATGTGTTGAATCTCCTGATATGTAATTCGCCTATTGTCTTGGATTAAATTTTTCACTGCTAGCACGTTTTCTTCGGTAACAGCCGTCAAAGGGCGACCGCTTCTTTCGTCATCCCCCAAAGTTGGTCGACCGCACTTGAATTCGTTATACCAACGATACACGGTTGCCTTGGAAGGGCCTTCATCCATGAATGCCATTTGAAGTCTATCGTACGATTCATCCGGTTTCAGGCGACACTTGAAATCGTATAAAATCATAGCTCTAAAATGTTCCCGGCGCAGATCCATATTTCAGTGAGACACAATACTTTGAATTAACTCGCAAAAAATGTGGAGGGAAATTTTGAAATTGGAACTTACTTATTTTTACTTATAAATAATCATATTTTCGAAAAACATTATAACTGGCCAGTCTCCCATATATAAAAACTTTTTTTCGCAATACTTTCTGAGGGGCCTGGTAAATATTGCAGAAAAAACCTTATAGTCATGGGTGACTTTAATGCCCGGGTTGGTCAAAAATTGGGAGGCGAAGACAGAATATTGGGAAACTCATGCTTTGGAAAAAGAGACAAGAGAGGTGAAACTCTACTTCAGTTCTGCTGGGCAAATAATCTTTTCGTTATCAATAGCCTATTCAAAAAGAAAAGCAGCAAAATTTGGACATGGCTTTCTCCAAATAAAAATAAAAGACAGATAGACTATATACTGTCAAATCTAAAAAATAAAATTACTATAATTGAAGTGATCAGCAATCTGTCGTTCCTGAGCGACCACCGACTTGTGAGAAGTACTCTATTGTTAACCAACACCAAAAAATCGAGAGCCACATATAAAAGTAACAAATCTTCACTAAAAACTATAGACGAGCAAGAAAAGTACACTGAAGCTTTAAAGTTAAACATTTTGAAAATAAAACTAGAAGAAAATGATGATGTTGAAACGTACTATGAGAAAATTAAGCAAGCAATCGATAAAAGTTTAAAGTCTATACGTAATAACAACACACAAACAAAACGACACTACGTTATCTCAGACAGAACAAGAAATCTCATTACAAGAAGAAACGAATTAATAAACAAAGCAAAATTAACATCAGAAGAGAAAAATGAGAAATGTTATTTATATAAAAACATCCATAAAATTATAAGAAAAGAATATCAAGACTACAGACTAACAGTAATTGAAAAATATCTGAAGAAGTCAGGCAGTGTGAAAAAAAGTATGAAAGATTTAACAACATCTAAGAAATGGATTCCTTGCTTGAAAAAGAACTCCACCTGTAACAGAGAAACGTTCTCTAGGCCTGGAATAATAAAAGCCGCCACTGAATTTTATAGGGATCTCTACACTTGCAAAATGTATAGAGTGAGTATAGAGACTCTACCTCTACAGAGAGTTGATACTACAATACAAAGATTCTCTACTCAAGAAATTTTGGTCAAGATAAAATCTTTAAAGAAGGAAAAGAGCAACGGTCCAGACGGTATACCAAACGAAGCCATTTCAACTCTCCTAGTGCAACCTTTGACCACCATGTTCAATAAAATACTAGACGACAGAAAAATTCCTACTGAATGGGCGAAATCAGACATAGTGCTGATCTACAAGAAAGGAAACCCTGCCGACATAAGTAACTACCGACCAATCAGCCTACAATCAAATCTCTACAAGCTATTTGCTTCATGCCTCGAGAAACGCCTTGCGAAATATACCGAAGAACACCAGCCAGTGGAGCAAGCGGGATTTAGAAGTACGTATTCAACTATAGACCACATCCACTCATTAGAACTAATTATAGAGAAATACGAGGAAATGAAACGCCCACTCTACCTAGCGTTCATCGACTATGCTAAAGCATTTGACTCTATATCCCATACCAGCATGTGGAGAGCCTTACAGGAATGTGATGTACCATCGGAAACTATAGAGCTCATACAAGACATATATAAGAAAAGCACAAGTAGAGTAATATTAGATAAAACAGGCACGAAAATTGATGTATGTAGAGGCGTTCGTCAAGGTGACCCCCTCTCTCCCAGAATATTTATTACCGTTCTACAAAACATCATGAAAACATTAAAGTGGAAAAACAAAGGTATAGACATCAACGGTCAGTTTCTAAGTAATCTCAGATTCGCCGATGACATCATACTCTTCGCAGAAAATTCATCGCAATTGGAGTCAATGGTGAATGAAATTAATTGTGTCAGCAATGAAATTGGTTTGGAACTAAACACATTGAAAACAAAAATTATGACAAACAGCATTAAGGCACCCATACACATTAACAATGTCTTACTAGAATATGTCCAAGAGTACACGTATCTAGGCAAACAAGTGTCTTTTAAAAAGTCTAGACATCAAAATGAGTTACTGAGACGTGTAAACATGGCGTGGAATAAATTTTGGAGCATGAAAGAAATTCTAAAGTTCAATATTTCAATGAAGCTGAAGAAAATTGTGTTGGACTCTTGTATCCTACCTTCTCTCACCTATGCATCCCAAACATGGATTTTCAATAATCAAACCAGGAACAAAATATTAACAACACAAAGAGCCATGGAACGGAGCATTCTAAATCTAAAATTGAAACACAAAAAGAGAAGCACAGATATAAGAAAAACAACAAAGTTGATTGATGCTCTGGAACATTGCAAAAGACTGAAATGGAAGTGGACCGGCCATATTGCACGTATGAACGAAGACAGGTGGGCCAAGAAGATTACTCTGTGGAAGGGACCTGTTGGCAAGAGAACCAGAGGCAGGCCAGCGGAGAGATGGCTTGATGAAATTTTGAAAGCAGCGGGCAAAGATTGGACTGAAAAAGCGAGGGACAGAACTACATGGAGAAAAATGGAGGAGGCCTATACTCTATAGAGAGGTCCTTAATAAATAAATAAAGTAAAATCAAGAAAGAAATATAATTATTGAATTGAACTGTAAAATAATGGTATTTAAATTGAATAAATTTATAATAATAGTAATTTAATTTAATAATTGTAATTGTATTGAATAATTGTAAAATAATGGCATTGCATGGAATAGTTATATAGTAATAATATTTTAATTTAATAATTGTATTGTAACAGTAAATGAATTGAACTACTAGATATTAATAATAATGATTGAATTGAATAATTACATAATTATAGTAGCGGATAATTGAACAATTGTATAATTTCTTAAAGAATTAATTTATTTGATTTTACTAATATGCATGCTCATAAATAATATCATTGTAAATTGAATTTTATTAAGGAAATAAAAGGCTTTTTTATTATTTATTATTATTATTTCTATTTTTGCCATAATGATGCATAATTGATTATTAACTCAAAAATCATGGATATGTATATGTTTTGTATACTTATGTATGTAAATAAGGAAAATCTAAATTGAAAACCAAAATAGATTTATTATTATGATTAGATCGATTACTTTACAATGAGGCACTTGATAATGTACGGAAAACACACAGCACTTGATCTAGTATTTAACACCCTTAGAACAATATATATACCTTTGTAAATAATACTAGATACACTTTATAATCAATTGTACAATAAAGCATATAATAAATAATAAATAAATAAACGAAGTTCGACTTAGAATGCTGAAAGATTACAATTGACAATGTTGCATGGGTGCAACGATCTGAACTTGATGGAATGGTATGATGATTTTTAATTGCAAAGTACCTAAGTTAATTTACACATTAAAAGTAGCTGATACTTATGTACAAGTACGGGCAATAACAAACAATCGATTATATCGGCGCTATGTCCTACATCTTAATATACCTATTACTTTTTGATGATTAGAATAACCATATAAAGCAAAAGGAGATTGTAAGGATTTTAGCACGTGGCGATCTGTAGCTTCTGCCTAGCCCCAACGGGCGATATCAAGTATGTGCGCGTTTCTACCTAATAACTACTAGTAACAATTTCACGGTGCTCCACTAATTCTTATCTCTGATTTTCATCAGCGATTTACTCCATTCGTAAACGTCCATAGCTATTCCCTAGACAGTAAGCTAGGTAAGATACACCATCTTTACCTACTTGTGGGAGTCATAAAGACAACAATGACTATGATAATACGAAGAGATAAACTGCTTATTTTCTATGTGACATGTTTTCCATTATACTTTCTCATTGGTTCCACTCTTATACCAAACCAAAAATAAATTGTGGCACGGGCTATCTAGCGAAGTTAACCTATAAACCTGACATAAATACCGAACTAGGTATATAGCCAGATGTTCTTCATAAATAATTATGATGAGTCGATATGACTACATTCTACGTAGAAACCATGAGGGACAAAGATATACAGACAATCTGAAGTGACGTCTCAAGCACCACTTGATGTGTAATTCATATTCCAATTCTCGTAGTTGTTGGTTTATCAATCGATATTTAGTGTTTTCCCACAATAACATGACTGTACCATGAACATTTTAACATTAACTAATGATTAAAATATAAATTCTAAACTTATAATTTGTGCCTGCAGCTATTAACTATGTTTATGTTAGTACCTAGAAAAATAATAATTAAAACTTATAGGATAAAAATCTGACGATTTTCTGTAAACTTTGCATATACTACTATTGTTTTTTTTAGCACTACATTCTTTGTCAATTTGTGATCACGTCTGTTCGTAATTTTGTTAATGCAAATGTTCTGATGCCTACCTGTTTACATTTAACATAATATCACAGATTCATAATTATTATACTGTGAAAGAATAGTGGTTGCGTTTAGAACTGTTTAACTGTGTAAAAGGAAGACTGTCCTACCGTGATACAGTTTCGACTAGTACGGAGGACAGTGTGAATCGAATGCTACAACCTAAATAACAATACCAGTGTAAGTAGTTATTAGTGGGTGGTTAGTGCTTCAGTACGTACTAAATAATTATCATTGTGACGTAAGTACTGAACGAACAACACTCATAAAATGTTCGAAAAGTAAGAAGCATCACATAGAAAGCTAGTCTTTGAATACAAGAATCTCTTTGTTTATGTATGTAATGTCTACCTAAAAAATGTCAAAAACACCTAATTATCTGGTTGTACTATTTTTATGATGCAAATAAAGTTATTATAAATCAAATCCAAAGGATCAAACGGGCTGAGGAATTACGCGTGAACGAGCCATTTATCATTATCATTATGCCAATGCAAATTGCTAGAAAGGAAACGTTTCCAGCTGACATGGTCACAATCATTAGAATTAATATTTGTTTCGGGATATTTACCATGTATATTTTGATTTTGGTTGAGAGCTCGGCACCGTTACAAGTGCCATGATCACGATAAACGTTTCCTACCCAACGTAAACAAAATGACGAGGTTTCGTTAATAGCATTGATGATGCAGTGAATATGTAAAGAGATCGAAGATTAGAGACGGATATATTAGACCTTTTATTTTTATTTATATTTAAGAGAAGACGATGTATCGAAGTGTGAAGTGAAAATAAATGATAAGAGTGTGGAGCAAGTGAACGAGTTTGTATATCTGGGAAGTATGTTCACAAGGGATGGAAAGATTGAAGAGGATGTGGAAAGGAGAGTGAATGCAGGGAATAAAGTGAATGGTGCTATACATGCAGTTGTGACCGGCAAGTCGATGTCTCCGGAAGCTCGACTCGCCCTTCACAACAGCGTGCTGGTGCTGACACTTATGTATGGAAGTGAAGGTTGGGTATGGCTAAAAAGACATGAAAGTAGAATTAATGCAGTAGAAATGCGCTCCTTGCGGAGTATGTGTGGTGTGACTTTAAATGATAGATTGAGGAATGAGGTAATAAGACAACGTTGTGGTTTAAAAGAAGATGTAGTGACTTAAATTGAAAAGAGTATGTTAAGATGGTTTGGCCATGTTGAGAGGATGAATGAAAGGCGACTAACGAAAGGTATTTACAAGGCAGAAGTGAATGGAAACGTCGGGAGGGGACGCCCTAGAAAGACATATATAGACCTTATAGGTGATGTTCTTCAGAAAGGCCAAGTGCGCAGTACCCATAACCGGCGTGTGTGTATGACTAGATGTATGAATGTGTGTGAAGCAAAAGAAGTGTGTAAGGATCGTAGCAGGTGGCGTTCTGTAGTGTCTGCCTACCCCCATGGGAAAAAGGCGTGAGTTTATGTATGTATTTTTATTTATTTATTATAATAGACTGGCCAAACACAAAATTTAGCTAGTGTGAGGAGGCTTTCTTTTTGGAATCCTGCACACTGAAATCTGTTTCTTAGGTCTGGGACCTTCCTGAATTGGATTGGTCGAGAGACTGCGGTAAATTGTCACCATCGTGGAGGCGACCTTGACTCTGCACAAAATACGATCGAGGAGTGCCCTACGTGGGCCTCTGAGCGGCAGGTCTTGGACGCCAGGATCGGGCGAGATCTATCTTTGCCAGCAGTTGTATGGGTCATGCTGGCAGAGGCAGAAAACTGGGGGGGGGGGGCAATGGCCTCCTTCTGTGAGATCGTGATGGTCCAGAAAGAGGCCACTGAATGGATTCGCGGGAGGGCTAATACCACTCGGAAAAGAAGGCGTCAGGGAGACAACAGCCTCGATGCATAAAACGCTGAAACTCTGCCTGCTTATGGTGCAGGCGGGATTTCGGCGACTCCCATTTCGCAGGCGCTCAGTTTGTGGACACTGTCCGTCCACCAAGTGACTCCGGGAAATACGGTGGCATAATGATTACGTGCTGCCCTGCACAGCGAGGCTTAGATAAGGCGCTCTTTCAGTCTCCCTAGAGATGTGCCCTAACAGGTATTGCACAGAGGGGGTTCCGGGATCGTCTTTTGAGGGGTCACGGGGTTCTACGTATTTATGGTGATCACCGGGGTGGTTTTAGCAAGGTAAAAACCCCACACTCCCTGGGAGTGTGGGATTTCCCCAAACCACACTTTCCCCCAAAAGTCCAGGTGCCTTCTGAAGGTTTCGCTCCGATAACAAAAAAAGGTCTGATTCCTTTGGGCTACTTTTTTTTATTTTTTTTTATTTATTAAATAACGACTATGGTGAATAAACGTGGTAATCAATGCTCTTGCGTGCTTATGCATTTCCTATGTCAGAAGAGGCCATTTCGGCTTTGACCAGCAGAGTTACAGCTACATGCTATTACTATTACGTATGTTATTTACTGGATGTCTGATTATAAACCTATCCCTTACCGGTCATAGTGAAGATTCCGACAAACAGGCCGATAGAGCGGCCGGCCAGCATGACCTCCTCTTCGGAGTCATTGCCGGCTGGCTTCTTGCGCCCCGCCCAGATACCTACGGCCAGGATGAGCACGTAAAACAGCACGATGGACACCACGCCCGCTATGTTGATCATCTTGACTGATGCCGCCTCCTGCAACAAAGAGCACCATTACTTGCATGGTAAAACGTTACAGGTACAGGGTGTGTACGAAAAAACAACAGTTCAAGGAAGTGGTATACAATCCTAAAAAAAAAATGTATCCCTCATATAACGTTTGGTCAGCTGACGACAATTTTGATGATCACACCTTTGTGATCACAGTATGTATAAGATGGAACGGTGGACGAGTTGATCCGGCAGAGAACCAAAGTTTTCGACATAGCTCACAGAATAATGCAATGATTGCCATTCATATTATCCGTAGAACTGATGACCATAGAGGTAGACCTAATCTTAAGAGGAGGCCGCGAATTAGTGGGATGTTCGCAGGCTTGGTGGTCCCCTCCTGAGCCCTGTAATCTGATGATGATATCGTTTGATGATCATTCATCACGCTAGTTGTTTCCTTACATTGTGTTGGGCTTCCAGACTACCAACAGCATAATGTGCTTTTCGAGGCATTGAGGGGTTCGACGTGGATCGACCTACGCAAGCGTTGCTGCACCTTGAAAGTCAACCGCACCGTTGTTATTATTTAGACACGAGCCCAACACGATACCCAAATTTAGATCTTAAATGATAATTACGGTTTGGAACTCTCATAAAAGAATTAATTGCGACCATGATTGGCTGTTATTAAGGTTGCCGCCTCTAACTAAACATAAAGCGAAAGTCTTAGAACCAGATTTAAAGCATGGTCAAAATATTAGACAATCAGCTAGGTGTTAACAAAGACAGAACAGCGCGTAGTGAGAACGGCTGTGAGCCTGCCCGAAGGCAAAAGAGACCGAGGACGTCCTCCTTGACATGGTGGACCAGTATAATGAAGCTTATCAAGAAGAAGAAGTTATCTGACCCGACAGAGCGCCGATGACAACCCTCGACAGAAAGTCTTGGTACCTTGAAAAAAGGAGAGCCGACCCCACCTAGGGTTAGCAAAGTCTAGAAGAGCTAGGTGGTAACATAGGCTGAGTATATATTTATTGAATGTCAATTCATTCACATTTATTGATATTTTGGTCACACATCTAATGCTGTCAATTGCCAAAATTTACTATCAACTAAAAAAAATAAGAATAACGTTGACTCGAGCGATTGTGTTAATAAACAATCCATTATAGAGCTGAGAATATAACTGATCTCTTGCAGTATCAGGCTGATAACACAATCTTTTGCTGATAATCGTACCTACATATTGCGTTCATTACCAGTCATTCGAGGTCTCATTGTATATACCTATATAACCTGTGATTACCAACCCATCAGCCAACCCTTGTTATTATATACCTGTTCCATATGATTATCATCATTGATCCCAGCCCACCTTTAGTAGTTCAAATAATCGTGATAGTGGTTATACCTACGAGTAGGTGTATTCATATGGTATAAACGGTTTATTAATGACGCCATGCAATCAATCATGGCTCCATTTCGGTTATTGATTCATTGTTTTAAGCTTTCTTACTGACCTAGTTAACTTGTAATCATAGGTTTTACATCTTGTCAACAACCACATTTATCTTTATTTCAACAATTAAGCAATTCAAACTTTCTGTAGACAAGAAAGGTCAAAGTTTTAAATACAAATTAAGCACAATGACTTCCATTTACCTGGTTAAATGTTTTAGGCACGCAGAAAATATGGCACTGGTAGCTTTCACATATATGAAATAATGAAAAACTGTGACTACTAAATAATTTCCTGCACGATTCCACCAGTACAAAGAATATGTATGGAAAGAACTGTTAACTTTCTTTGCTACTAAGTAATAGTTGTGTGTACATAATAGGTCGGTGTGTTTATAGAACCATCAATACTTACTTTCCGTTCAATTAAAAGCTATGTGTGTGCACACGACGCACAGGGCACGTCACTAGGCTGCCATGTGTCACCAGCACAGTTCAACTACACAACACTGTCCCCGCACTGGCGCGAGGAGCTACTGCTGGGCCGCGGCGGGCAGCTGTCGCCCCATCGGAGGGAGGTTTTCTGCGAAGGGCTATTTCTGGTCCTGAAGCTTAGCCCGCACATGGGTGGTTGCCGGACATGAATGCACGTGCACGTGGGGCCTTATGTAACGTGTGGCCGCATCGCGCTGGGGCTGTTCGCGTGCTCCGGAGGTGACAGGAGCGGCGGAGCTGAGGCGAGCCGCGCGATCGATGCTCTGACGTCACGCGCGCCCGCCGCCGCGCATGTGCTGTGTGAGGCCCGACCTTTCAGCCTCGCAGCTCAACTCCGCACCCCCATACATTTCTCTCGAACAACGTACGCCTTTTCTTTGACCTCCTTATGGACTCGGCAATGTATAAGCGTTCGACAAAAGCCTCGAGCTATGTAAAACGGGGTGTAACGTAACGGCCCGGTACCGACGAGCTCCCATTGACAAATTGATGAGTCGATTTGTAATTGTGTCCTGAAGAGCCTTCAGGTCTTATTATCTTTGAATTATTACAACCTGGTTCGGAAGATTATAGTCGATTAATTACGATACCTGCAGCCTAATTGCGTAAGTGAAATCGGCAAGGCAAAGGGTTTAATCCCAAGAAAGTGTGTGACAAATTCTCTTGTAGTATTTGTCATACTCTTTCATGTGGTCAAACCCTTTGCCTTGCCGATTTCACTTACGCAATTAGGCTGCTGCTTTTCATGAAATAAATTAATTAAGTACATAAAACCAAACCTTCAGGTTTGCCTGGAGCCGGACTTGTAGTGAGTTTATTATAAAATTGTGTTTCATTGGTGTTAAGCAAGGAGTTCCAGTGCGAGGATAAACTAATAAATAAATAACAAATAATAATTACTTTAACTATCCTCAGACGTGTTTAAAATACAAGCTTTTATATATACTAAACGAAAACCTTTTAAACTTATTAAAAAAATGCATTATCACGGGCAACAAACGTGTGTGCCAGTTTTCAACTCAATCGGCAATTGGGAAGTGGCTCATAAACTTGCTAGATTTGATTACAGACACCGGGACATGTGAAAGTAAAACAAAAGCTTGTAAAAATAACCATAATGATTAGTTAGCAGATTCTTAATTCAAATTATCTATATACAATTTGCATTAATCCGTAGAATACGTACCATTACACATAAACATACATTATACCTCCCAATTTGAATTATGAATCTGCTAAACATTGCTTAAACTACCATACATGTGCAGTTAAAAATAAAGTTAAATCAAAGTCGGAGGATACATACGCGCGAGCTGGCTGACCAAAATCAGATGTATCCTCCACTTGCACAGCATGTTTTTTTCCTTGTTTACGACTTTTCAGTTCGCTTTCGAAGCAGTCGGGTTTTTTGATTTTTTGATTTAACTTTTTTTCTTTATAACTTTTTAGTTAAGTTTTTTTCGAATTAGATACATTTAAACATATAAGTGTTGTATATTTTTGAAATTGCCTCTTAAAACCCTTTATTTTGATACACACGATGGGTTTGGAAGAAAAAAAAATTTCTATTGTCCAATTTTAATGTAGCCTATGACACTCGCAGGGTTAAGACGAATCGATTGACGTATGAATCATCAAAATCGGCCAACGCGTTTGGTCTATGGAACGCCATATAGGAACAAACGTACATACATAGACTGATAAACACATTACCCTCCTTCGGCAGTCAGGTAAAAATAATAAATAATAAGGTCCCTTGAGCCTGCACGTGGGGCTTTAAAAGCTTAAATAAGGTAAAAACGATTTTAGTTCAGAAAAGTTCGTAGAGCCTCGTAGCGCTTGCCTACGACAGCTTCGATCCATAGACTTTCGTAGCAACCTACTCATTATAAGCGAACGTATTTTAATTTTACCCTCAATGTGCCCGTTCTTGACGAGGATCTCGCCTAATTATGGCCCAATCCACAATTTAAACTAAATAAATAAAAATACACAATATTTCCATAAAGTCTACCGGTATTTACATTTCACACATCTTTAACCAGTATGTGCATGTTTGTACCCTTTTGCACTTTGTTATGGTTATCTATATTTATGTTAACTCTGATGAAACTCAGCCGAAAGTATTGAAAGACCGAAAAAAGATCGCACACTTTAGAAAATTGTCATTAAACGCGTAGCGCGTATTACCTCAATGCTTCAAACAAACAAAAGCATTCAAACGTTTTGACAAATGTGGCGCCATCTGGCTCACCTTTCGTAAGATTTCTTGTTCCAAAAGTTTAAATAGGTCGTGAACCTCCTTTTCTAGTTAAAGACATATTCAAAATTCGAAAATAAAAGCAATCAGACCGGCATCGGCATGACAGTTGCAGTACGTCAGCTGCCAAACGTTAAATTTAGTGTGGATTTATTGACCTTATTTACAAACAATACATTTTTAATAATATTTTTTTTTTGTATCCAAATTGAGTGGGTATGAATGAAGCAACGATTTTCATAAAACTGTACAGTTAGGACCTAATCAGGAAACCCATCAAAATGCATGAAACGGTTAGTAAAAGTATAATTGATAATAAGTAAATAATTGTAAGGGTTATTGTGTGAAGGTTATGTCGTTTCATAACTAGGCCAAGTTAATATGAGCAGCAATGGCCCAAAGGTTACGGACCCGACTTTTGAATGAGAACCCAGGCAGGCCCATTACTTTGCGTAATATATTTCATCACCACTACACTCAAAACGGAAAAACCCTCGTGGAAACCGGCATATCCTAGAACAAAAAAATCGAACATGACATACACCAATTAGCACTAGGCCCGCGTGGTGGATTACGACCTATTTCCTCGCGGATTGTGTCCCCAGAGGAACGTTACAGGCTGAGTATGATCTAATATGAACGTTGCTCCCGTAAGAATCATGAGAGGCACAACTAAACCGAAAATATTCAGGTATAACTATTCATGAAAATCTATACAACATGAAACTTATCGGGCACTCACCCCAAGGGCGGTATTAATTATTTTCATGTTTGTTTGAGGCTAAAGAAGTAAATGATAGTCTCTTATAATGCCTTATTCTGCTCCACAGATAGTCCGCCTGGCAGATGTATGGAAGACCTGCAACAAGATCCGCGCGGCCGCCTTCCGCGTGGGACTCAACCTGTGGGACTGGTACCGGCCGCTGGACCCTGAGGGCAACTCTCTCATATCAGGTACCTTAGCAGTGACCCTATAGAAGACCTGCAGCAGACCCGCGCGACACCTGCCGCGTGGGCTGAGCATGTGGGAGTGGTACCAGCCGCTGGACCCTGAGGGCAGCTCCCTCATAGCAAGTACAGCTTATTAATGCAAAAACCGTCCACCTCTTAACGGAGGAGTTTCTGCAGCTCTCGGTTAAACGATGCAGTCTTGTCACAAATGAAGAACATGCAGTATTCACAGTGGTCGTTGTGATGACAAATAACATGTGTCACGGCGTTGTTGCGTCGTTGGTCCCGCAGTCGCAAGTGCGTCTTCTGAGCGTAAGTTCCAATTTAGATTCGGGTTCGATTCCCATTACCAGCAGCCTTAGATGGAAATGCACATCGCGTCTTTCATCTCGCATGTGTTTGGTCGATTTTTCATAATCTTTGCCCTTTGCCATGCCGAATTCAGTACGCAATAAGGTTGCAGGTCGGGCAAAACATGGTTGGGTTTTCCATTAGGAATTTTTCAATGGCAGCCCTGAGCTCCCATGTGGGAGTTGGCGGTGTGACACCCCCGTGTCTTGTGTTCGTTAAGCCGTTGGTCCTACGCCTGAAGTGTCGGATTGCCGTCTCATCGAAGTATGAGACTGAGGTGACAGAGAGTGCACCTGTGTTTTCGCACAAATTTATGCACAATATTAACTCGCGTGCCGATGACTAGTCTCAGCTGAAATTTACTGCTGTGGCCGAATTTCGGTCAGACGGTCTTTTTTTCTATTACATTTCGTCTAAACTAAAGCACATGTGGGCCGCATTGGGCATTTATGTAAGGAATTGTTATGTGCTGTGAACCGGTGTAGCCGTATAGCGAGTTTAGTGAGCTCAGATCTTTTTCTAGCCCCCAGAACAGTACATAACAAAGTATAACCCTGTCAACGTGTGATGGTTTCAGAGTCGAAGTTCGTGTCGATCCTGGCGGGTCCGCTGCGCTCGGTGGTGGGGCTGTCGGACTCGGAGATCGCGCAGCTGGCCGACTACTTCCGCGCGCAGGACGGTCGCGTGCTATACCACCAGCTCTGCCAGATCATCCATGGAGAAGGTGAGACAAGCTCCTTTCTCTTCTACAGTGATGCGCCATCGGTACTTGTTTTACATCCCACCATACGCTTAATGCGTAGTTTTAAAAAAAAAAGTGTTTATTCGCCACAAAAACGACATACACATTTTTATTTTACCTTAAATTAAACCCTTAACGGTAGTATTAGTAAATTACTTAAATTATGTTAATTAAGAAAAGTAAGATTAAAATAAAATACCATATTTGAGTACAGTACAATGATGATGAGTAAGTACACGCAGATGCATGTCGTGACTGTGACAAGAATGCTTCCACTCAGCATAATGCTGTGCCGTGGGAGACCCAAAGCACGGCGCTAAAGACCTGGACCACGACCAGACCAGGAGGACCCGACCGGGATGTCACTTTTGGAAATACTTTCATTGTGCGTACAGCTAGGGGGTGAAATTTCCTGCGGAGTCTGTGTTTTCTGATAGCTACAAACTCTGGTAGTAAAGAGTGAATAGGTTACTTTAGGGAAGCGTGTTTCACCGTCAACTACGTTATCGCTAACCATCAGGTGAGATAGTGGTCAAACGCGAGCCTCACATATAAAAATATCAGTACCCGGGTGACAAGGCGCTAGCGACCTTGTACGTATGTAAGGAACAAGCGCTGCACACCTTCGCGACCCAGTTTCGGAGTTTTAGTTGAAAAAACACGCCCCTGACATCAATCTCTGACTTTGTATGTACTTAAATACAGATTGTTAAATAGCTGTCAAAAAGGCAAAAAAAAACATTTAACTAAAAAGGATTTTGGTATGCAAATCTATACTTCACAAATGAATTACCTACATACACTAGTCGTAGAAAAAACCTGCCACACAGATAAGAACGACGGTGAAGAGTTATGTTATCGGTCGCGTACTGTAAGCTCTGGGATCCTGTATTATTGCACCAATCGACAGTTTTACTGATAGCGCTCAAATATATTCGTCCATGTTATAAATTTATTTAAAAAAGGTTTATGTAAAAGGAGTCGGATGAAATGATTCTGCCTGATAGACCTATTTTCTTTTACACTTATGTCATGTTGTGTGTTATGACGAACTTTGGGCTGTGGGATTGTGTGCTTCGGAACAGTGGGTTATTAAGAGATAGACAGGCTTATAACAGTCTTCATTTTAGCCGTGATTTTCAAAATTCTTTTGCGACCAGGGCGTCTACTTTGACGTCTTAAAGCCATCGTGATTCCGGTGTAAGAGAGTGACGGACACATAGTAGGTATGAATAGCACTATCCCTTTTACACAACGGAATTATAATGGCATTTGCACTTTTAAGAACGGCGCCCCCTGGCAGCAACAGTTTTTTTATACTAAAATAATGCCGTTTTACGAAGTAGTCACAGACCGCCTAAGCGTTACTGTTAGTCTGGCAATGTATCGTGGTACTTTATCTTTTCAGAGAGCCAGGCGACGGCCACTTGGTACTTGTGATTCGAATCAAATAGTACCTTCAGCCACACGTCACTTGTTACATTTAAACAATGAAAATCATCATTAAATAAAAGCCCTATTAAAGTATTGGACGTGCGGCTGATTGTACCTTCTACATGCTACAGTAATAATCAACCATTCATGTTTCAAGTCATTGAATTTGCGGTGATTTTTCTAGTAAACTGACAAAAGTAATATTTTGTTTGATTTTTTGTACCTAAATTTGTACATGATGAGCACCTATTTAGTAGTAGTTTACTTGACCTGGTCTTTGATCATGCTGTTTTTAGCCATATCTTGTACATAAGATATATGAACAAACAGTGCTGCTTCAATAGGTAGGTACCACCGAGCTTTAACGATCAACACTTCGAGTTAGAGAACAGAGGGTTTTATTTAGCAACAGTAACCAGGTCATGCAATCAATACGAGAAGTCGACCCTCCCGAGCTGTCAGCCACACGGCTACACCTGGCCCGCGCGGAATACGCAAATAGAACCCTTTCTAATTACATCTTACCTCTAATTATACGAACCGTGTAACATGAATAAGATAACCCACCAAAAATATTTTCATGTAAATTGTTGAAAAGACGAGACCTTATGGCTCGCACTGTCAAAAAGTTATCAGATCTCATGTCAGCCAAACTTCTAACTCTATACGCCCTAACTTCACAAACTCTGCGCCTTAGTCAGAATATGTGGCTTCGCCGTGTCGCTACCGTCACAAGCCTAGGCCATGTTGCATTACTGTAAGAACTATTGTATAACAGAAAAGTAATGAACAGTGAATATTTTTTTCACCTTACGGCCATGTGTATTTATGTTTGCGTACTATATATAATAGCTTACATACCAAATTTCAGTTTTCTAGGACTTAGGAAGAATTTTGATGATCATCAGTGTGTGAGTAAATGAGCGTGTGAGTCAGTGACGAAATCGGGGTTTTTAGATATCAATAAAATCTAACGTATAACAGCTATGCAATTGAAACTTTAATATATGTTTAGTAGGTGCACTATTGACATCATATCCCGAGAATTTTGTTTATCTGGTATAATCCAAACCCAACCAGATGAGGGTTCAAAAAATAAAATATTATAAAAACAAAAACCCGACTGCCAAAAATTCATTAACTGAAAAGAGAATAAACAAGTACTGGATATAATTTATACTACTGGTACTATTAAAAATATTATATAGCCTATGTCACTCCCGCAATTGAGACGCATCTAACGACACCACATATGTTATTATCCATCCAGCCGTTTGGGCTGTAGAGCGTGCTATAGATATGGTCATACATACATATATACGCTCGAAAAACATTACCCTCCCCCAGTCGGGTAAAAAAACCACGAATTGCTTTGAGAAAAGGTAGGTAGTGCCTTGCACTTCGCTTGGCTCGTCTTGGCGGGGGCACTGCCGTGCCCCAACATGTAATATCTGGTGTTGGCTAATCTGACTGCCAAGGTCAGAGGGCAAAGTGCCCTAAAAATTACGGGAAACGGTTCCCATCCGCAATCGGAAAAAATCTGAAAATTAGAAGTGTTTTTGACAGATAGTAACTAAAATGCAAATGTGAATGCTCCTATTGTGTGCCAATATCAATGTGAAGTGGATACTTCATATTCATGCTAACTTTACATTGTAAAGAGTGGCATAAAATGGCCAACATTTTTAAACACCCTTCTGAATTGACCCGTCTCAACAGCAGGTTATCAGCGGAGCATAAAATCGTCAGCTATCCACACGGGCATGCCCTAATTCCAGAGCTAAATAATTGACACGGGTCCGCCCGCACAAATCGGCCTCTATTATGGGAGCTTCTGTCAAATGTCAGCCTGGTAAGAGCTGTCACTCCTGTGGCTGTCAAAACGAGTGAGGCATTTTCTTCATGCCAAATAGGACATGAGGGTGGATTGAGGACATTACATGATTTAATGTAGACCACGGTTAAAGTAACTGTAGTAATAGTAATCTTTAATACTTTATAGAGATAGGTATGGAATGTTCGTGATTATTTGAAGCCTTTTCCACTATTCATTAAACTAAGAAAATTAACAGGTTCATAGTCCTACCTATTAATTGTATTGTTTTATGGGGTATGGACTGTGAACCTGCTAATAGTGATATGTCCACTATCGAAAAATATCTATAATAATTATAGTTTTGTTCACCGTATCCGGTGACAGCGTCCAGGCTAATTCTACTTCCTATTGTGGGCTCATCATCATCAGCCTATTATAGCAGTCCACTGCTGGACATAGGCGGCAGGCCTCTCCAATTGCACGCCATTTATTTCGATCTTCGACAACTCTCATTCAGCAGCTTTCAGCCACCCTGCGAAGATCATCGCTCCACCTAGCCTATGAGCGTCTCACACTACAATCGTTTACCATTTCGCAGTTTCCACTTAAGGTTACTCTAGTGGATCATTCTGCAATACATAAAATATATAAATTCGTCTCATCATTATCATAGCCCTGTATGGAAACAAAAAAGTAAATAAATATATGTAAGAGCGGGCGTACTCAGGATTCTCAAATGATAACGATCAGACATCTTGTTTACACTTTTTATTACTCACACCAACAGTAAGTCTCACAACTTAATTTTATGAAGATATGTGCACAGTTCAATACAATTCAATACTGAGTTCTTTCGACTAGAACCAGCCTATTTATACGTTTAAACAAATGACAAGACGTCACACAGCAACAACATCCGGTGACATTCGTTTATCAATTAATTATAGATTTAGGTTTGTAAAAATACAGTAATTGTGTACATTATTTGTTTAGTAATTAATAATACTTTTTACAAATATTTTGAACGAATATAGTTACCAATTATTTTATTGAAATAAACTAACAGTCGGTGAATCTACCTTCCATTTTTGACTTTAAAATATTACTCAAATAAAAACAAATCTTTACAATAACAATACATAATTCGTGTTTCCGTTATGTCATCTGCCTTTTTGACGTTTTGATTTCGTCTCTGCTGCTAGTTTCATTTACCAGCGCTATCACGACCATACTGACGAGCGGGCCTTGCTAGGCCCAGCGAATCTCTGAAAATCATAAAAAAAAATTAAAATATGAGTGAGTGAATGGGTCAAACTCAGAGATCGCAGATAGTGGCTTGTCCATTAAGATTCAGAGGCCCATCTTTGACTTGTTTTGACTTAAATTTTATTGAATCATCCAACTTAAACCATAGCCATGACCAAGGCCTTTTTACACATCCATTTTGCTAACTCAAATCAAATTCAGAGGTCTCAGATCGTAGCTTGATCATAAAGATTCAGAGGCTAGTCTTACGACTTGTTTTGACAGAATTTTATTTAACCAACTAATTCTGAAACTCAGAGGTCGTAGTTCGTTGCTTGATCATAAAGATTCAGAGGCCAGTCTTCGACTTGTTTTGACTAAATTTTATTTAACCAAACAAAACATTCATTATTTTATCCATAAGTTAAGCTTTTCAATTCTGAATAATGTTATAAAAAGTTTTAACCCTTTTTTTTTTCATTATTATTTATTCTTGCTATCACGGTCTAGTCGTTTAAAGTTCATTGAGTGACCAAAGTCTTTTTCTAAAACCAAAACCTTTTTTATTATTATTTTTTTTTTTTTTGCTTCCGTTTCGGCCATTCTATGCTTAGGGTCTAAACGGATATGGTATTTTCAATTGCAGGGGAGGGGCTATTTTACCTAGTTAATCAAAAGGGCCATTCAGTAGCCTTAGATTTCGTATATTTTAATGCCAATTACAATTCACCTATTTTATTAACCCAAACCCATTCAGTTTGACTGTTAGCTCTAGATGTACCGCGAGTAATAGCATGATGTACGAAGAAAAAGAAAATAAAAATGGCTGTAATCTGTGCCATTGTAGCGGATTCCCCATTTGTAATAATTCTACATGAGGTACCAAAAGATTAATTGAAAAGTTATACTTATTCAATGATCATCACCACGCGGGCCCAGTGGATGACACTGTCTTCGAACTTTTGGTTCTAGGACGTGCCGGTTTCCTCACGAAGTTTTCAGTTTAAGGACGATTTTCGTGACAAAATATTACTCAGTCTTCTGTCATAAGTGTAATTAGTGTCAACACATGTGGGTGTAAAATTTGCCCAAGAAAAACTCGAGGAAAACTATACAGTAAACAAGAGTGAAGTGTGACTAAGAAAGTGCAAAATTAAACAACATTATAATAGTTCAAGTGCGTTGTGATAATTACAGATCAGTAACGAGATCAGCCCTACCACGTATTGGACAAAAAAACCAACAACGGGTGAATATTTATCTTTGTTTACTTTTTCAAGCACTGATGAGTGATGACATGCTTAATTTGAACTACAAACGGTCAACGATTTGACAACAACAAATGACATATCTGACTGGAAATAGCGACATCTATGATAAATATACATCAACATTGGATAATAAGACTGTAAACAGTGACATCTATGAAAACAAAACGCGGCGCAGCGTAGACTGATTAATATAAGTACCATATTTGACATTGTTAATTACATGACACGGTAGTCGAACGGCTGAGAGCTCGCCTGACGAAACGTGGGGTGCGAGTTCTGATCCTATCTGGGACTGCACTTTTTGTGATTAATAGCACAGATAATATAATACTAGCATACAGATGCCTCATCCCATACAAAGAAACCGTGCCGACGTAACTAGCGTTTTTCATCTGCTTAATCTTCTTATTTTTGTAAGGACATCAATCGCGTTCGATCCCGTTTCACGGCAATAGATGGTGTTAGCAGCGGCTTGCGAGTAAAAGGGTTTACTAGGTTCGTGAATATTTTTTTCTTTAAATACAGTGAAGGTTCGTTTTATAGTATTTTTTTGCACGTTTTTACAGTTTTTTTTGCAACTAAAAGCGTTACATTGCAAATTTTAACAATCGAGTGGAATGCCTCAGTAATTTAAAAATGCGCCATCTACTGGGAACAATTTTAAATGATCCGTTCAAATAATCTTTGAAATGTGAATTAAGAGCCCAATATTCCATAATTTTGTACTTAGGAGAGTTGATTAAACAAGAACATACAATTTTTATGTTCAATTCCAGAAAATGTTAATTTTACACACATTTTATTGTTTTTTGTGTACATGTCGCGCCATCTAGTGAGATTTATTTGAACCAAATGTTCTCTCTTAGCAATGAGACCCCGTGTTAATAGTAAGATGAATTTCTTAGAAAATATTACTTTTCGCCGGAATCGAACAAACTCGGAGTCAAACCTAAACAGCAGTGATAACATGACAAATAATCTGAATAATACAGTCACTAAGGTACCTGAGATGTCAGACGATGAGGATGACGAACTAAAAAAAGTACGAGAACAAGTTATACAACTTACAATAGAGCTTCAAAGTGCCCATTCAGAAATCGAAACATTATCATTGGAAAACAATGAACTCAAACAGTTAAATGATAATTTGGCTAAACAAAATGATTTACTCAAAAAAGTGACAAACAGTCCAGCTAAATTAAGGCCGTCTAGTGCCAAAAAACAGAAGAACAAACGATTAATGACCAACAGGCAAATCCAATTCGAAACACCAAATAACAAAAAAAGTCACGTGATAACAGAAGTAAACAAAAATTGTCCTAATATTAAAAATAACCAATCCGCAAGTCCTAACCGTAATACTAATAAAAGATGCAAAATATGTATCTTGAGTACAGATAACAGTAATAAAATTTTAAGCATTGCAGAGGACTCTCTTATTCGATCGAAAATCTATCACCACATAACACCTCGTGGAAATGTAAGGTTCTTGCTAAAAGGTTTGAAAGACAAAGTATCCGACTTTACGTTAGAGGACTATTGCATAATTATGTTGGTTGAAGAAGACTTCAGAACAACACACAGCTACTTTGACATTATTGTGCATATCAGACAAGTACTACAGGAAATCAACCATACTAACTTTATTTTGTGCGCTCCAACATATAAATGCGAGAATTACACTAATTTATATAATTCAAGAGTGGAGACATTTAATAACTTACTTTTCTTGGACATACTGACGCACGAATACGCATATCTAATAGACAGCAATAAAAATCTCACCTACGGCTACACTGAGTATAACAGACGGACTGGCACAATAAATAATACTGGAATACAAATAATTTTTAAGGATATAATTGAGTTAATTGATGACATAAAATATAATAACCAGATGATTGCGACTGACATGAATAATCTGTCAAATGGGGAGCTTTTTCGTGTCTAAACATCTTCATGTAATGCACCAGAACATAGCAGGTTTATTGAACAAGGCGGATGCGCTCACAGTTTGTCTGACTGAACTTACAGAGACAAACATACTAGTGGATATAATATGCGTTACAGAACATTTTATGATGGAAGGCTATGAAAACCAGTTGAGCATACCAAACTACTGCTTAGCCGCTCACTATAGTAGAAAAGAAGTTAAGAGAGGAGGAGCATGTATCCTAATAAGAAATGGACACGAATGGAAAGAGTTATTGAAAATCTCACAAATGTCAATAACAGGGACTTTTGAATGCTGTGCCATTGAGCTCATCAAGTACAAGACTGCTTTTGTATGTGTTTACAGAATTCCAAATACTAACAATCTTAACGGCTTCTTTAAGCAATTCGAAATAGTTTTACATGAATTATCAAAGAATGCCTATAAAAATATTGTCATAGCCGGCGATTTCAATATAGACATATTAAAAAGAATAAACAGTCGATGGAGTTTGAGTGCCTCCTACTTAGCTTCAACCTAAAACTAGCAATAAATCAACCTACTCGATCGGAAAGTCAAACATGTATCGATAATTTTGCGCATAATTATAACAAACGGTGTAAATCAGAGGTCTTGGAGTTTGCCCTTTCAGACCACACAGCCCAGATTTTAAAATGCCCGGTAAATAAGATATGTACGATCGACAAATACGGTGCTATTAGACGCAATTACAGCAAGGAAAATACATCTAAATTTAAATATTGCATGAGCAAAATTTATTTCGCCGAAATATATGAAACGGATGACCCAAACATTGCATACAACAAATTTCATAATTTATTTTCTTTTTTCTACAACCTCTGTTTATCTAAGACTATGATTACAGTAAATATAATAAAAAAGCCAAGGTGGATATCTAAAGGTATTAAATCCTGTAGTAAGAAAAAACGTCAACTTTTGTGGACCTACAGATTAAAATCAAATAAATTAAATAGAACTCGCTTTACAGAATACTCTAAGCGTTTTAGAAAAATTATCACTCTGACACAGCGTTCACAAAACAACTATAAAATTAAAACATCACACAATAAATGTAAAACCGCCTGGCAAATAATAAATCGAGATAAATTGAATGTACCTAAAAATTATATATTGAAAATTAAAATCAATAATGACAAAATAACGGATGCAAATCAAATTGCTAATCAATTCAATGACTATTTTATTAATAAAATACAACCCATCCAGTCCAATTATAAAACTACACGGTCCATCTTAAACAACAAAAACTCGATGTTTATGGCGCCCTGTACACCACAACAGGCACAGACTATTATTATGGCTTTAAAAAACACAAATAGCGTGGGATACGATGGCATATCAACCAAAGTAATAAAAGCTGTAGCATCGGAAATATGCGACCATCTGTCTCATATTATAAATTTATGCATTGTAGCTGGCACGTTTCCTGACGCACTAAAAATAGCAATCGTTAAGCCAGTATTTAAGAAAGAAGATAGGGAGCTCATTGAATTTTACAGGCCTATTTCACTGATTCCTATCTTCTCGAAAATATTTGAGAAATTCATTCAAAAGGAATTAAACGGCTACATAGAGAAGAACAATATATTATGTAATGGGCAAAAGGGTTTTCGTGAAAATAAGACTATAAATATGGCGATCTACGATTTTTTATACACTGTATTGATAAAAATTAGATAAAAAAACACCTGTATGTGCTATCTTCTGCGATATGACACAAGCCTTTGACTACGTTAATCATGACATTCTAATAAATAAACTTGAAAAGTATGGTTTAAGAGGCAATGTTCTTCATTTAATTAAATCCTATTTAGACAATAGAAAGCAAAAGACAGAAATCACTAGAATCAATATAACCACTAAAAAGGAAGAGATATACTTATCAGATCTTATCTTATCTTATCTTGTGGAGGGGCCGAGAAATAACTCGGAC
Source organism: Orthosia gothica (assembly GCA_949775005.1). NCBI lineage: Eukaryota > Metazoa > Arthropoda > Insecta > Lepidoptera > Noctuidae > Orthosia > Orthosia gothica. The sequence goes on from OX459037.1 coordinate 39,385,335, forward strand.
ACTTCGACCCATGGGATCTATTGTGTTCCCCTAGATAACTTACTCCTCGCCGATCTCGTTGAAAACACTTTTCATGAGTTTTACAACGAGACTAGGAGAGAGAGAACGAGACTTATCAGATGAACGTCAAACAACTTTTGGTGTTCCACAAGGCAGTGTATTGGGACCGCCACTTTTTACACTATACATTAATGACTTGCCAAAATCAATACCACACCCTATGACATTATTTGCAGATGATAGCACGGTGACAATTTCTAGTAGTAGTAATGACATGATCCAATATAAACTTGACATTCACAATACCTTGACATCTATAATAGAATGGTTAAACAACAATAACTTAAAGATTAATTTAGACAAAACTAAAATCATACATTTTAGCCAACGATTGACTTTAGAAAATATGAACATAAATATAGATAATAAAATTGTTGAAATCGTAAATACCACTAAATTCCTTGGACTAATAATTGATAAAAGGCTTGACTGGAAATCACAAATCGAGAACGTTTGCAAAAAAATTTGTAGTGCTGCATTTGCATTGCACTCCTTAGCTGCAGTTGTGAATGTAGATACTTTGATTGCGGCCTACCATGGCTTAGTTGCGTCTCACCTAAGATACGGTATCATATTTTGGGGAAATTCTACAGACGTTAACACGGCATTTAAGGCGCAAAAGAGATGCATTAGATCTATGTTTGGGCTAAAAACTGTCGATACATGTAAACCATATTTTAAAAGGTACAAGATATTAACTCTTCCTTGTCTATATATCCTCGAAACCGCAATGTTTGTTAAAACAAACCCCAATCTGTTTCCACGTCTACAGGACGTTGTACCGCGTAACAGACGGGATATGACAGTTCTTCAAGGCTATTCTGCAAAAACTGCACTCATGCGCAGAAATATCGTATGCATGGCGCCTACTATATTTAACATTTTGCCTAAACGTTGGAAGGAGCTGAATGGTGGGGCATTCAAGCGTCAATTAAAAAGGTTTCTTTCGAAAAAAGCTTACTATAGTGTCTCCGAATTTTTAGCTGAAAAAGTTTTTATTGATTGAATGGTTTTTCTTTTTTCTGACAATAACATTTTTTTTTTTTATAAATTTTGACATTATTGCATAATAATACTTTAATAATTTGACATTCTGGAATGATATATTGACATTTGTAATTTTTTTTTGAATAATTGATTTACATGACATTTTGGAATTATGATTTTGATTTGAGTTTTATTGTTTTGTTTTGGATTTTATTATTTTGATTTGAATTGTATTATTTTGATTTATATTCTGTTATTAATATTTGCATGCCATTATTGACAATTTGTTGTGTGTACTGTACTCATGTTTGAGCAAATAAAGAATGATTTGATTTGATTTGATCATCAATAGGGTGAAGTTCGGAACGCAAAAGCTTCTAATCTTCGTGATTACAAAGTCCAAGTACCACTGATAGTCACTAATGTCACATTAAATGAAACAAAAGAAAAAGACACCAGGTATCTTATTCACGACCTTTAGCCATCACATAGCTCTCTTCTCAATTGCTCTACTCGCACGATGTCGAGTCAACTCAACTCTCTGAACTCAGAACCTGTTCACACAGAGATTTAGTCTGTCCTATGTTACGTCTATTCATCATCTACAATCTCAATTGGTACTTCAGCTTTGTATATCTTACTAACACAATCTACGCATAGTAATAAAAATTAGAAAACCAAAATTATTTACGAAGGCTTGTCGATTCGAACGTCATCAACATTAACATGGTGACCTCACCTCTCGCGTGACTATGCGAGTTTACTTTATTTTAACCTCATAACTCTACAGGAATCCTCTGTAAGGTTCCTTACACAAACGTGTTTATTTTAAACCAACTTACAGGACCACAGTTGCTACAAAGACCTCCAGTTGCCACACTGGCCTACAGTTGCCATAAAGGCCTCCAGTTGGCACACTGGCGTTTAGTTGCCACACAGGCCAACAGTTGCCATAAAGGCCAACAGTTGCCACACAGGCCAACGCACAACGCTCGGCTACTCCTGACCAAACTAGATCATTGGGTTCGTGACAATAGGGAAATTTTAGAACTTTGATCTTTAACTAAATCATTACCCTGGGCCATGTACCACCAGTCGCTCAAATCAAACTTTAAAACTTCTTCTGCAGCGAAAACTGCCAAGCTTACAGAAACCCTCGAGTAAAACCTCTAACGCCACGGCTCTGTAGCCGAACAGCAATTATATTGCTCTCACACAACGGTCTCTCAAGACCCCGACCTCCGCCAGAATCCACTGGTACGGTCAAACATAATACGGCTGATAGACTCAATTACTCGACATTTTGAGCTTGCTCATCATCATTAAAATCCTTTTAACATCAACATCGACTGGTACATGACCCGCTGGCATCTTCCTTAACCTACCGTGTCCATACTTGTAGGTTTAAGCGTATCTATTTAAAGCTTTCGGTGTTTAACGATCACTATCCTGTCATAATCACCTATCGCGGACTTAATACCGGGCCTCTTCAGTTTTCGTACTAAAGTTTCCCACACAACACTATTCATTAGAAAAAGGTCCGACGATCAACAAGTTAAACTAAACAAAGTAAAGGCAATGCATACTCAACTCATAAACCCACTTTAAAAAACCCATCGCCACATGGTACGCATGAGGTGCGGTCCAGAATTGGTCTTATGAGTAGACATGTTAATCAGATTCGGTTTCACTACCACAGTCATCAACTATGACGTCTAATTCTCAAAGAACTTGGCGATCGGGTATCCTTCCAACATGATTCGCGTTTTCTACTTAAAGATTTTGGAACATACTGTTGGCTTATAAAAGGGAAACAACTAACCCTGATACTATTAAGGAGCTTCACGAATTAACTCTGATCAATATCATAAATATCAGAGTATCAACAGTAACCCTTTGTCGGTCACTAACTCAGTTTTCATGTACCTAAGAAAAAAAAACGCGTGATCTACTGTTATCATAATATTACTTTGAAAGTAAGCAAGTGAATTCAGATCTGAAGACGGTGGTTGTACATCGTTACGCAACAAGATCCGTCCTGAATACACGCAAATGACCAGTACCGTTACTAACTCGATACAATTACGATAGCCCAACGACATTACTAACTCGCTTTGCCACTGAAAACGACTAGTTATTCAGTCATTTTGGATATCTCATCTCCTTCTTATGGGATATCTCATCCTAAAGTTCGTACTGAACCAAATGTTGAAACTAGGAAAGTACTAACAACCCAATAGGTAACTTATTAGCTACTTGCTTTTTACCAGGTGTGTCTTAATTACCTAGTGATAGTGCTAGGTATAACCACTACCAACCAATTCAGTGTTCCAACATGAACACTTAAAACTCGAAATAGCATCTCATCACTAGAGAATATTCGACTTCACTATCAAAATAAAATGGAAGCGACTCACCGAGTATTCCATTCCAAACTTGCGCACGTTCGTACCGTTCGGCTAAGACCAGCGAACTGCTTGCATGCTGTTCTTCTTAACCTCTCAGATGTTGACACGTCAACCTTCGCGCTCAGCATCTGAATCGCTAGCCTTCAGCAGAGGCTTCAGGCTGCGACACAATATGGTATCTGAAACATGAAAAATATTACGAGAGTATAATGTTCACACGGTTATCTTAACCATACACAGCTTTGATGGAAATTAACCTGTGCACCGGTGTAGTAACCTAAACCAATCAATCTGCCTAGCCCCTTCCCAACAACATTGGGGTCGGCTTCCAGTCCTACCGTATTCAGCTGAGTAACAGTGTTTTACATGGAGCGACTGCCTATCTGACCTCCACAACTCAGTAACTGGGTAACACAGTACCCTTTGGCAAGACTGGTGTCAGATCTCAAGCTTCGGACTACCCGTAAAGACTGTCAAAGATCTTCAAATGACAGCCGGGACCAACGGCTTAACGTGCTTTCCGAGGCACGAAGGAAACTCGGTATGTTGAAATGGTCACACATCCACGGACCGACATCGTCAAGCGTTGCTTAACTTAAGTTATTATTTAGCCACGAGCTCCTCTATTAAGGGATATGAAAATAATGGGCATAACCGAAAGTTTTATTTGTATGTGTATCATATTTAGTGGCATCTAATGAAGTATTTTGATATCCAAAGTCAAAGTTTCGCGCAAATCATGTTTGTTTTGTGTTCTTGATGCTTGACCCGAGGGGTTCAGCTTGGTAAAACTATGATTTTATGCCACTGGAGCATTAGGAAAAATACTTGAAAGTAAACCTTATGACTTGGTACCATATTCAAAAAAAGATTTAGCTTGATTTGAAGTCTATTCAATACACACACAATTCCAATACACAATATAATATCTAGTTTAGCTACTTAATATTGTGCTACGAGTGCAAAAGAATGAGCATTAGCGTCTACCAATTGCTTGGCGCGTCTTAGCAAGCATGAAAATCCCTTCATCCTAGCAATAGACTGAACTACCTCGCACGGCGGATAGACAGGTAACTTGTTCACTCAATTGTTATTTTATGCTGGTCAAGATCATAATTATGTAAATAAATTTTACTTAGCTTGTGGGTATTGGTGTTTTGTTTTTAAAAAAACATCCTTTTCTGCAACTTGATCTGGCAACGAAGTAAATTCAGCTCATCCGAATGTCCTGGTCGAGTGGTCGGTAGGCTAGGCAAGGCGACTGTGTTGATGGGTCCAGTTGAGGCTCGGGTTGATCCCTTTCTTCTGATGTAAGAGCGGGCGTACTCAGGATTCTCAAATGATAACGATCAGACATCTTGTTTACACTTTTTATTACTCACACCAACAGTAAGTCTCACAACTTAATTTTATGAAGATATGTGCACAGTTCAATACAATTCAATACTGAGTTCTTTCGACTAGAACCAGCCTATTTATACGTTTAAACAAATGACAAGACGTCACACAGCAACAACATCCGGTGACATTCGTTTATCAATTAATTATAGATTTAGGTTTGTAAAAATACAGTAATTGTGTACATTATTTGTTTAGTAATTAATAATACTTTTTACAAATATTTTGAACGAATATAGTTACCAATTATTTTATTGAAATAAACTAACAGTCGGTGAATCTACCTTCCATTTTTGACTTTAAAATATTACTCAAATAAAAACAAATCTTTACAATAACCATGGTATAATAACATACTCCGTATACTTCGCCTGGTATTCTCTTCCCAGGATGGCCTAAGACTACGTCACGATAAGTGTTACCATTGATTGTCATTTTTAGAAAATTTAGGTACTTTCTCATGTAGTTAATGAAAATAAAATAAATTACTAACTAGAATAACTGTTTAGTAACTCATGTGATTCATCTATTTATTGTTAAATTTATTTATATATTGAATTATTAGTTCATTATTACTTTGTTAAGATAAAAATGCATTTTGCTCGGGTAATTCCATCACACACAGTGGCAACATATCGAATTGACAAGTGTCATACTGACAACTAGCCATTTCATCGCTATTGTCGCGTCGCTCACACCTATAGCGTTGTTTCGCTCTGCGAGCAAAATACTGTGGCTCCCAAACGTTTGTGGTGAACCCGTGCACTTTGATAGATACACAAGAAAAATTGTTAATTGTTCTGTAAACTATAAAAACAGAAGGATAAAAGGCGGTGTAATAAGGTTTTTTTATTATCCCAATGAAGAGACGCTATCATATGCGTGGCTTCAAATTTGTAACTAACTTCAACTAAAATAACTGGTATGTGCCTTTCTACATAATATTTTATTTATCTACGCGTTGTAAATTCCATAATTTAAGTCATAGTTGCGTCAATACGTCTTTACACCAGAACTTATTAACCTAACATAATTAGTTTATGACTTATTTTAGTCAAGTCAAGTTTAGTGGGTTTTCGTCCCGAACTAAATAAAAATACTAATATGAAAACAATTAAAAAAAAAAGTAAAGTAAATAAATACAAAAAGTATCGAATATGACAATTTATTAAAAATTATAAATATGTTGTACCTATTGTAATATTGTTATCTTTTTCCCCACTAAAATAGTTTGAGAACCGCAACGCAATCGATGACGTAGTCTTAGGCCAATCACGTGACCCAGCTGTCACGGGAGGAGACTACCATGTCTTATTATACCATGACAATAACAATACATAATTCGTGTTTCCGTTATGTCATCTGCCTTTTTGACGTTTTGATTTCGTCTCTGCTGCTATAGGACTACCAGAATCTCATGGCAAAAGGGGAAATAAAAATTTGCTGTATGCAATACTGGGGAAATTGGATCAAACGATCTTGATACTGTTTAATTTTTATTTATGTCTTTAGTATTAATGAACATGAGGTACCTATATTATAGTAGTCACAACGGATCTTTGTGTCTTTGAACTTGGTCCTGCCAACCATTGCGTAAGAAACAGTTTGTCATCGAGTATACTGCATAGAGTAAGCGAGCTATGACGATGACAAAAAAGACAAAAGACAAAAGATATTTATTTCAACTGGGCCACCAAGCGGCACTTTTGAATGTCACAATTTAAATTTACATGGAATAAAAGTTGATTCTACCGTGCATTCGGAAAGTAGCTTGTTATGGAGAAGAATGCACAAGAAACTCCGTAAGCTTATGTGACATACATAAGCGAGTGAAAGAGACAGTTATACAATGCTATCTTCACCTTCAACATTGACACAAAAATAGCTACTGCGTGGGGTCTTGCAACCAATTCAGAGACACAAAGATCCACTGTGAGTATTATAGGTATGTGTATGAATAATGTTGTTATACATCGTGTTCTTAACATAGGAAAAATAAATCAATTGAATATTAATTTATGTACTAATTTATTATTTAGCATTTAAATCATACTAATAACTTAAAACCTCATTCAGAACTAGAAAACTAGAATACGATTCCATGAACTCCACTGGCATTTCAAAAACTTGTATCTTTGTAGTTTTATGTCATCTCTCTCCATCAAAATGGTTCTTTTTCATTGGCATTTAACATATTCAAAACCAATCTCTTTATGTTTAAAATCTGTAAAAAATAATAAAATGTATCATGTTACTTATAGTCATTCATCATCAATACATACTTTTATTATGTAAGTTTTATGGCCTGGTTGCTACTACTGCTACTACAGGACCTTTTAGCCACGTCTTTGGAAAGAGTTTTGGATCTTATATTTATTCTTTAGTATGCATTAGAATGCGGATGTAACAGATTCTAATGTTTTTTGGAGTATTTGGCAGCAAATTGTATCGAGTCAGTCTTTCCAGTAAGCTTTGCAGAGGCAGTCAATACTACAATAAAATACACCGCTCCACTATCCCGAGATCGCTTTTGTCAATGATTTTACAAATTGTCCAGTTGCGGAGACAGTTGAGACACAAAGCTACACCAATAATACATCACAATATCCACTAGGAATCAATTTGCAAATAATATTAACAGCCACTGAACTTCACTCGACAAAATCCCGCCAAAAACTCCCGTCTATATACACGTCCCACTGCAGGGCGCAGATTATTACTTAATATTTTTCTTACGTCAAAGATTCTCAATCTCCGCTAAAATCAATATCTTGTCGAAGAATTAGTAACAGTTACATTACTGTTGCCATTTCCTTCCCGCCATCATTCGATGTGCCCTGACCTACGATTTACCATATAATAGTAATAGAAAGAAATTAAAATTAAGTACGAAAAATATAAATTAAACTAAAAGTATCAAAACAAGTCAGTCCAACTTACCGGTCCACTCTACGACGCACTTTAAAATCAAAGATTGAGTTTGATTTACGCCTTCTTCTTCCCTTATTTTATGTTACACATTGAAAACAATATGTCTCGCATGAGATCGAAGTGGGTTTTTCGACATTTTCACAAAAATAACAAACTTTCAAGATAATATCAAAAAATTTCAGCAGCGGTTGACACATCAAGTACTTTGATTCGACAGGTGACAATTGACATTGCCATATGAAAATCACAATTTAAAAAAAATAAAAAATGCCATGAGATTCTGGTACACCTATAGTTTCATTTACCAGCGCTATCATATTTATATATTTGATAGTTATGAGCGTCGAAAGTTCCATATTTCAACACTAATTTTAACGCATCTTTGAGCGGAAATAAATACCATAAGAAGAAGGAAAATTGCAAAACGGCCTCCATACTAGATATCATGAAAACGTTTTTTCATGATATCTAGACTCCCAAAGGTCTGTTTATAAAATTTATTTCGATACAAATTTGCAAATGTGCTAATTCGTACGCAAACTAGCTTCTTACTGCTTATCACAGCATCTATCTCTTTCGCACGTGTTGTCGGATGAGATAGCATGCATTTTAACCCCGCGCACAAAATAGTTCGTGCCGTCGACTAGGGGAACCTTAAGAACACGTCTACCCGAACGGTCATTGGTTCTACGACTAATGTGGCTTGCCCATTGTCAGCTCGCTGATGGCAAAATACAAATACATATATAGATTAAAAAAACCCGGGCACACTATAAAGAGAAGATCAAACAGTATTTATATAGGTATGAAACCTAATTTTTGACTAACAATAATTTTCGTGGAGGACCAAAACCTGTTACTTAATTTCTATCATTTATAAATGTAAAATATGTTTGAAAAACAAGGCGATGTCTGTATTTACTTTTTTTATTTACAACACATGACTAAAAAGTCATTACAAAAATATATACCACTTGTATGTTGCCGTAAGGTAAAATGTAGCTGATCTCATTTTTTATCTTATCTTAAACTGTACCTACATTTTTAGCAAATAATTTTGCCCCCACAATATGGAGCCCAAAACCCGCCATGTTTATTTTTTTAACATCAATTATCTAAGAACACTTGGGCGTTCAAATCCTATCTAACGATGTCTTGATTATTACAGTCCGCTTAGCGGTTTTTTTTTTTTTATAACCTATAGGCTCGCGCTTGACCACAATCTCACCTGATGGTAAGCGATGATGTGGTCGACGGTGAAACACGCTTGCCTAGAAATAACCTATTCACTCTTGACTTAAAGGTTTGAAAGATATGAGGTATAAATTATTAATTAAAAAATACATACATAAACTCACGCCTTTTTTCCATGGGGGTAGGCAGAAACTACAGAACGCCACCTGCTACAATCCTTACATACTTCTTTTGCTACACAAAAAAATAAAACAAGCTTTTTTTCGTATTCTTCTCGGCAAACCATTTCATTTGATACCCATATCATGGCAGTGCACAAAAAATAACTAGTCCGTCATCTTGAGCCGTCCGCCATATTGAATTTAAAATTATGCCACTTAGCTAACTATGCATTCTCATCAAAACTAAACGTGTATGCAAAATTTCATCTCAATCGGTGGAGGATAACTGCTTTAAAATTCAGTTGCAAAATTTAACCCGAACACACTTGCATGCATACATACATTGCATGTTAATTAAAAGCTTGTAATAAATAACATTACAAACATACAAACAAGATAAGCGCGAAAAAATAACCCTTTCCTTGCAGCTGGGTAAAAAATAAATATAACATCTCAAACTAATTTTTTCCTGCGTCCCCCAGACGCGGGCGGGCGCGACAAGACGTCAGCGGACTGCATCCTGGAGGCGTGCCCGCCGCCGCCGGAGCCCGAGTGCCACAAGCTGGACCAGTGGCAGCTGCGGCGCCTGTGCTGCCTGCTCGCCACCATTGCCGCCCGGGATCTGCCGCTCAAGCCTTACTTCCAGGACTATGAGCTGGTCTGTTCAAGTACTCAATAGCCACTTTCATATCCACTTCTCTGAGAACGGTGAAGGAAAACATATAAAGGAACCACCATAAAAAAAAACATCAAATCAAATTGCACTTGCAGCACCGTATATGCAAGAGAAGTGAAATTTCTTAAAGAATAAGACAGATTTTGTGTCAGGGGAATATCAGCATATCTTTATTATCTCTCGTGTAACGAAACGTGCCTAAACGAGACACGTCTTTGTAATTTTACTCTCAATTGTCATCGCCGCCTAAGATGTTTCACTTCAAAAATCGAAGACATGTGACAATTGACATTCACCAAACCGCACTGGGCCAAGTGGGCCAGTGTAGTGAGACTCACAGAGCCTGTGTCACAGCAGTAAGGCATGTTACGGGATTATTATGCTTACGCTAGTGAATCGAATGCCGCATGTGTTGCTTAGTAGTAATATTTGTTTTTTTTTAAACCTTAATATCAAGCAGCTCTAACGTTGACTTGAGATTTTATTGTCAGCCTGTGTTATTCCACAGCAGGACAAAGGCCTTTTACTTGAAATTTGACAACTGATGAATTCGCCGCGTACCATAAACTCTTAGAGGAATAGAGGAATGTTATTGCCATTATTAGTGCGTAAGGGATAGATGTATATGACTTGTGTACATCTTTCCCTCACGCACAATGGAAATAACCTGGCTCTAAGAGCTCATGGTAAGGTGCAAAATACTTGACAAACTTAACATAACTTGTACCCAGGTGGCTAAGAACGACGGCAGGATAACGTTTGCCCACTTCACGCGCATCCTCAACTACATCGGCGTGATCGTGACGGCCGAGGACTTCAACCTGCTCGTACGAAAGTTCATCAAGGACTCCTACACCATCGACTATGTCGACTTCCTCAAGGCGGTGCATGAGGTCAAGGAGCACGGTATTCAAGGACTGGGCCAGGTGATGGGTCAGCTCACTTTTGTTTTACAAGTTTAAAGAGTTTTATTTCTATATGTAATCTGAACGTATATTATAACTCCCGTTTTTCTGAAACTTCAAAACCGTAAAACAAATTTAGCTATGAATAGCCGTTTTTAGGGTTCCGTACCCAAAGGGTAAAAACGGGACCCTATTACTAAGACTCCGCGGTCCGTCTGTCTGTCTGTCTGTCAGTCACCAGGCTGTATCTAATGAACGGTGATAGCTAGGCAGTTGAAATTTTCACAGATGATATATTTCTGTTGCCGCTATAACAACAAATACTAAAACCCGAATAAAATAAATATTTAACTGGGGCTCCCATACCAAAAACGTGATTTATTTGCCGTTTTTTGCGATAATGGTACGGAACCCTTCGTGCGCGAGTCCGACTCGCACTTGGCCGGTTTTTAATTCTTACAAAATAACCGTTCCGTCTCTATCTCTGCACTAATTACTACAGTTTGAACCAACACATGCATAGAATTAACAATTTCACCAAACATACAATATTACAAACACTGAAAAATATTCACGATTTTAAACAAGTTTTACTACGAGACCAACATAAGAAAGAATAAATCAGCTGATTGATTGGGCGTCCATATAGACACTTATCTCTCTTGGGAGGTTCATATTGCCGATATGAGTAAGAAGGTCTTCTACTCTTTTCAGTCTCCTAAAATCCTTACCATTTCACACTAAGGTCACTCTAGCTCAATCTCTTCTTCTACCGCTCATAGACTATGCGGATGTCTGTTTTCTAGATTGCAGAACTCGAGCGATTGCAGAACTTGTGCATCCGCTTTATTGTCGGCCTTCGCAAGAACGACCATAGGTCGGAATTCCGGACCAGATTGAAGTGGCTGCCGATTCGGCGTCGACGATATACCCACATCCTATCCCTTCTCTATAATAACCTGCACAATCCTACTTCTCTCCAATACCTTCGCGAACGGTTTGAGTACCTCGTCCCGAGGGCCACTGTCCATGTCGCACGGCCACTTCGCTTCTCCTTCGTTCTCCACGTCACACTTCCAGCCGTTATGATGGCTCTTTCTCTGTAACTGCAGTGCAATTCTGAGAACTCTCTCCCACACTCCCTACTCGATAGCCTTTCTCTCGTTGTCTTCAAGAGAAAAAATAAAGAGCATATCCTTTTAACGCAATGTTAGTAGATATATATACATTATTGTATTTGTATTTATGTATGTATGTATATATTTGACTTATTTTTATGATTATAATTATGTTATAACCGGCGTGTGTGTATGACTAGATGTATGAATGTGTGTGAAGCAAAAGAAGTATGTAAGGATCGTAGCAGGTGGCGTTCTGTAGTTTCTGCCTACCCCCATGGGAAAAAGGCGTGAGTTTATGTATGTATGTATGTATAATTATGTTATTTTAAAATTGTACACTGGATCCTACCCTCTTTTGTCATCTTCTCTGTCACTCTAGGGTTTGCTGTAAGAGAACTCAACATTGAGTTAAGCTCGCCTTTGTAGGTACATGTACTTTATTATCACATTGTATTCAATATTGATTTTGGTGTACAATAAAGAATTAAGAATTGATACAAAATATAATAATATGGAATAGCCGATATTTTAAAAAAAATTCAGTGTCACATAGTAAAAATGTTGTTTATTATCATGAGAACTACGAGTATCACACCCTGGCAGTTTGTTAATATTATACATATATAATCCTGAATAAGAAATTTCAGAACCCATGTTTATAACTGATGATTGTCATATCTTGCGCAGGAGTTCTTGAACCCAAACGCGATAATCGACACGACGCTCCCGAAGATGGTGCGGCCGGAGGTGGAGGCTGGCCTGTCCACCGACCCGCTGGGCTTCCAGGAGACGTTCCACCCGGCGCTGTCGCAGCCGCGGCCCTCGCGCCAGCTCATCGACGTCATGCTGCGGGTCCAGCAGCATGTCCTGCAGAGACGCCTCAGGGTCTCCGAGTTCTTCAGGGTACGAAATAGTTCTGTTTTACTTATAATATTGTGATTTTTGTTAGGGACTAACCTCAGATTTTTAATAAAGCATTTGAAGTTGAGTATTTGTCAAAGTCAAGGCCGTCTTTACCCGGGGTTTCAAGGGGCGCGATGCATCCGGGCGCAGAGTCCTGGGGCTGGGGGGGCGCAAGCCGACCGCCATAAATTTCGATAGGTACCTTCTACACTGAGACCACTGACCATGCGAGCGGAGACGTGGGCACAGCTAGTTCATTATAAATCATAGGTATTGTTATTTATTTTTATTTATTTATTTTAGTACATGGAGGACTTACAGCTAATAAATATAGATAAAAAGAATACCATAGTCAACGGTCCTCCTTAAAGACTTAGAATAATAATTTATGATGTGAGCACAAAAACAAAAAAACGCACCGCTTTAATTAAAGTACGGACCGCGCAGGTCCGTCTGTCTGTTTGTCTGTCTGTCACCAGGCAGTATCTCATGAACCGTGATAGCTAGACAGTTGAAATTTTCACAGATGATGTATTTCTGTTGCCGCTATAACAACAACAACACAAAACAGCATAAAATAAATATTTAAGTAGAGCTCCCATACAACAAACGTGATTTTTGCCGTTATTTGCGATAATGGTACGTAACACTTCGTGCGCGAGTACAACTCGCACTTGGCCGGTTTTTTAATTTGTTTTCGTACTCTATGTCCTTAATTCACGCACGTGGCTAAAGGTCCTGAATGGAATATAGTTAATTATGAACTTGGTAAGGCTATTTCTTTTTTTGTGTTGGCGTCTAAGACTGCGATGTTGCGGGCGAAGGTCCTTAGTGCGTGGGCATAGTACCTGTTGTTTTCAGTAATATAAATTGGCTAACTTCTAACAAAACTTTTTACAACAAAATGCTACCGCTTCCAACTACACACTAAAACACTAAAAAGTGAAAAATAAGTTTATTTTTCGAAGTCGGTGTCTTTGGTAGGTACCATATTTATTCGTTATGGTGCGCGAAAAACATAACCCTTTCCTTGCAGCCGGGTAAATAGGGGGATCTACAGCATCCTGTAAGCATAGCACGAGGTGCCATGCTTACAGGATGATGATGGATGCCTGATGAGGATGATGCTGTGTTGATTATGATGATAAATTGAGGCGTATTTGTTTCGTCCCTAGGATTACGACCCGCTGAACTCGGGGCGCATCGCTCCGCAGCAATTCCGGCGGGCACTGGACGCGCTGGGGCTGGGCGGCGTGCTGAGCGGGCCCGAGCTGATCTGCGTCATACGCCACTACCTCGATCCCAACGACCCCGAGCGCATCTGCTGGCGCACCTTCGAGGATGACTGCGACCAGGGTATGTCTCTCATTTTTATCGCAGCTTTTATATTACGAGTATTCTATCCGGATGCTGGGCAAAGGTCTTCCGTGAGGAAAGGAAGGACTACCAGGATCTCTTTACGAGTACCCACGCCTGCTCGAACCAGCTCTTGCGGACCACGTCTAGGTCGTCTCGCCCCCTTTCCCCGAGCCAGCTCTGGCGGTGCCATCCATATTGTGGAGACTTAGTGTCCAGCGGTCGCTGTGCTTACGGCTGACTAGCTTTTAGTATTAGTGCCAGCTGTCCCGGTGACTGGTGACTATATGGTGGTGGTATGTAATCAAAGCTAGCAAGTTAAATTTGATCCATTTCCGGGTGTTTGATTGAGCTGAAATTTGGCACACACGTTTGTTTCTCGTGACAATTATTTTTTTAAATAAAAGCTGGTTTAAATATATATATTTAAAAGCTTGTATTTCAATACGCAGGCTATCACAGTCCAGTGTCGTATAGTGTTTTCTCATGTTTCATAACAAGTAACCGTTCTACGCCTTCTCGCATCCATCCTGGTACTGGCTCCTTGCTGAAGGTCGCAGGTTCACCTGGCTGGATAGCGCTCACGCTGGCGCTTGCTAATCGCGGTCTCCATTCTGGGTAGTTATTTGGTATGCAGGCATATGCCTGTCTGAAGATCGAGTTGATTATGTCTTGGTGTTTCTTAAAACTTGAGGCGTAGATTGACTTGACTTTGCCAGTATTTGCATGTATTTTATTAGTATAATACTATCGTTATAGGCTAAGGTTACTCATAACGGTATCATATCGGATGACGTAACAGTGCACGCGGGTGTCCGTCAAGGCTGCCTCCTGTCGCCGCTCCTCTTCCTGGTCGTTCTTGATAGAATTATGCTTCGCATCTACGATAACAGGCGCCGCGGCATAGAGTGGGGATTATCCAACGTCTTGGAAGACTTGGATTACGCCGATGATCTATGCCTGCTCAGTCATATCCACGCCGATATACAAGCAAAGGTAAAAGATGTAGATCTTTGATGATGAGCCCCGCGGCAAAAACGGGGCTTAAAATAAACATCCGGAAGACCCAGGAAATGAGAACTGGTGTGAAGAACCACTCACCGTTGCTAATTGGCACAGAGGCAGTGGAACGCGTCCACAAATTTACATACCTCGGGAGTGTCGTGTCAGAGACTGGGAGAAGTGAAGAGGACATCGCTTCTCGGATCACCAAAGCCCGAGCAACCTTCGCACAGCTGAGATCTGTTTGGCAATCGCGGCAACTGACCCGAAGGATTAAACTCAAAATCTTCGGGTCCAATGTCAAATCCGTGCTACAGGTACGAAACGTGGAAGGTCACAAAGGACATCTCACGCCAAATACAAGTCTTCGTCAACCGCTGTCTTCGTTGCATTCTCGGAGTTTACTGGCCCGAGACCATATCCAATATGTAGAGCTGTTGGAAAAATGCCACGAGAGCCCGATCGACCGCCAGATCAAATTCAAATTCAAATATTTTTATTTGTAGAACATAGGTAAATAAAAGGTAGGTACAGATGTCAATAATAATAAAATGAAAGCTATGTCTTGCCGTCAACGGCGTACAAATATTCTATTTATAATTTTTAATTGATAATTGGTAAGAAATAATAAAACATTCAAAATTAATAAATAAATGGTCATAAGATTACAATTTGTCTTCCAGGTACTCATTGAAATAAATAAACGCTATGTCTTGCCGTCAACGGCGTACAAATATTCTAATTATAATTTTAATTAGTAATTGGTAAGAAATAATAAAACATTCAAAATTAATAAATAAAATGTCATAAGATTACAATTTGTCTTCCAGGTACTCATTGACTGTACAGTAAGCTTTCTCGCCCAATAGATCAAGAAGAGACTTTTTAAAGTGGTTTATGCTGTCAAGGTCTCTTATAGTAATGGGCAACTTATTATATAACTTGGGTGCCATTCCTAAAAATTATTTGAGTATAATGCAGTCTTGTGTGGAATAGCACATATTTCTCTATTGTGACCTTAGAGCATTTAACCTATGGAGATGGCTTAGCTGAGCGTACCCCTCTGCCAAAGTCGCTTGGCCATATGACCATACGCGTTATATAAAACTAGTTCATTCGCCGACCGCCGCCATTGTGTATCGTATTGTGTCGCAAGTAAGTTCTCCGAAAAAATAGTTAATTGTGCGGTTTCCTCTTGCAAAAAGCGAGCTGCCACTTTCAATTTGCGAAGCCATGGTGTTTCCTACCACATATAATTATAAATTATACATCAACATAGTTTTATTTAAGAACAATGTCGAAATAATGTATAATGCCTTTACGATAGAAAAAATCAGTGGTACGTTGGTAGCACAAACGCAGTACAGGGGCTGACACGGTAGCGATGTGCATAGTGCTGGGACAACGTGAATGAATGATTGATAAAATAATGATTTTTTTGAATCAGTATGTTCAGTATCAAAATAATTTTGTTTGTCTTTGTTTCTGGACAAGTCAGGTTGAACTAAAAAAATATATCATTTATAAATGTCTATGAGAATAGATTTAAATTCTTTTCTTTTCAAGTTTTAGGCTAATAAAAAGTAAGTTTGTTCGTTTCGTTAGTGAGTTTTCAATCATTTTTTAATCCCCGACGGAAAAAGAGGGGTGTTATCAATTTGACGTGAATTGCTGTGTATCTGTGTGTCTGTCTGTGGCATCATAGCTCCTAAACAGATGAAGCGATTTAGATTTTTGTTTGATACCTCTATCGAGAGGAGACTATCGCAGCCATGGTAGTTACAATGACAACCCCACTGCACATCAATTCGAAGCCATATACAATTGCGAATGTTAAAAATACTCAAATGTTCGTTTATCCTTTTTAAACAAAAAAGTTGATCCGCAGAAATGTGTTCGACATGTATATAATAAACTGGTACATTTTAAAAATCAGTGATTGCCTCTAGGCGTGATCATTGAGACATGTATATGAACTAGATTATGGCTATGAAACCATACACGTATGTTTTCCTATATAAGATATCAAACTAGCTTAGCTAGGAAACACCGTACTCAAATAGTTCAAAACAAACGAAAAACTGACGAGTTAAAGTGTTACATAAAAAAGTGTCAAATAGAAGTCTATCCGGTTGATATTATTGACTAAAAATAAATTCAATCGTTATTTTTTTAGTGTATCTTAAATTCGCCTACCTTTCTTACCTACCTACGTAGTTTAGCAGACCACAAATCTTAATGCGTATATTTTTTATTTGTGAAATTAATTACTTAAGTTTATTATTATTTAGTATAACAAAAATAAAACGAATTAACATTTTGCTCATTCATTCATGCATTAAAATGAATTTCCAGTCATTCTTTGTATCACATCACTAGCACTTTGTATCTGTTGTCATAGGATTATTGCGTAGATACACAAGAATTTGTCAATGTGTGTGTGTTTTTTGATTGTGTGGTTATTATTTTTTCGTGTGCGTTTGTAGCAATAGGATGCATGTATCTGTGAGTGATTCTCATTTTTTTGTAGTGTGCTGTATGTGTTTTCCTCGCCTCCCGCAGAAAGTGGCAGAAAAATTTGTTCGGTGATTCGCGGCTTGCCGTCTCCATAGGTTAAATGCTCTAAGATTGTGACGTTTCGATTTCAATGTTTGAAACAGATGCAAGTTTGATTTTGCGAATATTGCTGTCTCGTAGATGTACATACAAGGCAAAGTAAGAAATTTATATTGATTAAGACGGTACCCTGACCAAAAAATCGGCATGCGATATGAGCATTCCTATTGGTCTAGCGGCACTGGTGGCGCATGAATTACAGTAGTGAATACGCCCAGATTTTAGAATAAAATCTTTATAAAATCGAATTTCTATATTAATTTCGAAATTAGGTCTTTTGAAAAAAGTTTTACTACCAAAATGTTCGTTATTAAATTGTCTATCCATTAGTGTTAGTACAAAAAATAATTAATGAACACTTTACGAGGAGATGCATGCTATCAATAATTATTTCACATTTTTGTGTTTTTTTTTGGATGGAGATTAGTGAAATATAAACAACATTAAAAAAAAACGAAATCTACCATTTTATAATCAATAATATGTAGAAATTTAATGTATTTTTATTAATTGATATTACTTTTTGAATAACGAGTAGATAGCTCCTATAAACAGCACGAAAAACGGCGGCGCGGCGTTTTGCTCGGGGTACCGCCTTAAATAGTGGCCTACAACTATCAGTCTTTTTCAGCCCAAACACAGCACGTCAGACCTCTTTTGAGCATTGAACGCAATGTTTTTGTCAGTGGTGTCAAGCGTTGCAAGTGGATATGGATTGGCCACACGCTCCGAAGGGGTCCCGATCACATACCCAAACAAGCTTTGGACTGGAATCCCCAAGGGAAACGAAAGCGTGGCCGTCCCCGTCAAACCTGGCGTCGCACTGTGTTGGCAGAAGCGACGAGCATCGGAATGACATGGAGCGAGGTGAAGCGTGAAGCTCAAGACCGATCGCGATGGAGGACGTCTGTGGACACCCTCTGCCCCATCTAGGGGTTATAAGACATTAATTCAAGTCACTATCGTTATATCTGGGGCTAGTTATAGTAAACTGCAGTTTAAACTTCTTGCCATACTGCGAACATTAAACTATGGTATATCGGTATATCAATGACACTTGTGATGTTTCGCCAGTGTTCACTACAAAGGAGCTGGAGAAGCACCCGGACGTGAAGGCGGGCGCGGCGCGGGAGGCCGTGCTGGCGCTGCCGGCGCTGGGCGCAGCTGCTGAGCGTGGCGAGGGCGAAGCGGAGCGTGACCTGGACGCCGCGCAGGCCGCCCTACTGCGCGTGCGCGCCGCCTGCTCCGAGCGCGCCATCGACCTGCGCCCCGCCTTCTGCGACCACGACGAGTAAGTCACAGTACACATGGCTGAGCACGACCTGGACGCCGCCCAGGTCACTCTGCTGCACGTGCGCGCCGCCTGATTTGAGGGCGCCATCGACCTGCACCCCGCCTGATACGACCACGGTGAATGAGTCACAGGGCTGATTTTTCCAACACCATGCAAATATCTTTTTCCATCCTCGCGTCGAGTCCCAGTTATTGAGGGTCGTGAATCCCTCGACGTCGTGGAAATAACTTTTCCTTCACTAATTTACACCATATGTCTTCTGTCCGAACTCGGTCTGACCATCTGATGAGTCTGCGACCTCTAGGACGTTTCCTTTCGATTCTACCAGATTGTTTTAACTGTGAATAAAATAGACGTGTTACAGTTTTGGTATGGTATCTCCCTGCGCAGACACAACAACGGGCACGTGTCACGCTCGGCGGTGCGGCGCGTGCTGGCGCGGCTGGGCGTGCTACCGAGCGCAGCGCAGGTGCGCGCGCTTGAGGCGCGCTACCTGGATGACTGCGGCTTCAGCTACGTGCGCCTGCTGGATGAGGTAATCTAATGTGGCTGCCATCTGCCATCTAGAATAGAATAGAATAGAAAAACATTTATTCGACATAGAAACAACACAACAACAACAATCACAAAGTAACAGAAAAATAGTAAAAAATAAAAGTACAAACAAAGTTTAACAGTGATTGCGCCGAGCGTGCCCATACCGAAAGGGTTACCAACTCAGCATTTGCTGAGCGTCAGACACCCAGCGCTGATTTTCAGTTGGCACCCCGCTAGTGATACACGGACGTAGGTAAATAAATAGTTTTAGGAACCAGAAGCAGGGTCATTTAAAAAAAAACAATGCGATACACAACTAAAATCATACAACTCTTTATTTTTAATTAGGAACAAAATAACAATCACTGAAAACTAACCTTAGTTACCACGAAGACTTGCCACAATATACATACATAATGACTTGCCACGACACATTGAACATCCGATGGTCCTTTTCGCTGACGATAGCACTGCCTTGATTAAATGCCTGGACAGAAATACATATGCAGAGGCCATAAATAATACGTTAAAGGATATTATAAACTGGCTTGACCAAAATAATTTATTGATTAATATTACAAAAACGAATGTTATGCATTTTTATCAACGAATTGCACCAGAAATCTTACATCTATATCATAATGGACAAAAAGTTGACCAAGTAACAGTTGCTAAGTTCCTAGGTATAATGATAGATAGCCAACTAACTTGGAAGCCACAAGCAGAAGAAGTGTGCAAAAAACTAAGTGTAGCTGCATATGTGCTTTTTAACTTGTCAAAAAAAGTGAGCATGGCCACAAGGTTAATTGCATACCATGGGTTAGTTGCGTCGACTTTGAGATTCGGCTTAATATTTTGGGGCAATTGTAGCCTGAGAGAACAGGTGTTCAAGGCTCAGAAACGATGTTTAAGGGCAATGTGTAATTTAACAGTAACAGATAGCTGCCTACCTATGTTTAAGTCCCTGAAATTACTTACATTACCATCTCTTTATATCTTCGAAATGGCTGTCTTTGTTAAATCAAATATGTATCTTTTTAATAAATTATCCGATAATAGAAACAGGCCAATAAGGAAACAATATAAAAACATGCTACATGTAGGTAGTTATGACACCGCCTTATTAAAGAAAAGTGTTTTATGTATGGGCCCGATCATATTTAATAAAATACCTGATAACATAAAAACACAGGCTATTCCAGTCTTTAAAAAGAAATTGTCAGATTTGTTGACTAATAAATGTTATTACACGATTTGCGAATTTTTAAACGATGAATACTTAAATTAATCCTGACATTTCTGTACCAATTCCTAACTTTTAATTCAATCATGACAGACTGATCATGACACATAAATTAACCTAACTAGATGATGACTGTCTTGAATAATAATGATATGGCTATCGACTGGAATAATTCCCAATAATTAATAATGTATATTTATAAACTTTAATTTTATTTATTTTGACATTGTGCTTGTACTATGCTGGTGTTATGCCTGTATTGTTTTAATTAAGTTTGATTTGTTAAATAAAACTGTTTTGCATGCCTTAGTTAAGGTAGAAAGTATAAGGATCACTTAATATTATTATAACATCTGTATATTGTACCTACTTTCTGTGCAAATAAATCATTATTCTATTCTATTCTATTC
The DNA here is from genome assembly GCA_949775005.1 of Orthosia gothica. Lineage (NCBI taxonomy): Eukaryota > Metazoa > Arthropoda > Insecta > Lepidoptera > Noctuidae > Orthosia > Orthosia gothica. Next base: position 39,406,537 of record OX459037.1, read on the forward strand.
ACGAATAGTAACTTTAAACAATTGGCACGTAAATATCAAAAAGATAAGCAATAGGTACACAAAATAGGAAAATATAAGTCTCACGGTCCTTGAATGATGTTTACGCCACGAGCGACGTCCGTCAAATGCGCGCAGTAATGGCGCGCACGCCGCTTTTATAGACTATTTAAAGCTGTAAATCCTTCCTTCCTAACACGGCCTCTCCTGATGCCAAGTCGTCCTCGACTTGAACTTCTTGGGATGCGCCTGCAGTGCGGTGACGCTGGTGCGCCTGCACTGCTCCTATTTCAGCGTCAAGACTCGGTATGGATAGTCCTAACGACACAGGTACTGACTCGTTGACTTCAGAATGGTCTGGGTCACTCTCACTTTCATCAGTTTCGTCATCTGAAAAGTTTACGATGGTTATTCATACAAGTTACACGTATACTGATCACCTAAGAAAATCAAAAGAACATGGCGACAAATAATATAAGATAGTTAGCGTCCCAACCATCCTATATCATTGCCTTATACTTTACCACAGCGACTAACGCTATAAGGGTGACAAACACCAACGTTGGGCGATTAACGCCCTTGCGGGGGAACATGTCCCAAGGTCAAGCGACACTCGCTTTCGGGGAACACACCCGCATGTTGGGTGACTAACGCCATTGAGAGGGAACACACCCACATGTTGGGCGACTAACGCCATTGAGAGGGAACACATCCCATGGTTAGGCGACTAACACCATTGAGGGGGAACAAATCCCACTGTTGGGCGACTAACGCCATTGATGGGGAACAAATCCCACTGTTGGGCGACTAACGCCATTGAAGGGGAACAAATCCCATTGTTGGGCGACTAACGCCATTGAGGGGGAACACATCCCATTGTTGGGCGACTTACGCCATTGAGGGGGAACACATCCCATTGTTGGGCGACTCACGCCATTGAGGGGGAACACATCCCATTGTTGGGCGACTTACGCCATTGAGGGGGAACACATCCCATTGTTGGGCGACTTACGCCATTGAGGGGGAACACATCCCATTGTTGGGCGACTAACGCCATTGAGGGGGAACACGTTCCATTGTTGGGCAGCGCTTGCCTTTGGGAATACACCCCATCTATTTCTGAAACCAAAAATAGTTAGAGTACTTCACTTTCGAAAAACAAAATGGTGCATCTTTCTGGAAACCATTCTCCCTTCCATAACACCATATGTTTGGAGGCTGCTTGGGTAGTTTTCCCACAGCTTCCGCTAAGCAGTTTAAATTCATATCGACCGTTTGGTAGCACTTTGGTTACTCTATACGGTCCGCGCATCACGGGGTCATATTTGCCCGTTGATTGCGAGTACTTTATGACAAAAGCAAGATCAAAAGTACGAAGAGGCTTCCTCCCCGCATTAACAAAATCGTCTTGTACGTTTTAATTTGTTTAAGCCGCTCCAAAGCTTTTTTGAACCTTCTCAAACTTAGCCACTCTGATAGAGAATCAAGTAATGCTTTGTCATTATTACGGCTCGGTCTTACCTGACCACGACTAATATAACGCCCTAGATATGCAACTTCCGATACCTAATCGAAGCACGTCCTAATCCTATATGATCAGTCTTTCTTTTTCACGAGAAGTATAGGACTCGTGTAATTTGAATCAGACTTCTGACTAAACTTAACAGAGGTTACTCTATCTCAACTTAATTTTATGGACATACTATCCGCACTTACGGCTGTGACAAATTTTACTAATAACGTATGTACGTAGGAAGTAGAAGTATAGGACTCGTGTAATTTGAATCAGACTTCTGACTAAACTTAACAGAGGTTACTCTATCTCAACTTAATTTTATGTACATACTATCCGCACTTACGGCTGTGACAAATTTTACTAATAACGTATGTACGTAGGAAGTATTTTAAATTTCTTGGCTACTTATACCTTTCAATATACGAAGTGTTGGTGTCCGTGAAACATTGATGACATTTCGTCACAAGTGAAATATCGACGGGTATGTACATTGAATCACATACTACTACAGTAACATCACCATTGCGGGTAGGTCGCTACCTACCTCGCTACTTCCGACAAATGCTTTCACCGTTTTTATTAAGCGACTCAGAGTTTAATTTTTGAAAAACATGTAACTACTCTGTCACTAGGTTTTGTTTTTACAGAACTAGCAAGGTTCAGACTTTGTTGTCACAAAACTAGGCTTGGAGCTATTGCTACTACTAGCACTAGTAACAACTGAACTCTTGCCAGAGTCAGTTTTACTTTTCTTACATTTGACCCGAGTATGACCCTTATCTCCACATGAAAAACATCTATCGTCCTCAAAATTACGATTTCTGTTCGCACTTATATGGTCATGTCTATTATCCGTCGTCTGAGACATAACTATCGGCAATGGTTTTAGTTGCACTAGATTTTACATAGGTCGAGAATAATTACACTAAATCATCGCGTAGGAGTTTTACGTTAGTGGCAGATGTCCGAATATGTGTGTCGATGATACCGCGGATCACAATCGCGGACATTAACTCATCGCTGAATTCTGGGCCAAACAATATTTAAATTTTTATATTTGCCATCGACACGCTAAGAGGAAGAAGAACTCATCGCTTACCCCTCGCACTGTTCGTAATCGAAGTAATGAACGCCGGGCATATTCTGCGTATGTAGGGTATCTTGTAACGAGTTATTAGAGTGAGGCGTTACCGACGGGCACCTAGCACGTGGGGGTTAATGTTGATCGAGATCTAGAACGGCGGTGGCTACAAGCATCACGGCGACGATAATACGAACTATCCTTGGAGCTACTACGTTCCCGACGGCGGCTCTGTCGTAATTTTTCACGCGATCTATTTGCGGTTTTACTCCTAGCGGACTCGTCTCGCGAAACACGTGGACGTCGATCTCGTGAACGACGGCGTTAAGGACATATTTAGCACAAAAGTTCGAAAGGCAATCACACACCCGCAAAATATCAACAATTACACAGAGAAAACAAAAGTAAAAAAATGCGGGTAGACAGGTATTTTGAGATTTTGTTCCTTGTAATTTAGTGGGCAATTTAAGCGTTCTTTATCCCACAACTGATTTTAGGAACCAGAAGCAGGGTCATTTAAAAAAAAACAATGCGATACACAACTAAAATCATACAACTCTTTATTTTTAATTAGGAACAAAATAACAATCACTGAAAACTAACCTTAGTTACCACGAATAGTAACTTTAAACAATTGGCACGTAAATATCAAAAAGATAAGCAATAGGTACACAAAATAGGAAAATATAAGTCTCACGGTCCTTGAATGATGTTTCCGCCACGAGCGACGTCCGTCAAATGCGCGCAGTAATGGCGCGCACGCCGCTTTTATAGACTATTTAAAGCTGTAAATCCTTCCTTCCTAACAATAGATACTTAAAATAATGTCATACAGTGGATACGTGTGCTTAACTTATAAATTGAAAGAATATGTAATAGATAGTATAAAGTAATGTAAAAAATATATAATGTTATTGTTTAAAATTGACTCAAAAACCCCCAAAAGACAGTGTGGTAAGACGCAACCGGCCTATCCAATCTCTGCCCGACTCATAACATAGAAATAGGCACACTACTTGATGGATTAAACTTAATTATAAATTAATTCTATATATTAATTCTATATTAACGCAGAAAATATTCATATTAAATAATAAATATTGGATTGAATTAAATTAAAATAAGATAAGATAAAAATTAGATAAACGATTTGTCAATATTAATGCCATTAAATTTAATTTGAGAAGTCAGAATGAATGTCTTAAGTTTAGTCTTAAAAGTTATTATATTCGTTATGTCCCTAATCGGCGGTGGAATGTTATTCCAACATTTGGAGGCTGCGTACCTAAAACTTCCTCGGAAGGCTGCAGTACGGTGGTGCGAGGTAGCCAGTTGATGAGCACAACGCCTGGCCTTGCGCTGCCGGTGACTGTTTATCCACGCAAGCTTCGAGTACAGATATGGTGGACATTTGTTCTTGATAACACCAAAAAGCAGACAGGCCAAGTGCAATTTCCGACGCGACTTCATTTTTAAAATATTATGCCTGTTAAGAAAAGGTGTAATGTGGCTAAGTAATCTAAGTTCAGCATTACTTTTGTTTTCGTTGTGGAAATCCTCAAGGATGCCCTCCACTTTGAGGTGGGTGGAGGCGTCTGTTAGACACTTATTGACGAAAACCACCCCAGTTTTCCCTCGTACACTTGCGTCAGTGGCTACGGTTGCGTTTGTGAGTTCCGCTGCTCCGGACTAGTGCCGGTCCACCTGCCGCAGACTTCGTCTTGTAGTGGGCGGTGAAGTGTTACTTCCCACTTTATGTCTAAGAGAGACGCGCGTGGAACACTACGCGCCGTCACCTCGGGTCCTGATTGAGCACAGTCCTCACCGTTAGCTTGATGTGTCAGATGGAGGAGCGGCCGGTGGAGAGCGCGGTGGTGGCGGGCCCGTCGGCCGAGCCGCGCAAACCGCCCGCCCGCGAGGACCCGCTGCAGACGGACATCGTGCAGATACTCGCCAAGATCAAGGGCAAGGTGCTCCTGCTTTTGTACTGTTCCAAGCTTTCACATGTCTAATAATATATCTCATACCAATCGCGATCTGCGCCATCCCAAGGTTACAGATTGCAAACTAGACCATTTATTTTATTTATACCATTCCCCCTCTAAAAAGCTTATTTTATTCACTGAAAACAGTGAATAAAAAGCATTTTAATCACTGTTTTGGTTTTTGAATTTGGAACACACCAATGTATTAGACGTCCATCTCAATGCTATGTAGGTTACATTGCGCCTCCTTGCGCAAAAAATACTCGATACACAAATTCCTTCTTCGATTTTAATTTTGAGTTTGTTATTTAGGATTTTAATAATAATTTTGATTTTAGTCTAAGATATTTATTGAGTACTTGTTTGGATTGTAATTCTTATATTAATTGCAAAGGTATTTAATTAATTATAATTATGTAACGTAACGGAGGTGGTCAGTGACCCCTGAAACACAGGTGCTGTTACCTAGCTCAGGGGTCAGGGTTTCACATTTTATGTAAATTTTGAAGGTAAAAACCATTCATTTATTTATTACTCGTAATATTCCTTGTGCTTTTCGCTTAAATCTTTCTTTTTCTCGAAGTCATGGTATAAAATATAGTATGCAACTCTTGAATAAAACGGATTTATATCGAGGACCATGAATCACTCGCGTCGCTCATGATTCTAACACTTGAATCACTCGCTATGCTCGTGATTCAATCATCATGAATCACTCCCTACGGTCGTGATTCAGTCGTTAGAATCCTTCACTTGCTCTTGATTCATCTATGGCCCTCGCTTTAAATCCGTCTTTTATTCACTAGTTGCATAATATACTATTATTTATTTATTGGCCTATCTACAATTGTTAAACTGTTTATTCTAGTAATACAAGCAATATGATACAAGCATATATAGCAATATGATGCGATAGACACAGCATGCAAAAACAAAAATTACAACATCCATAAAATTACAATAATAGTGCAGAAATAACACTTACAACAACTAGTGGGTAGTTTTAGAAACACAATAGGTACAAAGATGACGAAAAATAAATAAAAATATGGTAACTATTTTTGATGGACCTGGCGCCTGAATTTTTGAAGTGTTGTTACGAAGTAACTATTTAGTAATCTGTGGTTGTGGAATGAATATCGATTGATTCATCGCAATTATTAAAAAGCCGTTGATTGATTAGGTCCACTTATACATCGACTTCGAGATTGCGACTGAGGTACATTATAGATTTTTGGCTGTATGTAGGCAACTCGCATCTTAGCCAACTGGCAGTTGCCAAGGATTAGATTTACTAAGGATAAGCTAACACAAATAAATCTGTTTTCTTTTTGCAAGATGCTTATTGGACTACAGATGAAGTGGATATTCAACAATATCTTTATTTCGCATTTCCGGCCTGCAAGATACCATATATATATATATTGTAACACAAGAGTCACAGACTGCTTTAGCTTGTGTGCTTTCTAAAGTTTTGATAATTTCTAAAATCTTGCGTAACTAAAATTGTATGGTGTCATATAAACAAGCATGAGTGTGGTCAGATGGTGCGCGAGGGCGTGCGCACGCGCGAGTTCCTGAAGCAGTTTGACCCGCGCAACGAGCTCGTGATCCCGCGCGCTGACTTCTACCGCGGCCTCGCCACCGCGGGCCTGGCGCTCACGCCTGTTGAGATGGACACGCTCATGGAAGTGTGAGTACCAAAACACACAAGACATATCGCTAACATCGGCCAAGCAGCACACCGAAAATATCTGAAATGGTGATCACCGTGGGTACCGTAAAAAAATGTGAGCCGATATCCTGGTGTACTCTTAAGAAAAAAACTATTTTAATCGAAATTGAAAAATATTCCTCATTTTTGTTTTTTCTGGGGCTAGGAAGAAACCCTATTTAGCCCGGGGTACCGAATCTACGCATAGGGCAGTCAACAGTAGCGTAGATACCCGCGCAGACGCACTACACCGTACTGTCTCCTGCAGGTTCTGCGCACCGGCGCGGCGCCGCTACGTGGAGTACGAGCGCTTGTGCAGCACGGTGGGCGAGGCGCTGACGCAGGCGGGGCTGGAGCGCGCGCCGCTGCTGGCGCCCGTGCCGCACGTGCCCACCAAGGACTCGCCGCTCAACTTCCTCAACTTCGAGGAGCGGAACATCGTCTCCGGCGCGCTCAATAAGCTCTCCAAGTTCCCTGACCAGCTCTCCAATATCATGGAGGTGTTCGAGGTTAGACCTTTTGGATTGCAAGACATGCTTTGCAGGACCGTTCCAGCAGCCTAATTGTTTCGGTAAAATTTGTTCGGTATTGCCAAAAAATATTGGAGTCTTTCGAAAAGAGTATCTTCACCAATGAAAGCGTCCAATATTTTTTGCAATACCAAACAAATTTAAAGGGCATTTGTCATACTCTTTCATGGAGTTTCCTTTGCCCTGCTGAACTCACGCAACTAGGCTGCAGGTTCGCTTCATTCTGGGCGCATCAAATATATCACAGAACAGATAAATATATCATCAACACGAGAAAAAGAACAGGACATAATTGTATTCTAAAATCGTGGTCAATCTATGGGTCCACAGCCCACCCCTATTACATATCTTTAATTATGGAATGTTTTTTTTTCGCGTATGATTTCGCATATGAGTGTAAGCTTGACGGCTGTTCTGGTCTACAGGACATGGACAAGGAGAACTGCGGCACCATCCCGCGCGTGTCGGTGGAGCGCGCGCTGTGCCAGCGCAACCTGCTGGCGCTGGTGTCGGCGCGCGAGCGCGACCTCGTCTACAAGTGCTTCGGCTACCAGCGCGGCTGCGGCGAGGAGGTACCACACACACACACACACACACGCACACATCCCGCGCCAGCGACTATTACTCGTAAACTTGTAAAGCTGTGATAGTTTTCCTTTTAATTTCGTTATATATACTAATGCCGAAAAATTTTTCACATATCCAAAAGCAACCATTTAGCTGGCAGGAGGGGGGGCACTTGACTCTAACAAAAATATAAAATAAAGAATTAGCAATTTAAGGCTTAATTTTTCGCAAACGTATCCTTGAATCTAAAAAATGGTTTTGACAAACCCGTAATATTTTTGAATGGCCTATCCAACGATACCCCACACCATGGAGTAGACGAGAAAGAAAACATGCCCATGACCATGCCCATGACTATACGTCTATAGGAGGTAACAAAAATGTTTTTCTTTATTTTATTTTACCACTTTATCGGAGTGAATAATATGCATATCCATGCCTTCTAGTACAAAGAGTATCTGAGATAAGCAGCGGACGAACAGACGGACATGGCGAAACTATAAGGGTCCCTTATTGAACCCTAATAAAAAAAAAGAAAAATTAAATTTATTACTTTACACGTTTAAGTTTTACGTTCGTTTCGCTCGCTCTTGCATCACAAAGATGCAACTCCTGTTTCTGTATGAATGATCGAACGAGAAGTAAAAAAGCAATTTTTCCGGCGCCGAATATGCTTAAGGTGACCCAGAATAACACAAATCACAATGTTATCACATCTGTTTGTGTTTTTCTGTTTCTCAAAATACAGGTTATCGCCTAGTTTGAGAAGCAGGGTTTTAAAATTTTAGTACAGATTATACAACAATACTAGTGAAAACTATATAACTGTTTGCCCATTGATTTTTGTGTAACACTCTGTAATTTTTGATGAATAAACATTATTATTATTATTATTATTATCTCATTCAAGCCTCGTGACGGCGCGCTAGCATGCTCAGGCCGAGTGCCTCCGCGTCGGTGGCGGCTCCTCCCTGGGGCTTCCGATGACACGGCCGATACACTGATGATAATATAATACCTACAAGCCTAGCATAATGCCCAACTAATAGTAATGTGTTGTTTTTCTCCTCAGGTGAACTACCGCGCACTCTGCAACGCGTTGTCGATACTGTATGCCACGGCAAGCGCGCAGCCCTGCTGAGCCCTGACGCCTACTGAACCTTGAACCCTGTCACTGTCTTGTACAAATGTCTGTCCTGTGCACGTCTGTAATCAACGTCTTAATCCAAATATTACAATAAAGAAACAAACATTATTAAAACGAAATTTTATTAATCAAAGTTATCCGTAAAAATATTAATTATTAGGTTTTGAGCTTTTACAAATAAGTACATTTAATAGCCGAAGCGAGTTAACAAAGATTTTGAAAGAATTTTGTTATTTTAAACCATATAATTTGAAAAATATTAACATACATAATCTTAACCAGTCCATTCTTAAAAAATAAAGTATTCTATAACGTAATTTGGATCTAATATGTTGCTATTGTACAAACAAAAATACGTTTGCAAAGTTCTGCTATGCCAGTGCTGACATGTCAACATTACTTACGACCCCAACCCCAATAATCTAGCCAACTGTAAGTTGAAGGTAGTTCAGTTGAATTAACCTCAGATGTAGTTAGGGTTGAATGTTCAGATGAAGAAGCTCCAGATGAAGTTTGAGGAGCTTCAGGAGTATTAGTGTTAAATTCCTCAGGTGTTGTAGATGGTGCGTCTTCTTCGGGCGTGGCTTCAGGAGTATTAGTGTTAAATTCCTCAGGTGTTGAAGATGGTACGTCTTCGTCGGGCGTGGTGGGCTCGGGCGTTGTGCCGTTGCCGCGAGGCGGGCGCGGATGCGGGGGGCGAGGGTGGCAGTCCACATTGGCGGGCCAGTCGCACACCTGCAGCGCCGGGTTGAAGTGCAAGCCGGCGGGGCACCGGCGGCAGGCGGGGCGCGCGCCCTCCGCGCGGCAGTTGAAGAACAGGCTACAGTCGCTGCTGTGCGCCGCCAGCACCTCGGCAGTGTCCAGGCGCGCGCACGCCCGCCAGCCCTCCGCGCGGTCGGCGCAGCCCCGCGGGTGTCGGTGCCGCCGCCCTGCCTCACGCAACCTGGGCGGTTCAAAAATTTAGTACTGGCACAGATATTATTGGTTTGCTACTGCATGCGGACAGACCTAATATAGCTGACGTAGGTCTGAGATGTTAGTTCTCACACTATAAATTTATAGCTAAAAGTTTTGCCGCCCCAACATCAGACACACCGAGTGCTGACTCGTAGTCACACCAGATTATCACACCAGTATGACAAACAGGAATGTTTTACCGTGCTTTGATATTTTCTAACGGTCTCATCATCATCACATCATCAGCCTATCAATGTTCCCACTGCTGGGACACAGGCCTCCTCTCTGTGAGAGGGAATGGGCCGTAATCCACCACGCGGGCCCAGTGCGGGTTGGTGGATGTCACACGTCTTCGTATTTTTGGTTCTAGGACATGCCGGTTTCCTCACGATGTTTTCCTTCACCGTTTTGAGAGCAGTGGTGAAGAAATAATTTACACAAAGTAAAGAGCCTGCCTGGGCTCGAACCCACGACCTACAACTTTTAAGTCGTGGCCGATACCACTGGGCCACCACTGCTCCCGCACTGGGCCACCACTGCTCCCATCTCTAACGGTCTACTTCCTATTAATCCTAAGAATTGAGAATAGTTTGAAGACACAATTCCCCTGACTAAAAAGTGACAAACTTCAAGTCCAGAAAGTGCATATTTTGTATCTATAGGTACTTCAGCAATGAAGTGACTTCACTTTACCAACAGATAGTTATCAGTTTCCTAAAATGACAAAAATCATTATATCTGATTTAATAACTCACCAGGATGGAAGGCCAAATGGGTCAGCGTGGCAGCTAACCAACACACAACTCAGTACCAGCAGTTTAAACATGTTGACGATGTATGCAGCACTGTGCCGGGCCCTGGCTAGGTTTCCTACTTATTGCGGCTCTCGAGTGGCGCTGACTCAGCCGCGCACTCCATCTGATAACACTCACGAATACTGCGCCATTATCGACGCTTGGAGGGCTTGTTCAGGTCACATCACGTTGGAACACTTGACGACGACGTCATGTAGTTATCAGGTAATTCCCAGGAAAAGTCCGATTATTGTTGGAAACTGCCTACACCCAAGTACCTATTTTGCAAAGAAACTTGGTTATTGGCGCTGCAAGCCAATCGAAAGCAGGGCCGGTCAGAGAAGCCCTCTCTAAGTACACGTTTAATCCTTAGGACCAGGATTGAACGAGTACTTAAGCGTGTAACCACTTTAGTAGGTACTTGCCTTATTAAAACAACATAACATGTCATGTTACTCGTGCCCATTTTTCTGAGGGGGAGTCACTAGGAGTCCAGACACCCCCGATTCACTTTGCTAGCTTTTGCATATATGTTAGGTTTTTGTGAATCAAAGTAAAAACCAAAAGAAATAATAAAAGAGAAGTTTAGTAAAAACGCTAGGCCGTGAACTGAAATGCTGGTTAAGCTATTTGACTGCGACATAATATATCGATATGTATACGATATGTGCATCACGAACACGAGCGCGTTTTCGTGACCGAGTATGTAGTTCGACACAGAACAGAAAAAAACGCCTTCTACGCCGTCTTTCTCTGTTATGTGTAGTTCGACTCGTACTTGGTGATTTTCGAGTGACCGAGACCACAACCTTTATGAGGGCTGGATCCACCCGTGCGCCTCTGCTCTCGAAGGAGCACGTGCGCGACAGTTTCCTCTGGCAACATCGTGCCCTATCATGTAAGTAGTAGAGCCGTTTTTCGGCGTTCGCTTTTTGGCGTTTTGGTAACAGTGAACATTCCAGTTGTACAGTTCCAGTTGTCTTATTTCTAAATCACTGTAGATTTTTTTTTGTACTAGTTTCACTTCAACATTTCCTTACTGTTACTCCTTAATACAGGTTACTCTGTAACCGAACTAGGAAAGCAGAACTTCACCTACCTTATTGTAATAGATATGGTACGAATTTCTTATTAAACTTTGTATATGCCCCATGTACTACAATCTCATGTTTTTAATGAAAATAAATTATTTGATTTGATTTGATGAGCCCTACACAGAGGACAGTGCTGTGTAGAAGTGTTTTTTTAATGAGCAATGGCCAGTGAATCCAGTGATAGTAGCAGTTGCAGCAGCAGTTGCCTCTGTCCAGTCGCAGTAAGCTACACAGCTTACTGCGACTGGACCTTTTTTAACGTCTGGAATTCCTCATGTAGGTATGTCCAACGCTCCGTGGTGAGCGGAGGGGTCTGTCAGACTCTAACTGACTAAAACCGCACGGTGTGCAGCTACCTTTAGCCGGGCCCTGTATTGCGCATTTCATCAAGCTCCCCCGGCCTGGTATTGGTCCACATGAATTCATGCGGACCCGTCACAATCTGCGGCCGCATACGTCTGCAATTCCTCTAGAAAGGCGCCTGGTGAACACGGCGCATCGCCGTCTCGGGCCTTTGACTATTTAGGCAATAGACTAGCCAAGCCTGTTACCTGCAGACCAGCAGCCTAATTGCATAAGTGAATTCGGCAACGCAAAGAGCAAAGAGTATGAACAATCGACCAATCACATAGACGGAAATCCACATCGCGTCTTTCATCTCGCATGTGATTGACCGATCGTTCATACACTTTGTCCTTTGCCTTGCCATATTCATTACGCAATAAGGCTGCAGGGATATTGCCGATGCAATTTGTTTTGGCGAACATTTGAAGTCTCACAACCGCAGATGCGGTGACGGATGTGGATCTTATGAAATTTTATTAGAAACTATATGGGTGGAGAAATACAATGATAAGATAGTATTTTTTATTATTAAATATTTAGTACGTTAAGTTAAACACTATGGAGCAGTATATTTAATGAAAAGTAATATTGCCCCCTTTCCGGGGTCAAGTCTGTTACGCAGGGATTGGGGGAATGGTATTTGTCTATGCTTTTAAATTTTAACTTGCTTCGCTTAGATTCACTCTGCTTGGCTTGGTAATATAGATGCAGACATATCTTGCCACCTCCCTCAGAGGTGGCAGGGTGGCGGGGTCTTGAGGGAGAGCGTGACAGTCGTGTAGATCCTCAAGGCAAGTCCCTCAAGGTTGTACCTTCTCGTGGTTCCCACACCATTATTGGTCTAATTCCCCACGAAATAGACGTAACAGAAACTACCGGGCGACCCTATTTGAATGGGGGGCTATCTACTCTTTGCCAATCCCCTCATACCGACAACCTACATATTCCTACGTACGTAGGTCGTCCTTGGAAACGCTGAAGCGGTGGTGAAGGTCACGCTGACAGGGTAAGGGAGGACTGTTCTTTCAAGCCAGCCCAAACGAGCACCCGATGTCGCACTGTAAGCCAGCTTTGCGTAGCTATATCTCAAAGTTGAGCTTGGGCTGCCAGTGCTCATCTGTGCGTCGCGGTAACTTGCGAGTGCACAGGTGCCATCACAAAAGAAGATCCAGAAAAGAATCATAGAGGAGGCCTTATTCCCCACTATGGAGACACCCGGCGCCAGACGCCGTCCTTCACCGCCAAGCCGCAATTCGGCAGTGGGGCGCTCAAGTTCTGGTGTAGTAATGACTATACACCTTAGCTTGACTGAAGAAGACGGTGCCCGAATTGGCCATCCCGGCTGGTACCACGCTTATCGTCAAGGGCCAGACAGAGCTGCAAAAGCAAGTGCGTTGTGGGATAGTCATACTGGATGACAGTGGGGTTTATGAGGACCTCAAAATAGCACCGAGAACACTGTGGTATCAAAACCCATGGATTGATATCAGGCAGAGGGCTGTTATTCGCTCGGAAAGGCAAAAGGCGTGGGTCCTGGGTGTCACCGAGGACCAGATCCCGACCTTGATGGGCGCCGAGCGCTGGTTGTCGTTCGGCCTGGGCTCGGTGTACATCAAGTTCCAGGGGGCCAACGTCAGATTAGTGTGTGTCCCTCGGATGGGACCCGGCCACAAGGCAGCTCGTCAATGCAGGAAAGAGCAACCCCCCGCCCATCAACCCGGAAGCATCCACGGCCGACCCTGCTGCAGCAGCAGTGCTGGCCACCCCGACCAATGCCACGATCACCTTTCCTCTGTCGGGCGGGGAGCCGGACGACATCACACTTTCGCCAGCTTCTGACCCGGTGGAGAACGACTTCATCGAGGGAGATGCTTTCGCTGGTCTGCAGCTAGAGGAAGACGAGGGCCCACCCAAGATGGTGACCCCTTCGAAAACTTTTAGCATAGTGCAGGTAAACCTCCACCACAGCGACGGCCCAATTACACAAGTGGTTGGAGGTTCGACACACGCTCTGATTCGAGCCGTGGATTAGGGGCGGCCAATCAGAGGACTATTTATTTATTATATACTTTATTGTACACCACTTAAATAATAACAGGACAAAACATTAATAAAGATATGTGTACAATGGGCGGTCTTATCGCACAGGGCAATCTCTTACAGACAACCTTTGGATGGACTGAACGAGAGGAGATAGACATAGGGCTGTCAGTGTACAAAAACTATATATAGGTACCAATATTATAAAGATGAAAGATTTTTTTGTTTGTTTGTACCGAATAGGCTCCGAAACTACTGGACCGATTTAAAAAATAATTTCACCTCTGGAAAGCTACATTATTCCCGTTAGGCTATAATTTTGACGGTAGCGAAGCCGCGGAGGGTCAGCTGGTATTAAATAATATTACTTAGATATAACATAAAATACATACATACAAATAAAATAATATACTAATAAATATCAAATAAAGAATAGAGAAAGGAGAAGAATAGTTACAGAGAAAGGCAATGCTCCTTCACCATTAATGGTAATGTTTGCGCACGCCTTACCTCCATAGGTAATTAATGCATTCCACAAGCGAGCTGCTTGAACCGTGAAAGATTTGTCGAAGAAGGATGTGGAATGCATACGAATGCTTAATTTTAGGTTTTCCGATGATCTCAAGGACCGAGACTGTGTGTCACAGAGGAACTGAAAGCGTTCTTTAAGATAAAAAGGACTAGAAGGATTAAAGTGCACATCAAAGTATGTGGGAATTCCGGCGAAGGCGAATAGGAAGCCTTTTGAGCTTGGTTCGAAATTCAGAAACATGGTCATACTTGCGCAAGCCAAATATGAACCTGATACAGAGATTTTGAAGTCGCTCAAGCTTGTCCAATTGGTCTTGGGTGAGATCGAGATAGCTGGTATCAGCATAGTCCAGGATAGGGAAAAGAAGAGATTGTGCTATCGCAATTTTAGTGGTGATGGGAAGAAAGTTACGAAGGCGTCTCAGGGAGCTCGCAGACGCAAACAGTTTACAGGTAGAAACACCGTCTAGGTGTTCTAGATAGTATACCTTGATGCTATGACTGAAAAACTGTACATAACAACAGTACATAGCCAGGTTTAATACAGTTTCACTCTGAAAAAGGGTAAATATACATACATTTTCCTCAAGTAAGTGTATAGAAAATTTGTAATAAGCGATTTAGTGCTTCTAGGTCCTAGAATTCTAGGCCCTATAAATAGATAGCACCTATGTAGTTCTAGTACATAGACATCACTTGCTTGAGATAATGTGTCTGTGTGTGTATGTGACAGCATAGACGTTACTATGCGTCTGTCAGCGGGCTCACTACCTTCAGACACACTTGGTGCCTGAAGGGTTATCGATATGCTTTCTGAAGCAATACCTTCGTGGGCCTTAGGCAGGCGCCTGGAGTCAGTCATAATACAAAGCTAATATATAGCTACACATACACATACACATACAGAAGCGTTAAAGCTGTGGAACAAAGCAACATTTTCCTATTTCGGCCGCTTCCCGGCACCTTAAGTACCAGAAGAGCTGGTGGTACACCCATCAGGGTACCACCATTCGATAGCCCAATTCTCCAGCTTCCCAACAACACTTTTGAAAGGAGCCTAGCTCTGGTGGTTGGGGGGCTAACACACTTGACGTGGCGCGAGGTTCCATAGTTTTTTCATGTCGTCAACCATATCAGACTGAATACTACTTCGAGGGTTGGAGCTGTATCCACCAGATTGCCGCCATGGGATAGTCCATCGCGAGGGCTATCCGATGGTGGTCGGTGGGTGTGGATCCACCCACCAGTTTGAGTTCAAATTCGGTTTATGTGCTAAAACTAGGCACATAATCTATTCTTTCACACTTTCACGCGGCTGTGCGCCTGACAGTTATAGATGTAGCTGTGACACTACTACATGTCGATAGCCCAGTAGGAGGGCTTCAAGTCCCTCGCTGGTAGCCTAGCACTAAGATGTATAGTTGTAGTAGAAAATAGCTTGTAAACCCACAAACTGACAGAATTTCCCTTTCTTCGGTGTTCTTTCTGCAAGAACTCCCTGAAGGTAATAGATAGGGACGTGAAAGAGGGTCCGGAGGGAAGGTCTTCTCGAGACCTATCCAGAAGTACAAGTTTCACCGAAATCATTTCAGTGGAAGGGTAATAAGCCAAAAGTTTTGTAAATAAAAATCTGCGCGCACGAAAAATCAAGGTCCTTACAACCTCCAGAATCAAGAATCAAGTGCAAGTCACGGAAACAGCTAGTAGGTATAATCCAGAAGTAGAATATAATCCAATAACAAGTTTTTTTTTTTTTAACTTTTCAACCTCAGTGTACTCAGACACAACACGCTACAACCGGTTCGTGAGTAAAGTTAAGAAAGTCATCGTTATGTATGAATCCGTCGCTTTTTGTAGTCATTCGAATTTGGTCGGATAACCAGCCTTTGTTTACATGTTTAGTTTTTTGTTTAAATCTACTTAATGCGAAACATTCCAAGCTGAATATTTCCACTATATATTTTTGACATTACGCACATACTTGTGGTTTACACCTACCTATCTTGGGTTGAGTCGGTTTCTTGTATTTTGCCGTCAAAGTTATGACACTCTCGTTTTGACTTTTAGCAATATTATTCGATAACGCAAGCATATAGGCTTTTGAAACTTTTTATGGTTATTACAAGCGTCAAGATGGACTAAATACAGTTTTCAGCGAGCTTATACGTTTTCTCATTTAGGCGCTGCGATTTTTTTTCGGGTTTTCAAAAAAGCGCAAAAAATTACTTGAAAATTATAAATATTTTCTTAAATCTAATACCGGCACAAATACGCACAAATCAAGAGCTACTCGTGTATGTTTATTCTTTAGGCGCACGTACAATGGTTTTAGAGATACACGATTCTGCAAAACGTTACCCCAGCAGGAAATGCAATATCTCGAAAACCTGATGACGAACAAGTTATATTTTCGGCGCACATTTTCAGAATCAGAATCATTTATTGCCAATAATGTAGGTATACATATAAGATGGTAATTTTTTGTAGACAGTCCCGGTACATTTTGCCTTACGGCATGCAAAATTGTTCAATTGAATGTAACAGTTAAAAAAATGTAAATAAACATATATTAATACAACAATAATACAAAACATTCAGATCATTATGTCAACAAAATAATTAAATATAACAATAAGTAATAAAACCATTCTAGATTAAAAATTATAATGTCAACAAAATAGTTAATTTAATGCAATTATAGTCAAAAAAATTAGGAATAAAAAATAAGCATGTTAAGAAAATAATAAAATAAATGCTATCATAGTCAAAATCATTAGGAATTAGAAATAATCATGTCAACAAATTGTATTAATAAATTAAGTACAGTCGTAGTCAAAAACATCAGAAATAAAATTAGTAAAAATAATAATCCTCACAGGAAACAACAGTATCACATCTTATATACATGGATGATATAAAATTGTACGGAAAAACAGAGAAAGATCTGAAAAAATTAGTAGAAGTAACAGCAGAGTTCCGTAATATAAATATGCAATTTGGTCTAGAAAAGTGTAAAACCCTTCACATTGTGAGAGGCAAGATGCGACCCGGGGACTATGTAATAAATAACACCGACACTATAACAGCAATGGAGCCGACAGACTTATATAAATACTTAGGGTACGCGCAACTAAAGGGACTCGATCATGTAAGAATTAAAAACTCACTAACTACAGAGTACAAGAGAAGACTTAACGCCATTTGTAAAACCCAACTCACCAGTAAACATCTAACTAAAGCTATAAACACATTTGCCATCCCTGTGTTAACATACTAATTCGGAGTTATAAAATGGACCAAAACCGACACACAACAATTAGAACGAATTACTCGAACAACTCTTACGAAACACAATAATTTGCATCCTAAATCAGCCTTAGAAAGACTAACCATCAAACGACAACATGGAGGAAGGGGCCTTATAGACATCCAGCACCTTTGGCGGAAACAAGTTAGTCGGCTAAAAACATTTTTTCATGGCAAATCTCGTACTAGTAACATACGTAAAGCCATTGTAACCAACGATATCAACTACACTCCACTTAACTTAAACGGTCTGATAGATTCAGAAAGTACTACCAATGAAGACCTGCAGGTCCAAAAAACTGAAGATTGGAAGAAAAAAGTTCTTCACGGCCGGCATCCTCATGACTTAGAACAATCTCACATAAATAAATTAGCGTCCAATAAATGGCTCAAAATTGGTAACTTATGCCCAGAAACTGAGGGATTTATTATAGCTATTCAAGATCAGATCATTAACACAAAAAATTACAGAAAATACATAATAAAAGATCCTTCAGTAACTAATGATAAATGTCGAAGATGGAACATCCAGCCAGAAACTATTCAACATATTACTGGCGCCTGCACAACACTCACACAGACTGACTACACTCACAGGCATAACCAGGTAGCGAACGTAATCCATCAAAAACTGGCTCTCAAATACACTCTCATACAAAGCGCTAATACTCCTTACTATAACTATGCACCACAAACCATTTTAGAAAATACCACACACAAGCTCTACTATGACCGTGCCATTCTCACCGACAAGACCATTCACTATAATAGACCGGACAAAACCTTGCAAGATAAAGTAAATAAAGTAACTTACTAGATAGACATCGCAGTCCCCAATACGCACAACATTCAGAAGACAATCACTGGAAAAATAAGTAAATACGCAGAACTCAAGGATGAAATAGATAGAATATGGCGGCAAGAAAAATTTTATGTAGTCCCCATAGTCCTTTCTACAACAGGCGTTATTCCAAACCACCTTCTCCATAGTCTGAAGTTACTTGATCTTAACGAAAATCTCTATATCACCCTCCAAAAAGCTGCCATCTTAAACACATGTCAAATTGTTAGAAAGTTCATGCAAATTGATGAAAACGAAATAGGTCAACATCATTCATCCTCAACATAACACACCACACGCTGTATTTACTTGGTCTCGGCCCGTAAATGTAGCTTAAACCAGCCTAAGAGCTGAGAATTTGAAACACTTGAAAATAATAATACACAGGCATAACCAAGTGGCCAGGATTATTCACCAGCAACTTGCTTTGAAGTACAATCTAGTGGAATCGGATGTCCCGTATTACAAGTATGTGCCCGACCCAGTTCTCGAAAATGACCATGTCACGTTGTACTGGGATCGGTCTATCATCACTGATAGGACTATTGTTGCCAATAAGCCAGATATAGTGGTGATAGACCGATTAGCGCGCCGCACAGTTATAATCGATGTCACGATCCCGCATGACGAGAACCTCGTGAAAGCTGAGAAAAAGAAACAAATCAAGTATCTCGACTTAGCACACGAGGTTGTCGACATGTGGAATGTGGACTCGGCGATCATTGTGCCGATTGTCGTTACGGCCAACGGCCTGATGGCCAAGAGCCTCGACGACCATCTGTCGAGGCTGTCATTGCGCGGTTGGATCAAGGGCCTGATACAGAAGGTAGTACTCCTCGATACGGCTCGCATCGTGAGGAGGTTCCTGTCTCTGGAGCCCTAACCACCGGTAGCTTGGACCCTGTTCCTGATACCGGTTGGCCTCTTTTTTTATATTTTTAAATGTTTTTATATTTTCAAATATTTAAAAATGTAATAAATAAGAAATAAGATAAATAAAGGAAATAATAATCAAGTCAACAAAATAATTAAAACAAGCAAATGGGTACATTTTAACTGATAGTTTTGTCATTTAAAAATTCTATAATTGTGTAGTAACATATGCCTAGTAACAGTTTTGTTAGCTGTTTTTTAAACATTTGGACAGGTAATTCTTTAAGATTCATAGATAATTTATTATAAATAAGCGGACCCATGGACAAAATATTTTTCTTTAATAAAGCTGTCTAAAGTTGGTTTTTATATAAAGACCTAATCGGTCCTGTCCGTTGTCGAATATCAACCATTGACGTAAACAAGTGTTTATTCGTTCTGACGAAAAGGGCTACTTCTAGTACGTACAGGGACGGAAATGTAAGATTTTTTAAAGATTTAAAAAGTGGCACACAGCTTTCTGTAGTTTTATGACCTGTCATTGACCTAAGGCAACGTTTTTGGGCCTTAAAGATTATTTCTCTCTCACTACAGTTACCCCAAAATATGACACCAAATCTTAAAGATG
This sequence comes from Orthosia gothica, assembly GCA_949775005.1. NCBI lineage: Eukaryota > Metazoa > Arthropoda > Insecta > Lepidoptera > Noctuidae > Orthosia > Orthosia gothica. The sequence continues at coordinate 39,426,483 of OX459037.1, forward strand.
AAGCAACTTAACCATGGTATGCTGTCACTAACTCACTAATGTGTCAGTATCTACTTTTTTGAAAGGTTGTAGAGTAGGTAAGCAGTCTTGCTTAGTTTTTGGCATACGCTATCAGCTTGTGGTTTCCATGTCAGTTTTTCGTCAATATATATTCCCAAGAATTTTGCATCTGAAGTTGTATCAACGATTTGGTCTTTATATTTAGTGTTTACATTTTCTGGATGCAGTCGTTGGTAATAATGCATGAGTTTGGTTTTTTGAAGGTTGATAACTAAGTTATTTTTATTGAGCCTATCTAGTATTGTTTCAAGTGTGCCATTTATGTCTTTTTCGTATTCGTTTTTATCTACGCATGCGATTATGGCTGTGCTGTCGTTCGCGAATAATAACATTGGTTTCGCACAAATATAAGCTCTCTGCCCATGTACAATATTTCTCATTCGTTTAGAATTTGCCTGCTGGAACAACGTTACCCCAGCAGGAATCGTTTTTTTTTTCAAAAACGACGACACGCACTTATTTTTTATGTGGCGCACATTCACAGCAGATTACGCACGAATTATACGTTCCACTCATATCTCTCTAGGAGTCACTTTCCTGTTGGGGTAACGTACACGTGGTCAACCAATCTGACGTCAGAATGGCTGACCATTTTATCTCTTTGATATATTTCTTAACGCAGAAGTAGTAAATATTTTACTATAGGTATAAGGTTTACCGGAATCTCATGGCAAATGTGGTAATAAAAATTTGTTGTGTGCAGTACTGGGGAAATTGGATTAAACGATCTTGATACTGTTTAATTTTTATTTATGTCTTTAGTATTAATGAACATGAGGTACCTATATTATAGTAGTCACAGCGGATCTTTGTGTCTTTGAACTTGGTCCTGCCAACCATTGCATAAGAAACAGTTTGTCATCGAGTATACTGCATAGAGTAAGCGAGGTAGGACGATGTGACATACATAAGCGAGTGAAAGAGACAATGCTATCTTCACCTTCAACATTGACACAACAATAGCTACTGCGCGGGGTCTTGCAACCAATTCAGAGACACAAAGATCACTGTGAGTATTATAGGTATGTGTATGAATAATGTTGTTATACATCGGGTTCTTAACATAGGAAAAATAAATCAATTGAATATTAATTTATGTACTAATTTATTATATATCATTTAAATCATACTAGTTAATAACTTAAAACCTCATTCAGAACTAGAAAACTAGAATACGATTCCATCAACTCCACTGGCATTTCAAAAACTTATATCTTTGTAGTTTTATGTCATCTCTTTCCATCAAAATGGTTCTTTTTCATTGGCATTTAACATATTCAAAACCAATCTCTTTATGTATAAAGTCTGTAAAAAATAATAAAATGTATCATGCAACTTAAAGTCGTTCATCATCATCCGTCTATATATACTTTTTTTATGTAAGTTTTATGGCCTGGTTGCTAGGACCTTTTAGCCACGTCTCTGGCAAGAGTTTTGGATCTTATAATTGGTTTGTTGAACCAATTTTTTTTTGTAATAAATGAATAGATCATTGTACCTGGTAAACAACAATAACTAACATCGGTCCACTCTCACGTATTATTCATTACGACTACTTTATTTATGCTCAAAACTTCCAAATCGTCCATCAGGTGGGTATATTATCGACATTAGCCTTTACAAATCCCTTATCACACATGACTAAATAAAATTTATTGTTTAATAATATTTTGCACTCATTTTCGGCTATTTTTAGTCAATCTACGTGTAGGTAGTTGACACTATATTGTCATGATTTCCTTGAACGTTATGACGTCACCAACATGGCAACCAATTGTGGCTCGTTTGTAGTCACGTGGTTCTTTTCAAAATTTTATCGATTTTCAATCGCTTATAATAAATTGAAAAAAAATATTTAAGAGTTTCTTTAAACGACAATATAATTTAAAATATGTAAAGTTTCGAAATACATAAAAAAAATCGTATTTTTTTTTTAATTCAACAACCCAATTATTATTTAGTATGCATTAGAATGCGGATGTAACAGATTCTAATGTTTTTTGGAGTATTTGGCAGCAAATTGTATCGAGTCAGTCTTCCCAGTAATCTTTGCAGAGGCAGTCAATACTACAATAAAATACTCCGCTCCACTATCCCGAGATCGCTTCTGTCAATGATTTTACAAATTGTCCAGTTGCGTAGACAGTTGAGACACAAAACTACACCAATAATATATCACAATATCCACTAGGAATGAATTTGCAAATAATATTAACAGCCACTGAACTTCACTCGACAAAATCCCGCCAAAAACTCCCGTCTATATACACGTCCCACTGCAGGGCGCAGATTATTATTTAATATTTTTCTTACGTCAAAGATTCTCAATCTCCGTTAAAATTATCTTGTCAAAGAATTATAACATTTACATTACTGTTGCCATTTCCTTCCGGCCATCATTCGATGTGCCCTGACCAACGATAGTAATGGAAAGAAATAAAAATTAAGTAAGAAAAATATAAAATAAACTAAAAGTATCAAAACAAGTCAGTCCAACTTACCGGTCCACTCTACGACGCACTTTAAAATCAAAGATTGAGTTTGATTTACGCCTTCTTCTTCCCTTATTTTACGATACACATTGAAAACAATATGTCTCGCTTGAGATCGAAGTGGGTTTTTCGACATTTTCACAAAAATAACAAATTTTATTTATTATTTATTTATTTAGACTTCATGCACAAAGGTACAAAGGCGGACTTAATGCCTTAGGCATTCTCTACCAGTCAACCAAGGGTGGTGAAGAGACAACATGGCAGGTGCATAGTTTAATATTAAAAAACTAGTAGTTATTATGCTAAAATAGGTGAAATACATGTACATATATATTGAATATAATATATACCTATATAAATATATATATATTTATGAAGTAACAGAAAAGAAGAAAGTGAGATGACTCTGCTTATTTGTGTTGAAAATAAATCCGCAATGTCGCTTAAATGCGTACCGACTGGTGGCCGTCCTGATCTCGGAAGGAAGCGCATTCCAAAAAAGAATGGACCGGATATGAAAGGAAGAGTGAACGAAATCAGTAGTATGAGAAGGACAGAGTAAGAGGAGATTATTGGAAGAACGTAGATTGCGAGCGTGTGAAGAACGCAAAAAAAAAAAAAAAAAAAAAAAAAAAAAAAAATCAGCAGCGGATGACACAAATCAAAATCAAAGTATGTACTTGATGACACATCAAGTACTACCGCAGGAGCCCGACGGCAATCGCTTCCATATTTGGTAAATAATGACTACTCCATTGGTACCAATTAGTACTCGAACAACAGAATTGGTGTCTTAGTAGTTTTCGAGACAATCGACTTTGAAGGTGGTCCTGCGGTAGCCACGCTCCATTCAGCAGGACCACCATGAGCGCAGAAAACGGGGGCATGCTACAGCTATTCTAAGTATACAAATAATTACTACCCTTAAATGTGATCCATTTCGTAAAAAAAACTGAACTGAATCATTTTTATTTATCGAGAAATCAACGATGATAACTTTCGCCTGCTCGTTCAGCAGGACCACGACTTTGAATGTTGATTCCAAGTTGGAGGAGCCTGCGACTTTCCTCAAACCTACAAAGAAAATCACTACCCTGCAAGATAAAATTGATACCCAAAATTCACAACTAGTACTCCAGTAGTTTACGAGATATACCATGCCATTGGCGGGGTGGCGGTAGTCAAGGTGTTAAATTTTCATTTCAAAATTTCCCTTTTAAAAACTCTGTGATTTCTTCCCAAAATACAAAAATTACTATTCCTAAAGAAGTTATAGCGATCGAACATTCAGATACCTTAGTGTTGTATTTTAAAAGAAATTAGCTTTCATTACTTTTCCATACTAAAACTCCGCGTATAACCCGACCAAATTAAGTTGTCAATGGTATTGAGCTGTTTAGATGTATACTCGTGCACTTAAGTTTTTGTATGTCGGAAATGTCGGAATAGTAATAACAACAGTTCTCTATCTATATTTTTTAAACAAACTGTGTACCTATGTACAGAATAAGAAAAAAAGAATACCTATCGTTGCTCATGGCCTATGTACCTTTGTTATTGACGTGGGTAGGTAGGTAGTTGAATAATTATGTTTCTATATTTTAAGTACCTAACTTCTGTGTTGTTATACGAATATTATTAAACAGCTATAGGTATTTCTTATTTATTGTCATCCTACTGATTTACCATTGCTGCAAGCCTAAGTACCTATTATTATTAGTATTAAAAACCTAATTTACTGCAGTAAAACTGCTGCCAAAACAAAACACTGCAAAGTGAAAAATAACTTTGTATTTAAAAGTCGGTGTCGAAAAACGGAAAACAATAGCTACCAAAGACACCGACTTCGGAAAAGAAAGTTATTTTTGGCGAAGTCTATGTCTTTGGTAGCTTGTTTTGGAAGTCAGTTTGATTTTTCGGTTTAAAAGTTGTTTTGCTGCAGTAAATTAGGTTTTTAATACGTAGGTACTTAGGCTTGCAGCAATGGTAAATCAGTAGGATAGCAATAAATAAGAAATACCTATCGCTGTTTAATAATCTATATCTATAAAAGCGAAAGGTGACTGACTGACTGACTGATCAATCAACGCACAGCCAAAACTGCTAAGCCTAGAAGCATGAAATTTGGCAGAAAGGTTCCTCAAGTGACGTAAGTGTGCACTAAGAATGGATTTTTGGAAATTTCACCCCTAGGGGGTAAAAAGGGGGTTGAAAGTTTGTATGAATAATCTAATTCCTTCGACCAAAATTCTTGAAACTTAGCACAAATAGTATTCTAAGTAAATGATAAAGATTGACATTATTAGTTTTTCGAAACTACCCCCAAATAATGATTTAGGGGTTGTTGAAATTTGTATGGAAAATCTGATTTCTTGGGTCAATAAACTTGAAACTTGCCACAAATACTAACCTAAATGAATAATAAAGGTTGCTATTATTATTTTTTGAAACTACCCCCAAAAGACGATATAGGGCTGTTAATTTTTTTTTGAAGAATCTTATTACTTCAGTTAATAAACTTGAAACTTGACATAAATACTAATCTAAATAAACAATAAAGACTCTCATTGTTAGTTTTTCGAAACTACCCTCAAAAGATGATTTAGGGGTTGTTATTTTTTTTTGAAGAATCTGATTTCTTGGGTGAATAAACATGGAACTTGACATAAATACCATCTTAAATAAACAATAAAGTTTGTGATTATTAGTTTTTTGCAACTACCCCCAAAAGACGATTTAGGGGATGTAATTTTTTTAAAGAATGTGATTTCTTGGGTGAATGAACATGAAACTTGACATAAATACCATCCTAAATAAACAATAAAGGTTGTCATTATTAGTTTTTTGCAACTACCCCCAAAAGACGATTTAGGAGGTATTGCATTGTTTTAAAAAAAAAAAAAACTTGGGTCAATAAACTTGCCACTAATATACTAACCTAAATGATTAATAAAGGTTGCTCCTATTATTTTTTGAATTTACCCCCAAAAGACGACTTAGAGGATGTAATTTTTTTTGAAGAATCTGATTTATTGGGTGAATAAATAATAAATTTGACATAAATACCATCCTAAATGAATAATAAAGGTAAGTTGTATAATAATAAAGGTATCTTTATGACAATGAGGTTTGCTGTAAGAGAACCCAATTATGGGTTAAGCTCGCCTTTGTACATAAGCTGTCCTTTTGTATTTGTATAAATGTGTTTTGTGTACAATAAAGAATAATGAGAATAATGAGAAGGTTGCTATTATTATTTTTTGAAAAGACGATTCAGGGGATGTTATTTTTTTTTGAAGAATCTGATTTCTTGGGTCAATAAACATGAATCTTGACCAACCTAAATAAACAATAAAGGTTTTCAATAATTAGTTTTTCGAAACTACCCTTAAAATACAACTTCGGGGTGGTAAAGATTTTTGATTACTTTTACTGCACATAGCTTCTTTTTACCCGACTGCCGAAGGAGGGTAATGTGTTTATCAGTCTATGTATGTATGTAAGTATGTATGTATGTATGTTTGTTCCTATATGGCGTTCCAGAGACCAAACGCGTTGGCCGATTTTGATGATTAATACTTTAATCGATGCGTCTTAACCCTGCGAGTGTCATAGGCTACATTAAAATTGAACAATAGAAAAATGGCGGATTTTGGGTGCCATATTGTGGGGGCCCAAATTTTTTTTGTCTTCCAAACCCATGGTGTGGGGTATCAAAATAAAGAGTATTAAAAGGTGATTTCAAAAATATATAACACTTAAGGTTTAAGTTTAGTAACCCATGAAATAAAATTCTTCGATACAAACTTCAACACCCCCTAAATGGACTTGTGGGAGTAGTTTCAAAAAACTAATAATGTTAACCTTTATCATTTACTTAGATTACTATTTGTGCCAAATTTCAAGAATATTAGCCGATGGAATTAGATTTATCATACAAACGTTGTCCCCCTTTTTCTCCCCCTCAGGGGAATAATTTAGGAAAATCCTTTCTTATCGAATGCCTCCGTCATACAAAAAATATACTCCCCAAGTTCCAGGTCTCTACAATCAGCGGTTTAGGCTGTGCGTTGATCTGTCAGTCAGTTATTCAGGACATTTTATATGTACAGAAGATATATGGAGCAGAAGACTGGTCGAGTTTTTTGAGACACATAATTCCGGGTGGACCAAAAATTACTTTAGTATGAAAACGAATGCTGCGTAAATTACGCGACACAACACAATAATCTAATACAGCGTAAATAACGCGACATTAAAATTTATTAAAATTTCCCCGTCTTAGTGCCATTAGATTCTTCAAAGAAACTTTGAAACCCCTAAATCATCTTCTATGCGTAAGTCCGTAAAACTAATGATGCCAACCTTTATTATTTTGCCAAAGGAATAAGATTTTTCATACAAATAAATGTCTCCCTATTAACCCCTTAAAAAGTTGAATTTCCAAAAATCCCTCCTAAGTGCTCCCCTGCATCATAAAAAGAAGCTATGTGCAGTAAAAGTAATAAAAAAAACTTTGAAACCCCTAAATCATCTTCTATGCGTAAGTCCGTAAAACTAATGATGCCAACCTTTATTATTTTGCCAAAGGAATAAGATTTTTCATACAAATAAATGTCTCCCTATTAACCCCTTAAAAAGTTGAATTTCCAAAAATCCCTCCTAAGTGCTCCCCTGCGTCATAAAAAGAAGCTATGTGCAGTAAAAGTAATAAAAAAAATTTACCACCCCGAAAACGAAGGGTAGTTTAAAAGAAATAATAACAACAACCTTTATTATTCATTTAGGTTAGTATTTGTGGCAAGTTTCAAGTTTATTGACCCAAGAAATCCGATTTTTCAAAAACACTGTAATACTTCCTAAATCGTCTTTTGGGGGTAGTTGCAAAAAACTAATAATGAAAACCTTTATTGTTTATTTATGATGGTATTTATATCAAGTTTCATGTTTATTCACCCAAGAAATCAGATTCTTCAAACTAACTTGAACACCCCTAAATCGTGTTTTGGGGGTATTTTCAAAAAATAAAAACAGCAACCTTTATTATTCATGTAGGTTAGTATTTATGCCAAGTTTCAAGTTTATTCACCCAAGAAATCAGAATCTTCAAAAAAAATAACATCCCCTAAATCATATTTTGGGGGTAGTTTCGAGAAACTTACAATGAAAGCCTTTATTGTTTAATTACATTGGTAATTATGACAAATTTCAAGTTTATTAACTGAAGTATTATGATTCTTCAAACTAACTTGAACACCCCTAAATCGTGTTTTGGGGGTATTTTCAAAAAATAAAAACAGCAACCTTTATTATTCATGTAGGTTAGTATTTGTGGCAAGTTTCAAGTTAATTGACCCAAGAAATCAGATTTTTCCATACAAACTTCAACACCCCCTAAATCATCATTTTGGGGTAGTTTCGAAAAACTAATAATGTCAATCTTTATCATTTACTTAGAATACTATTTGTGCTAAGTTTCAAGAATTTTGGTCGACGGAATTAGATTTTTCATACAAACTTTCAACCCCCTTTTTACCCCCGTTAGGGGTGGAATTTCCAAAAATCCTTTCTTAGTGCACACAGTTACGTTACTTGAGGAACCTTTCTGGCAAATTTCATGCTTCTAGTCTTAGCAGTTTTGGCTGTGCGTTGATTGATCAGTCAGTCAGTCACCTTTCGCTTTTATAGATATAGATTTGCTATGGTTGCGAAGATATTTAAAATCCTGCTGCAGTAACGTTTGCACGATTGCTGCATCTCGAAATTGACTAAACGGATGATTATAATTTTTGTACATGACATCTGGCTAATTAGGTATAATTTGTTACGCAATAAAAAAATCCACAGTAATGCACCGTTTTGAAGTTATTTTAGTAAATAGAAATATGCTTTAATAGGTCCTAGCACTGCCAATAAGTGGTCCAACGACTAACTTGAAACGTTATTATATAGGTTATTACTGCTTATAAATGGTACTGAAATTTCATTAATATCCGTAATTAAAAAGTTATGATGAAAGTTCAATTTGTTCCGGCCACGGCGCGCAGCTGAGTTATTTGAAGACCGATTAACCGAGTTATCTGTAGTTGTGGTAACTGAATCTTATATCAATAATTAGATATATAGTCCAATTATATACCTACCTGTGAAATTACGAAATGCATTAAGTTTACCCTACCTCACGTTAGGCAGGTGAAAACTGATGTGCTGATAAAGGGCGAAGAATTGAATCCTGTAAATAGCACAGTATTCTTAGGTTTAACTTTGGATGCTAAGCTTCAGTGGGGCCCACATATAGATAAATTGTCAAAGAAGCTAAGCTCCGCAGCATATGCTGTTAGAAAAATTCGTAATTTAACGGACATAGAGACAGCCCGTTTAGTATACTTTATCTATTTTCATAGTGTAATGTCGTACGGCATTCTGTTGTGGGGAAATGCCGCCGACATCCAGACTATCTTTGTTTTGCAGAAAAGAGCTGTTCGATCAATTTATAAATTAAGCCCGAGACACTCTCTCAGAGAGAAATTTAAGGAGATTAATGTAATGACTGTGCCTTCTCAGTATATTTATGAAAATCTTTTATATGCCCATAAAAATATAAAATTGTTTAAAAAATACAGTGATATCCATAATATAAATACTGGGAACAAACACAAATTTTTAATACCTACAACAAGGCTCAAGAAAATAGGTGGCTCGTTTAGATGTCAATGTGTGCGCTTTTATAATATGCTTCCAAGCCACGTACAAAATCTAAGTCTTAATAAATTTAAATCATTCATTAAACGTAAGTTGTGCCAAAAAGCGTTTTATAGCATTAAAGATTACGTTGAGGATAAAACGGCTTGAGCTGCTCCAATTAATTTAGTTTTTTTGTTTAAATATTTTGCACCATGAATTTTGTTATTTTTCTATTTTTTTTTATTTTTTTTGTTTTCTTGCAATGACAAGAATATTTACTTTTTTAAAGTATTATTTTATTTTAATTATTGTGAATGTGAAGACTATGTGGATCATTATTTTGTTTTTTTAATTTATCTTAGTTTTTAATCATGGTCTGGCAGTTTGAGTAGTTTATGCGGCCTACCCGAATGTTCTTTCTTTGGTATTGTTCGTCGTATTGTTCGCATACTTTGGGGCTACAGAGGGAGGAAACAACTTGACCGCGTACCGTGTCCGGATGCTCTCTTTGTTCCAGGTGCTTGAGCCAACCGTCAACGTTTCGGCCCAACGACTTTCGGATCAGGTGCGGGTCGTCCAGCGTAATCATATGTTGGATGATACTGTACTTGATCGCCTCCGAACGGAAATGGGTAACCGTGTCACTGTTCCATCGTCGCAGGCTGTGGTGCCACCACAGTCCAACCACGCTGACGAGGAGAGTAGTGACAGGGTTACAAACGTAAGTACCCAGTGCAATGAGCAATTGAGGAGTGCTTTGGAGTGTGCTGTTCGGGAGTATCGCTACATGCCACCCGAACTTAGGCCACGATTACCTCGTTTGCCCATGCATAACAAAAATAGGGCGCTGGTGGCTGTTCTGGATTCGCAGTTGTCAAACTATTTTGATGACTGCGAAGACCTCACTGATACACAATCGATCATGTACTGCGCAGCAGTAGCGGCCTGTCGTGTAGCTCACGTCAAATTTGCAGATGACAGAGCTACACGACCGAAACCAGCTGTACCGGCTTGGCAGTGCAGGATCGAACGTCGTATTGGTGGGGCCAGAGCACTCATTGGCAAACTAATTTGTTTCAGGGAGGGCAATAATCGCCCAAGAGTGATGCGCTTTGTGAGACGAGCGTTTTCGGGGACTGATATCAGCCCCCGAGACTACATATCCCATGTCACAGAGCGCATCGACTTCCTGAAACAAAAAGTGTTTGCATGGGCAAACCGTATTCGTAGGTACAGGCGGAGAGTGGAGCGATACACCCAGAATCGTACGTTCCAAAGTAATGAAAGGTGGGTTTATCGGGCTTGGGAGCGACCAGACCAAGGTGTGACTGATACGCGCCTGCCGGATGATGACGCTATGTGTTCATTCTGGCGCAGCATCTGGTCGGTGCCTGTCAGTCACACCGAAGGTGAATGGACTCGGGAGGTCGAACGAGCGTGCGATCCAATACAAGAAATGGGGGCTATAACGATCAGCCCCCAAGATGTAGCCCGTGCAGTCCGTCCGTTGCCGAACTGGAAATCTCCAGGGCCGGACGGGCTGCACAACTTCTGGATCAAGTGGTTACAAAGGTCGCACGCTCGTTTGTCATCTCAGTATCAGGCAGCCTTGGAGTCTGGTTCGCTACCCAAGTTCCTTACAACAGGAATAACCCACCTGCTCCACAAGTCTGGTAGCACCGCGGAACCCAAAAATTATAGACCTATTACATGTTTACCAACGGTCTATAAGGTTCTAACATCCATTTTGAGAGTTAAAATTAATAAACACGTCGACGATAACTCCATCATGTCGGTCTCTCAGAATGGATGTAGGAACGGGTCCCGCGGTACTAAGGAGCTACTCCTTATAGATATGGCCATTAGCCAACAGGTTCGGCGTTCCCGAAAGGATCTGTCGACATGTTGGATAGATTATAAGAAGGCCTATGACTCGGTGCCTCATACATGGCTCATGAGGGTGCTAGAATTGTATAAAATAGATACAACTCTACGCACCTTCCTGATGTCGTGTATGGCGCAGTGGAGCACAGTCCTTCGCTATCCGGGATGTCGAAATATCCAGAGGAATAGCGAACCTGTAAGGATCGAGCGAGGTATATTTCAGGGCGATAGCTTGAGTCCACTTTGGTTTTGCCTAGCCTTGAATCCTCTAAGCATGCTGCTGGACAATTCAGGGCTAGGCTATCGGTTGAAGAGAGGCGGTCAGGTTATATCTCACCTCCTTTACATGGATGACCTGAAGCTCTTTACCCCCAGCAATCTTCAGCTGATGGAGCTACTGAAGGTAACTGAAACTTTTAGTAACGCCATCAGGATGGAGTTTGGTGTGGACAAATGTGCGGTCATGCATGTAAAGTGAGGAGAGATTGTGGAATCCGTGGGAATTCAACTCGCGGATTCCGTAAACCTGAGATCCCTCTCTCCAAACGAAACCTATAAGTATTTGGATATGTCGGAAGCGTTAGGTATCAGCACTACTGACATGAAGCAATCGTTGAGGGAACGCTTCTTTGGCCGCCTGAAGAAGGTATTCAATAGCCTTCTTTCGGGCGGAAACAAGGTGCGCGCCTTCAACGGTTGGGTCATGCCGGTATTGATGTACTCTTTCGGCATACTCAAATGGACTCAAACGGAACTTGACGCCCTGGATAGACGGGTCCGTACACTGCTGACTGCATATCGAATGCATCACCCACGATCGTCGGTCATGAGATTGTATATCCCACGGAAGTGTGGAGGCCGAGGCTTTTTAAATGCCAAAAACCTCCACAACCGCGAGATATGCAATCTCAGGGAATATTTTCTAAACACAGACGTGGGTATGCATCGAGATGTAGTAGCAGTGGACAAGGGACTCACCCCGCTCTCCTTGGCGAATGAGAACTGGCGCAGGCCTGTAGTGCTTGACACTAACGACCGCAGGGAGGTATGGCAAAGTAAGGAGCTTCACGGACGCTTTTTCCGGGCCCTACACGGGTCCGATGTAGACCAATCAGCGTCCGTAGCCTGGCTACGTTTCGGTGACCTCTTTGGAGAAACCGAAGGTTTTGTCTGTGCAATTATGGACGAAGTTATCATAACGAATAACTACCGGAGATTTATTGTGAAGGATGGCACGGTTGACATCTGTCGGGCATGTCACCGGCCGGGTGAATCGATCCGCCACATTATCTCTGGTTGTTCTCGTCTAGCTAACGAAGAGTAATTGCATAGGCACAACCTTGTAGCCAGGATTATCCATCAGCAACTTGCTCTGAAATACACTCTTGTGGCATCGGAGGTGCCGTACTACAGGTATGTGCCCGACCCAGTTCTCGAGAATGGCAATATCACATTGTACTGGGATCGGTCCATCATCACTGACAGGACTATTGTAGCCAATAAACCTGATATAGTGGTGGTGGACCGAATCGAGAGGCGTGCAATGATTGTTGACATTACCGTCCCTCATGACGGGAACCTCGTGAAAGCCGAGAAAAATAAGTAAATCAAGTATCTTGACTTGGCTCGCGAGGTTGTCGACATGTGGGATGTGGACTCAGCGATCATTGTACCGATTGTCGTGTCGGCCAATAGCTTAATAGCCACGAGCCTCGACCAACATCTTAGGAGGCTCTCGTTAGGCGGCTGGGTCAAGGGCCTGATCCAGAAAGCAGTATTGCTGGACACGGCTCGTATTGTTAGGAGGTTCCTCTCTCTGGAGCCCTGACCGCCGGTAGCTTGGACCCTGTTCCCGATACCGGTGGGCCTCTATTTTTTATATTTTTAAATGTTTTTCTTTTTTGTATGAGTTTTTTTAAAATATTTAAAAATGTATAAAATAAGAAATTAAATTAAATAAAGGACATAATAATAAAGCCTTTATTTCTCACTAATTACATGCATACATTCATAACATTATTATTATATTACATTACATCATTATTAAATATAACATAATTTAACATTGTAAAGACCATTCACTCTTAAAGTTTATTATTTATTAAAATAAATATACATTAAATTAAGTAAAAGTGATAACATTATTATTATATTATTGAATTTTAATATGTATTAGTTAAATATGAAATTTGAATTTGATTTGTTATTACATGTAATATTAATTTAATTACCTATTATTAAGTGAGGAACCCATATTTGGGCATAGGCCTCCTCCAACCTCTTCCAATTATCCCTATCTCTGGCTAGACGGGTCCAAGTTGGTCCAGCTACCTGAGCGATGTCGTCGACCCACCGACGGTAAGGTAGTCCGCGTGGTCTCGTCGCGTTTCGTGGGTACCAGTGCAGTATCCTCTCGGTCCACCGATTGTCGGTGTTTCTTGCCACATGTCCGGCCCATCTCCACTTTAGCCTACACATAAGTTCCACGGCGTCTACTATTTTTGTTACTTTCCTTAAGTCTGTATTTCTCCTTCTTTCCTTTCTAGTAATGTTTAGCATGCTTCTTTCGGTTGCTCTCTGGAACACGTTTATTTTTTGTACTATAGCTTTAGTTAACGTCCAGGTTTGACCTCCATATAGTAAAGTTGGGAGAACAATTGAGTCCATAGCCTTTCTTTTTAGTTGTATGGGGAGTTTTGACTTGAAAATATCTTTCAGAGACCAGTATTTATTCCAAGCTTTCTTTATTCTCCGTTTAACTTCACCCAGTGTTGGATCATCGAATGATATATTTTTACCTAGATATACATACTCATCTACGTAAGCTATTGTGTGGAATTCCGTCTTAATAGGTAATTTTTCACTGTTTGTCATTGCAAAGGTTTTTTGCGTGTTCATTCGTAACCCACATTTTCTGCTCTCTATGTCCAGAGTAGTTAGCAAGTATACCAGGTCTTTGTGATTTTCTGCTACAAGTACTATGTCATCAGCAAAACGTAAATTATTAAGGTACTCGCCATTTATATTTATTCCTAAGTTATCCCAATTTAATTTTCTAAAAATATATTCTAACAGAGCGGTAAACAAGTTTGGGGAAATAGGGTCACCTTGTTTCACACCCCTTTGTATGTCAAATGGTTCTCCCTTGCTCTCCAACCTGACGATCGCCCTGCTGTTTCTGTATATTTCTCGAAGTATCTGTAAGTATAAATAGAACAAGGAGTCGAAACCACTTTCGACTCCTTGTTCTCGCAGTGCCAACCATAAGTGTTCATGTCTAATAGAGTCAAACGCCTTGGAATAGTCCACGAAAGCAAGGTAGAGACCCTGCCTATACTCCGTGCATTTTTCGATAAGCTGTGTCAACGTAAATATGTGGTCAATGGTTGAATAATTCCGCCGGAAGCCAGCTTGTTCTCTGGGTTGATTACAGTCTAGTAGTTTGGATACTCTTCTCAATAGAACTGTTGCAAAAACTTTGTAAACTGTTTGTTGAAGACTGATTGGTCTGTAGTTTTCAAGGCTCAGAGGATCACCTTTTTTATACAGAAGGGTTATAATCGATGTTCCCCACTCTTGCGGTATTTTCTGATTTACTAATATGTTATTGAAGAGCCTAGTTAATACTGGCGAAAGCGGGTCCATGATTGCTTTTAAGATGTCATTAGTAATCCCATCATCTCCGGGGCTTTTTGTTGTTTTTAGCTGCTGAATAGCGAGTATTATTTCGCTCTCTAGGAATGAAGGGACGCTGACACAAATCTCATCTTCGTAAATGTTGTAGGATAGGTCGTCGTTTTGATAGAGTTCCTTATACAATTCTGAAGCTGAATTATGTAACTGTCTTCTATCTGACACGTTTTTGTTTTTATATTTTAAATTCATTATCCAGGGTTTATCACTGCTAAGTATATTGTGTGCTCTTTTAATTGATGATCTCTTTTTCAGTTCTTCTTCTATAACACTATATCGGTGGGCTTTCCATTTTCTATAAATATGTTTATTAATTAGTTTATATAATGCACTTAGTTGATTTCGTTCTGATCGCGTTCTATTTTCTTTATTTTTTAATATATTTCTTTTATTTATTAGCTTCTCTACGTAAGGAGTGATAAACATCTCGTTCTTGATCGTTTCTCTGGGTAATTTACTATTTGCTTCTTTAATAATTCGGATTAATTTGTTGTAAGCTAATTCCAAGTCGTCAAACTCCAATTCCTTTAAGTCTTCCGAAATAATGTTTTTTAATGACTGTTGTTCCAAAGGATTTAAGTTATGTATCTTGTTTCTAAAGTGTTTCCGTGATTTTATTTTCTTTGACTGTTGTAAGAAACTTGCTTTTACTAGTCTGTGGTCTGTAGAGAATGTTGTGTTAATTACTTGTACATTTGTTACATCTTTTATGTTCCTGACAAAAATGAAGTCGATTTCATTTCGAACATTTCCATTTGCCGATATCCAAGTCCATTTTTGTTTATTGTTCTTTTTAAAGTGTGAATTGGCAATATAGAGCTGGTTTTCCAAACAATATTCTAGTAACTTTTTACCTCTGGCGTTTCTTTGTCCATATCCCCACGGTCCCATCACCTTTTTATCTTCGATAGAAGGTTTCCCTATTTTTGCGTTGAAGTCTCCCATCACAATAGTATTTTTACTTGTATTTTGTAGCGCAGTTTGTAAATCTTTATAGAAAACTTCTAGCTCATTATCGGTTGATCTTTCCGTCGGGCAGTAACATTGTATTAGATGTGATTTTTTGTTGTTTAAATAGATATCCAGTCGAATGACGCGATCTGAGATAGTTTGTACGTCAATAATGTTGGCTTTAAGCTCCTTCTTTATTATAAAACCAACCCCATTTGTACCACTTTTTTCCCCGTGATATATCATAATGTAGTCATCATTTTATTTTATTACCTTTCCTTCTTTCTTAATCTCGGATATGCCAATAATATCCCACTTGAACTTAGTAAGGCTGTTTCTAAATTCTATAACTCTTGTTTCATTTACTAAAGATCTGACGTGCCATGTACAAATGTTTAAATATTTTTGTTGCCGTATTTTTGATTGGTTGGAGGGTTTTGGCATAATTGTCCTTAAAAGTTGGTACTGTCAGGAATGCATGAATTAGTTTGATTGAAAAATTAAACCTACCATACTAAATGTTTAAATAAATTTTTAATTGCTTAAAGTAAGTGTCCACTATGCCATTCTTCATATAGCCACCTACCTACGTTTAACCGTTCTGTCGATGAGGTAGGTAGGTACTGTGAGGGGTAGACAGGGTGAGCTACTTAAATGAAACTCAGGAATCACTGTTCTACTTATATTTCAGCAGCAAGGTGCCTATCCTCAGGCACCTTCTATCGAACTAATACATCAATGCTCAGAGGAGCCTTTATATTCCCGGAAAAAGTCTAGCGATGACAACTTCATTTATTTTATATTCGAAATTCAGTTCCCTTTCAAGACGTTATTTGTTGCCAGTCTTAATATAGGCAAGGGTTGCCTTCTCAAATGGTAAGTCCTTACATGAGCTACGCCCCTACGAATAGACGCACAGAATCATATGAAGTGCTTCTATTCTAAGTCTTGAAAGGTTACATGAAACCTACCTTATCCTAACCCGAACATTTACCTAACAGAGGAATCAAAGAACAATTGAGGTACGACCCTTAAAAGGGGAAGGCTTAATCATGACAAACGAGTTATCGGATACTCCGATATGTGCTTTTAACTTCAGCTGACGTGCCTCCTTACAGTACCTACTTACTATTTACAAGGTATAAATTGCGCCTAATTCGTTTTTAGTTAATTTTATATTATGTATTTAGGTAAAGGAATGTACTATTATACATGGTATAGTTAGATTAAGGTACCTATATGTAATATGGGAGCCGTAGCTTTAAATCAAAGAGGAGGACTTTGCCCAACAGTGAGGCCCTGTAAAAGGCTAGATAACAAAAGTTATAGAAGGATGAAGTTGACTGCATTTTTATGTCGTTTATTTTTACTATTGTAGTTTTTTTTTTTTTATAAAATAAATTAATTTTAAGAATACGGCTATCTATAAGTAATACATTTGTGATTTTTAAAATCACAATAGAAAAACCGGCCAAGTGCGAGTCGGACTCGCGCACGAAGGGTTCCGTACTTGGTAAATTGCGGTTTACGATTTATGACGTATTAAAAAAAAACTACTTACTAGATCTCGTTCAAACCAATTTTCGCTGGTAGTTTACATAGTAATGTACATCATATATTTTTTTTAGTTTTATCATTCTCTTATTTTAGAAGTTACAGGGGGGGGGACACACATTTTACCACTTTGGCAGAGTCTCTCGCGCAAACTATTCAGTTTAGAATAAAATGATACTAGAAACCTCAATATCATTTTTGAAGACCTATCCATAGATACCCCACACGTATGGGTCTGATGAAAAAAAATATTTTTAGTTTTAGTTTCAAGTATGGGAACCCCCAAAATTTATTGTTTTATTTTTATTTTTGTGTGAAAATCTTAATGCGGTTCACAGAATACATCTACTTACCAAGTTTCAACAGCATAGTTCTTATAGTTTCGGCATAAAGTGGCTGTGACATACGGACGGACAGACAGACAGACAGACAGACAGACAGACAGACAGACAGACATGACGAATCTATAAGGGTTCCTTGCCATTTGGCTACGGAACCCTAAAAACAGTGGAACCTACCTACCTTCTGTATGTATTAAATGTAAGTACTTACAGCACTGTGATGTTTTTAAATTGTATTATTGTTTAGCTGTGATTCTACAATAAAACTTAATTTTAAATATGGCTATAACTATTTTACTTTAACTTATTCGGAACGCTAAGCACAACACGACACAAAATAACATTGGCCGAAACGATGGTCATAACCTCCAGCAGCTGATGATCACTGGCAAGGTCAAAGACAAGAGGCCGAGGGGCCGCAGCCTGATCAGACGGTCTGACCATATACGTTCAACGCTGAACACCAAGCTGCACGATGCACTCCACGTCGCCATGGACAGACACAAATGGAGAATCATCGTCAGAGAAAAGTTGGTATCTTGTCACGGGAACCACGAACCTCAGTAATGCGGAACACGACGCGAGGAGGAGGAATCACAATACAGTGAAAATAGTGAACTGTATAACAGTTAATAACGTTGCATATATAAGTCCATATAAACATATCCGTGATAATTTTTGAAGTTCATTTATATACTTACTTACCTTAATTCTACTTTACTCTAGAATCCTTCGCTCCGCTCTGGATAAAAAAAACACTCTAGCCTTTAAAAAAGTTGTTTACATATCTGCATAAAATCATCATCATCTACTTAAGTAGGTATTCCCTAACTTTATTACCTACGCATAA
Organism: Orthosia gothica; assembly: GCA_949775005.1. Taxonomy (NCBI): domain Eukaryota; kingdom Metazoa; phylum Arthropoda; class Insecta; order Lepidoptera; family Noctuidae; genus Orthosia; species Orthosia gothica. Next base: position 39,444,995 of record OX459037.1, read on the forward strand.
TTATTTTTGAAATCAATATTCTATCTGTAGAAACAAAAATATTTAATTATAACTATGTTTTACTTTAGCACTTGTGTACCCGAGGGCTTGCAAATATTCGAGAATTTGGCAATTCGAATATTCGATATATTTCTGGGGTATATTCGAATTATTCGAATATTAAATAAAAAAATAAAGTTTCATAGAAATTATGTCCTTTAATTTCTAAATAGTCTTAATTCTCTAAATCAAAATACAGTCTTACAAAAACAATTAAAAAACATGTTTTTCTGTTCAACAAGAACACGAAGAATTAGAACACCTATCATTAAAATAGGCATAATAACAAAAATCAACTAGTTTCTTCAAATAAAATAGATATCGTTTAAGGCACATCTTAGATGGTTGCAAATATATTTGCTGGAAGAAAACACCCTTTCACACTCTACACTTGTAGGTGGTATACACTGCAGAAAGTCGTATGCTTGGCTCAAATTTACTTGTCTAGGACCTCCTCTATCAAATAGTGCCATTTGCATTAGGATTGACGTTTCCAACTCTTCTCTGCATGATAAATTTGTGGTAGATGTAGAAGAAGTTGCTAAAACAGTCTCATCGATCTTTTTTTGTAGTTCTTCTTTGAAGCTTTTTGTAGTTTCCTGAATGGCTTCATTTTGTCGCTGTTGCTGCTGCTGATGGTGATCAACTAAGGATATATCTTCGTTGTCATCAAAGTCGTGTATTTGACTAAAGTATCTGTCGTTAATCTCAGTTATAACTTTAGCAATTTTGTCGTTTCCTGGAGATGGGAAAATATCTGAAGGTGTCTCTGCGTAATATATTCTTGGATTGTGTAAATATTTTAACGTACACACTAGATCTAGTAAGCGTCTCTCAGTTATTCTTTTCTTCAGAGCCTGGAGTAGCTGATCAGTTGTAAAACTGTTTATCGCTTCAAGTTTTGCAACCATGAATTGTAGAGCTGTCTCTGCAGTAAGCAGATTTGCATTTTCTTGGCACAACGCCTCGACTGTTACCTTTACAATATTGAGAGAAGTGGACAATTCTTGGAGTAAAGCTAGCTCAGCGGAACTAAATGTGATTTCGTTCTTTAAATCAATAAGAGTCTTCATGATAGGCTCTTTAAGTACCAAAAACCTTGTGATCATATCAGCCAAGCTACTCCACCTGGTTTTACAGTCTAGGATCAAGCCCATTTTCTCCTGTTCTTTTGGAAGATAGTTATAGAAACACTCAATCTTGGTGGGTGACTTCCTAAAAAATTTTACAATTTTTCTGACTTTATCTATAACATTTTTTAAATTTACATCTCCGTATACATGTTGGTTCCTGTTCAGTTGTCTGCCAGTCCCAACTACAAATCCACCTTCTTCTTCATCATCACTGTCAGAGTCATCATCTTTTCCTGTCGCCCCTGTGTCTTCTGTAGATTCTTCCCATTCTTCTTCTTGGGCATGTTGTGTCTTTTTGTAAATTACATCCAACACAGCACATTGGATGCCGTGTGCAAAACATAATTGATGGTATGAAGGCAATTTTCGACCCATAGCACACATCACACTTGCTCCTTCAGTCACCACACATGCTATGTCTACTTCTACAGACAGATTATAGGATGCTAGTTTGTCCTTCAAAATATTGGCGCAACGTTCTGCTGTTCCCCGGCCAGTTATTCTTGCTAGTCCCAGATTCCTGAAGCTCTTGCCTGCAAAGTTTGGACAATGAATGATGACGTTCATGTACCGTCGGTTACGGGCTGAAGTCCATTCTTCTAAAGAGACGGAAAACTTCTGTCCTTTGGCTTTCAATTTCTGCAATAATTGCTTAAGTTCGCCTTTTAATTGCTCACTCTTTTCTACCACGATCTTTTTTATTGTATTTGGTGACTTCGGTAAGTCTTCATAGCCACTTTTTTTTAAAAGATTTCGCAAGGAATCAGATGTACAGAATACACTAAATGGAACACCATCACAAGCAGTCATTTTTGCAACTATATTTTCCATATTATCAGATTTTTTAAAGAAGTCGTCAATCAATTTAGCTTTCTTTTTCTTTGGCTCATTTTCATTAACATTTTCCTGTATGTTCGAGTGTGTGCCCGACGTCCCTGGCGCCGAAAGTTCATCAACAGTAACCCTACTCTCAACAGGGTGAAGTTTCATGTGGTTATGCAGACATGTAGTTGTGTTTCGACATTTAATCACTTTCTTGCACTTTTTACATTGCGCATGAACTCCATCTGAAGTTCTCAAAAAATAGTTCCATTCTGACGACTTATCTCGCTTAAATTTGGTGTACTCTTTAAATTCTTATTTGTTTTGCAGTTGCTCCATTTTTAATGTTTAATCTAATAGCTGCAATGTCGAAAAATTAACTATCAACACACACTTCATAGTGTTTTAAAACATCTTAAAAAAACACAAATAAGAAGTAAACGAGTTAACAAAATAAAAGCTTTAGCTAGGTTAACTAGTAAAAAAGCTGCATTTTTGAGGTAAGAATTAGTGTTATAATAACAATATCATTATCACAAGTCAGAAATGCAGTTATAGTAGCTACTTACATCAAAGCACGTAACTGATTCACTGGATTGTTGTTGGATATACTTTAAATAAAACAACGGGCACACTAAATAAAATAAAACCTCTAACACAAAGTAATAACAACCAAACACGCTTGCAAATGGTGGACAAATGCATAAACACAAAGGCGAACCAGCCCCTCCCGCGCCGCACCGAACGCCGACCGCACCTTCCGAATGTTCCCGATCGTTGCCGAATCCTGTCGTAACACTCGTAAAGCCCGCGCGTCGAACAACTTTCGTTGTTCAGACGGCGTGCATGAACGTTGAATTTTGTGTGCACATCAGATTGTTAAGTTTTGTTTTCTAGGAATTGGTCGAATATTCGAATATATCAAAACTTCTATTCGAATATTTGAAACAGTTGATTATTCGAATAATTCGAATATTCGAATGCAAGCCCTAGTACCCGTCTGTACCAAACACGTATTATTGTCACGTATTATCCTGTAAGTTTTAGAAGGTTGGTATAATGTATTGCGCGGCCACTTTTTTATAACATTCTAGATTTGGTCGGGATACCACGCTTATGTAGGTATTGTTTTTCGATTATCTCGTTAATTAATTTGTGTACAAGTCTGATATTTCACAAGTATATAATTGAACTATTTATCTAATTATTGATATAAGATTCAGTTACCACAACTACAGGTAACTCGGTTAATCGGTCTTCAAATATTTCAGCTGCGCGCCGTGGCTGGAACAAATTGAACTTTCATCGTAACTTATTAATTACTTATAGGATACTAATTAAACTTCGAGTGCGTTCCTCCAGCCAGATAATGTCGAAACTCGTCATCTAAGTGCAATAGATAATTAGATATACAGCTTCTATAATTGGTAAGCAGATTTTTAAATTTGGTTAGATGATAGTTTCTTAATTATTTGATAAAAACAGTTCCGGCTGGAGTAACGTTACCGCAGCCAGATCTTTTGTTTTCTAACGGTTATTTTGAAATAAATATTATCTAAATAATTAGATATCAATTTAAAATAAATGGTACAACTTAATTTGTATTTGCTATGGTTGCGAAGATATTTAAAATCCTGCTGCGGTAATGTTTGCACGATTGCTGCATCTCAAAATTGACTAAACGGATGATTATAATTTTTGTACATGACATCTGGCTAATTAGTTATAATTTGTTACGCAATAAAAGAATCCACAATAATGCACCGTTTTGTAGTTATTTTAGTAAATAGAAATAATGCTATATTAGTTCCTACCACTTCCAATAAGCGGTCCAAAGACTAACTTAAAATGTTATGATTTAGGTTATTACTAACTACCTATAAATGGTACTGAAGTTTCATTAGAATCCTTTAGGTAATTAAAAAGCTATGAGGAAACTTCAATTCGCCACGGCGCGCAGCTGAGTTATTTGAAGACTGATAAACCGAGTTTCCTGTAGATGTGGTAACTGAATCTTATATCAATAATTAGATATATAGTTCAATTATATACTTGTGAATTATCAGACTTGTATACTAATTAATTAACGATATAATCGAAAAACAATACGTAACTATGCGTGGTAAACCGACCAAATCTAGAATGTTAGAAAAAAGCAGCCGCGCAATACATTATACCATCCTTCTAAATCTTGCAGGATAATACGTGAGAATAATACGTGTTTGGTACAGACGGGAACACAAGTGCTAAATTAAAACATAGTTAATAATTAAATATTTTTGTTTCCACAGTTAGAATATTGATTCTAAAAATAATTATGCTTATGTAATAAAAATATGGAGTACCTACTTATTTAGATGATGATGTTTTTAAGCAGATATTAATTAAGGTAAGTTAGTATATAAATGAACTTGATATCACAGATATCTTTTAATGGACTTATATACAACGTCGCTTGCTTATCTGAAATTAAAATTAAGAACTGTTATACATCTTCACTATTTTCACTGTATTGTGCTTCCACCTCCTCGCGTCGTGTTACTCATTACTGAGGGTCGTGATTCCCGTGACTGTGATACCAACTTATCTCTGACGATGATTCTCCATCTGTGTCTTTCCTTAGCGACGTGAAGTGCATCGTGCAGCTTGGTGTTTAGTATTGCAAGTATATGGTCAAACCATCTGATTGGGTTGCGGCCCCTCGGCCGCTTGCCAGTGATCATCAGCTGCTGGAGGTTATGACTATCCTTTCGGCCATTTTATTGTAAAAATCACAGCTAAATAATAATAAAATTTAAAAACATCACAGTGCAGTAAGTACTATCATATTATACAGTAGGTAGGTAGGTTCTAACATATCCGTGATTATTTTTGAAGTTCATTTATATACTTACCTTAATTCTAATTTACTCTAGAATCCTTCGCTCCGCTCTGGATAAAAAAAACACTCGCCTTTAAAATAGTTGTTTACATATCTGCATAAAATCATCATCATCTACATAAGTAGGTATTCCATATCTTTATTACCTACGCATAATTATTTTTTAAATCAATATTCTATCTGTAGAAACAAAAATATTTAATTATAACTATGTTTTACTTTAGCACTTGTGTACCCTTCTGTACCAAACACGTATTATTGTCACGTATTATCCTGTAAGTTTTAGAAGGTTGGTATAATGTATTGCGCGGCCGCTTTTTTATAACATTCTAGATTTCGTCGGGTTACCACGCTTATGTATTGTTTTTCGATTATCTCGTTAATTAATTAGTGTACAAGTCTGATATTTCACAAGTATATAATTGAACTTTATATCTAATTATTGATATAAGATTCAGTTACCACAACTACAGGTAACTCGGTTAATCGGTCTTCAAATATTTCAGCTGCGCGCCGTGGCCGGAACAAATTGAACTTTCATCATAACTTTTTAATTACCTATAGGATACTAATGAAACTTCAGTACCATTTATAAGCAGTAATTACCTATATAATAACGTTTCAAGTTAGTCGTTGGACCACTTATTGGCAGTGCTAGGACCTATTAAAGCATATTTCTATTTACTAAAATAACTTCAAAACGGTGCAATAATGTGGATTTTTTTATTGCGTAACAAATTATACCTAATTAGCCAGATGTCATGTACAAAAATTATAATCATCCGTTTAGTCAATTTCGAGATGCAGCAATCGTGCAAACGTTACTGCAGCAGGATTTTAAATATCTTCGCAACCATAGCAAATACAAATATAAAATAAGTGGTACCATTTATTTCAAATTGATATCTAATTATTTAGATAACATTTATTTCAACATACCCGTTAGAAAACAAAAGATCTGGCTGCGGTAACGTTACTCCAGCCGGAACTGTTTTTATCAAATAATTTAAAAACTATCAGCTTACCAAATTTAAAAATCTGCTTACCAATTACAGAAGCTGTATATCTAATTGTCTATTGCACTTAGATGACTATTTGGCTGCGACATTATCTGGCTGGAATAACGCACTCTTCCATATTTGGTAAATAATTACTACTCAATTGGTACCAATTAGTACCCGAACAACAAAATTGGTACCTTAGTAGTTTTAGTAGTTGTCGAGAAAATCGACTTTGAAGGTGGTCCTGCGGTAGTCACGCTCCATTCAGCAGGACCACCATGAGCGCAGAAAACGGGGGCATGCTACAGCTATTCTAAGTATACAAATAATTACTACCCATAAATGTGATCCATTTCGTAAAAAAAACAGAACTGAAACATTTTTAGGGTTCCGTAGCCAAATGGCAAAAAACGGAACCCTTATGATTCGTCATGTCTGTCTGTCCGTCCGTATGTCACAGCCACTTTTTTCCGAAACTATAAGAACTATGCTGTTGAAACTTGGTAAGTAGATGTATTTTGTGAACCGCATTAAGATTTTCACACAAAAATAAAAATAAAACAATAAATTTTGAGGGTTCCCATACTTGAAACTAAAACTACATATTAAAATATATTTTTTCATCAAACCCATACGTGTGGGGTATCTATGGATAGGTCTTCAAAAATGATATAGAGGTTTCTAATATCATTTTTTTCTAAACTGAATAGTTTGCGCGAGAGACTCTTCCAAAGTGGTAAAATGTGTGTAACTTCTAAAATAAGAGAATGATAAAACTGAATAAAATATATGATGTACTATGTAAACTGCCAGCGAAAATTGGTTTGAACGAGATCTAGTCAGTAGTTTTTTTTTTAATACGTTATAACTCGTAAACCGCAATTTACCAAGTACGGAACCCTTCGTGCGCGAGTCCGACTCGCACTTGGCCGGTTTTATTTATCGAGAAATCAACGATGATAAGTTTCGCTCGCTCGTTCAACAGGACCACGACTTTGAATGTTGATTCCAAGTTGGAGGAGCCTGCGACTTTCCTCAAACCTACATAGAAAATTACTACCCTGCAAGATAAAATTGATACCCAGAATTCACAACTAGTACTCCAGTAGTTTACGAGATATACCATGCCATTGGTGGGGTGGCGGTAGTCACGGTGTTAAATTTTCATTTCAAGATTTCTCTATTAAAAATTTAGTGAATTCTGCCCAAATGTATACAAAAATTACTACTCCTACAGAAGATAAAGCGACCAAAAATTCAGATACCTAAGTGTTGTATTTTAAGAGAAATTAGCTTTCATTACTTTTCCATACTAAATCTTCGCGTATAACCCGACCATATTAAGTTGTCAATGGTATTGAGCAGTATACTCGTGCACAAAAGTTTATGGATGTTGTTATAGTAATAACAACAGTTCACAATCTATAATTTTTATACAAAATGTGTACCTAGACACATAACAAGAAAAAAATTACATTTCGTTACCCATGGCCTATACTACCTTTGTTAATGCCGTGGGTAGGTAGGTACTCTAATAATTATTTTTCTGTATTGTAAGTACCTACCTTCTGTGTTGTTATATGAATACCATTAAATAGCGATAGGTATTTCTTATTTATTTCTTTCCTACTAATTTATTTATTCTATTATTTTATTCCTATTAATTACACCTTATGTACGTTTTGGTTTAATTAATTTTCAACAGCCAATCACAGCAGATCAGTGACGGATTAAGACTACTTGATGCCCTAAGCAATCCACGGCTGGGGCCCCCCTATCCGTATGTCAACTAGAATCGGTCTTTAAACCTTTACCGACTAAAAACATTAGTTTTTTGTAAAATAAGATGATGAGATAAAACGTATCTTAGAAGTGGAGTAGGTGCGACAACAATAAAAACCAAAGCATAATTTATTTATTTATTTAAATGCGCCTTGCGGTTTTTCCGGGCATTGATTGAACCAGAAAAAAGAATGTATAGGTTTTGGACTAATGAAAAAAATGTACAGCTGATAGGCAACAATCCACGGCGCTTAGACCTACTAAATTGAGAGAATGGGCTTCGCATGGGATATATATTTCAAACGGATTTGCCTCTAGAATCTTCTGCTGCATGCCATTGTAACGCCCAGACATATTTGAAGCTTTGTCATAAGACTGGCCTCTGCATTTAAAAAAATCTAATTCACAATGTTCTTCAAGATATTGAAGAGTCTGCTTTAAAACTATTGACTTACATATTAATTATCAAACTAATTTTATTACGTATGCATAGAAGCCGGCTGGCACAATTACTCAAAAAAACAAAACATTTGATTGACACAGATTTGCGGGGGCGCCAGGCGGAGGGCCCGCGGGGAAGGGGTGGTTTGTGATTGGCTGATCGCAATTCCGGTGCATTCGAATTGCCGAATGCACTAGCGGGCAGCGAGTGGGCAAGCGGGAGCGGGGTTATGACTCTAGGTCGGACTCTATGTCAACTTAAAACGCGCGAATTTTCAAATTAGTCGTAGAAACTTTTTTTGGTGTGGTTTTAGGTGACGTGAGAGTGAGATGTGATGCCCTAAGGACGGATTTTTATGTGCTTCTTCTGGTGCCCCCCCAGACGTGATGCCCTAGGCAATTGCTTAATTTGTTTAAGGGTTAATCCGTCACTGCAGCAGATAACGCGTGCTTGACAATTCTGCGATAATTTAGAACTGAGAAACTCGGGGTTAGCAATCAACAACCTTTTATTTTTAATAACTTGAATTATGTCTATTAATGTTAGGTAATTATATTTGAGATTATTTTTATGTTTACATTTCGCGTATAAATTTTTCCTTTTATTTTTATTGGTTGTTTTTATATAGATATTCATGATGTTCATGAAAGTACCTAGGTACTTTCATAATTATAAAAATAAGTATCATCACGTTTTCATTTTAAGAGATAAATTGTAAATGATAACTGTTGTCATTCACCCTATATACTTTTAAGTTATCTAGGTATTTCAATACCTAGATAACATATAAGTTTATAAGGTGTACATAACTTGTGAGCCTGCCATAATAATAATCTGTAATTTTGAAATAGTTTTAAGAATGATAAAACTAATATTCATTCTATTCTTAAATTGTTGTAACTTTGCATGAATATAGATGCTTTTCTCATTCTGTTTTATCGAAACTATTTGCTAGATAAATAACATAGTTCCAGTTTTATATGGTACTCGTATTAGTCCAATTTAGAATAATAAATTGATTTTTAAATATTTAAAATTTCACTGATTTTACAAATTGTTATCGATCTGTGTTCTGTGTCGTATTCATAACCTAGATCTAACAATGTGAGTATTAAATAGGTACCTAACTAAAAATACACCCTACCTAATAAAAAATATTTTTGTTTTCTGTGGGTCTGTACTGTACCTTCTGCTGCAGACCCGCTGCAGCAGAAGGACAGACAGAAAACAAAAATAAAATTGATTGTCATTTTCTGTGGACCTTGGGTGTATTTTTAGTTAGGTACCTATTTAATACTCACATTGTTAGATCTAGGTTATGAATACGACACAGAACACAGATCGATAACAATTTGTAAAATCAGTGAAATTTTAAATATTTAAAAATCAATTTATTATTCTAAATTGGACTAATACGAGTACCATATAAAACTGGAACTATGTTATTTATCTAGCAAATAGTTTCGATAAAACAGAATGAGAAAAGCATCTATATTCATGCAAAGTTACAACAATTTAAGAATAGAATGAATATTAGTTTTATCATTCTTAAAACTATTTCAAAATTACAGATTATTATTATGGCAGGCTCACAAGTTATGTACACCTTATAAACTTATATGTTATCTAGGTATTGAAATACCTAGATAACTTAAAAGTATATAGGGTGAATGACAACAGTTATCATTTACAATTTATCTCTTAAAATGAAAACGTGATGATACTTATTTTTATAATTATGAAAGTACCTAGGTACTTTCATGAACATCATGAATATCTTTATAAAAACAACCAATAAAAATAAAAGGAAAAATTTATACGCGAAATGTAAACATAAAAATAATCTCAAATATAATTACCTAACATTAATAGACATAATTCAAGTTATTAAAAATAAAAGGTTGTTGATTGCTAACCCCGAGTTTCTCAGTTCTAAATTATCGCAGAATTGTCAAGCACGCGTTATCTGCTGCAGTGACGGATTAACCCTTAAACAAATTAAGCAATTGCCTAGGGCATCACGTCTGGGGGGGCACCAGAAGAAGCACATAAAAATCCGTCCTTAGGGCATCACATCTCACTCTCACGTCACCTAAAACCACACCAAAAAAAGTTTCTACGACTAATTTGAAAATTCGCGCGTTTTAAGTTGACATAGAGTCCGACCTAGAGTCATAACCCCGCTCCCGCTTGCCCACTCGCTGCCCGCTAGTGCATTCGGCAATTTGAATGCACCGGAATTGCGATCAGCCAATCACAAACCACCCCTTCCCCGCGGGCCCTCCGCCTGGCGCCCCCGCAAATCTGTGTCAATCAAATGTTTTGTTTTTTTGAGTAATTGTGCCAGCCGGCTTCTATGCATACGTAATAAAATTAGTTTGATAATTAATATGTAAGTCAATAGTTTTTGTTCAATACACCTACAACGCCATCTAGCGGCGAATGGCGCAAACATTCTGCGACGTGAACATCGTGTGCTACCTCCCGCTCTTCGGTGGATAGCAGCGTCGTCGCAGCCAACTTCACTCCAATAATTATCGCTAACGGTCTTTGTGTGTCTCAAGCAATTTTATTGTAAATTAATAAAAATATACGTTTATATTTCAAGCAGAACAATAAAAAGACTTCATTGAAGACATCCTTCCCCTCAACACATAGGGATATAGGGAACGGTCTTTACATTTTGGTCCTGTCGAGCCGATATACAAGGAACCACGCGGTCACGTGGAGCGTTACAATCACAAAAAGCATTGGAGAAGAGGAGTGTTCAGGATTGTCGCCAAACAGCATCCGGTCAGGTCAAAAAAAAACCCATCCTCCTACTCCATGTCCAACAATTTTGCGTTAATATCGTTTTTTTTTACGTTTTAGTTGTTCGTTGTGTTGTGCGGTGCTGCGCCGGGGTGGTGCTGAGCGGGAACTTGTAAGTACTCCTGCTTTCTATAGCCTTCCAAAATGAGTGACGATGAGGGTTTTCATTTAGCCTCGATTCAGGATCCCGTTAAAATAAGGGAAAGGTCTAAATCTCCCCGTTTAGGTGTTAGCACTATGACAAATAAACGTCTCGCTGATTTGAAAAAGCAGCGAGGCACGCTGAAAGGCAGACTTACGTTGTTTGAGAAATTTATTGCAAAATTAGACAAATTAACATTAAATTCCAATAGCAAAACGGAAATAGATTTACGAATACAGTCAACTTGCACTATTTTTCAAAGTTTTAATGATATTCAAGGAGAAATTGAACAATTAGTCGATGATTCCGATTTATCTAGTCAATTAGAATACCGCGAATTATTTGAACATCAGTACTTTTCGATCATGGCTGACGCGAAGTGCTTATTGAATCCTAACAATAGTGAACAAACTCAATCTATTTGTCATCAAGTTAGTAATCCTGTGTCTATTAAGTTGCCAGTGATAAAGCTACCTGCCTTTGATGGGTCCTATGATCAATGGTTAGAGTATAGGAACTCGTATCTCACTATGATACACAATCGTGAAGATCTTAACGAAATACAGAAGTTTCATTATTTAAAAACGTCTCTTAGTGGTTCTGCCGCTTATGTAATTAGTGCGTTAGAATTCACTGCTCAAAACTACTTACACGCGTGGGATTTACTAGAAAATAGGTTTCACAACAATCGTTTATTAGTACAAAATCATGTAAAAGCGTTATTTGCTGTTCAGTCACTTCAAAGCGAATCGTATGATCAAATTAGGAAACTAATAGATTCAACATTACGTAATTTGCGAGCACTTAAATCATTAAACGAACCAACCGATGCATGGGACACGTTAATCATTTATCTTATTGTTTCTAAACTCGATCAGTCCACGGAACGCGAGTGGGAAACACACAAAGGTTCCCTTGTGTCTAAAAATGATTCAAATAACATTAAATTAGATGATTTATTAGAATTTCTAAGAAACCGTGCGGATATGTTGGAAATGACAAAGTCATATAATAATAAAGATGTTTCTTCGTTTAAAAGCACAATAAAAATGACTCCGTTAAGTCGAATTCCAATCAAAACAAAAGATACGCTAATAAATCAAACCACATAAACTCGCAACCTGTCACACATTCATACGTTAGTAATTCAACTCAAAATAAAAATAATTCAGATGGTAATAAACCAAGACGTGTTTGTGTTGACTGCGGTGGTGATCATTATTTGTATTCATGTCCGAAATTTTTAAACTTGTCCGTGCAAGATAGATTTGTAATTGTGCAAAATAAAAAGCTTTGTCCAAATTGTATTCGGACTGACAGACACTTGCCAAGCGAATGTTCATACGGTCCATGTAAAATTTGCAAAAATAACCATAATACGTTACTTCATAACAACAATAGTTCTAGCGAAAGAATAGGTATGGCCGTATCCACGTCTATTTCGCATCCGTTGCCGAGCGTAAGCAAATCAGCTGATACGCAAGTACATTGCGATCGCAATGTACTCACGTGCAGTGCCGCGGTACAGCCGGTTCTGTTGTCAACGGCACTCATAGATGTTCCTGATTCAAGGAATAATTATCACACAGTTAAAGCACTTCTTGACAACGGAAGTCAGAATTGTTTTATCACAGAAACGTTATGTAATCGTTTACAATTACCTATTATACAGTCCACTATTCATATTTCGGGTGTAGGACAAATCGTATCAAAAAGTTCTCACACCTGCAAGGTAAACATTCGTTCTAAAGTTAATGATTTTAACACAAATATTCAATGTTGGGTTCTTCCTCGTATTACATCAAAGTTACCCTCGTTAGACGTTCAATGTCAATTTATAGATATACCTAAACATATTTCGCTCGCGGACCCTACGTTTAGCGTTCCGTCGGACATCGATGTACTCTTAGGAGCGGACATATTTTGGGATCTATTAAATAATGATAAAATAAAGCTTAGTAGTGGTCCATATCTGTACGATTCCAAAATAGGATGGATCATCTCTGGCCGTCTTTGTAATAATCAGTCGTTTAAACCTGAAAGAGTTCAATGTAATTTCGTTCAAATTGATACTCAATTACAAAAATTCTGGGAGTTAGAAGAATTGTCTGACTTACCTAATGCCATGTCAAAAGATGATCGTTATTGCGAAAAAATATTTACAGAGACTACAAAACGTGATGAACACGGTAGGTTCTCTGTTCGCATTCCTTTAAAGGAGTCACCCGAGTCGTTAGGTGATTCATACAACATGGCTAAAAGTCGGTTCTTATCTCTCGAAAGAAAGTTAGATCGTTTACCTAACTATAAAAAACTTTATAGTGAATTCATTCGCGAATATGAGGCACTTGGTCACATGACCCTAGTTGCATCAAAGGATATTCCTGATATACTAAGTAAACCACATTATATCCTACCTCATCACGGTGTTTACCGAGAGGATAGTAGTTCTACCAAATTACGCGTTGTGTTCGACGCGAGCGCGAGCACGTCGAACGACAAGTCGTTAAATAATATACAGCATATAGGGCCGCCATTGCAAAATGATATTTTTTCCATTTTACTCAGATTAAGACAGTATAAATACATAGTTTGCGCGGACATTCAAAAAATGTACCGACAGATTTTAGTTCAACCGGATCAACGTAACTTGCAATTAATATTATGGCGCGTAAGTCGAGACTTACCTTTACAATTGTATATTTTAAACACGGTGACGTATGGCACTGCGTCGGCTCCGTTCCTTAGCATGCGATGCTTAAAACAATTGGCATTAGAATCTAATGATGATTTAGTTGCTAGGACGATTATCGAGGACTTTTACGTCGACGATCTTATTACCGGGAGCGATGACCTTGATTCGTTAATGCAGTTGTGTAATAAAATCTCCGCGTTATTAAAAGGGGGTTGTTTTCCGTTACATAAGTGGACGTTTAGTCATGACGTGTCTACTGACAATTATAAAGATCTAAACATCGGTGAAAATCACTTGTCAAAAACGTTAGGGTTAGGTTGGTATACTGAAAGTGATGAGTTTTATTTTACAACAAAATTTACACATAGTAACACAGTAGTTACGAAACGTATAATGTTATCAACCATCGCACAAGTGTATGATCCTTTAGGTTTGTTGGCACCCGCAGTAATTATAGCTAAATCATTGTTACAAAAATTATGGTTAAATAAATTAGATTGGGATGACGAAGTTCCTAAAAACATTGCGACTACATGGCATAAGTTTCTTGCTGATTTACAACATTTACGCTATATTAAAATACCTCGTTACATAATTAGTGAAAATTATAAGGAACTTCATATATTCACCGACGCGTCTCAAAATGTCTACGGAGCGTGCGCGTACGTTAGATTGTGTCTTAATAATTGTAACAGTACCATACCTGTTTCAGTGCGTTTATTATGTGCTAAAAGTAAATTAGCGCCGATAAAAGCAGTTAGTATTCCTAGGCTTGAGCTGTGCGGAGCTCTAGTAGGTGCAAAATTATATAATAAAATAAAGAAATCCTTACGTTTAAATTTTGAAAAAGTTTATTTCTGGACTGACTCAACTATTGTGCAAGGGTGGTTGCGTATGTCACCACATCTACTAAAAACGTTCGTACAAAATCGCGTCGTACAAATAAATGAATTAACATGTGATACAATCTGGCGACATGTCAAGGGCACCGAGAACCCTGCGGACATTATAACGCGAGGTGCTACGCTAGACACTTTAAAGTACGATAATAATAATATTTGGTGGTGTGGCCCTACGTTTTTACGAGAATCTAGTCTCATGTGGCCAATTCCTAATAATAAAGAATCGTCATCCGTTGATTTACCCGAAACTAAATCTGAAACTATAAATGTACACTCCATTCAATTAACTTCATTGTTTGATTTTGAACGCTTTTCGTCATTTACTCATTTGCAAAGAGTTTGCGCATATCTATTGCGATTTATAGATAACATACGAGCGGCGACGCGCGGCGGCATGTGTATGCGTAAAACCGGTCCGTTATCTGTAGACGAGCTGCAGCGATCGCTTGATACGTTGACGCGTTTTGTTCAACGTGAATCGTTTAGTGAGCAATATCACAAATTAAAAAATAATATACCGTTAAATGCTAATAATAACAACACAAATAAGTTATTACATAATAAAATATCGGGTTTAAATGTTTTCTTGGATAAGTCTAATATAATTCGTATAGGCGGTAGGCTATCTAACGCGGTTGAATTTAATTATGACAAAAAACATCCTGTACTATTAAGTGATAAACATCGTTTAACACGGTTGCTGTGTGAATATGAACACAAACGACTACTTCATGCTGGACCTCAACTTCTAGTATATTCCATGCGTGAAAGATGGTGGATCTTAGGAGCTCGCAACTTAGCCAAACAGGTAGTACATAATTGTGTCATATGCAAACGCATGAAAGGGAAGGCATTGACCCCTCTGATGGGTAACTTACCTTCTGAAAGGTTAGAGCCTAGTTTTCCTTTCATGCAATGCGGTGTAGACTATGCGGGACCATTATCAATATTGGACCGCAAAGGCAGAGGTGCTAAGCTTATTAAAGCATATATTTGTTTATTTGTATGTTTTACGACCAGAGCCATACACTTAGAATTGGTAGGCAGTTTAAGTACACAGGATTATATTCTAGCATTAAAACGATTCATAGCACGTCGTGGAAAACCATATCAAATATTTTCAGACAACGGAAAGAATTTCGTTGGGGCTGAAAAGGAATTGTCAGTAGTTTTTGATAATACTAACGATATTTTAGATTTTCTTAATAATAACCAAATTCGTTTAACGTTTATACCCCCTTATAGTCCTCATTTTGGTGGGTTGTGGGAAGCGGGAGTCAAGTCCTGCAAGTATCATTTACGGCGGGTACTGGGCAATGCCAAACTAACACGTGAAGAGTTTGAAACGGTATTAACGCAAATTGAAGCCGTCCTCAACTCACGCCCTTTGTCCCCTCTATCCTCAGACCCGAACGATTTCCTTCCACTTACTTCAGCACATTTCCTGATCGGTCGACCGCTGACTGCGCCCATCTGCGAGAACTTGACGATGATCGAGCCTACGAGACTGGGGCGCTACGACCGTGTGGAGCAACTTCGACAACATTTTTGGCAACGATGGTCGAAAGAGTATGTTTCAGAACTCCAACAAAGAACAAGATGGAAGGTAAACAGTGAGGACATCACACTAAACAGCCTGGTTCTTATCAAAGAAGAGAATGTCCCCCCGCTCAAATGGAAATTGGGTCGAATAACGCAAGTATTCCCCGGAGCTGATGGAATATCCCGTGTAGCTGAAATCCGTACAGCGCACGGCACCATACGGCGATCGTTCTCAAAGATCTGCCCGTTACAGTCACCATAACCAAGACAAGAAGCTATAGCGACGAGTACTTCGTGTTGGAAGACTACATCCTGGTACTTCCAAAGGGGCCGGCATGTTCAATACACCTACAACGCCATCTAGCGGCGAATGGCGCAAACATTCTGCGACGTGAACATCGTGTGCTACCTCCCGCTCTTCGGTGGATAGCAGCGTCGTCGCAGCCAACTTCACTCCAATAATTATCGCTAACGGTCTTTGTGTGTCTCAAGCAATTTTATTGTAAATTAATAAAAATATACGTTTATATTTCAAGCAGAACAATAAAAAGACTTCATTGAAGACATCCTTCCCCTCAACACATAGGGATATAGGGAACGGTCTTTACAGTTTTAAAGCAGACTCTTCAATATCTTGAAGAACATTGTGAATTAGATTTTTTTAAATGCAGAGGCCAGTCTTATGACAAAGCTTCAAATATGTCTGGGCGTTACAATGGCATGCAGCAGAAGATTCTAGAGGCAAATCCGTTTGAAATATATATCCCATGCGAAGCCCATTCTCTCAATTTAGTAGGTCTAAGCGCCGTGGATTGTTGCCTATCAGCTGTACATTTTTTTCATTAGTCCAAAACCTATACATTCTTTTTTCTGGTTCAATCAATGCCCGGAAAAACCGCAAGGCGCATTTAAATAAATAAATAAATTATGCTTTGGTTTTTATTGTTGTCGCACCTACTCCACTTCTAAGATACGTTTTATCTCATCATCTTATTTTACAAAAAACTAATGTTTTTAGTCGGTAAAGGTTTAAAGACCGATTCTAGTTGACATACGGATAGGGGGGCCCCAGCCGTGGATTGCTTAGGGCATCAAGTAGTCTTAATCCGTCACTGATCTGCTGTGATTGGCTGTTGAAAATTAATTAAACCAAAACGTACATAAGGTGTAATTAATAGGAATAAAATAATAGAATAAATAAATTAGTAGGAAAGAAATAAATAAGAAATACCTATCGCTATTTAATGGTATTCATATAACAACACAGAAGGTAGGTACTTACAATACAGAAAAATAATTATTAGAGTACCTACCTACCCACGGCATTAACAAAGGTAGTATAGGCCATGGGTAACGAAATGTAATTTTTTTCTTGTTATGTGTCTAGGTACACATTTTGTATAAAAATTATAGATTGTGAACTGTTGTTATTACTATAACAACATCCATAAACTTTTGTGCACGAGTATACTGCTCAATACCATTGACAACTTAATATGGTCGGGTTATACGCGAAGATTTAGTATGGAAAAGTAATGAAAGCTAATTTCTCTTAAAATACAACACTTAGGTATCTGAATTTTTGGTCGCTTTATCTTCTGTAGGAGTAGTAATTTTTGTATACATTTGGGCAGAATTCACTAAATTTTTAATAGAGAAATCTTGAAATGAAAATTTAACACCGTGACTACCGCCACCCCACCAATGGCATGGTATATCTCGTAAACTACTGGAGTACTAGTTGTGAATTCTGGGTATCAATTTTATCTTGCAGGGTAGTAATTTTCTATGTAGGTTTGAGGAAAGTCGCAGGCTCCTCCAACTTGGAATCAACATTCAAAGTCGTGGTCCTGTTGAACGAGCGAGCGAAACTTATCATCGTTGATTTCTCGATAAATAAAACCGGCCAAGTGCGAGTCGGACTCGCGCACGAAGGGTTCCGTACTTGGTAAATTGCGGTTTACGAGTTATAACGTATTAAAAAAAAACTACTGACTAGATCTCGTTCAAACCAATTTTCGCTGGCAGTTTACATAGTACATCATATATTTTATTCAGTTTTATCATTCTCTTATTTTAGAAGTTACACACATTTTACCACTTTGGAAGAGTCTCTCGCGCAAACTATTCAGTTTAGAAAAAAATTATATTAGAAACCTCTATATCATTTTTGAAGACCTATCCATAGATACCCCACACGTATGGGTTTGATGAAAAAATATATTTTAATAGTTTTAGTTTCAAGTATGGGAACCCTCAAAATTTATTGTTTTATTTTTATTTTTGTGTGAAAATCTTAATGCGGTTCACAAAATACATCTACTTACCAAGTTTCAACAGCATAGTTCTTATAGTTTCGGAAAAAAGTGGCTGTGACATACGGACGGACAGACAGACATGACGAATCATAAGGGTTCCGTTTTTTGCCATTTGGCTACGGAACCCTAAAAATGTTTCAGTTCTGTTTTTTTTACGAAATGGATCACATTTATGGGTAGTAATTATTTGTATACTTAGAATAGCTGTAGCATGCCCCCGTTTTCTGCGCTCATGGTGGTCCTGCTGAATGGAGCGTGACTACCGCAGGACCACCTTCAAAGTCGATTTTCTCGACAACTACTAAAACTACTAAGGTACCAATTTTGTTGTTCGGGTACTAATTGGTACCAATTGAGTAGTAATTATTTACCAAATATGGAAGAGTGCGTTATTCCAGCCAGATAATGTCGCAGCCAAATAGTCATCTAAGTGCAATAGACAATTAGATATACAGCTTCTGTAATTGGTAAGCAGATTTTTAAATTTGGTAAGCTGATAGTTTTTAAATTATTTGATAAAAACAGTTCCGGCTGGAGTAACGTTACCGCAGCCAGATCTTTTGTTTTCTAACGGGTATGTTGAAATAAATGTTATCTAAATAATTAGATATCAATTTGAAATAAATGGTACCACTTATTTTATATTTGTATTTGCTATGGTTGCGAAGATATTTAAAATCCTGCTGCAGTAACGTTTGCACGATTGCTGCATCTCGAAATTGACTAAACGGATGATTATAATTTTTGTACATGACATCTGGCTAATTAGGTATAATTTGTTACGCAATAAAAAAATCCACATTATTGCACCGTTTTGAAGTTATTTTAGTAAATAGAAATATGCTTTAATAGGTCCTAGCACTGCCAATAAGTGGTCCAACGACTAACTTGAAACGTTATTATATAGGTAATTACTGCTTATAAATGGTACTGAAGTTTCATTAGTATCCTATAGGTAATTAAAAAGTTATGATGAAAGTTCAATTTGTTCCGGCCACGGCGCGCAGCTGAAATATTTGAAGACCGATTAACCGAGTTACCTGTAGTTGTGGTAACTGAATCTTATATCAATAATTAGATATAAAGTTCAATTATATACTTGTGAAATATCAGACTTGTACACTAATTAATTAACGAGATAATCGAAAAACAATACATAAGCGTGGTAACCCGACGAAATCTAGAATGTTATAAAAAAGCGGCCGCGCAATACATTATACCAACCTTCTAAAACTTACAGGATAATACGTGACAATAATACGTGTTTGGTACAGAAGGGTACACAAGTGCTAAAGTAAAACATAGTTATAATTAAATATTTTTGTTTCTACAGATAGAATATTGATTTAAAAAATAATTATGCGTAGGTAATAAAGATATGGAATACCTACTTATGTAGATGATGATGATTTTATGCAGATATGTAAACAACTATTTTAAAGGCGAGTGTTTTTTTTATCCAGAGCGGAGCGAAGGATTCTAGAGTAAATTAGAATTAAGGTAAGTATATAAATGAACTTCAAAAATAATCACGGATATGTTTATATGGACTTATAATATATGCAACGTTATCAACTGTTATACACCTTCACTATTTTCACTGTATTGTGCTTCCTCCTCCTGTTCCGCATTACTGAGGTTCGTGATTCCCGTGACAGGATACCAACTATTCTCTGACGAAGATTCTCCATTTGTGTCTGTCCTTGGCGACGTGGAGTGCATCGTGCAGCTTGGTGTTCAGCGTTGAACGTATATGGTCAGACCATCTGATCGGGCTGCGGCCCCTCGGCCTCTTGTCTTTGAACATCGTTTCGGCCAATGTTGTTTTGTGTCGTGTTGTGCTTAGCGTTCCGAATAAGTTAAAGTAAAATAGCTATAGCCATATTTAAAATTAAGTTTTAATGTAGAATCACAGCTAAACAATAATAAAATTTAAAAACGTCACAGTGCAGTAAGTACTTACATAAAATACATACAGTAGGTAGGTAGGTTCCACTGTTTTTTCTATTGTGATTTTAAAAATCACAAATGTATTACATACCGATAGCCATATAGATAGCCGTATTCTTAAATTAAGTTTTATTTTATAAAAATAAAAAAATCTACAATAGTAAAAATAAACGACATAAAAATGCAGTCAACTTCTTTCTTCTTTATCTTTTGTTATCTAGCCTTTTACAGTGCCCTACTGTTGGGAAAAGTCCTCCTCTTTGATTTAAAGCTCCCGTAATACATATAGATACTTACCTTAATCTAACTATACCATGTATAATAGTACATTCCTTTACCTAAATACATAATATAAAATTAACTAAAAACGAATTAGGCGCAATTTATACCTTGTAAATAGTAAGTAGGTACCTACCTACCTCATCGACAGAACGGTTAAACGTAAGTAGGTGGATAAATGAAGAATGGCATAGTGGACACTTACTTTAAGCAATTTAAAATTTATTTAAACATTTAGTATGGTAGGTTTAATTTTTCAATCAAACTAATTGCATTCGTGACTGTACCAACTTTTAAGGACAATTATGCTAATAATTTTAGAAGGTTGGTAAAATGTATTGCGTGGCCGCTTTTTTATAACATTCTAGATTTGGTCGGGTTACCATTCATAAATATGTTTTTTCGTTTATCTCGTTAATTAATTAGTGTACAAGTCTGAAATTTCACAGGTATATAATTGGACTATATATCTAATTATTGATATAAGATTCAGTTACCACAACTACAGATAACTCGGTTAATCGGTCTTCAAACAACTCAGCTGCGCGCCGTGGCCGGAACAAATTGAACTTTCATCATAACTTTTTAATTACCTATAGGATACTAATGAAACTTCAGTACCATTTATAAGCAGTAATTACCTATATAATAACGTTTCAAGTTAGTCGTTGGACCACTTATTGGCAGTGCTAGGACCTATTAAAGCATATTTCTATTTACTAAAATAACTTCAAAACGGTGCATTACTGTGGATTGTTTTATTGCGTAACAAATTATACCTAAAAACCAGATGTCATGTACAAAAATTATAATCATCCGTTTAGTCAATTTCGAGATGCAGCAATCGTGCAAACGTTACTGCAGCAGGATTTTAAGTGAACGTTACCCCAACAGGAAAGTGACTCCTAGAGTGATATGAGTGGAACGTATAGTTAGTGCGTAATCTGCTGTGAATGTGCCCTACATAAAAAATAAGTGCGTGTCGCCGTTTTTGAAAAAAACGAAAAAAATGGTTCCTGCTGGGGTAACGTTGTTCCAGCAGGAAAATTCTAAACGAATGATCGGAATGAGAAATATTGTGCATGGGCAGAGAGCTTATAGTTGTGCAAGAATGTGCGCCGAAAATATAATTAGTGCGTCATCAGGTTTTCGAGATATTGCATTTCCTGCTGGGGTAACGTTTTGCAGAATCGTGTATCTCTAAAACCATTGTATGTGCGCCTGTGGAATAAACATACACGAGTAGCTCTTGATTTGTGCGTATTTGTGCCGGAATTAGATTTAAGAAAATACCTATAATTTTCAAGAAATTGCGCTTTTTTGAAAACCGGAAAAAAAATCACAACGCCTAAATGAGAAAACGTATAAGCTCGCTGAAAACTGTATTCAGTCCATCTTGACGCTTGTAATAACCATAAAAAGTTTCAAAAGCATACATGTTTGCGTTATCGAATAGCTTAATACAAGAAACCGACTTAACCCAAGATAGGTAGGTGTAAACCACAAGTATGTGCGTTTAGTCAAAAATATATAGTGAAAATATTCAGCTTGGAATGTTTCCCAATACATAGATTTAAACAAAAAACAAAACATGTAAACAATGGCTGGTTATCCGACCAAATTCAAATGACTACGAAAAAGCGACGGATTGATACATAACGATGACCTTCTTAACTTTACTCACGAACCGGTTGTAGCGAGTTGTGTCTGAGTACACTGAGGTAGAAAAGTTATAAAAAAAATAAGTTGATGGATTATATTCTACTAGCTGTTTCCGTGACTTTGCACTTGATTAGGTAAGTATATTAGAAAAGTGTGCCAAGCTCTAACCTATATTCTTTATTCCAAATTTAATTAAAATACATTCAGTATTTTGTGAACACATCCAGATATTTGCCTTTATAATATTAGTAGAAAAAAGTACTTCAGAGACCAAAATATGATGGCGGCTGTTTTAAAAAAAAGTTCAAGATATGTGTGATAAATACCTACTACATAAAAATAACCTACAGATACAGTTTATAAATAAAAAGCCAATTAACACAACAGTAAAAAAACAACGTAGGTATCTACATACATTGGTTTAAACCTTGGGTTAGATAAATTAACATTGAGTTTTTAGGGTTCCGTACCCAAAGGGTAAAAACGGGACCCTATTACTAAGACTCCGTGGTCCGTCTGTCTGTGTCACCAGGCTGTATCTCATGAACCGTGATGCTTGATGATACGTGTGCCATACTTAATTTGGTCGAGTAATGTGTAATGCTACAGTACGCGGTCGGGATTTCGCAGCCAGCCGACCGACCGGCGCATTACTCATAAGAAATAATAGGAATATAATTTTTATGTATATTTAAAATTTTATATCTTTTACACAATAAATAGGTTTAGTTAGTACCAATATTATACTTACAACTGATCTGTGATTTTCTGTTATTATGCAATTTTACTGTTTGTATTTTAGTACATAAGTAAATGAAAAACTGATCTGTGATTTTAAATAATAATGACTACACACGGACGGTTCAAATAATTTGATTGAACTATGTGTTCTAATATTAAAGAGTTTGTAATTTGATCTGTGATTTCATGCCATAATTACTTTAAGAAACAAAATTAAGAGAATAAAAATAATAATTTCTACATCAACAACCTCTTTCATTTGTTATGGTCACAAGGTGCATTTAATGTATTTTTTAATTAGCCCCCAAAATTTGGTCATACCAACAAACGTTTGAACGCGACTGTACGGACAACAGCTTAGGTTTAATACGTCCAATCAAGAAGGTCATCGATATGTATGAATCCGTCGCTTTTTCGTAGTCATTTGAATTTGGTCGGATAACCAGCCATTGTTTACATGTTTTGTTTTTTGTTTAAATCTACGTATTGGGAAACATTCCAAGCTGAATATTTTCACTATATATTTTTGACTAAACGCACATACTTGTGGTTTACACCTACCTATCTTGGGTTAAGCCGGTTTCTTGTATTTAGCCGCCAAAGTTATGACACCCTCGTTTTGACTTTCAGCAATATTATTCGATAACGCAAACATGTATGCTTTTGAAACTTTTTATGGTTATTACAAGCGTCAAGATGGACTGAATACAGTTTTCAGCGAGCTTATACGTTTTCTCATTTAGGCGTTGTGATTTTTTTTCCGGTTTTCAAAAAAGCGCAATTTCTTGAAAATTATAGGTATTTTCTTAAATCTAATTCCGGCACAAATACGCACAAATCAAGAGCTACTCGTGTATGTTTATTCTACAGGCGCACATACAATGGTTTTAGAGATACACGATTCTGCAAAACGTTACCCCAGCAGGAAATGCAATATCTCGAAAACCTGATGACGCACTAATTATATTTTCGGCGCACATTCTTGCACAACTATAAGCTCTCTGCCCATGCACAATATTTCTCATTCCGATCATTCGTTTAGAATTTTCCTGCTGGAACAACGTTACCCCAGCAGGAACCATTTTTTTCGTTTTTTTCAAAAACGGCGACACGCACTTATTTTTTATGTAGGGCACATTCACAGCAGATTACGCACTAACTATACGTTCCACTCATATCACTCTAGGAGTCACTTTCCTGTTGGGGTAACGTTCACGGATTTTAAATATCTTCGCAACCATAGCAAATACAAATATAAAATAAGTGGTACCATTTATTTCAAATTGATATCTAATTATTTAGATAACATTTATTTCAACATACCCGTTAGAAAACAAAAGATCTGGCTGCGGTAACGTTACTCCAGCCGGAACTGTTTTTATTAAATAATTAAAAAACTAACAACTTACCAAATTTAAAAATCTGCTTACCAATTACAGAAGCTGTATATCTAATTATCTATTGCACTTAGATGACGATTTTCGACATTATCTGGCTGGAGTAATGCACTCAATATGGAAGCGGTTGCTGTCGGGGTCCTGCGGTAGTCACGGACATCTGGAGCTTTGAGTCTATCAGCGCATTGTCTCCGATCAAGTTGGTATTTGGCAGATCCGTCCCAGACGTGAAAGCAATACTCCATGCACACCATACACCTTTAGATATATATAAATCAAACAGGTCACAAATTGATAATACGGTTACTATGACTTGTAACTTTTTTGACGGTGACAGTACATTATCATGTCCGTGACTACCGCAGGACCCCGACAGCAACCGCTTCCATATTTGGTAAATAATTACTACTCAATTGGTACCAATTAGTACCCGAACAACAAAATTGGTACCTTAGTAGTTTTCGAGAAAATCGACTTTGAAGGTGGTCCTGCGGTAGTCACGCTCCATTCAGCAGGACCACCATGAGCGCCGAAAACGGGGGCATGCTACAGCTATTCTAAGTATACAAATAATTACTACCCATAAATGTGATCCATTTCGTAAAAAAAACAGAACTGAATCATTTTTATTTATCGAGAAATCAACGATGATAACTTTCACTCGCTCGTTCAGCAGGACCACGACTTTGAATGTTGATTCCAAGTTGGAGGAGCCTGCGACTTTCCTCAAACCTACATAGAAAATTACTACCCTGCAAGATAAAATTGATACCCAGAATTCACAACTAGTACTCCAGTAGTTTGCGAGATATACCATGCCATTGGTGGGGTGGCGGTAGTCACGGTGTTAAATTTTCATTTCAAGATTTCCCTGTTAAAAACTTAGTGAATCTGCCCAAATGTATACAAAAATTACTACTCCTACAGAAGATAAAGCGACCAAAAATTCAGATACCTAAGTGTTGTATTTTAAGAGAAATTAGCTTTCATTACTTTTCCATACTAAATCTTCGCGTATAACCCGACCATATTAAGTAATCAATGGTATTGAGCAGTACACTCGTGCAAAAAAGTTTAAAAAGATTTGGACCATAGATAAGATAGAATGAGATTCAAAATTATGTGAAGAAAATCGACGATTGAAAAATTGTCGTCGCTGTTTGATATTTTAACTGAGTAGAACTTAAAATGAGCCCTGTAATATGAATATACATGATTGCTTTGTGTGAAGTATAACATAAAGCCAGTTGATATCCGTTTGAACGCGTCTTGACTCAAGTTTTTTGACTAAACTTAGGTAAGTATATCTAGATAACGTGCATATAATAACAATAACTATATTTATTAAAACTTAAAATAATTATTATGTACTTACAAGTACGTATTTCAAATAGTAACTGATTGTTATTTTTAGATTAAACTTGGATTAGAGTAAAATCATCTAAAGTCTTGAACATAAACATATTATAAAGCTTTAAAACAATTAGCCCCAAGTTTCTCAGCTCTGAATTATCGCAAGGTAATCAACAACCTTTTATTTTTAATAACTTGAATTATGTCTATTAATGTTAGGTAATTATATTTGAGATTATTTTTTATGTTTACATTTCGCGTATACATTTTTCCTTTTATTTTTATTGGTTGTTTTTATAAAGATATTCATGATGTTCATGAAAGTACCTACTATCTTAATTATAAAAATAAGTATCATCACGTTTTCATTTTTAAGAGATAAATTGTAAATGATTACCTACTGTTGTTATTCACCCTATGTACTTTTAAGTTATCTAGGTATTTCAATACCTAGATAACTTACTTGTGTGTATGACTAGATGTATGAATGTGTGTGAAGCAAAAGAAGTATGTAAGGATCGTAGCAGGTGGCGTTCTGTAGTTTCTGCCTACCCCCATGGGAAAAAGGCGTGAGTTTAGTTTGTATGTATGTACATAAGGTGTACATAACTTGTGAGCCTACCATAATAATAATCTGTAAAAATAAGTATCATCACGTTTTCATTTCTAAGAGATAAATTGTAAATGATTACCTACTGTTGTCATTCACCCTATGTACTTTTAAGTTATCTAGGTATTTCAATACCTAGATAACTGTCTATGGTCCAAAACTTTTTTGCACGAGTGTACTGCTCAATACCATTGACAACTTAATATGGTCGGGTTATACGCGAAGATTTAGTATGGAAAAGTAATGAAAGCTAATTTCTCTTAAAATACAACTCTTAGGTATCTGAATTTTTGTGTGCATCAGAATGGCGGGTGTATGACTACAAATGATCATGCTATATGCGTGAGAGCAATGTACGAGCAATGTACCAAATGTACGTAAAATTTGAAGCAATGTACTATTTTAAAACCACAGTTTTTTGAAAAAGTATTTGAGTCGCCAACCTGATATCAGAATGGCGGGTGTATTAAAAATCTGAACAAATTACCTACTATCTGAGTGTGAAATGTCTACCGTAGCAATGTACGACCAATGTACGTTATCATATTAAAAGCATCACCAGATGCTATCAACGGTTAAAGAGTTATTATAAAAATAAAATTTCTCCTCGTTTAGAGCCTGTTCAATTTTATTAGCAACAAGTTGTGTCTACGTAATACGTTGCTATGTCTAACCTAAAGGGATTTCTTGTGTGAACAAATGTCCATATTGGCCATGCGATATGCGTGAGAGAAATATACGAGCAATGTACCGAATGTACGTAAAATTTGAAGCAATGTACTATTTTAAAACCACAGTTTTAGAAAAGGTATTTGAGCCGCCAACCTGATATCAGACTGGCTGGTGTATTGCAAATCTGAACACTATCTGACTGTGAAATGCCTCCTAAGCAATGTACGACCAATGTACGTTATCATATTAAAAGCATCACCAGATGCTATCAACGGTTAAAGAGTTATTATAAAAATCAAATTTCTCCACATTTAGAGCCTGTTCAATTTTATTAGCAACTTGTGCCTACGTTATACGTTGCTATGTCTAAATTATTCGCCGTCCAACCTGTCATTTTACACTTTGACGGTTCAAAACGAATCATTTAGTGATGAACTAATGTGGTAACCGATTCTATCGCATTTAACAATTGAATTTATCCATGAAAAAGTTTCAATCGATAAAACACAGTATTAAAATGGGAAAATAGAAAAATTCCGGCTTTTGGGCGCCATATTGTGGCGTCCGAATTTTCTTTTCTTCAAAGCCCTTCGTATGGGGTATCAAAATAAGTGTGGCGGGCTCTGGCTGGGCCACCAACTGGGATTTTAATTTTAATAACACAAATATTATGTCCGTAAGGATTGAGGAGCCATTTTTTGTATCTTAATTAAATTAATATACTTATTTAGTGACTTCGAGACTCGGGCTGTACTGCAGTCTCTCCAACGGTGCCATATCGACTACCGGTACATAATATATTTCAATAAAACCACTCAATTTTCTGCTTCTTAACTTCGTTTTATTTAATACATAAAAATCAAGCGTGAATTCACAGACCTCCTAATCTTATATTGACAGCTGTCAGATCTACTTATTTTGGCGGGGCAGATGTTGCCAAATACATAACATTCGTCCCCTTTTTAAAGTCTTAATCCTACCCTATAGATCTAAACGGTCAGGAGCTTTTCTTATTCTAACAGATCTACGTACCACTGGCGAAGGAGACTCAAGATTTGAAGCCCCAGGATTATCACTGTGCCTATCCAAACTACTATCATGAAATTCTTCCTCTTCCCTATTATTTTCAAAATTTTCTCCACTAGTATTAGTGCCATTTGTGTTATCAAGGCCTAAAGTTCTGTCACCCTTTTCACTAGTCAAATACTGAGATGTAGAATCATGTCCTTGAGTCTCCTGCACCAGCTCAGGCACCACATCAAACTCATCTTTAGTATCTAAACTACCCGCACATGGTCTAAGAGAAGATGCATGAAAATGTTTATGAACTCCCTCAACTTTTACTAAATATCTAACTGCACTTAATCTCTTTAAAATTACTCCCTTAGCCCATCCTTTTCCTTTACTGAGTTCTTTACACCAAACCTTATCCCCTTCTTGAAATAGCATGCTTTTTATTTCATTTCCTTTACAAGTTTTTTTTGAAATAACATTATGAGGTTTCAATAAATCAAATTTAGTTCGGGGTCTTTGTTTGAACAGAATCTCATTTGGAGACATACCTGTTGCATTTGGAGTGTTTCTATAAGTGAATAAAAAATTTTGCAAAAGTACTTCTGCACTTAATTTAGAGTTTTCACTGCCCAATCTCCTTAAACATTTTTTTATGGTTTGCACAGTTCTCTCAGCCATCCCATTAGACTGTGGGTGGTAGGGTGGAGTTTTGACTGCTTCACATCCATTTACTTTTAAAAATTTTAGGAATTCCACAGAATTAAATGGAGGACCATTATCACTGGCTAATGTA
Source organism: Orthosia gothica (assembly GCA_949775005.1). NCBI lineage: Eukaryota > Metazoa > Arthropoda > Insecta > Lepidoptera > Noctuidae > Orthosia > Orthosia gothica. Next base: position 39,473,976 of record OX459037.1, read on the forward strand.
GCAGGTATACCAATAATAGCAAAAGTTTTACATAATTTTTCTACTACCTGAGGAGCATTGGTATTTTGCATAATGTGCACATCCAACCATTTTGATCGTGAATCTACAATCAGAAAATATGTAATAGAATTTATATAACAAAAATCAACATGTATTCTTTCAAAATTTCTTTCAGTTTTGATCCAAGGAGTCAGTGGGCATGCATTTGTAAAACATCTAGTTTCCTGACAAACCTCACAAGCCTGTACAAGTTTTTCAATGTCTAGGCCCAAATTTGGCCACCAGCAATATTCTCTCATTAGCATTTTTGATTGGACAACACCATGATGAGATTCATGAAACATTTTAAGGACTTTGGATCTTAATTTAAGTGGTATAATAACTCTACTACCCCATAATAAACACTTCTGTTCGACACACAATTCAGAACGCTTAGAAAAATAAGGTTTTAAGCTGTCATCACATACACTATTTGGCCAACCAGTTAATACATATTCAAACACTTTACATAAAATTGGATCTGTTCGAGTATAAAAAGCAATATCTTTAAAATCCACTGGAGGGTTTTCAGAGAAACTCAAAAAATTTACAGTATCACATACTTCAGCAACTTCCGCCAAAGGCAGACGTGATAAAGCATCTGCATTACCCAATAAAGTACCTTTCCTATAACTAATCTCATAAGTATATCCAGATAGAAGTAGAGCCCATCTTTGAAGTCTGGCATTTGCAGTCACAGGAATTCTTTTAAGAGGATCAAAAACAAATTTTAATGGTTGATGATCAGTAATCAAAATAAATTTACGGCCATACAAAAACTTATGAAACTTTTTTATTGCAAAAATTATAGCTAAAGCTTCCTTTTCCACTTGTGAGTAATTTCTTTGTGCACTATTTAAACTTCCAGATGCAAAACTTATGGGCTCTCCATCTATTTTGTGACTAAGTACTGCCCCAACTCCATACTCACTAGCATCTGTTGTTAAATATAATTCTTTTTTCACATCATAATGGACTAACAGCTGATTTTCAATCAATAATTGCTTACTATTTTTAAATGCCCTATCACATTCCTGAGACCACTTATAGAGAGTGTTGTTTTTCAATAATTTATGCAAGGGAGATAAGGTTTCTGACAACCGTGGCAAAAATTTACAATAATAATTTAAAAGTCCAAGATAAGCTTGTAATTGAGTTACCGTTTTAGGAGCTGGGGCTCTTATGATGGCTTCTACTTTATCTGACAAGGGTTTAATTCCTGTTTTATCAATGTGATGTCCTAAAAACTTAATCTCATTACAGAAAAATTGACATTTTTCCAAATTAACTTTGACATTATATGTTTCTAAACGTTCTAAAACCAGAGTTAAATGGTTATAACAGTCCAAAATACTATTTCCTTTTATCACAACATCATCTATAAAACATTTCACATTGTTCAACCCTTGTAAAATTTGATCCATAGCACATTGAAATACAGAAGGCCCACTAGATACACCAAATTGCAACCTAGTTGGTCTAAACAATCCTAGATGTGTATTAATAGTCATGTATTCCCGGGAACCCTCTTCTAATAACAATTGCTGGTATGCTCCTGTTAAATCTAGAACACAGAAAACACTACCCCCACTAAGAGCTGCAAAAATATCCTCTGGTATTGGCAAAGGATAGTGCTCGGTGTCCAACACTCGATTTAGTGTGACTTTGTAATCCACACAAATACGCAGCTTCTTGTCACCTCTCTGAGCCAATACTATTGGACTGGCCCAACTACTATGCCTTACTCTTTCAATAATTCCTGCTTTTTCTAGACTTAATAGCTCCTTTTCAACTTCCTCCTTCTTAGAATATGGAATAGTATACGCTTTATGAAAAGTAGGCTCAGCTCCTATTTTAAGTTTTAAACTGGCTTTTAAATTTAATATGTGAGATGCCCTATCCTTTTTAAAAACTTTATGAAATTTTGATTTAATCTTTTCCACAAATTTATCATTGCCCATGTCTAGCGAATTTACATGCCTTATCTCAAAATACTTTTGCCATTTAGGAAATATAACTCTTAACCAATTTCTTCCCACTAATGGAACAAAATATTTTTCACAATCAATGACAACCAAATACAATTCTTGTTTCAAATTACTACATGTAATTTTAAAAGATCCTAGAATATTCAGAAGTTCACCTGACACTGACTTTAACTTATAATTACACTTACTTAACACACTTTTTGCAAAATATTCCTCAAAATCTCTTTTGTGTATAACTGATTTACAGGCTCCAGTGTCCACTTGCATTTTAAAAACATGTCCACCTTTCAGTCATAATGGCATCCATGCAATGTCTTCACCATTAGACAGTTGTTGAATACTGCCTAGAATTACTTCACCCTCCTCAGTATCCTGTTTTTCAGTATGCTGCTCATCCATTTTCTTCAACATATTTTTCCCTCCAACAAAACGGTAATGACATTTTGTTGCAATGTGACCTGATCTGTTACAGTAAAAGCACACCCAATTTTTCTTGAAACATTTGTCCGACATATGCTTGCCACCACACCGGGTGCACTCTCCATTATTTAGGGCATTTGGTACATTGCCTCTAGTAACATCCCCGTTTCTCATTTGAAAACGTCCCTGCATTTGAAATGGAGAGCGTTTCTGTGCATGACCCTGCTGTTGGAGGATATGTACACTCACCTCCGGCTGATTGTTTCTTGTTTCGTTTTCAGCACTTTCGTATGCTATTGCTATCTTCACAGCTTCTTCAAAAGAAAGACTGTCACCAACTGTTAAGAGTTTCTTTATAAGTTGCTCTTGAGATAACCCACACACCAAACGATCTCTTAAAGCTTCGTTGAGAAAAGCACCAAAATTACATGTGGCAGCTTTTCTTTTGATTTCCACCACAAAATTGTTTACGCTTTGCTCTTCTTTTTGTTTACATTTGTAAAACTCATACCGGCCAGCTACAGCAGACTTCTTAACCACATAATGTCGAGTCAGGGCCTCGATCAGTTCCGCATAGGTTTTCGCAGCTGGTGAGTCTGGAGACACTAAATTTTTCAATACGTTGTATGTTTCTGGCCCAATAAGGGTAATAAGCATGGGCACCTTCATGGTTTCTTTCACTTGGTTTACAATGAAAAACTGTTCCATCCGCTCACTATAATCTTTGAAATCTTGCTTCTCTGCATTAAAATGTTCGATGCTACCAATTAACGCCATATTAATCCTCGTCGCCAATAATATATTTCAATAAAACCACTCAATTTTCTGCTTCTTAACTTCGTTTTATTTAATACATAAAAATCAAGCGTGAATTCACAGACCTCCTAATCTTATATTGACAGCTGTCAGATCTACTTATTTTGGCGGGGCAGATGTTGCCAAATACATAACAGTACATTGAGGTGTTGAAGTGTTTGTACAGAAACGCCACCATGTCAGTCCGTCTTCAGGATCAGACCTCGAAACCAATATTTCTCCAGCGTGGCGTGAGACAGGGAGATGTCATTTCTCCGAAACTGTTCACTGCTGCGCTGGAGGATGTATTCAAGTTTCTGGACTGGAGGGGCCTAGGCATCAATGTTAATGGCGAGTACATCACTCACCTTCGGTTTGCCGACGACATAGTGGTCATGGCTGAGACCATGGCGAGCCTCAATACAATGCTCGATGACCTCAGTAGAGCATCCGAAAGAGTGGGTCTGAAAATGAAAATGGACAAAACCAAGGTGATGTTGAATGCCCATGTTACACCCACTCCTATCAAGGTTGGAGACTCTACACTCGAAGTTGTGGACGACTAAGTCTACCTGGGACAAACGATCCAGTTGGGTAGGGCCAACTTCGAGAGAGAGATCAACCGTCGAATCCGACTCGGCTGGGCAATGTTCGGGAAGTTGCGCGGTGTCTTCTCGTCCAACTTACCACAGTGTCTCAAGACAAAAGTCTATGACCAGTATGTGTTGCCAGTGATGACATATGGCTCTGAGACGTGGTCGCTTACAATGGGCCTCATCAGAAAGCTTACAGTCACTCAAAGGGCAATGGAGAGGGCTATGCTCGGCGTTTCCTTGCGTGATCGAATCAGAAATGTAGAGATCCGTAAGAGAACCAATTTTACCGACATAGCTCGAAGAATTGCCAAACTTAAGTGGCAGTGAGCAGGGCACATTGCTCGCAGAACGGATGGCCGATGGGGCAGAAAGGTTCTGGAGTGGCGACCGCGAACCGGAAGACGTTGCGTTGGAAGGCCTCCCACCAGGTAGACCGATGACCTGGTGAAGGTTGCGGGGATCCGCTGGTTGCGAGACGCACGGGACCGGTCAATGTGGCGACGCTTGGGGGAGGCCTATGTCCAGCAGTGGACGTCTTTCGGCTGATATGATGATGATGATGACTTATTTAGTAGTAAGTTTAAAAATTTTGTAGGTTCTATCCTCGATTTTGTAGTATAATACTTCAAAAGTTATAAAGACATAAAGGTGGCTCCTCAATCTAAATGTTTGGATTGAGGAGCCACCTCAGAACTAGGAACATCATCGATTAATATTTATCATAATTTGGTATGATTTTGTAGTATTTGAGAGTATTTAGTACACAAATATCTGAGCTCGGTTGCATTAAAATTAAATAAGTTATCATACATTATATGTGGCTCCTCAGACCATACATACGACACGTCATTTTTCAAAGAAGCAGTAGTTCAATTAATGCGCAATTTCTTCGTCACTTAGTAGTAAGTAGTTAGTAGTTTAGTTTTATTATTATTTTATTTAGTTTAGTTCATTTTTTATTTTTTTCTTTTCATTGTCGTGAAATATGGATCGACCGATGAAGGCAAATCATGTACATTTTTGAGATTGTCGCTATACTTAATGAAAGCTTCTTTTTGTTCTTTTAATGGAACCAAACTTTGTTTTCCTCCTCTCTTCTTCATTTTTAATTTTATTTAGTTCAGTGCACTTAGAATAAAACGCACCCACGATACAGGCAAATTTCCTAGAATGGCCAACGTTTTTTACAGAAAAATAAATATCACAATGAAAGTAATGACTGATCTTTAATTGATTATAAGTACATATTTTTTTTAAGAAAGGTTAAATAATAACTTAAAATAAATTGACATTATGCATATTCATTTAGATTCATCTTCACTACGTTATTAATAAATATACATTCATAAAAAAACATAATAAGTATACAAAAATAATAACAAATATCATGCTGTGCAGTTGGAGGATACACATTCGCGAGCTGGATGACCAGAACCAGACGTATGCTCCAACTGATCAGCATGATTTTCTTCTTGTTTACGTCTTTTTAGTTCGATCTTAAGCAGTTGTGTTTTTGATTTTTTAAATTAACTATTTTTAATTGTTACTTATTAGTTAAAATTGTTTTTCGGATTAGATATATTTAAACATAAAAGTATTATATATTATAGATACACCACAAGAAGGGCTTGGAAGAAAAACATATTTGGGACAACAATATGGCGGCAACAATCAGCATTTTTCTATGTTCCAATTTTAATGTTTCCAGTGCAGTAACACTCGCAAGGTTAAGACGAATCGATTGACGTAAGAATAATCAAAATCGGCCAACGCGTTTGGTCTCTAGAACGCCACTAGGTAAAAACATACATACACACATAGACTGATAAACACGTTACCCTCCATCGGCAGTGGCGTAAAAATAAAAATAAAAGCAAAAATAAAATAACTATGGGTTTAGTCGATTAAATTTGTTTCATTGTTAAATTCAATTGTTAAATAAAATCGAATCGGTTACCACATTAGTTCATCACTAAATGATTAGTTTTTGAGCTGTCAAAGTGTAAAATGACAGGTTGGACGGCGAGTAATTTAGCAACGTATAACGCAGGCACAAGTTGCTAATAAAATTGAACAGGCTCTTAATGTGGAGAAAGAACAATGGCAGGTGTCCATACATTTTTTTAGCTGAGATTAAATTCCTACGTCTTTAAATGAAAAATATCTGGTTTAACTCAGGGTGATGTTCTGAATTAGTTTGTGCAAGAATTTTTGTTCGAGAATGTCGAGAATAATAGATATTCAGTCATAAACTTTTATAGGTTATGTCTGGTTAACTTTGAATAATGTGTTTAATAGGTAATATTATTCAATTCGTGGAAGTAAAAGGGGAATATCGCATTCGCTTTTCCCTTACCTAGTTATTTCAGCATGAAATGTATAATATACTCTTTGGAAAGAGTATATTTATTTAAACTAAGCGACTTTGACGTTTATCAAAAGGTCGTCGTCCTTGTCAACAACCAAGCTATATTTTTTAAACTTGGATACTAGTCTTTTTGCCAATCATTAATTAAAAGTAATTCATTTATTTCTACTGCACTACAATATTCTTACCTACCTGCGAGGAACATCTATACTTAGACATAAACTGTATTGTTAACTCATTTACTGCAATAAATACATTAATTATATTATTAATTAATATAGTTACTACTTGTCACTTGGCAGATAAAATATATAATGGCAACACTAAGCTAAAGAAATTAACTAAAAAATCAAATAACTTTTTATTTATTACGTTTTTTTTTTATCCGTTTTGAACCAGCCCAATAATATATTTAAAAAATGTAGACAATTAATAGAACGTGTTTCGTATATAACTCACTTTCAGACGCTCAAATTTAAGTCAGCTAAAATCTCGCCATTGTTCTTTGATTTTTATAATAACTCTTTAACCGTTGATAGCATCTGGTGATGCTTTTAATATGATAACGTACATTGGTCGTACATTGCTACGGTAGGCATTTGACAGTCAGATAGTGTTCAGATTTGCAATACACCAGCCAGTCTGATATCAGGTTGGCGGCTCAATTTTCTAAAACTGTGGTTTTAAAATAGTACATTGCTTCAAATTTTACGTGCATTCAGTACATTGCTCGTACATTGCTCTCACGCATATCGTATGGCCAATATGGACATTTGTTCACACAAGAAATGTGGCGAAATTTTATTTTTATAATTACTGTTTAACCGTTGATAGCATCTGGTTATTCTTTTAATATGATAACGAACATTGGTCGTACATTGCTACGGTAGGCATTTCACAATCAGCCAGTTGGTAATTTATTCAGATTTTGAATATACCCCCGCCATTCCAACATCAGGTTGGCGGCTCAAATATCTTTTCAAAAACTGTGGTTTTAAAATAGTACATTGCTTCAAATTTTACGTACATTCGGTACAGTGCTCGTACATTTCTCTCACGCATATCGTATGGCCAATATGGACATTTGTTCACACAAGAAATTCCTTTAGTTTAGACATAGCAACGTATTACGTAGACACAACTTGTTGCTAATAATATTGAACAGGCTCTAAATGTGGAGAAATTTTATTTTTATAATAACTCTTTAACCGTTGATAGCATCTGGTTATGCTTTTAATATGATAATGTACATTGGTCGTACATTGCTACGGTAGGCATTTCACACTCAGATAGTAGGTAATTTGTTCAGATTTTAAATACACCCGCCATTCTGATATCAGGGTGGCGACTCAAATACTTTTTCAAAAAACTGTGGTTTTAAAATAGTACATTGCTTCAAATTTTACGTACATTCGGTACATTGCTCGTACATTGCTCTCACGCATATAGCATGACCATTTGTAGTCATACACCCGCCATTCTGATGCACACGGTCGCTTTATCTTCTGTAGGAGTAGTAATTTTTGTATACATTTGGGCAGAATTCACTAAGTTTTTAATAGGGAAATCTTGAAATGAAAATTTAACACCGTGACTACCGCCACCCCACCAATGGCATGGTATATCTCGTAAACTGCTGGAGTACTAGTTGTGAATTCTGGGTATCAATTTTATCTTGCAGGGTAGTAATTTTGTGTCCGTTTCAATGGCGCGGCCACGGCGTTTTTTTTTAAAAATAACTATTCCAAGATTATGTAAAAATTTGTAGAAGATGATTCCCAAAACCATAAATTTGTCAAAGTTATGGTTAAAAAGTTATAAGGGTTTTAACGTGGCCGCGCCATTGAAACGCGGCGAACCGCGCGGCCACGGAGATCTTTAAAACTGAGCGTTGCAGAGACCTGAAATTTAGGTTAAATAACAGATTGAATTTGTAAAAAATTTGTAAAAATATACAAAAAATTCCTAGGTTTATATTTTAGGAGCTGTAAGACGAAAACCCCATGGCCGCGCCATTGAAACGGTGAAAAACACGTTATCGCCGATATCTCGCTGAAAAAGCATCGCAGAGGTCTGAAGTTTGTTGTAAAACCTAGATTTGAATTTGTCAAATTATGTAAAAATACACAAATAAATCCTAGGTTCATATTTTACGAGCTGTAAGACTAAAACTCCATGGCCGCGCCATTGAAACGGTGAAAAAACACATTATCACTGATATCTCGCTGAAAAAGCATCGCAGAGGTCTGAAGTTTTTTGTAAAACCTAGATTTGAATTTGTCAAATTATGTAAAAATACACAAAAAAAACCTAGGTTCATATTTTACGAGCTGAAAGACTAAAACCCCATGGCCGCGCCATTGAAACGGTGAAAAATTACATAATCATCGATATCTCGCTGAAAAAGCATCGCAGAGGTCTGAAGTTTTTTGTAAAACCTAGATTTGAATTTGTCAAATTATGTAAAAATACACAAAAAAATCCTAGGTTCATATTTTACGAGCTGTAAGACTAAAACTCCATGGCCGCGCCATTGAAACGGTGAAAAAATACATTATCACCGATATCTCGCTGAAAAAGCATCGCAGAGGTCTGAAGTTTTTTGTAAAACCTAGATTTGAATTTGTCAAATTATGTAAAAATAAACAAAAAAATCCTAGGTTTATATTTTACGAGCTGTAAGACTAAAACCCCATGGCCGCGCCATTGAAACGGTGAAAAAATACATTATCACCGATATCTCGCTGAAAAAGCATCGCAGAGGTCTGAAGTTTTTTGTAAAACCTAGATTTGAATTTGTCAAAATATTTAAAAATACATAAAAAAATCCTAGGTTTATATTTCAGGATTTGTAGTACAGTAACACGTAGAAATTAGTTATGATTATCTATCGAAGAAAGTAAGGATTAGCGAGATCTCTTTTTGTAAATACCACTTATTAACATGTAGAATTACCGTTAATAGGCAAAAAGTATTATTTTTTTCATAATATAAAGACTTTAATACGTTTTGAATGTTTCGATAGGGTGACCATGGCTTATCATTTACAGAAAACTTTCCACCTGTAAGTATTACAAATTATATTTCAAGGATTCTAAATTAAATTAAAATGAAACGTTATGATACAAAAACATATAATTTCTTCTTTAAAATCACATAAACCACTGATTGTTTACGTACACTAAGATATAGGTACTTATCATTTCTTTCAAAATCACAAAACATAGATTGTTTACTTACACTAAGATATAGGTACATACTTATCATTTCTTTCAAAATTACAAATCACAGAGTGTTTACCTATTTACGCTAAGATATAGGTACTTATCATTTCTTTCAAAATTACAAATCACAAATTGTTTACTTACACTAAGATGTAGGTACTTATCATTTGATTTGTGATTTTGAAAGAAATGATAAGTATGTACCTATATCTTAGTGTAAGTAAACAATCTGTGAATTTCTGATTATGAAATAAATGATAAGTACCTACATCTTAGTGTAAGTAAACACTCTGTGATTTGTAATTTTGAAAGAAATGATAAGTATGTACCTATATCTTAGCGTAAATAGGTAAACACTCTGTGATTTGTAATTTTGAAAGAAATGATAAGTATGTACCTATATCTTAGTGTAAGTAAACAATCTATGTTTTGTGATTTTGAAAGAAATGATAAGTACCTATATCTTAGTGTACGTAAACAATCAGTGGTTTATGTGATTTTAAAGAAGAAATTATATGTTTTTGTATCATAACGTTTCATTTTAATTTAATTTAGAATCCTTGAAATATAATTTGTAATACTTACAGGTGGAAAGTTTTCTGTAAATGATAAGCCATGGTCACCCTATCGAAACATTCAAAACGTATTAAAGTCTTTATATTATGAAAAAAATAATACTTTTTGCCTATTAACGGTAATTCTACATGTTAATAAGTGGTATTTACAAAAAGAGATCTCGCTAATCCTTACTTTCTTCGATAGATAATCGTATCTAATTTCTACGTGTTACCGTACTACAAATCCTGAAATATAAACCTAGGATTTTTTTATGTATTTTTAAATATTTTGACAAATTCAAATCTAGGTTTTACAAAAAACTTCAGACCTCTGCGATGCTTTTTCAGCGAGATATCGGTGATAATGTATTTTTTCACCGTTTCAATGGCGCGGCCATGGAGTTTTAGTCTTACAGCTCGTAAAATATGAACCTAGCATTTTTTTGTGTATTTTTACATAATTTGACAAATGCAAATCTAGGTTTTACAAAAAACTTCAGACCTCTGCGATGCTTTTTCAGCGAGATATCGATGATTATGTATTTTTTCACCGTTTCAATGGCGCGGCCATGGGGTTTTAGTCTTACAGCTCGTAAAATATGAACCTAGGTTTTTTTTGTGTATTTTTACATAATTTGACAAATTCAAATCTAGGTTTTACAAAAACTTCAGACCTCTGCGATGCTTTTTCAGCGAGATATCGGCGATAACGTGTTTTTCACCGTTTCAATGGCGCGGCCATGGGGTTTTCGTCTTACAGCTCCTAAAATATAAACCTAGGAATTTTTTGTATATTTTTACAAATTTTTAACAAATTCAATCTGTTATTTAACCTAAATTTCATGTCTCTGCAACGCTGTTTTAAAGATCTCCGTGGCCGCGCGGTTCGCCGCGTTTCAATGGCGCGGCCACGTTAAAACCCTTATAACTTTTTAACCATAACTTTGACAAATTTATGGTTTTGGGAATCATCTTCTACAAATTTTTACATAATCTTGGAATAGTTATTTTTAAAAAAAAACGCCGTGGCCGCGCCATTGAAACGGACACGTAATTTTCTATGTAGGTTTGAGGAAAGTCGCAAGCTCCTCCAACTTGGAATCAACATTCTAAGTCGTGGTCCTGCTGAACGAACGAGCGAAAGTTATCATCGTTGATTTCTCGATAAATAAAAATGATTCAGTTCTGTTTTTTTTACGAAATGGATCACATTTAGGGGTACCTAGTAATTATTTGTATACTTAGAATAGCTGTAGCATGCCCCTGTTTTCGGCGCTCATGGTGGTCCTGCTGAATGGAGCGTGACTACCGCAGGACCACCTTCAAAGTCGATTTTCTCGAAAACTACTAAGGTACCAATTTTGTTGTTCGGGTACTAATTGGTACCAATTGAGTAGTAATTATGTACCAAATATGGAAGCGGTTGCTGTCGGGGTCCTGCGGTAGTCACGGACATTACATTATCTGCCTTTATGCGAATCTGTCCTGCTAATCTGGAATTTTGCTATTCCGGGATTTTGCTTATCTGTCCTTCTGCTGCAGAGGGGATGCGCCCTCTAGTGTGGAGATGATGTGAGCGACGGAGTTGTTGCTAGAGCTCGCTGAAGATTACGCCCGCCGATCAGCGAACAAGCTGCTTCTCAGTTTCATAGAATAAGGGTGAGTATGTATACTACCAGGCACCAAGTATATGTATGGTATACATATGGTGGCGGTAGTACCTACCGCGCATTATTTAAGTGATAATGTTAGCGATAGGTATTAAGTTCAATTAATCCTTTTAGGTACCTACCTACTTACGAACAGGGTTGTCACTTTTTGGTAACAATCGGGACAAACGGACTATCATCTCGTCAGAGATCCGACTTCGGTCAAATTTAATCTAGGTACCTATTGTATTTTTTTTCCATGCTAGATCCTGAAGTTCTAGTAGTATAAATAGTAAAGCCCACTTGGTTGAAAAACTTCCGTTTAAGGGCGGTTACACTACATCCGAGCAGAGTCCGTTATTGAGTTCTATCCGAATTGAAAAATGTTCGGACGAACCTCGAATGTATCCTACAAGTAGGTATTCTAACTAAGGCTACTTCGGAACCGAAATTACTCGGAATTTGATAGGATGTAGTGCGGACAGCCCTTATTAACCTGGTTGCATAAACATGTTGCTGTCAACATTGGTGCGATCACGCCATGTTGAAGAGTTGCCGCGCTCTGCGAGCGAAAACATCTTGATGTTGAAAAACTTAAGCAACTGTTGTGCAACAAACGTTTACAATGAATACGGGGTTTAAGACTTCATGCAAGTGGGCCTAAGAGTAAGACCCATATTAGGTTCTATAGTGAAGTACGAATAATAATTACGAGTGACTTACGAACCACTACGTAGGTTTAGACAATATTACCGTAACGTAGGTATATTATTTATATCAATACCTATTGCTATTATTTATACTGGAATCAGACCTTGGATAGGGTCTTACTAATAGCCAGCTTAACAGACACCAGTGCGATTGCAGGACCACATCGCGAGATTGTTTGATATTTGAAGGCAGCATTAACTAAGTACCATTAACCTCCAGTTTCCCAGCTCAAAATTATCGGCGAATTAATGTGACAAATTGTCAAGCACCCGTTTCTGCTGTGATTGGTTGAATGAATTTTCAACAGCCAATCACAGCAGATAACGCGTGCTTGACAATTTGTCACATTAATTCGCCGATAATTTTGAGCTGGGAAACTGAGGGTTAGTCATGTAGAATCAAATCATCTTTACATAGTAGGTAGGCTTTAAGTTAAGCCCGATTCTTTAGTAACCAAGGAATGTTTTATCTGCATTTACCAACAAAGGTTTGGTGTTTTATGTAATAACGATGGCAGATATAAAATAGGAAACGACAATAAAACTAATTCCAGTGAAGTGGTTTAGACCTATTTGATGGTAATGTATATTACATGACAAAAAAAAAATATATCATTACATGTACTTCTAAAAATATCAACAGAGATGTTCACTAAACACCAGATGTGCTGCTCGCACGCCACAGCGTGCACACAGCGGATGAAACGCTCAGTGACATAAACACAGACAAAAAGTCAATATTTTATTTACACATTTGTTTTATTCTGACATACAACTTTGTATATCTCCAGTTTGTTCAAGACCGATTACTTAGTCTAAAAAATTAATTTCATCCCTAATCAATGGAAGAAACATCTAATTTGTATAAAATACATGATTCTGATTGCTCGATCCTTTACCAAATTAAAGTACAAAACTACATTTCTGCAATGAGATCCAGATCGATTACTGACAGTGACAGATGAGGCGACTACTACACGTACACACGACAAACACACGCGCGTTTCCGCGCTTCACTCACACGTAACACGACTCAGACGACTCGCCGGCGTACAGGGACATAGTTACAAATTTATAAGCTCTGTAATTATATTTACTCATCATTTCTAGAGAGTACGTAAGGTAAAATTTCGAGACAAATGTCATAAACGAATCTAATCAATCTGCAATAATACTCAGTGAATCTATAATCCATACTATATTATAATAAATTTACGCTAGAGCCATACGAACGGCTATATCGCAACTGACAGTATTTTACCCTTAAAAATCTTCTTAAAATGTTATCAATTACTTCCTTAAATTAATTATGTGGAATGAAATGACGTGCCCCCAGCGCGGCGAGGCGAGAAGCGCAGGGGACACTCATGACCGGTGACTTAACCTGCGGACAACAAGCTACGTTTTACAAAAGTTGGCAGCTCTAAACTAGCACGGCAAAATTAGTAACAGTTCAATTAAAAATCACAAAAAGAAACATTTATGTTGAATTAAAAGGTCTCCTAGACAAAATTCGACGCAGGTATGTGATCAGCGTTAGAAAATGAATAGTATATGATCAGCTCTAGCGTAATGTCGTGCTCACCTCACTATTGGACTGAGATGACTATCGGCAGGTACAGTTAATAGGGCTGGTGCCTCTGGTTGGCGCGGCCGCCGCCGCCGCCGCCGCCGCGCTGCTTGCCACCTTGGTACCCGGCTGTAACGTCACCTGTTTGTAACGCTAAACGCTATTTATTTGGTTCTAGATTATTTGTCAAGCTGTTGGTCAGGGAAAAATTGTTATTATTTGTTATTACTATTTTATTAACCTCGCATGCAATGATACACAGACGCAACAGTACTTCATTTGAAATAGCTAAATTAGTCAATACATTTACACAAATGCTAGCTTAGATGCAAGACACGTGAGGCGCCCCGGTCGCACGACACCTACACGGGCCTATTTTAGAAGAAACGTGCCGATAGATAAGAGCGGATGCACCTCTGGATAGCCAATCGATAATACTTTGTTTTATTATCCGGATAGCTGGGTGCTAACTACCCAGATCGATTTTACAAATAACAGAATTTACATTAGGATACAGACACTCATCCAGAGGTGGTGGCCATAAACGTTTTAGAAAATGATTATTAAAGTAAATTTTGCCAGTGATGAATGAGGTTTATTGCTTTTGTCCGCAGTTTCGAGGGATCTTAGCAAGCAAAAGATAGCGAGTTAAGTGTCATGCGAGCCACCAGCGCTCCCCGCCGGCGTCTCCCGCCTCACGACACACGTCACACTATCACTACCACTAGCACTAGAGCGCTAGAGCGCACGCGACCGGCCCGAGCCAGCCGCGGGCGCCCGCGAATCATGCTTCCTCCACGCTCTTGCAGAATATTGAGAACTAACAGCGGCTGTAATCCAGAATTGATAAACTGACGCAACAACACGAGTTTCCGAGTTCAACTGCGGCGAGATGACAGTGCGCGAACGTGGAATATCAGTCGTCGGTCGAACAGGAAGGAGGAATAAAGTCTCGTCGAGGCTAGCCAGACCTAGGAGTGTATACTAAGACTGCTCGTGAACTATGAATTGAATTGCCCAAATGTGAAATATCCATACATTTTTGGGATGATCACGTGACATTTAGCTTGCCTCGCATCGTTTAGAGCGGCCTACCACCTAGCACCTACCACCTAGCACCTAGGCTCCACCAGAGCATGGAGGCAGCGCTGTGTACCTTTGCCGCGCGGAGCCGCGCGCGCGCCGTACCCGCCCTCGTACCCTCCGTACCCGCCGTAGTCTGCCCGCAACACAAAACATTAGTCCGCCGCCCCCGCGCCCGCCGCCACCGCTCCGCCCGGCGCGCCGCCGCGCGGGCGAGTGGCCGGAACGGTGGGCGTCGCGGAGACTGGTTGACGTATTCTAGTTATACTACGGTTACACGCCGCCCGGCCCCGCCCCTCCCCGAGGGGTTCCGGCCGGGCGAATATCTCAGGAAGGGTAGCTCGTAAATCGTCTCGCGCTACATATGTGGGGGAGGCTGATAGGAATCAGTTCGTGTTGCTGGGCACTAGAGACAAACGGGAAACTATCCGTTGCAGCGTTTCAAGAATACAATATCTAGAATGATCGACAGACGAAGGCCTTTTACCTAACTGAACGTCCCTATTGCATGGCAGAAACTTTTTACCTACATAAACGAGACGATTTAAGATCTACCCAGAGGTGCCCGCAGCACACGAGACGTGTCTCGGTGGTGCGAGCGCGTTGTGAGGCGACGCGTGCACAACCACCGCATCGCGAACCATGTACTAGTTTGTTTGTCCAAAGGGAATTCAGAATTCTCAAGTTATACTTGTATTATTTCAATATCTTTATTAATAAACCTTCATAATTATGGTTTTTCATAGTAAAGACATGTTGTAATGCATGCAATTAGTAAAAAATATTTTGATAAGTGTAAAGTATGAAGCGTGTGGTGAGTCAGAAAGGGCAGGGAAGTGGACTAGGGTTACATATGGAAACACATTGAGAATTTTTGTAACAGTGCTTTATTCAAAAGCTTCATCATATCTTTATCACTTTCACAATGTCTCTCCATATTTACCCCATTTCCCAGATGTAGCATGTGGCGAGAGCGTCGAACGGTAAAAATTATTACCAAAAAAAAAGTAAAGAAACTCGAGCAACATTGCTACATATGTCAAAAGTGGTATTACAAACGAACGCTTATAAACATAAGGCAGGTAACATACATATGTACAGAATATAGTTTATACCCGTTGAAACAATGATAAAGAGCGATAGCCGAATGGGCAACTGCACTACGATCTACGCACGAGAGTACGCGAAGCGGCTCCTCGTGGGAAATAAACAAAATATGCAACTTAATATGATTTTAGCAAAGTTATATGAGATGATTAATCCTAGTTTTTCAAAATTTTGACAGAGCTGCGATTATATTCAGATTATACACTGTCGCCTCGACAACATTCACTACACATTATCTCGATAGAACATTAAATATATAGAAAAATAAATATTTTCCTACACACTAAATTAAATACCTAAGCTTCGCGTGATGTCGATCTCCTCGTAAAATAAACGTTCACTATAATGTAAATAGGCAAATCTCGAGGACGGAGTCGCGCCTCGCTCGCAACGCTAACCTAGCGCCTTATCTACTACTCCACATCGTATCCTAGGATCAGGTAACATCAGTCGAGGTAATGTGTCGGTGAGCGGGCTAGCGGGGGCTCGCCACAATACTAGTATTGCTTGCCGCGTTTACCGTAATTGGGATATCCGGAGTAATCGTAACCACCGTAGCCCCCGTAGCCGTCGTATCCGTAGCCGCCGTAGCCGTATCCGTCGTAGCCGCCGCCGTAGCCTCCCTGTCCGTAGCCGTAGCCGCCATAGCCGCCGTTGCCCCAGGCGCCCTGGCCGCCGTAGCCGCCGCGCCCGCGCCCGCCGCGCAGGCCGCGGCCGCCGCGTCCTCCGCGGCCGCCCATGCCCCCGGGACCGTCCGGCTTGGGAGTCGCGCGCTTCACGTCCACCTGGAGAACATAATGTTGCTTGTACCACTCAAAACATTCATATCCACTACTTCATTTGCCTGCAAAGGCATCTAGCTTCTTAGTATATAAATACTGACCTCCTTGCCGGCGATTGTCTGCTTGGGTGTCTTGAGCAGCTCATTGACCACCTGCTCAGATTCGAATGTAATGAAGCAGAATCCTTTCCTCTGATTCTTAGTTTTGTCGAAAGGCATCTCGACTTCAATGATCTGTAAAAAAAAGTCCTCTTAGTTTTTGAAAATTTGCAACACTACCATAATAATTACTATAGTAATTATTATCAGTGGCCCGGTTTCCTCTTCAGTAAATGTCAAGAAGAAGTAATCTCACCAAATCCGGATTTGTCATCACATTATTCCTAATTAACTTGTCGAAAAATAAAGCAAAGTGAACTTACGGTTCCAAAATTACTAAAGAAGTTCTTGATTTCATCATCAGATATTTCACTGCTGAGCCCGCCAACAAATATCTTTCCATGTCTCGCCTTTGCCTTCTTAGGATCCACTTTTTTGTTGTTAATTGTGTGCTCTCCGGCAGCCATCACTTTATCGATGGAGTCTGGTGCCTTGAATACGATGAAGGCAAATCCTCTGGATCGGCCGGTATTTGGATCAGTCTTGACATTGATGCTTTCAATCTCGCCATAGGCGCTGAAGTGGTCACGTAATTCCTCTGTGAAAGTAAAAAGGATAAAATTATAACACTTGAAAGTATCTAAGCCTTATAAAATAGAAATCAAGGCAAATCTCAGAAATGTGGGTAAAAGCTTTCTTCAATGCTTAGTCAGAAGCAGAACTGAATAAAGTCATCATGATAAAAGACAAGGTCAATTGGTCCAGGCAGTAACAACAAGCCAGTTAATGATAAGACCAATACCTATAAATAATACTATAGGTACAACTAACAGGAAAATAACAATCAAACTACACTTACTGTCTGTAGTCTCCCAGCTCAGGCCTCCAACAAAAAGTTTTCTGTGGACATTGTAAAATGAAAGATTAAAACATGAAGAAATAGACAGTTTAGACTTGTGTCTCGATTTAGAAACTGACTTAAAAATTACAATTTATTGATTAACACTATGCAGTACTTGTTTACAGTACTTTACAGCTACTATTTTTTCAAAACAAACTCCAAGCACTGCAGCAAATCAAATTGACAACCTGTAAGTTACAAAAGTAAAGTCTGGAAATTTACATTATCAATCAGGACAACGAAATATGAAACAAGATGTTACAGTCATATCGCAAGATTTGAAATTGGCAAAGGTGATCCAACAAGGTGCCCAAAGTTAAGTGGCCGATACAACTAGTCAGTTTGGTCAGTTTTACTTTAGTGTGAGCCCAGGCGATATATACCATGACGTCCTTCGGCGGCAGCTGCGGCGGCGGCGCAGGCTCACACCTGCAGAGAGACACAGCGTTAGTAGCGCCCCAAACTGACCAACGCGCCGCGCCGCGAGGGCGACGACCCCACACCGACGCACTCGGCGCTACCGATTTAAAATCTTGCAACTACCTACGTACGCTTTACCGCTAGCTTTGGAACCGCTCAACACCGGCATTCACGAACCACAAATAGCTAACAAAGAAACCAAACGAAAAATCGATAATTGAACCGAGCCGGTGTCGGGTGCAAAAGAGACGCGCAATTAAGACGCCATTTTACTTCATGCGGCTCGGAGATAATCTAAATTTTTATAAGCCTGGAAATGTTCTGAAATAAAAACTAAGACTTCAGGGTTTGAACTTAATTCGTAGAGAACGCACTGTAAAGATGAAAACGTGAAATTTTGAAAAGATCTAAACGATTAAAGTAGATTAAGCGTTTCGCCGATCAAGATAATGGCAGAACGCCGCCATTGTGGCGAGCGCAGATAGAAACTGCAAAAGTTACCAAAATGGATATCCATGAAAGTCTGAATGATTAAAATATGATTACGCTTAGAATAAAGAAGTTACAAAATGCTTACAAAGTATGAAACAAAACCAACTTTACCTGTCATCATCGCGTCCAGGGGCTTCGGCACTGTTGTGTTCTTGTGTATCTCCGCCACCATTTTCTGCATTTCCATTAAGTTGATTATCAGTAACGTCTTGTGCAAAGTTGTCGTTATTGGCCATGATGACTGACTTATGTTTAGGCTAAAATTAATAATAAACTTAAACCTAAGGTCCAAACGCGACCTTTAACTCCGAATGCCAAATGCAGAAGACCGAAAGGAAATGCGTGATGAGTCGGCGCGAAACAGTCGTTATGTTGGTTACCTGTTAACAGACGCGGTTTTTTTTGCAAACAATTCATCCCCTCCTTAGAAAACTACCAATCAGAAGACAGTAATGGAAAGAGGTCAATGGCGTCTATCCCGTTAGTGAAAAGGACAGCAGTACGTCTATCATGAGACAGAAAAGGACAAAGCATTCATGAATCGATCGGTAAGCATAGTACCAACATTCAGCCAGAAAGCTTGCCGCGTTTTTTTTTATTATCGGTTTTACTGATGTAAGCCACGGCACACTACTGTACACCATAGAAAAAAAAAATGGGCGGGACAAAACTGTCTATGAAAAGTTTATTAAAACTGTAATTTTATTTATTTGATGAGTTGCAAAGGCCCTGGCCAAAATATCGAATGGCTGCAAATACTGAACTGAACATAAACAGATCCTACTCACCTACCAACAGATCTGATTATTATTTTTTCTCTATAGAGTATAATTATTTTTACATACAACATTAATTGCCACCTTAGTTGAGTAGATAAGTCTGTTCTACAAAATATTTATATTACATTTACAATAACTAAACTATAAGAAAACATGGACTTACTTTATTTTAACAGTTACTTTACAATTTAAAAGATCTCAAATCATCATCAATCATGTGTGTTTACTTAACATTATTCTAATGATTTTCTGTAAGTAAATCTACGGTTTAATATTTGAAGAGCTGCCTTAGTTAAGTGAATCATGTTATTTAAGTATACCAACTGAAAATTCGAAGAAGCTCAACGCAAGAATTAACTGCCCGCGAAAGCTTGTTAAAGTAAATAAAGCTCTCTTGAGAATAGAAATAGTACGTAGGACAATTCAATTTGGGGCAGTGTCCAATTAAACTATTTGACTAAATTGAATTTATGTGGGTCCTGTGTACACTGAGGCCTAATAAGGCCTTTTAGTAAGAAATTTAAATAGAGCATGGGCAATTGGGCAACTATTGTGAAAGAAAGTCCATAGGTCTCCTCAAAATAATATTCAAGATAAAATAAAGCATTTTAAAGCGTCGTTTTTTTTCTGTTAGATTTAGGCTTAACACTCGTGAATTTTATTCGCGCGAATTATTCAGTACTATTTGTTTGAGCGCGATTTTTTTTCCGCAATGCTTGCAGCTTCATACAATTCCATAGGTCACAGAATGGGCGGAAAAAATTCGCGCGAATAAAAATCGCAGTGCGTGTTATGCCTTATAGTTATAACAAAGATGTGCTAATGAGAATGTGAACTGCCATTTTTTCACAATAGGTGGCGCATCTTCGCTATGGCCATTGAAAGCTGTCAAATCCATACATTTTGTAATTTAAATTTTCTCGAAATATGCCTCTGTTTGCTGTACCAGAATGTACCAACCCCGATTTTCCCATAATGCCCAAAGATACAACGCTAAAACATACTGGGCAAGGGCTATACATATTTATGGGTTATGTTTTGTACCTGTCAAAGTAACTGTGATTGCTTGGTAATCTTCGCTGTTATAGTGGAGCTATAATCGTTTCGATAAAGTTCTACAGCAGGAATGTCATTTGCTTGGCCTTCAGGAGCTTGAGGGCTTTGATTGCCGAAAAAAAAAAATACGGTTTACGTAAAGAATACCAACTAAAGTAATTTTCTCTCATTTTTTGTATTTTTTTCTACCATAAGTCAAGTAAGAATTAACTAACTCGTTACAGTAAAAAAATATCCAAACCGCATATCACCGATGAAAAATATTTTAGTGTATAAAAGTAAGATCTGTTTTCTATCCAGTTATATTTGCTCCTCATTTGTTTTAGTTCGTCTTTGAAAGAAAGAAAGAAAAGAAAGAAAGAAAAAGTGTTTATTTGTCACAAAACGACATACATAAAATAATAAATACCCTTAAACAATAGTATTAGTAGTACTTAAATTAAGTTAGTAAAGACGAGAAACAAATCAAACAATAATTACATATACTAGCTACATTTTATTTTTACCAAAAAAGAAATAGGGTGAAAAAGATGTCAGGCAGATGCATGTCGTGATTGTGGCAAGAAGGCTTCCACTCAGCATTATGCTGTACCGTGGGGGACCCACAGCACAGCGCTGATTTTCAGTGGTCGCCTAGGACGTGACGTACGGAAACCAATTCTCTCGTGTATGTTAAAATAGAACAAAGAACATAAAATAAATACAGTAAGATAAAAATAAACTACATTTCAAATTAAGATTTAACTAAAACCATAACGAGTGTGTCTTTCAATTCCATATGCTTTCAGGGACAATACTTATTATCAATAACGATGATAGACCTGTTTATACACAAAAAATAACAAAAAAACGTGTTGTAAACAAAGCAAAAACTATTTGACAGCAGCCATTGCGCTGCCAGCGACATCTGCGCTAAGCTTTGCGTTCACATACCCTTTTATAGTAAAGGTACTTCAAAGAATCCAATATCTCTGGTAATATTGTAATAGTAAAAATAATTTTATTGGTGTTGGTAATAACACAATGACTACTTGAGAGAAAAATTACGTCAGTTAGTCCCATGGATTATGTTATTTAAGGACGAAGTGTTTAATACGGCATTAATCTTAATGCTTAGACAATTTGTAAAATGCCCATTATGAGTAGGCAATATGCTAAAAACTATTGAACTAATTAAATTCACCGAGCTTTCAGAATAATGCCCATCACTTATTGGGCCGGCCAATACAATTTTAATGTAGAATAGTTAAGTACGATTACTAATTAATGGTGAAGTAACGGTATGTAACGGTGAAGGAAAACATCGTGAAGAAACCGGCATGTCCTAGAACCAAAAATTCGAAGACATGTGACATCCACCAACCCGCATTGAGCCCGCGTGGTGGATTGGGGCCCATTCCCTCTCACAGAGAGGAGGCCTGTGTCCCAGCAGTGGGAACATTAATAGGCTGATGATGTACTATTGAATCAATAAAATCGACGGAACACCTATTTCTGTCTTCAGAGCTGAGTTCGCTCGCTTTGCTCGCTCTTGTCAGCTCCCGTCATCTCCTTCGATTCCTTCGAACCTAACCTATCCGTGTCGCCCTACGCACTGACCTAAGCTCTGGAGCTCGGTTCGCTTACTCTTGGACTAATTCATTGACCATAATAATATCGAATTGCCCAACCGTTACGGAACAATATTCATAAGTACCGGTACCGGATGATGAAATAAATACAGAAGTTTAATTATAATAATGTAAACTTATATGTACAAAAAATATGTTTAATGCTATAAGTTTAATTATGCAAAGTGCATTGATTAATCACTTGGTCCATGTCAAATATATTACCTACCATGGACATATTACTACAATGGTCACCAAACATTATGGAGAAAGAAGGCCTCCTATGATGAACTACTTTACTTACTACAGGATATTGGCCTGTCAGAGCCCCGATGGTGCAACTAAAAATGAGATTGATTTCATCATGTCTACGAAGAAGCGAATATTTAATGTGTCTGTAATGAGCGCGGTCAAAACCGATGTGATTACTGCATGGCAGCTACCCCCTGTACCATCCCCACCCCTCGGAACCACATAGTCATGGAGATATCCATGGTTAAAGATTTTAGGTTAGAATAAAAATTCCATAAAATAATGTCCATCGATATAAGGGGCGGGCAGGAGGAGGGGTAACTGGGGGGGGGGGTACTACTCGCCTAGATATATTGTTGCTACAACAGAATAATGCAGATCGTGTTAATATTGTTATCTGGTTAAATATGAATGACAATTGAGATGAAACATTTTGGAGAGTCAAATTCTACTCATTGTCTGCTCAAAACGTATGGAGCACATTCTTTTTATTTAAAGCGTGTTGGTTGATAAGGTGCCGGGACGAGCGTCGCTTTAACGTCAAATTACACTTCACGTACTTTTTAGTCAACCAATTACTTTATAAACAACACTGTTGCCGCTAATGATGAATACTTTTCGGCATTGTTTCCCAATTCTAATTAAGTTATTTCATATGATTTTCATGAAATAAATATTTTATTATTTCGTTATTAAAGAATAGAATCTAACAAAACCTGGACCACCAAAATTACGCGATTTTAGACAGTCAAGAAGGGTTTTGATTTTAGCAGTCTATAAACAATTGTCTATATTTTATGTAGGTATGTTTGTTTTTATAGCCCTCGCCAAACTTCTTGGCCGCCCTGAAGTTGGTTTACCGAATGCGCGAGGCGCGAAACGGTGCTATTTTTGTATGAGATTTCCTACTCCGCAGCCATTGTAGCCAACTTCAGTTCGGCCAAGAAGTTTGGCGAGAACTATACGTATGTTCCTCCGTTTATTGCCTAAACTATTCATAGGATTGTGGTGAATAAGGTGTCAATCGATTCGTTATTATGGCCCGGGTAACAGAGGCTAAAAAATTAAAATAAAAACAACCGTTGTTGGGTTTAGCTTTATTTATTTAGAAAGTAGGATCAAGATTATTGGAGAGTATTATGCAGGGACATCAATTTTGGGTCTCTTAAACACCTATTCATCCTAATATATTATTACTGCTCGGTGAAATCACCGAGTCAAACCTATTAAAGGTCTGCTCAATTTTTTTACCAAGATTGGAGATGCTAAAAAAAGTGGGGCCCAAGTTTGCTAGGTTGACCTAAAACCATTTTGGACTAATTATGCAACCAAAATTAAAAAACCTAGCTTTAGAACTAAGGTAGAGAATGAGGGCCACCGTTTCGAGGTTTCACCAGTGGCGCCACTGGCGAGTAAGGTCCTTGTAAAAATTGTTACTCGCGCACGGACATAATGTATAAAATGTAATGTCATAAAAATTCGATTAAATATAATTTCGAGTATGCCGCAGTGATCGGCAGTCCCGTTTTGTTCAGAAAAAATGGAACACAGTAGTTAGACAAAACTCTCATAATAATCGAATCGTATCATCATCATCATTTCACCCGAAAGATTTCCAATGCTGGACATAGGCCTCCCCCAGGCGTTGCGTATTATTGAAGAGTATCATAATCTGTCGT
Organism: Orthosia gothica; assembly: GCA_949775005.1. NCBI lineage: Eukaryota > Metazoa > Arthropoda > Insecta > Lepidoptera > Noctuidae > Orthosia > Orthosia gothica. The sequence continues at coordinate 39,498,151 of OX459037.1, forward strand.
AATTAATCAATTATTGTGTATAATATTTACAGCGGATCTTTGTGTCCCTGAAGTTGGCTCTGTCAACTATTGCGCACGAATCAGATTAACTGCATAGAGTAAGCGAGATAGGATGATGCGACAAACGGATGCGGGTGAAAGAGACAGTTATACAATGCTATTTTCACATTCAATATTGACACAAAAATAGCTACTGCGCAGCCTCTTGCAGCCAATTCAGAGACACAAAGTTCCTTTGTGAGTATTAAAAAGTTTACAACTATAATGAAAAATTGCAAATAGAACGCGTTAAATCACCACATACAGTCCAATTTGATATTTCGCGGACCTCACTTACCACTAGCGTCTCTAGCGGCAAATTCATAGTTCACTTTCACGCATTGCGGAATTTAGCCGTACGGTTTTATTCACAACTTTTAATCATAACTAACACGCGGATAAAATACCGTGACATTTTTGTCTCTTTCTACCTGTTCATAGAGCTCAAAATATTCATGAGGATTTTAAATTGCACCGCGTTTCGGCCGATCCAGTGACTGAACACGGATTTCTTGCGGTATTATTTTGCAATGCGTGTAGCTTCATACAACTATTCCATGTGTCACAGAACAGTTGGAAACAAAAACGTGCGGATAAAGAAAGCAATGCGTGCTAGCCTAAGTTTTCAATGAAAGAGTTGCCATACAAATAAAAAGAAAACAAATAAAAAATAGACTTTTATGTACGGCAACACTACTATAAAATTGACACCCGAACGGTGAGGTAGGCTCTTTTTCTGTTTTCAGTCCTTATTTATCGTGAAAATTACGCAAATTTCTTGATAATTTGTTGCCGATTACTCCACTTTGATGCCTAAATTTTACTGAGGTAAGTGCTATTGCATGATTATTGGTTTAAAAACGTCAGAACTTTAGTATTTTGATTGTCGGCAGACGTTTTCCTTTTTAAAGGTTAATGCCCAATATTTTTGTGTTTTAATAGTTACATGCATTATTCGCTATTAACTCTGAAAAGAATCTATTATTTTGGAATTTTATTCAAATTATAAAAACATTTTGTTACTTCATCTCATCTAGGGTAACAAAAGAAGCTGATAGCTAAGGTCAGAGTCGCCATGCGTGCTTTGACAAGAAGATTTCGATATAAATCCTGTCCGTGTCCATAATGATAATGATGAAAATATTAAATGATTGTTTACATATCGTAAGATGCTTGTTTGAATGGCAGTCGCGACATGGACATAATATCTGTCACTTGTTTACTACACATGCAGTTCTATGCAGATATGCTGCAAATATTTTATGTTTTTTGTGTACTGTTTAAGCTGTAGTATCACAAGATTAGATTAGGTAAAGCATCAGGATTAGTAGACAATAGATTTCCGGTTTTTTAAATTAAGTGACATTAAAATTATGGTATTATTTGTGGTAATTAATGTGGTATGTTATGGAACAATTTGTTTGTTAAGTGTTATTCTATCAACATTTGCAATGTATCTTAACCCTAGAAGCGAAATCTATTTTAGAGGTACACAAAGCCTAAACAAATGTCTTAGAGGCAAACACAAATAAATGACAGTTGGTATGCAAAAAACCTATTTCAGATTCTGTTTATATGTCTAATTATAAAAATATCTAATAATAACACACACTTATTAATTAAAACTGCAATCAAAGCTACTTATTACAACAAAACTTAAAATGATGCTTAAATTCAAACAATAAAAGTTCTTGAAAATCAACCAAAACATTTTTTTTTAAACCAACTAGTGTTTTTTTACATAAATTACTTATTCAAAGGGCACATTAAAAGTTATCAGAAATTAAGCGCAGTGTACACACACGTCAACTTGATGCGTACCACATATTAAGTTTATTTTGCATTTATACCACGCTAATAAAATTTTGACATCATCTTATTGTTCGTGGGAGCTAAAAGCGCAGAATTTTCTTTTTAATAATGAACTTCCAAATCAACAGCCCATAATCGAAATTTTAGCCAAAAAATGGCAATCTAGTGAAACAGGCATGCACCTTTGCTAAGTCCTGTCGCCCAGTGAGTTGGCTAAACAGCACAACGCTCTAGCTTCAACCATTAAAAAGAGGCAAAGAATTTTCAATTATGTTTATGCCTCACAGGCATAGATTAAGCTTCTAGGGTTCATGTGGTACAATTTTATTCACCTTGGCCGAATAATTCTATGGTGGTTAGGCCTACCTAATTGTTAGTTTATATTTTATTAAAAATGTGGTGTTATTTGTGGTACATAATGTGGTACAATGTGTTTGCTAAATGGTATGAAGATAATAATAATAAACCTACAAAATATAATGTAAGTCTGGAATCTCCAACCTGCTTGAGCAAGCATGGTGATTAATATTTGTGAATTATTTTGTGAGCAGAGACCATTGCCCTGCAATTTGACAGTAATAGGCAGGTATGATATTAATCAATTTGCACTAACTGTTACCCTAGAGAACTGCTTTGAAAATAAAGATTATTTGAATAGATTATTTTGAAAGTAAAAAATATAGGCCCATTATTTAGATATTCTGTAAACCTCTTCATACCATTTATCAAACACATTGTACCAAAAAAATACAACAAATAATACCACATTTTTAATGTCATTCAATTAGTTTTTTTAATTAGAGAAATCAGTTGTCTACTCTTTATCAGTGATCTAATGATGAATCTAATCTTGTGGTGCTACAACTTGAACAGTACACAATAATAAAATATTTGCAGCATAACTGCATGTGTAGTATACTAGTAACGGATACTGTTCGTGAATTACTGGTGTTACATTAGCACTACTGAAATCAACCATCATTAGGATTACTAAATAATCCAACAGATGCACCACCATCAGAGAGACATTTGAGTGAAATTGACATACTCTCAACTGATACACATGGGCACATTCAAGCCAAAGACCTAAATGGTATTAGTTTAGGTACATTGTACTCACACAAGTGTGTGTGCTGAATGTACTCACACAATACACATATTTTATTCATTGGTAAAAAATGTTGAGTATTTATTTGTTTCTGTATGTATTTATTTCTATTTTCAAAATCAAGAATGCATTAAATGTATAGTGATTCTAAGATCTTTGGTGGGTGAATGACATTGAGGGTGGTTATGTTGGAAAACATTTCTAATATATTGTCATGGGTACTTGTACTAAAAAAACAAGATAATGATGCTAGTTGCAATATTGGCCATGTGCTGAAATTTGATTCTGGACCTTAGGTGTATAACCAGTATTGCCTTGCTAAAATGCAATATTGTTTTGCAAATAATTGTCTTTCAATCTTGTCAAGGCTGTATAAAGCAGAAGACTGTAAAATAAAGATTTATGTTGTGTCAGCGTTTTTGATGTTTGAAGGGTCTGTTTTGACTCGTCAGGGCAGCGTATAGCAGAAGGCTGTTTTGGCGAACTGGACACAACAGCGATGGTAATGGAGGCGTCCCCGTCCCCGCAGAGCGTCGGCCGCGAGTTCGTGCGGCAGTACTACACGCTGCTCAACAAGGCGCCCGCCCACCTGCACAGGTAATTGCACTCTATGGCATCTGTAACAAAATGTCAACTAACAATTAATGTTCATACATATATACATTCATAAACTCTCGCCTTTTTCCATGGGGGTAGGCAGAAACTACAGAACGCCACCTGCTGCGATCCTTACATACTTCTTTTGCTTCACACACATTCATACATCTAGTCATACACACACGCCGGTTATGGGTACTGCGCACTTGGCCTTTCTGAAGAACATCACCTATAAGGTCTGTGTATGTCTTTCTAGGGCGTCCCCTCCCGGCGTTTCCATTCACGTCTTCAAATTAATGTTCAATAACGTTTATAATCCATACAAATATTATAAATGTGAAAGTAACTCTGTCTGTCTGTTTGTTACCTTTTCACTCTTAAACTGCTGCACCGATTTAGATGAAAGTTGGTATGAAGATAGTTTGAGACCTGGGAAAGGACATAGGCTATATAGGTAGGGTATGGTAGTGTAGGGTAGAGTATTGTAGGGTAGTGTAGGGTCGGGTAGGTTAGGGTAGGGTAGGGTAGTGTAGGGTAGGGTAGATAAATGTTTGGTCTTTTTATGGCAAAACAAAGTTTGCCGGGTCAGCTAGTCATTTTATAATTTTGGATGTTCAATTAACATTAAGTCTTAGGGTGGTAAAGCATTTATGAAGTCAACTAAACTGATGACATGCTGATGATATTTAATCTTCACACTATTCTTATGGAGTTTCTTGTGCGTTCTTCTCCATAACAATCTACTTTCCGAATGCACGGTAGAATCATTTTTTATTACTTGTGTAATTTTAATTTATGTGACGTTCAAAAGTGCCGTTTATTGGCCTAATTGAATAAATATATTTGATTTTGTCTTTGACACTATTCTGAGAGAGGACTTGAAGCGATATATATTTTTTTAAATTAACACATTCCCAATCTGAGTTACCATGATAAATGATTTTATTTCTGTTAGTTGGTTTATACTAACACTTTTACATGTCGAACATACCTTTAAAACTAGACGAGGTCGGCGTTTCCTATCTGACCACTCTGAGAAGAAAGGCCGAAACAAACTCAGAGGTCACAGTCTCTTTTAAAGTCCAGACAAAACCTTGTTAGATCATGTGAAGACCATGTAGACTGATGTCTGAAATGGTCTTTTGAGGAAAGAACCAGCCAGATTGAGTTGACCTGTCCAGTCAGTGCACGCATTTGTCAATAACCGTGCAGCTCAACTCAGAATTTAAGGAGCTCAACGATTCGACGAACCTCGGAACCCGTGCCTCTGAAAGCACGTTAAGTCGTTGGTCCCTGCTGTCATTTGAAGATCTTTGACAGTCTAATCTTTAATGGTATAATACGCTTTCTGGCACAACTTACGTTTAATGAATGATTTGATCGCTGTTTATAACTTTGGCGGCAGTATGAGCCTAGGCCGCGGAATTCTTCGCTTCTCGCGAGTGACATTGATGACCAGTGCTGATCTTTGATCTACCCACCTCATTTACAAAAGTAACTAGACAGAAAATACTCTTTTATCTTTATAATTTTATTATTCTCGTTATTTAATTATCTAAAGACGACTTTATGCGTTCCGACAGTATGTAACTGCATTTAACCTACGGATTCTGGTTAAGTCACAAGTACTAGATGTGCTTCAGTGTTCATGCAAGATAATCACTTGGACAACCCAATCTTGCGAAAGAGCGAACCTTCGCCAGTTCTATATCGTAAAAAAATTAGGTGTGTTAGCATTGATGTATTAAAAAGTGTGTTAGGTGTTTTAATAACATCGTTGACCCCGTGGTCCTGCTATGTCCCGCTATATTGCTCCTACGGTGCTTATGTTCCACCGGCTTCCTTCAAGCTTGTCTGCTGGTCGTAGTCTCCAACACAACATACATACAAGCAGGCTGAGTCACCATTTCACTCGCGTTGTGCTATCCATCGTTAGTCACTGAATCCGTGATGTAAGTGAATTATGGTTGCGTCGATTTCGAACCTGTTCTCTGCAGCCGAAGTATTGCGGTCATGTGCATACAACTTTTAGCTTACCAAGTTCTCGAAATGATTTGATAATGTTATATATTAGGCTGATAACATTGCTGAAGGGGTATATAGGAATTAGAGCTAATTACTAGGTACGAGTGGCACTCCTATGGGTGGCGCAGGGCGCGGCCATCGGCAATGTGTTGATTTGTTACTAATTATGAGAACTTCAAGTTTTACTTAAACTCATTGAGTTTTTTCTGGGCAGGTGAGGTCACGGACGGTTTTGTAAATATTGAGACTCTGTCGCTTGTGATGAGTACAATGTCTGTACAAGGTTACAAAGTTCGCAGTTTTAGTGTTTTCACTTGTCCATATAAGTGAGAATGAGTCAGCGCCCACGTGACACTTTGTTATCGCGCGGATTATGTGACTTTCTTTGTTTGTTGATATTTGCGCCGACGCGGACGCGCGACGACGCGGTGTGACGTACGGCTTGCACGCATTGTATCTCTTGTGATCAGACGAAACTCGGCCAAGAAACTAAAGCCTCCTATTATTATTTGGGAGACAGTTAATTTTTTAAACAATATATTCACGCCCGCATTCTCTGAAGTAACAAGTAGAGGTGGTGAATAATGGTAGTCCCAGTTTAGTTAAATCCGCCCGTTAATCTCGCGTCGTGTTCCTCATTACTGAGGGTCGTGATTCCCTGTGGTCGAGGAAGCAACTTTTCCTTCACTGATTTGCGCCATCTATGCCTGTGTTTTGCGTCGTGGAGAGCATCGTGCAGTTTGGTGTTCAACGATGTGCGGACTTGGTCTGACCATCTTATTGGACTGCGACCTCTGCGACGTTTCCCTTCAATCTTCCCAGTAATCATCAGCTGTTCTAAGTTTTTTTCTGGCGATGTGACCAAAGAACTCCAATATCCTAAGTCTGATCTTGACATTCAGTTCGCGGAGGATGGACTCGTTGGTGCGAAAGGCAGTCCAAGGGATTTGCATCATCTTTCTCCAGCACCACATCTCAAACGCATCTATGCGGTCACGGTCAGCTTTCTTTGAAGTCCACGTTTCGGCCCCGTAACTGAAGATTGAGAACACCAGGGCATTCACCAATTTCACTTTCGTCTTACGTGAAATGTTTCGGTCTCTCCATATTTTCTGCAATTGGGACATTTAGTTAGTTAAATACAAGCCCACAAAATATGAGACAAAGACAAGGCTGCAAAATTTCTAATGTACCAAACCATTAACACTTATTAAGCCAAGCTTGCCAAGTTACAGTGCGTGACGTACCTGAGACACGTTAGCGCCACTGTGTCTAACTACATGACGGCGGCGTTGTATTCGTTGTTAGCTGCTACACAGATATGAGTTTCTGAACGTAGCGCTCAGTCACATGACTTACTTACCGGAGCTAGGCAGGACACCATACCTTTATTTAACACTAATTCCTGTTGACACATCACATTAATATACTATTTAATTTACCTTCTTATTTTGATATTCCGCTCATTTAGTAACTATATAGGTATAGGTGTATGTATCTACATACTTACTATTTATTTAGCCGAAGTCATATAAAAAGGAGGAGGTACTCAATTAGTCGGAATCTTTTTCTTTTTTTTTCCCCGATTACTCGAAAGACGCCTGGGCTGATTTGGAAAACTCTTCTTTTGTTTGAAAGGGATATACTTCCCAGGTGGTCCCATGGTCATCAGGTCAGGATCTGATGATGATGAATCCCATGGAAATCGAGGGAACTCCTCAAATATTATAGGCATACATGTAGCAGTTTTGGTATTTTCATCAACAATGAAATCATTTGCACTCAGAAAGTATCATTTGGTGAAGTGGATCTGATGAAGAAGACCACAGATGGCCACTGGAACTCCTTAATGATGATAAGTATGTCACGGGTATAAGATAATATCTCGAATAGCTAACCGACTATGGTGAAGCAAATAAAACCGGCAGATAGGCACTGGAACTCCGTAATAAAACAATATAAGCCAGTCGTGTTTAGGCTTGTTGGAATTGATATGAGAAGCCCTCTGGCTATAAATGATTTTCATGGTAATATAGGGTACCAATACTAAAAATGAAATATAAAAACATTTTAACAAAAAAATTAAACCGACTTCCAAAACACTACAAAGTGAAAAATAATTTTATTTTCGGAAGTAGGTGTCAAAAACAAAAAAAAATTGGTACCAAAGACACTGCTACAATTTTATGCTGACGCCCGCGATCACACAGATTAATTTTTTTGTTAAAAAGATTTTTTAACAAAAATAATAAATGCAGGCGAATCTAAATGTATAAACACATTTTACAATAAGCAAAGAGGTTGCTCAAACTTAAATATATCTGTGACTGCAAAGTGGGTTTACGCTGCAAATCTAGCTTCATAGCTATACTGTAGTATCTACTTGTCATTTATGTTACCCAAGAACAGATTGAATGTATTTAGTTTTAAGTACAATTCCCCTGCTCAAATTAATCCACGTATTTATTTTATCAGTGATTTATCAATTACCTAGCCAGCAATCAATACAAGCTGCCCAAGACGAAAACAGGCTTTATTCCAGAGGAGCATACTCTACTTTTCACACCACCGCAAGACAATAACAATTCAGGGCTACTTAAATTAAGTATTTATGTAATAATTAATATAAATCAAAAGTTAATATTGATGTTGGACACATTAGTCCAGTTATGGGAGGATAGAGTACCATTTTTGATCGGTACTTTACCTCCCTTATGAGGTAATGCTTTACTTTAGGTTGGGATTGCATGTTATGTAATAGAACATAGTCAAGCAGGTGGTGTGGCAAAATATTTGCCAAATAAGTTTTCATACATTTCCTGTACAAAGCCGGATTTACCAGTAACTTAAATACTAGAAAAGAAAACAAAATATGAAATATTTAAACCAGTGGCGTCCGCACTAGGTCGAGCCTGCCTCGTGGAATGAGTGAGTAAAGTGTATGTTGCGGTTGCAGGTTCTACAACAACTTCTCGTCGTTCGTGCACGGCGGCCTGGACGCGCCCAACCGCGAGACCCTGCCCGTCATCGGCCAGAAGCAGATCCACAACCGCATCCAGCAGCTCAACTTCCGCGACTGCCATGCCAAGATCAGCCAGGTATGTACTGCGAGGCCTTCCTGCCTTGTCTCATTACTAGCTTATACTATCGGGATAAGCCTATGAGATATTTAGACTATAATCTATTTCTTTGCCGGAGTTCGTTCAGCCGTTCTGGCGTTATTGAATAATAAACAGCCATCCATCTATTCATCCAAAGGTTCACATTATAATATTAGTAGGATGGTAGGAAGTAAGATTCAATAAGTACCTAGTGCTGTACCAGCAGTGCCTGTATACAGCGTTAATTAGATATTTATGTAACAAACTAGCTGACCCGCCAAACTTTGTTTTGCCTTAAAAACACCAAACATACATCTACCCTACCTACCCTAACCATCGGTCCAGCCGTTTAGGAGGAGTTCAGAGACATAACACGTACAGTAGAATTATCTATACTAATATTATAAAGAGGAAAGGTTTGATTTTTTGTTTGTTTGTTTGTTTGTATGAATTGAATAGGCTCCGAAACTACTTGGCAGATTTGAAAAATTCTTTCACTGTTGGATAGTCCATTTATCGAGGAAGGTTATAGGCTATATAACATCACGCTACGACCAATAGGAGCGGAGCATAAATGAAAAATGTTACAAAAACGGGAAAAAATATTCCTTTTTGAGAGCTTCCATTGCGTGCGCTGCGTAAATGGTTTAAGTTACGCAAATATCATGTATGATGGAATTGTTTCTCTTTAAAAGTTCTAAAAAAAAGTCCGTGACACCATATGTCTATCTTTTAAGGTGGACTCACAATAGCAAATTTTATGTTCTAAATTTTAATTAGATCAACGCTGCCGGTAGAAACAAAAGTTGGTTGCATTCGTATAGTAGTATATATATTATTTCTTATTCAAATAAATAGTTCAACAAGTTGGTAGGTAGATAGGGTAGGGTAGGTAGGGTAGGGTAGGTAGGGTAGGGTAGTGTAGGGTAGGGTAGTGTAGGGTAGGGTAGTGTAGGGTAGGGTAGTGTAGGGTAGGGTAGTGTAGGGTTGGGTAGGGTAGGGTAGTGTAGGGTAGGGTAGGGTAGGGTAGGGTAGTGTAGGGTCGGGTAGGGTAGTGTAGGGTCGGGTAGGGTAGGGTAGTGTAGTGTAGGGTAGGGTAGTGTAGGGTAGTGTAGGGTCGGGTAGGGTAGGGTAGGGTAGTGTAGGTAGTGTAAGGTACGGTAGGTAGGGTAGATAAATGTTTGGTGTTTTTATGGCAAAACAAAGTTTGCCCGGGCCAGCTAGTATATAATAAAGATAGTCTAAGACTTCACGATCGCCAGTCAACATTCATTAAGATAAGTGATAACACATCAAATAAACATTAGCTAAACGCACCACAACATTAACTAAATTGAAACAAAGTAATTAGAATACAATATTACAAAACAAAGCAATAATTTTACAATTATGTTATTAATTCGTTTATGCTCACACTGGAATGCCTTGGAGCAAATTACACCAATGGAGCAATTAAAAAGCAATACAGAAACATTAACATAAACAAATATTGTGAATTGCTGTTAAAATGAGATCAAAAACAAATTAATTAATGAAACAAAATAATCATCAGACTAATCAGGTCATCATCATCAAATAAAATAATGCCTTGCGTACAAGCGTTATGTTTCCTACTTACCAATATTAGTAATTCCTTGTGCAGGGAATTCCAGGTCATAAGGTTTTCGTCTGCAAAAGAAGTATCCCCTGGTACTTACAATATGACCAGAACCATAAAACCTGCTGCCTTCACTTGTCCCATACTTTTTATGGATTACATCCATGTAATGTTTAAAGATTAATCCATAATATAGTATTATTATAAATGCGAGAGTAACTCTGTCTGTCTGTCTGTTACCTTTCACGCTTAAAATGCTGAACCGATTTCGATGTAATTTGGAATGGAGATAGTTTGAGACCCTGGGAAGGATATAGCATAGTTTTCATCCTGGAAATTATCCTTAAGGTGGTGGAAGGTGTTTGTATGCTAAACTAATAATTTCTCAAGTAAGACGGCCCGCACATACAAAAATAGCGTACGATATAAAAAATAGGCTATTCGAAGTACTAATGCTAGGCAGACGAAGTTGCAGGCAACAGCTAGTTAAATATAAGTGCATTATTATTCCCTCTAGCGATGACCAGCAGGTCTATGCTGTGTAAAAGTCACTGAAAACTTAGATGAAGTCTACTGTCATTCAGTCACTCCACCTAAGTTTTCACTATGAGATGTTTACAGAATTGTACGGCTGGTCAACGTCACGGATATCCCTGGGATATTTAGCAGTGGACGTCTTTCGGCCGAAATGATGATGATTATTCTTCCATCAGTATCTCTCTTTCCTCCTGTACTCTAAAACTGTGAAACCTAAATCCTACGCTGGGCGAACTGAACCCATGTAGCATAGACGGACACTGAGCCTCAATAGAGCATTCTACGCTATACGAATTCACGCTTACCTTGTGCTCTGTTCGTGTTCGGCTCGCCTAGCAGAGACACAGCTTTATTATCATAACCATCAGTGTACAGCAGTCTACTGCTGGATTTAGGGCTCTCCAATTCCATTGCATCGATTTTTGGAAACTCATATAGCTGCTACCGGCCACCCTGCGAAGATCGTCGCTCCATCTAGCCTCAGGGTATCCTACCTTACGTTTACCAGTTCGTTCTCCATTTAAGAACACGTCTCCGTCACCCTAACGGTCATCAGTTCTAAGGCTAATATGGCCGGCCCATTGCCACTTCAGCTTGCTTATTGTGTGAGCTATTTCGGTAAATTTGGTTCTCTGTCGGATTCGATTCCTCTTTTCATAGCTCGCTGAGCGATCTTAAACTTATGGACCAGACACAGCTTTACGAGCTTGAAAGAATAATGGCGAAATCTTAGCTTTGTCTTAAATTTGAGCGTCTGAAAGTGAGTTATATACATTAGAAATTCAATTAAATGCCTACGTTTTTTCAAAGTATAACATTAACTGCTTCACCTCGGATACTAATGCGATATTGCCCTTTTACTTCTACGAAATTGAATAATATTACCTATTAAACACATTATTAAAAGTTACCCAGACATAACCTACAAAAGTTCAAGACTGAATATCTATTATTCTCGGCATTCTCGAACAAAAACTCTTGCACAAACTAATTCAGAACATGACCCTGACTTAAAGCTGATATTTTTCATTTTATGACGAAGGAATTTAATCTCGGCTAAAACAAAGTATGGGCTTCTGCCATTGTTCTTTTGACATGAGCTTATTTGTTCGACGTAAGCATCGTCTGAGTATAACTGTGTGCTGCATGCTGCATGCTGCAGGTGGACGCGCAGGCCACGCTGGGCAGCGGCGTGGTGGTGCAGGTGACGGGCGAGCTCAGCAACGGCGGCGCGCCCATGCGCCGCTTCACGCAGACCTTCGTGCTGGCCGCGCAGTCGCCCAAGAAGTACTACGTGCACAACGACATCTTCCGCTACCAGGTACCCTAACATAGCATATTACTGCCCCATTGGTCTAGTGGACGCAAACGATACTGCCGAGCGTCCTGGGTTTGATTCTCCAGTAGGACAAAAAGTGTTAAAAGATTTTTTCATTAGGAATTTCTCAGCCTCAGCTCAATCGCCATGATTGCCGGCCCATCGGACTATGAGAGTAAAAGAACATAGACTGCACCTATGTGTACCTGTGTTTACAATGTCTCCTGCGTACTTGCGTTGAGAGCGGCCACCGTGACTGAAATACGGCTAAGAAATCTGCATGCGACCTATGTATGTTTGAATGATAGATTGCTTTTGCCATTCTGAAATAATATTGTGCCTCAGAACTAATTTGTGTTTGTTCTTGTTTTGTTACAGTTGGCAATAAATGTTTTCTTTCTTTCTTTCTTTCTTTCAAAAATTATGTTATAATACAATGTTGTGCTTGACAAGCATTGAGATTGACAGGATGAATGAAAGGAGACTAAACAATGGTATTTAAAGGCAGATGCTAATGGACCGAGACTCTTTAAATAATATACATAGGTGTTAAAACTCTTGAGTAAAAGTGAACCGTTGCTGAACTTGTTTCCACCCCTGATAGATAACATATTACTGGTGATATTCTTCAGAAAGGCCATGTGTATTCATACTGGCGTATATGACCAGATGTATGAATTTAAACACAAGCAAAAAGAGTGTCTTAAGGATTTTGAAAGGTGGAATTCTGTAGTTTTTGTCTACACCTATAGGAAAGAGGCAGGAGTTTATGTAAGAAAGCAGTGCTATAGTACCAACCACTTATGTGTGTCATAAATTAAAATTTAAACATAAAATAAAATGATAAATAAACTAGCTGACCACCGCGGCTTCGCTCCCGTCAACTGGCTACCTACCTACCTACCCTACCTGCCATACCTACCATACCTACCCTACTTACCTTACCTACCCTACTTACCATACCTTCCCTACCCAACCTACCTACCAATTTGTTTAAATTATTACTAAAATACGAATGTAAACAACAGTTTCTACCGGCGATCTAATTAAAATTTAGAATGTAAAAGCTGCTCTTTTGACTTAACTATGATAGTTAGACATATTCTCTCGCAGATTTTTTTGTAGTTAATAATGAGTACTTTAATTCCCTGCCGGAGTCTGTATTTCCTTATATCTACAACCTGGGAGTCTTTAAGTCGTTCTTCTAGGCAAGCATGCTTCACCGTCGACCACATCTTCGCTTACCAACATGCGAGTTATTGGTCAAGCGCAAGCCTAACAATAGCACGGTGTCTCATTGCTAAGAAACAAAATTTGGTTCAAATAAATCTCACTAGATGGCACGACATGTACACACAATTCAATAAATTGTGTGTATAAACATTGTATGTTCTTGTTTAATCAACTCTCCTAAGTACACAATTATGGAATATCGGGCTCGTAATTCACATTTCAAAGATTATTTGAACGGATCATTTAAAATTGATGCCATAGATGGCGCATTTTTAAATTACTGAGGTATTCAACTCGATTGTTAAAATTTGCATTTTAACACATTTTGAAGCAAAAAAGCTGTAACGTACAAAAAAATACTATATAACGAACCTTCACTGTATTTAAAGAAAAAATATTCACGAACCTAGTAAACCCTTTTACTTGCAAGGCGCTGCTAACACCATCTATTGCCGTGAAACGGGATCGAACGCGATTGATGTACTCACAAAAATAACAAGATTAATCAGATGAAAAACGCTAGTTACGTCGGCACCGTTTCTTTGTATGGGATGAGGCATCTGTATGCTAGTATTATATTATGTTTATGTTATATTACTGTATGCTTTTTTTTAATGTATCATCAATAGTTTTCTCAGCACACGCCAAAGAATGAATTTTATAGTTAGGCATTTTTGGGTTACACAATTGTAACTTTTATAGGTATTTCTTTTGAAAATAATTTATAGCCTATGTCACTCGGAACAATTGTAGCTTTCTACTGGTGAAAGAATTTTCAAAATCGGTTCAGAAGATCCAGAGATAACCCCTTACAACGTCACAAACTTTACCTCTTTATAATATTAGTATAGATTGGACAGTGCTATTTAGTGATAGAGAAGTGATAATAATGTTTGTGTGTCTGGCAGGATATCGTGTTCTCTGACGAGGAGGGCGAGGGCTCGGGGCGCTCGGAGGGCGAGGAGGAGGAGGCGGTGCCGGGCGGGCCCGGGGCGGGCGCGCCTGGCGTCGCCGGCGCCGGCGCGGCGGGCGGCGCGGGCTACTTCCCCGTGGCGCCGCCCGCCTCGGCGTTCCCGGCGGCCGCGTTCCCGGCGCCCCCGCTGGCGCCGCTGGCCGCCGGCGCGCCGCCGCACCTCAACGGCCACCCGCCGCACGCGCCCATTGACGACTCCACGCGCCACCTGGTGGCTGCGCTGCAAGGTACCGACATATTCTTTTTTATTAAATTACTTGTATAAAGTATTCAGATGTGATGGTATTTGAAAGCCAAAGGCAAGGGGAACCAGCACTAACAATGAAAATTTGGTTTAAATGAATATCACTAGATGGCGCGATATTGTTTTTTGTTTTATAACCTATAGGCTCGCGCTTGACCACAATCTCACCTGATGGTAAGCGATGATGTGGTCGACGGTGAAACACGCTTGCCTAGAAATAACCTATTCACTCTTGACTTAAAGACCCCTAGATTGTAGCTATCGGGAAACACAGACTCCGGCGGGGCATTCAACTCCTTAGCTGTACGCATAATTAAAGTGTTCCCAAAACGTTTAGTGCGTATGGGTGGGATGTCTACCATGTATCGATGGCGCATCGCCGTACGTCTAGTAGTCCGATGATGAAACGGGCTGGGTGAAATTATATCGTGCAATTCCATCGCACACTCCCCGAGATGTAACCGATAAAAAACCGACAGGCTGGCAACTCGGCGACGATGTTCAAGACTCTGGAGCTTTGACTTGACCAGCGCCTCATCGCCGATGAGCCTCTTGGCTCGCTTTTCGATCGACTCTAGTGCGTCAAGCTGGTATTTGGCAGATCCGTCCCAGAGATGAGAACAGTACTCCATGCATGATCGAAGTTGCGCTTGATACAAATTCAGGAGCTGTGCCGGCGTGAAGTACCTCCTCACCTTCGCAAGAATCCTCAGCTTTTTGGCAGCCAGCTGAGCCTTTGCCTCAATGTAAGGGCCAAAATTGAGAGTAGATGTCAACGTAACGCCAAGAAGCTCAAGATGGTCAGTTATTGGCACGGTCGCATCTCGGCAAGTTGGAGCCGGGTAAAATTGGCTCTTTTTAGCGGAAAAAAGACACGCCTGGGTTTTAGCAGCATTAAACCTGACCAGATTGGCATCGCCCTATTCGGAGACTGCCTGCAAGGACAGGTTCAAGCGCTCCACCATGGCCTCCCGGAGAGACCGGACCTGAGGCCCGGTAGTACGAGCGTTGGACAAGTATCTCTCAGCAACAATACTGTCGTCTGCATACCCAAAGGTGCCGTTTTAGCAGATCGTTAATATGCAGTAAGAATAAAGTTGCTGAGAGTACCGACCCCTGAGGGACCCCGGCATTGATATCCAATTGGTCCGACGAGCAGCCATCGATAACCACTCGAATGGACCGATCTCTCAGGAAGTCTGCAATCCAATCACACAGACCACCGGGCAAACCGAATGAAGGAAGCTTATCAATAAGGCTTTCGTGCCAGACCCTATCAAAAGCCTTCGAGATGTCGAGGGAGACGGCAAGCTCTTCCCCGTGCCTCTCGATGGCCTCACTCCAGATGTGAATGGCATACGCTAGAAGATCCCGAGTAGACCGATTTCGGCGCTAGTTGTATTGGCGGTCACTAAGGATCTCGTTAGTTTCTAGGTATGCCAGGAGCTTCGTGTTATATGCACCGGTTTGTTATTGAATTCTGTGTAAAATTATCATTTTCTGGAATTGAACATAGAAATGGTACGTTCTTGTTTAATCAACTCTCCTAAGCACAATATTTATCGTTTATTTATAACATAAGGCACATTTTACAATAAAATATCTTAAACATATAAAAGACTAGCTGAACCCCGCGGCTTCGCTCCCGTCAAAATTATAGCCTATGTTACTCGGGAATAGTGTAGCTTTCCATAGGTGAAAGAATTTTTAAAATCGGTCCAGTAGTTTCGGAGCCTATTCGGTACAAACAAACAAACAAAAAAATCTTTCCTCTTAATAATATTGGTATTGAAGACAGTTTCTTATTTGCCTGAACTAGGTTGAACCTGTGTTTCAGGGTATAAAGTGCTAATGTGTGTGTGTAATATTCTGGAATATTGGGCTCTTAATTCACATTTCAAAGATTATTTGAACGGATTATTTGAAATTGATGCCAAATAGATGGCGCGTTTTTAAATTTTTGAGGCATTTCACTCGATTGTTTAAATTTTTATTGTAACATATTTTAGTACAATGAAACTGTAAAAACGTGCAAAAAATACTATAAAACAAATCGTCACTGTATTTAAAGAAACCAATATTCACGAACCGAGTAAACCCTTTTATCCTTGCAATTCGCTACTAGCACCATCTATTTATCGTCGTGGAACGGAACCGCACACAATAATAATCAGTTTAATCAGATGCAAAACGCTAGTTCGTCGGCACGGTTTCTTTTTATGGGATGAGGTATTTATGCTAGTATTATATTATCTGTGCCAAAGGTGTACTTTATTATTCTTTTAAAACAAATGTGCTCATAGTCATACTCTACTTGATGTAAGTAACACTGGTACCGTCGCGCCAATACCATTTTTTTTTAAATAGAATTAGTTCAGATTATACTCGAATATGGTTGCTGAAAAGCAGTTTATAACAAATTCATCTTATTTACATTGAGAAGGGGCCTTCCCTTTGATGTAGGCACTATGATAGGAACATCAACACTGTGTACAATTTTTCTCATTGCTTAATAAAAGAAGGAAACACATTGATTAGATACAACACACACACAAATAAAATAAACGGACAGTCTTAAAAATAAAATAGTGAGTGCCTCATGGCTCTGCGTCAAATGTCTCCACTTCGACAATATTGCCAGATAGAAGCTGTCCGACGCTGGCTTGCCAAAGAGCCTCGAGACGCAAGTGAACACTTAGCGGTATAAGTATTGTAAGCCATGTTAATAAAATTAAAATAAAAGGTTAAAATTAAGAGCCGGCAGTACGGGCAGGAAGACGTGGCACGGCGTGATGGGACGGCTGGTGGGATGCCGTGGCGCGCTTGTTTGCAGAGCGCACCAGCGAGGGGTTCCTGTCTGCCGCAGTACATACGTGCACCTTGTGCCAGAGTGGCACATCTTGATAGCAGGATTTAGACAAATGATACTCAGTATATCACACACAATATATATTTTTGGCGCACTTCAGATAATATAGTTATACATGAGCTGGTAACTCACAGATTTAAAGAGTTTTAGAATAGAAAATACACTACGTATTTTAGTACACCGTATCACCCCCTCTCAAAATTCTAAAACATACTTGCACAAGTACATAAGCTAACTTTTGGTTTCTCATTCAGGCCCTCATGTCATCATCATCAAAGATTGCAAAGATTTTTCACCTCGTGCTCTTTTGATTCCCTCGCTAACGCTCAGGATTCTAATTTTGAATCACTCGCTGCGCTCGTGATTCAATTTTAGAATCCTTTGCTTGCTCGGTCATCAAAATTGAACACGCGGTTAAAAAGCAACTTTGCATTCTTGTATAACAAATAACTATTATCCCTCCTTATGTTTTCTCTTTGTTTTATTTTTCTCTAGAGCGGTCCATCGTTTTATACTATTTATCCTTTTTCTTATTTTTTTTTTAATTATTTATTTTTATTAACGTGGCTTACGTATAGCTCCCCGGCGCTATACGTAACGCTACAGTATGTAAGCAATACGTGTGCACTTGCAGCGCACAGCCTGAGCGAGCCCGAGCCGGAGCCGGCGGCCTCGCCCCCCCCGGCCGCGCCCGCCAGCGCCGCGCCCGCCAGCGCCGAGCCCGAGCCGGCCGCCGCGCCCGAGCCCGAGCCCGCGCCGGAGCCCGAGCGCGAGCTTGAGCCGCCGCCGCATCCACGTAAGTATACTAACTGTCTCTAAATGTTACCCATATCAATTTCATGCACACTCTTATTTAAAGTAACCATACTTAAATACATTGTATTGTAATATGCGGCAATATCTTTTTCTCATTTTTGGTATAGGATTTTTTGGAAGTGCTTTCCCTGGCTTGCAATGTTCAAACTAATCCCAACATTAATTTCATGATTGGAAACATTTCTGGAAACCACGTTTCGAAAAAACTGCGCTGTCGCCAATGTAGTGCCAATACCTTTTTATTTATTTTTTCGAAAAACAAAGCTAGCATGGTGCGACACAGCAACTGAAGACCCTTCAGAAAAAGGTTCCAGAAATGTTGCCGGTAATGGAATTAACGTTAGGATTAATCCTTACTAGCCAAGGAGATTACTTAAAAGGGGATAGATTAAAATTGACTGCAGATGTATTAGCTTGGTCGTTATAAAATTATTCCTTTGTATTTTTTTTGATCATGGTATCATAAAGCAATTTTTTCAAAGTTGATATTAACTGAATAAACTACAAAAGTAAAGGTTTTTCATTTTAACTGGAAATAAAAAAAACATATTCAGAATGATGTGCCTTAGCAGTAGTACCTGGAAAAAAACAATATCTCAAGAGATTGTACTTTTGATAAAATTCTGGAAGCACTTTTGTAAATCGCTGGCTTAATTGGATACGTAACTGTTCGATTCGTTTGTATAATAAATGTGTATGTGTGCGACAGCGGCGGCCCCCGAGCCCAAGACGTACGCCAACCTGCTGAAGTCGGGCTCCGTGGCGCCCGCGCGCACGTCGCCGCCGGCGGGCGCGGGGGGCGCAGGGGGCGCGGGGGGCGCAGGCTCGCCGCCCGCCGCCGCGCCCGCGCCCGCGCCGCACGAGCCGCGGCCGCGCCCGCCGCGCGCGCCGCACGCGCCGCACCAGTCGCACGCGCCGCACCAGCAGCACGCCATGCCACCGCCAGGTAATATTTCTCTTATTATATTATTTTGAGACAAGTGTTTTATCACTTTCTTGCTTGTTGGAAAGTGATCATGGATCATGAAGCACGCTTGCCTAGAAATATGTATATCGTGTTCACTCTTGACTTAAGCTTGAATCCTAAGCAGAGTGTTCCTGTGAGCGTCGACGGTGCAGTGGGGGCTCAAAATATTGCGAATGTTTTTAAAGATCTGTTTACTGTAGAACCAATGCTCTGTAACGTTAGTAACCTATGTAAACCAGACGTCAGACCTGAAGAGAAGTACGGTCGAATTATGCCATTAGACGCGAGGAATGTCATAAAAAATATGAAGCTTGGAAAGTCACCAGATCATGACGGTATAAGTATAGAACATCTGCCCAGAGTCCTGAGTTTATTGTTTAATTTTTGTATAGGTCATTCTTTTATTCCGGATGATATGATAAAAACAGTAGTGGTTCCAATAATCAAGAATAAAACCGGGGTTTTATTCAACCTTTGTTTACAAACAAATTACTAACACAATGTTATGTTTTATTTTTGTGTGTACTACTAACAAACCTACTAACGCCATATCTGTAAAAAAATATGGACTTTCGTTTGAAATAAAGATAATTTAATTTGATTTAAGAATCAATTAGGAATTTTGTTGACATATTTTCAAACGTCATTGTATGTCGTTACTTGTTATGCACAGCGGAGGGCGGGCGGCGCTACTCGGACGCGCAGCAGCTGTTCCTGGGCAACCTGCCGCACTGCGCCACGGAGGACGAGCTGCGCGCGCTGTTCGGGCGCTTCGGGCCCGTGGCCGAGCTGCGCGTGCACTCCAAGCCCGCGCAGCCCGGCGCGCCGCGCCACCCCAACTACGGCTTCATCACCTACGAGAGCTCGCAGGCCGCGCACGACTGCCTCAACGCTGCGGTGAGTAGTGCAGTACTAAGAGAGGCGCACGTGGAACACTGGCAGCCTCCTACGTGAGGACATTCTTACTGAACGCACCCTCCCCTCGCCTACGCTACATAATGACCAGCGCCGTGTGTTACAGCCGCTGTACTTCCCGGCGGACGCGGCGGACGGCGTGAAGCTCAACGTGGAGGAGAAGAAGACGCGCGGGCGTGAGGCGCCGCGCCGCCGCCCGCTGTCCTCGCACCGCGCCGCCTTCGCGCCGCGCCAGCCCTACCGCCGCTAGTGCGTCTGCGTCTGTGTCTGTGTCAGTGTCTGTCCGACCTAGTACTTGCTTTAAGTAGCTAGATAGTAAATTAATCATTTGGCCCTTCACGCGGCGCTCTTACGTGCCTGACACGTATTTTTTTGTACATTTTATTTGATCCCCGCCCGCTGCGTGCGGCCGGCGGGCAGCGCGCGTGTCGGTGACGACGCCGACCATTCTACATGTTTCACAGCCTACGTAGCTAATCCGTGGGGTGTTTGCTTTGTTGTGCCGAAATGTAGCTAACCTTCGCACAATATACTGTCATCATCAGTGGGCGAGCGAGCGCGTGCGGCCGGGCGCTCGCCGACCGTTCGTTCGTCTTCACCTATGTAAGATACGCTAAGCTTCTATAATGTTTCGTTTTTAATTTAATAATGAAATTTGAATTTATGTTAACGTACGCGCGCGTACTGCAGTGTATAGTTTGACCGAGACTGCTGTACCGCGCCTTAGGTATGTGCGCGGCGAGACGGGGGAGGGGGCGACAGGCCGCTCCGCTCACCGCTGTCAGTCCGTCGTCAACTTGAGCGGCGATAGCTAGTGTCACGAAATGAGTCGTGCGTTATCTCGTGATATCAACACCGGCAGTAGCCAATATAAGGAATGAAATATATAGCTTACTGGGAACGCGACATAAATTCATAGAACGATTCTGATTTAAGTTCCGACGACAAAATGGAAGATGAAGTTTGAACAGAATCTATGTCAAAATAACTATAGTTAATTTAATAATAACATGTTTAAATTTGTGTTCTGATAGTATCTACTTAGTATGAAAAAAAAAAACCGTAACTAGTAGGAGTGTATCCTCGCCAAACTTCTTGGCCACCCTGAAATTGGCTACAATGGCTGCGCAGTAATAAATCTCATACAAAAACAGCACTGTGTCGTGTCTTGTGCATCGGCAAGCCAACTTCAGCAGAGTGGCCCAGAAGTGTGGCGAGATATATACTTATTTCACTTACCATTATAGTAGTATAATATTTCCTAACATTTACGCGAAACTATATCTGCATAGCTTTATAATATCGTGAGACCTATCCGATAATATCGATCTCATATGTCAGCTCTTTGCTTCCCTTCCCCCGCCTCGCCGCCTTCCTCAGGCGCGGTACAGCGGGTATGTGTGCGGTCAAACTATAGTGAAACACTCGTCGGTATATATAGCTGCCACAGCTTGTTAACATTGTAGTGAGCAGACGTGCCCCGCCCCGCCTCGCCCCGCCTCGCCCCGCCGGCCGGACGACACACTAAACCATTAAATAGAAGAAACAAATCCATACGAGTGTAAATAGTTGTTAGGTTTTATGTTAGCCGGGGCGCTGGCACCCGTCGCGTCGCCGACCAGACGAATTAATACATTCTAGACTAGCTCCAAAAATCTTTCCAGAACTATAAATAACGTATTTTGTATTTAAAAATGAAACGTATGTTATTGTGTCGATTCGATAAAACGATGTTGATGCAGATGTTCTTATGCATTTACTTAGGTCTGTATTGAAGTAATTATGTGACGGATGCCGGGCGCGCAGTAGCGGGGCCGCCGGACACGTGTGCGCACTGCGCACTGCGCACTGCTCACTGCCCACTGCTCACTGCCCACTGCCCAGCCACTGCCTGCACTACTGCGTGCCGGCGTCGATAACGATTTGAAACTGTATTATATTCTAATATTATTAATATTAGTTAAAAAGAAAACTAAAAAAAATGGCAGTGATTGTATTTTTATTTAGTTTTTCATTGATTTTTTTAACTGTACTACTAATATGTCGTAAGTACATTTTTGTATTGAGTTGTGAAGTATGTGGTGTCACCACGTGCTGTGCAAAATTTCGTGTACTTATTTATTGTAAATAATATTCGAGAGTCTCGTTACGCTGTAGAAGGACACCGAGTGCCCGCGGCCGCGCGTCCGTGACTACACCGGTACAGTACTATCTGTAAAATTATTTTAAATATTTTCTACTCTTGTTTGTAGTTATTTCTTACATGAAATATTGCAATGGACTGTTAAAATACTCATGACACGTGTACACAGAGTAATGTGTCTACTTTAATGACGGATCGTCTTCCTTTTGTAATGTTAAATTCATAGTCACTCGCAAACCGGCCGGAGCGGACCGTCGGGCCGCGCACCGGCGCTCATAGAACAGATATCTTATATACCAGTAGTGTCGTAATATCTTTGTTCTTGACCGTGCTGTACTCCTCGTGCCCTGTCGTCCTGACGCCGCACACGTGCTATGTGTGGCTCGTCCGTCACCCTGCGCGCGACACTGGTTCAGTCCGCGAGTGGCAGGCCCGCTCCTATCTCACACCACACACGGTTATTTGTAAACGTAGCTCTTACTTACATGTTACTAAGCGAACCATCAAACAATTACCATCACGTTACAGCGTTTGCGACTAAAATAATTACCTACCCTGTGAACAAATTTAGACCCCGAGTCTCGTGTCAGTAGTGGACGCTGTTGTTTCAATAGATCTGTGGGCAGGTCTCGCATGCATCGTTTTCAGCCAGGGAACACGACACTCATACAGGGACGATACCAGAGGCCTCGTGCGAGTTTTTATACGCACTCGATCGTTTTAACATAAACATACGCTTATGTCAATTCGTATAGAAAAAGGTTATTTCCATTATTTTCACGATACTTATCCAGTTTCAATACACATTGAAGTTTACGTTAACGCAATCGAGTTTATATAAAAACTCGTACTAAAGCCACAGAGCGCTAGTAAGTAGAGGCGCATCGCACACCGAACTTCAAACACACAGCAGCTTCCCTTGCTTCGTTTAAACATTATCATTGAAAGCGAAGGTGCGCTAAGTGCCTAGTGCTTGATGAGCTTGTGTGCTGCGTTCGTCACGCGCATATTTCAGAGATGCTCACAATTGAGGTTCCATCGAATAGGCTAGCTACCTCGCGGCTAGTTCTTATTAGTCAGGAGTTCTGAAATATGCAGGTGAGATGAAATCATACCGTAAATGGTTTTCGGTCCGGTGTGCGGCGCGGCCTGCAGCACTCGCTCTTTCCGTAACACCTACCTATTGTATGAAATGGGGTCTGAAGTTTGTGAGGTGCAGTGTTGTTCAGTAAACTATTGTATCAAGCGCAGCGTGCCGGCGGCGCGCGCACGCGGCGCGCTCACGTGCCCACGTACCCACGTGCTCACGTACCCACGTGCTCACGTACCCACGTGCCCGCGCCGCCGCGCGCTGCCCTCTCTAATAGAGATGTACTTTTTGTAACACGCCGAGACTTTTATTTCAAAACCCCCAACTATATCCAGATTTCCTGGTTCCGAATCCTATCTTTCATCCACATACGAGTAACTACAATATATTACCTACTGCAGTGAGCAGTATCAGATAATATGCTGAAACAGAAAATGTGACCGCTGCCCTGAAACGACTGTTGATTAGCAGTAATGTTGTAATATGATGACTACTCACCAAGTAATGTGATACGTAGCTACCGAACACATTTAAATACAAACGATAAGTGCTGACATGACAAGCTAACAATATTTTTTTAAATTCATGTGCCACATAGACATAGTTTTGGAGTCAACACTGACAAAGTGAACACTCAGACAAGAGTTGAAACGAAGGGTCATACCATATAATATTTAACTCCTATATCCACAACGTAATGCACACGTTGCTATCATGATAAAAATAATAATAAACTGAAAATTGGTAGGAACGCGCAGCATGCAGCAGCTCCGATTAGTTGGCGCGAACTCAAGCGTTACAGCTTCGCGAAAACAGTCGACTGCATATCCATCAATCACTACTAGTAACATACGTACGCGAGATTTCACGCACATCCTAGAGGATTTAAACATGTCCGTGACTACCGCAGGACCCCGACAGCAACCGCTTCCATATTTGGTAAATAATTACTACTCAATTGGTACCAATTAGTACCCGAACAACAAAATTGGTACCTTAGTAGTTTTCGAGAAAATCGACTTTGAAGGTGGTCCTGCGGTAGTCACGCTCCATTCAGCAGGACCACCATGAGCGCAGAAAACGGGGGCATGCTACAACTATTCTAAGTATACAAATAATTACTACCCATAAATGTGATCCATTTCGTAAAAAAAACAGAACTGAATCATTTTTATTTATCGAGAAATCAACGATGATAAGTTTCGCTCGCTCGTTCCGCAGGACCACGACTTTGAATGTTGATTCTAAGTTGTAGGAGCCTGCGACTTTCCTCAAACCTACATAGAAAATTACTACCCTGCAAGATAAAATTGATACCCAGAATTCACAACTAGTACTCCAGTAGTTTACGAGATATACCATGCCATTGGTGGGGTGGCGGTAGTCACGGTGTTAAATTTTCATTTCAAGATTTCTCTATTAAAAACTTAGTGAATTCTGCCCAAATGTATACGCAAAAATTACTACTCCTACAGAAGATAAAGCGACCAAAAATTCAGATATCTAAGTGTTGTATTTTAATAGAAATTAGCTTTCATTACTTTTCCATTCTAAATCTTCGCGTATAACCCGATCATATTAAGTTGTCAATGGTATTGAGCAGTATACTCGTGCACAAAAGTTTATGGATCGTTATAGTAATTACAACAGTTCACAATCTATAATTTTTATACAAAATGTGTACCTGGGCACATAACAAGAAAAAAAATACATTTCGTTACCCATGGCTTATAATACCTTTGTTAATGCCGTGGGTAGGTAGGTACTCTAATAATTATTTTTCTGTATTGTAAGTACCTACCTTCTGTGTTGTTATATGAATACCATTAAATAGCGATAGGTATTTCTTATTTATTTCTTTCCTACTAATTTACCTTTGCTGCAAGCCTAAGTACCTACGTATTAAAAACCTAATTTACTGCAGTAACAATATGTTGCTAATAACGTAAGTATAACAGGATTACATAAGTAATAGGTATGTATTTTTACAGTACCAGAAGTCGATTGTATGGTACAATTTGTATCAAATTTCCACTGACATTTTCTGTGGACCTTGAGTGTATTTTTAGTTAGGTACATATTTAATACTCACATTGTTAGATCTAGGTTATGAATACGACACAGAACACAGATCGATAACAATTTGTAAAATCAGTGAAATTTTAAATATTTAAAAATCAATTATACGAGTACCATATAAAACTGGAACTATGTTATTTATCTAGCAAATAGGTTCGATAAAACAGAATGAGAAAAGCATCTATATTCATGCAAAGTTACAACAATTTAAGAATAGAATGAATATTAGTTTTATCATTCTTAAAACTATTTCAAAATTACAGATTATTATTATGGCAGGCCCACAAGTTATGTACACCTTATGTACTTATATGTTATCTAGGTATTGAAATACCTAGATAACTTAAAAAAAATATAGGGTGAATGACAACAGTAATCATTTACAATTTATCTCTTAAAATGAAAACGTGATGATACTTATTTTTATAATTATGAAAGTACCTAGGTACTTTCATGAACATCATGAATATCTTTATAAAAACAACCAACTAAAATAAAAGGAAAAATTTATACGCGAAATGTAAACATAAAAAATAATCTCAATTATAATTACCTAACATTAATAGACATAATTCAAGTTATTAAAA
Organism: Orthosia gothica; assembly: GCA_949775005.1. Lineage (NCBI taxonomy): Eukaryota > Metazoa > Arthropoda > Insecta > Lepidoptera > Noctuidae > Orthosia > Orthosia gothica. Next base: position 39,524,201 of record OX459037.1, read on the forward strand.
ATAAAAGGTTGTTGATTGCTAACTCCGAGTTTCTCAGTTCTAAATTTATCGCAGAATTGTCAAGCACGCGTTATCTGCTGTGATTGGCTGTTGAAAATTAATTAAACCAAAACGTACATAAGGTGTACCTATACAAAAAGTACATAAGGTGTATATAACTTGTGGGCCTGCCATAATAATAATCTGTAGTTTTGAAATAGTTTTAAGAATGATAAAACTAATATTCATTCTATTCTTAAATTGTTGTAACTTTGCATGAATATAGATGCTTTTCTCATTCTGTTTTATCGAACCTTTTTGCTAGATAAATAACATAGTTCCAGTTTTATATGGTACTCGTATAAGTCCAATTTAGAATAATAAATTGATTTTTAAATATTTAAAATTTCACTGATTTTACAAATTGTTATCGATCTGTGTTCTGTGTCGTATTCATAACCTAGATCTAACAATGTGAGTATTAAATAGGTACCTAACTAAAAATACACCGAAGGTCCACAGAAAATGTCAGTGGGAATTTGATACAAATTGTACCATACATTCGACTTCTGGTACTGTAAAAATACATACCTATTACTTATGTAATCCTGTTATACTTACGTTATTAGCAACATATTTGTATTGCAGTAAATTAGGTTTTTAATACGTAGGTACTTAGGCTTGCAGCAAAGGTAAATTAGTAGGAAAGAAATAAATAAGAAATACCTATCGCTATTTAATGGTATTCATATAACAACACAGAAGGTAGGTACTTACAATACAGAATAATAATTATTAGAGTACCTACCTACCCACGGCATTAACAAAGGTATTATAAGCCATGGGTAACGAAATGTATTTTTTTTCATGTTATGTGCCTAGGTACAAATTTTGTATAAAAATTATAGATTGTGAACTGTTGTTATTACTATAACGACATCCATAACCTTTTGTGCACGAGTATACTGCTCAATACCATTGACAACTTAATATGGTCGGGTTATACGCGAAGATTTAGTATGGAAAAGTAATGAAAGCTAATTTCTCTTAAAATACAACACTTAGGTACCTGAATTTTTGGTCGCTTTATCTTCTGTAGGAGTAGTAATTTTTGTATACATTTGGGCAGAATTCACTAAGTTTTTAATAGAGAAATCTTGAAATGAAAATTTAACACCGTGACTACCGCCACCCCACCAATGGCATGGTAACTATATCTCGTAAACTACTGGAGTACTAGTTTTGAATTCTGGGTATCAATTTTATCTTGCAGGGTAGTAATTTTCTATGTTGGTTTGAGGCAAGTCGCAGGCACCTCCAATTTGGAATCAACATTCAAAGTCGTGGTCCTGCTGAACGAGCGAGCGAAACTTATCATCGTTGATTTCTCGATAAATAAAAATGATTCAGTTCTGTTTTTTTTACGAAATGGATCACATTTATGGGTAGTAATTATTTGTATACTTAGAATAGCTGTAGCATGCCCCCGTTTTCTGCGCTCATGATGGTCCTGCTGAATGGGGCGTGACTACCGCAGGACCACCTTCAAAGTCGATTTTCTCGAAAACTACTAAGGTACCAATTTTGTTGTTCGGGTACTAATTGGTACCAATTGAGTAGTAATTATTTACCAAATATGGAAGCGGTTGCTGTCGGGGTCCTGCGGTAGTCACGGACATGATTTAAACGCGTTCGCTTCAACTATATCGGTGTGCTTTGACTCATAACATGAAATACGGCATTTTGCTGGACATAGGATACCTACTGTAAAAACAAAAGATGAATTTATGACGATTCATTCACCACCAGCGGTTACAAACGTAGTATAAGTTACATAACGTACTTGCCATTAAAATAACTGCAGTTCGACTACTGTTGAAGTGCTGACCTCACTCATGGGCCCCTTACACTACCAAGCACTAAACGAATTTGAATAACGTACTCTTTAATTAAATTATAGACTTTATACGTAGAAATTAGTGGTGTAAGTAGGCCATAATGGCCTGAATTGAGCTGGTGGTCGAAGGAACAGTATTGTCAGTTCAGTAAAAAGCTTTTAAACAGAATAATATGATGCTTTCGTCTACTTATTAATTTGTCCCTCACGTGTTTGTAATTTTGTATGATTGTGGAAGTAGCTAAGGCAGGCGCTCTAAGATGGTTTTAGGTGTAAGTTATTTCATCACCACAACACTTGTGGATGGTAAAGTAAAACATCGTGAGGGACCCAGCATAAAGCACATAATTCGTGCCTGTAGAACAGATAGGTAATTCGAATTCATGTGACATCTGCCAGTGGATTACAGCCTACTCTGTCTTACAAGGAGGCTGATTAAGTAAGTTTAATAATATGAACCTATCTCCAGGCACTGCCAGGGCGCGAGAAGCCGTGCTTTACAAATGAACGTTTCCTTTTGACTTCTTACGCCACGTCTGATAGTCATCTCGACTCAACCGTAACCAGCAATCCAACACAGAACACAGACCACCGCCAAGTAAACTCCATTGGTTTAAGATTATGCTGATCATGGGCCTATGGGTAATTAATTTTAAAATCAATTGTTTTTAATCAATCCCTCAGCAATACCTGGTAATACCAAATTTAAAAAAAGACATACCTAGGTCATGAAAAGTAAACTGTATATTCGTATTTCATTGCGGCTTTTACTTGGAGCGGTTGATGCGATGTTTTGTTTTGAACAAGTGATGAATATGGAAACAAGTGATAGTGGAACGAGTGTACTATCGTATATCGCATCGGTTTCATATTACAGGTGATTTTATCATTTTTCTGACAATTTTAGCGATTAGTGCTGTTCATCCCAAAGACCGTATACTTCTTACTACTAGACTGTGCACTATGGCGCAAAAACCGGTCCGAGCGAGAGGGCTCCCGTTGGTAGTGTGTCTCTTTCTAATAAGGTGACCATGACCAAACATAACACGGGACAAATTTATTGTAAAAACAATAGTGTAAGTATCCCAATATATGTATTTATGCTACCTAACTACGCTACCTAAATCTGACGATCAGCAGCGTTCTCTGTGCATTTGTAACAACCATACTGGGATCGCCAAACCGCCTGCAAAGCACTCCCCATAAATAGCACAAATAAAACATAGCCCCTAGTGCCCGGCAGCCTAGACTACGGTAGCGGTCTAGGTTACGGTATGGCAACGGGTGCATAGAATCCCGGACGAGATCCGGCTACCCCAACAAATACTGACGACAGGTGTACGTTACCCCAACAGGAAAGTGACTCCTAGAGAGATATGAGTGGAACGTATAATTCGTGCGTAATCTGCTGTGAATGTGCGCCACTTAAAAAATAAGTGCGTGTCGTCGTTTTTGAAAAAAGCGGAAAAATACCGCCTGTAAAATAAACATACACGAGTAGCTCTTGATTTTTGCGTATTTGTGCCGAAATTAGATTTAAGAAAATATTTATAATTTTCAAGTAATTGCGCTTTTTCGAAAACCCGAAAAAAATTCACAGCGCCTCAATGAGAAAACGTATATGCTCGCTGAAAACTGTACTCAGTCCATCTTGACGCTTGTAATAACCATAAAAAGTTTCAAAAGCTTACATGCTTGCGTTATCGAATAATATATTGCTAAAAGTCAAAACGAGAGTGTCATAACTTTGACGGCAAAATACAAGAAACCGACCCAACCCAAGATAGGTAGGTGTAAACCACAAGTATGTGCGTTATGTCAAAAATATATAGTGAAAATATTCAGCTTGGAATGTTTCGCATTAAGTAGATTTAAACAAAAAACTAAACATGGTAAACAAAGGCTGGTTATCCGACCAAATTCGGATGACTACAAAAAAGCGACGGATTCATACATAACGATGACCTTCTTAACTTTACTCACGAACCGGTTGTAGCGTGTTGTGCCTGAGTACACTGAGGTTGAAAAGTTATAAAAAAATTAACTTGTTATTGGATTATACGTATTCTACTAGCTGTTTCTGTGACTTGCACTTGATTAGGTAAGTACATTAGAAAAAATATTGCCAAGATATAACCTATCTTCTTTATTCCAAATTTCATTAAAATATATTCAGTATTTTGTGGACACATCCAGACATTTTCTTTTATAATAGTAGAAAAAAGTAGAGACCAAAAATTTGATGGAGTCCGTTTTAAAAAAAAAAGTTCAAGATATGTGTGATGAATACCTACTACAAAAAATAACCTACAGATACAGTTTATATATAAAAAGCCAATAACACAACAGTAAAAAAAACAACGTAGCCCCTTAGATGTCCCAGGCAGGCCGAAAATCACCCATGTGTCAGGGTACCCTGGCGCCTTTTGCGCTATGGGCGCGGTGTCAGTAAATTGTCGATTTCTCGGAAGTTTTGTATGGGAACCATGTATGAAACTTATGTTGTTACAATCTCTATGAAATAAGCTATCATATTTCAAATGGATTTATCCAGTTTTACCTTGTAAGTATTGGTAATTGTTGTGTAAAGTCAGTGTAAGGGAATTTTTTTTCCAGTTTCGTGTATAAAAGGTGATACAAATAAAAAAATAAACCATTATTACATAAAGTTTAAATTTTATTTACAGGAATACACCCTATTTCACAATAAGCAATCAAAATAACACACCTCCCCATACATTTTTTCATCCCATGAGCATTACAAACTTTTCAAAAAAAAAAAAAGGCAAATCGGCAGAGTGGACAGATGGTGGCTGTTTTTTTTTATTCGAATTCGTTTCCTTACCACTACAATAAAATGCATTATTTCTGTTGTTAATTAACGTAGCATTGTAAAAAACAACAGTTTGATAAAGTCATATTTGCAAAAATAAGAAATAAAAAATAAAATATTCGCACGCAGAAAAAAATAAACAACAATGTCGGACGGCGTTCGTTGAAATACGTATATCTGCTGGAATTTGGGCCAAATACAAAAAAAAAACTATTAAAAACAGTTCAAAACTTACAGAAAACAACAGCCACTCAAAAAAAAAATAGACGTGTGGCACTCGGGGACTGCCGCGGTAAAGCTATTGCATAGCATTTTTATATCAACTTATGCAATTATAATGACTTATTTATTTATTTTATTTATGCAGTATTTTTTTCCTTTGTTTTTTTTCTGTTATATTAATTCAAGTTACACTTTTTGAGCGTGGTGATACAATAAGATTTTTTTTTTTTTCTTTTGTTAGATAAATGAGAAGTTAATATTGTTCAAAATATTTTTATTATCTTACAATACATGAAGGTTATTCAGGAATATTTATCATTGAAACTATAGGTTTATGGTAACTGAAATAAGAATTATAAGTTTGAGACTTGATATCTTCTAAATGTCTGGAAAATACCGCGTCAATGGTGGTCCCATATTTTGTTGTGGATTCTTGTGGATCATTATTCATTTTCAAATTCAATATTTCGAAAGAAAAGTAGTCAACCGCTCTGATAACGGAACAACCAATGCCACCTAGAGTTCTAAACTTTCTGAATTATTAAATTTAACCAGCGAGGATTGTGTCGACATTATCTCAATATGTGAAACAAGACTGAGTGAAACTGTACGTTAGATACGCCTGGATACATTTGTTACCGAAGTGATAAGGGATCGAATGGTACTGGTCAGGGGGTCGCTATCTTAGTAAAGAATGATATTCCTAATACGTCAATATTTATTCCTCCCATGTATAACCTTGAATGTGTAGGAATCCGCTTAACGTCACCTGAGAGCAATATAATTATCGTGTCCGCTTATAATTCACCAAATCTTCCTTTGGCTTCCATTGATTTGGATATATTATTCGATTTAGAGACAAAAGTGTTAATCATGGGTGACCTAAACGCCAAACATGAGTACTGGCGATGTGATCAAAACAACTCCCGCGGTACGGTACTGTTTGATCATATGGTACTCCATGATTATCAAATGTATGGACCTTCATCTCCAAAATTGGTACATTACAATCACGCACATACTCCTTCTACACCGGATTTACTTCTCAGCCAAAATGTCACGTCTGTGTCTGAACTTCGCACTCTGTCAGCATTATCATCCAATCACCTTCCAGTGTTTTTTTCAGTGTAAAGTCACCACACTTTACCCGACATAGTTTTAAACAATATAGATATTCTGAAGCAAATTGGGTTGAGTACAGGGGGGTAACCACAAGCTCTTAGAGTAAGGTTATTTTGATATCGAGTAAGGGACAGATGTATCTGACTTGTATACATCTGTCACTTACTCGATCTCAAAATAACCTTACTCTAAGACTTGTGGTTACCCCCCAGGTCTTACTTGGATAAAAATATCTCATTAACATCTACTACTTATAATTCTATCACCCGGTTTCCCAGGTGCCAATTATCGGGCTGTTAACGTAATCGACGATTAATCGCCTGTTAATTCTACTTTCAGTTTCTCAACATCCAAATGTGACAAGCGTTTAACAATTTGTCACAATTGACAAAAATCACGAATTAACCACATGTTATAGCATTTTTGGGTTTCTCAGCACCTGTTTCAATGTTAATCTCTTGTCATCGAGCCTATTTTATAATTGTTGGATAGAGGTCAATTATTCGCAGATTAAAATTAATATTATGATTTTATATACGATATATTACGATTAAAAGATGAAAGGGGTCGGCAAAAACTATGGTGTGGGTTCTATTTTTTTTTGGGGTATTTTTTTACCTATTAAATATATTTTTTTTATAGATGTGTAAAATTGTTGTGAAATATTTACATGGGGTATTTTTGTACCTTTAAAATATTTATTTTCTATAATTGTGTAAAATAGTTGAAAAATATTTACATGATAAAAATATTAGATCAATAGTTGATTACCAAGATTTAAAAAAAATAGGTTATTACGAACTTGTAAAATAATTACATTATATTTAAACAATGATGTTCTAGTAAATTATTTAATTATTATTTTTTTATTTAATTAAATAAATAAAAAATATTCTATTTTATTAGAATATCATTGTATATTTAAACAAGTTTTTATAATGTAAATATTTTACAAAAATTTCACACAGATAAAAAAAAAATATTTTGTAGGTAAATAAAAAAACAAAAACAGTGTCTGGCCTGGGAATCGAACTCAGGACCTCACGTTCAATATTATATCGCCTGGAGTTCGGCATTATGATAATAAATTATAGAGTAAATAAAAAGTAACCATTGCGTAATGCGTTTTTAAAATTAGTCGGTGTTTATCCGTTTGACATTTGGTTGTTTATCTTTTATTATTTTGCTTCTGAAGTTTCGATTTGACTTGGATTTGATTGTTATCTGTATCTATACATAAGTTTCTCTGTGATTGATATTGATATTACACTGAAGACGTCGGCTTACGGACTCCGTGCTTACTATCCGATGACTTTTCCTATTGTTTTTCGGACGCAGATCAGCAAATATGTCGCTATCAGATTTATCCGCTGTTGAGTTATCCAGCGAGGAGGAAGACAACGTACTCTGTGACGGCGGGCCTTCACGCGTTTATCGGACGCGTATGCAACCCCTGGAGCACTACAATGAACAGCAGTTCAGGGATCGGTACAGAATATCGAAATTGACTCTACATTTTCTCATGGGTCTGTTGGAGCCGCATTTAAAAAGACCCATGACCCGTCGCATCGCCTCTATCAGCGCCGTGGAACAAGTGTTGCTGGCCTTGAATTTTTATGCTTCAGGAGGTTTTCAAATAACCGTTGCAGACCATATCCGAGTGCATGAAACAACAGCATGCCGCATAATTAAGAGGGTTTCAAAAGAAATTGCAAAATTGAGACCAATATTTGTGAAGATGCCAGAGACGGACATGGAACAGGCTACGGTCAGAAACCGGTTTTATGCCATCAGAGGATTTCCCAAAGTCATTGGAGCAATTGATTGCACCCATAATAAAATACAATCGCCAGGTGGTCTGAATGCAGAACTTTTTAGAAATAGAAAAGGTTATTTTTCTTTAAATGTGCAGGCAGTGTGTGATGCAGAATTGCGCATCTTAGACATCATATGTAGATGGCCTGGATCAGTGCACGACACCACAATATTAAATGACTCACATCTACGTGCAGATTTTGAAATGGGGCAATATGGCAGAAATGCCCTCTTGGGAGACAGTGGATACCCTTGTCGCAAATACCTGCTGACACCATTTATTCAGCCCAACACAGACAGTGAACAACGGTACAACAACGCACAAATTGCCACAAGAAACCCCATTGAAAGATGTTTTGGGGTATTAAAAAGGCGATTTCCCTGCTTATCAATGGGCTTAAGGGTCAAGTTGAATACGGCCATGCATATAATTGTAGCTTGTGCTGTCTTGCACAATATTGCACTGAACCACAATGATTCAGCAGTTTTCCATGAAATGATGGCAGGACCTGCAGAACCAGTAGACCCACCTGTACTTTCCCAAAACATAGGAGAATCAAACGAAAATTTTACAGTTCGGTCTGCCTTGCTGGTCACCCATTTTAGCTAGAGCATGTTAATGTTATTGTGTGTAATGATTATTACTTTATTGTTTGCAATAAAAAAAATTGCTATGATATTGTGTGTATAATTTGTATCAGTGTACTATCTCTTCGGTGTCTACAAATCAGTTTAACATAACAGGTATTAAGAAAAACAATGCTTTTTACATTACTAATCAGTCAGTCTTCAGTCTTTATTATCCTTACATATTTTTAAACACAACAATATATATTTTTTTTCATCTTTATCTCTATAAGAAAAAAAAAATGCTTTTCACATTACTAATCATTAATCTGTCTTTATTATCCTTACATATTTTTAAACAACAGTAGGTATATAATTCTTTACATTAAGAAAAAATTCAATCAATAATCAGTCTTTAATCGTTGTCATCCTTTAATTTTTTAAATTTTACTTGTTAAATCTTCTAATTGAGCTTCTTGTTTTTTAATTTTTAAATTTACAAGTTTATTTTTATTAAAAGCTATTTTATAATTCAATATGTTCGTTTTTTTTTTCTATAATTGCACATAGTAATTTTTTATTATAATAGTCGGTTTTAATTGCTTCTGCATTCTTTTTTTTATTCTGACTTGAATGTTTGGGTTTAATCGTTTTCATCATTCTGCGCTTTGCTGTATCTTTTGGAGATGGTGCTGGTTCTTCGATAACTTCTTCATGGTCATCTAGAAAAAAAAAAAAAGTGTTACAGTTTATCTTTATTTATTATTTTTAATGGGGATTCTGGTGAAACAGAACTTGTAACCAATAATGTTGGTTAAGAACTTAAGATATAAAACCCTGTGACATACATATGGACTTATGGACCAAACAGTCTAAATATCAGGGTCCCATTGGCAACCTTTGTGACCAACACCAAATTGATTGGTGTATAATAAAGATTTAACATGCATTAGCACAATTAGCAGTCAAGGTAAAGTACCTACTGTGAATTTAAGGGTTAGGTAACTGGGTAACACATTATCCCTTGGCCAGACTGGTGTTGGATTTCAGGCTTCTGACCACCCGTATAGACTGTCAAAATGTAAGCTATACGCTAGCTATGTAAAGATGGTCAGTCAACCATTCACGAACCGAGCTCAGCAAGCGATGCTTAACCTTGAAAGTCGATCTTTAGGCTATTCAGGCACAAGCTCCTCTAACAATTATGCAAAAAGATATATCTATGAAAATACTTGTAAACTCACCCAAAATATGTTGTTGTGGATCATCTATAATTTTAACTATGACCACAGACTCATCATCGCCATTATTGTTCTCTTCATCTGTAAAAATAAAATATAGTGTCAATGTTTCAAGGAATTCTCCTTTGTTGTATAAAGTTTCAGTATTCAGTTTATTCATTATTTACACTCAAAATCAATAAATACCGCATTTGTGTATGAAAACACACCTAAATGAATATTACCAACCTATTATAATCAGTGGCACTGTCACAACTGTTCGGCAGTGGCTTTATTTGGTCTCCCATTAGTGCGCCAACATCACTGAGAACAGGTTTAAATTGTCCCAGTTCCAGTTCTAGGGAATTCTGAGCCCCCATTAGATTGTACAGAAATCTCTTGCCATGTTTGGTTGTTCTGTTCCAAAAAAACGCCGTTTGTGCTCATTCATATTCACGATAATTGTCTTGTATCTAAAACAAAAATGTATCAATACATCATTATTTATCGTCTTCTTGAAACCTGATTGATGATAGAAAAGTTATTATTTAAACAGCTAGTAGTAGGTACTCACTTTTCTACTAACGCCAGAAGCTCCCTTTTCTCTCACTCTGTGTAATTTTTTCTAGACATTTTCCAATGATCAATGTTTTAGCAATACTTTCACTAAATCACCTAAAATAATATTTATTATCGTTTTTTTTCTTCACAAAATATGGCATTCCAGGTTTGCTGTCAAACGAAAAAGACAACGAGATAATGGTATGCGTTAGACAGAAATAAAAAATATAAAATGCTTAACGTTACGTTAAAGTTTCGCTGTATCGAAAGAATGAACTGAACTAATTCTCTAAGGGTAGCCAGACAAAATAAAAAAATACTGATTTGATCCATTCATTCAATGTAACAAACGATTAGCTAATTTCTCGATGATGAAGTGTTGAGAAACCCACTGACAACTGACGGCTCGTTAATTTGTGACAAATTGTCAGCGGATTTGAGATGTGACGTCGACTTTAGAAACCGGCCCTATAAATAGTATTGATAAAGCAGTTGACCAACTTCAGTTTGCCATTCTAATGAGTCATGAAATAAACGTTCCATCGGGCCCTTCATCTGTTAAGCGCTACACCTTGCCAAGACACGTCAAAGTCTTAATTTCTACTACAAACAAACTTAGAAAAATGGCTGCAAAAGAAATGAATCCTATAACTAAGATGCAAATAAACAGAGATATAAACATTATTAAAACAAAAATAAAATTCCAAATCCACATATATAATGACAAAATATGGAATGACAAACTTGATAATCCATCTACCGATATCTGGCGGATTGTTAAATCTTTGACCTATAAGCCGTCAGTGATTCCTCCTTTAAAGTATGAAAGTGGCCAGTTGACTGCATCCCCAGCTGAACAGTGCAAGTTACTTGCTGGCACTTTTCATAATAATATGAGTCTGACTATGAACTGGCCTAGTGATAACATTACGGAGGCCGCCGTCAACAAGTCATCAAATAAACTTGATAACGTTAAAGATTTTACTCCACCAAATCTCGGACGTCCAAGAGAGGTAATCAAATCAATTAGGAAGCTCAAAAGTCGTAAGTCTCCGGGAGTCGATATTATACACAACTGCTTACTAAAAAAATCTTTCACGTAAATGCTTAGTATTTATAACAAAAGTCTTTAATGGTTGTATGGCAATTGGCTACTTTCCTTCTGCTTGGAAAAGAGCCAAAATAATAACATTTAAGAAACCAGGTAAAGATGAAGCTACACCAACTAGCTATCGACCTATAAGTCTACTCCCATCTCTGGGAAAATTATTTGAAGCAATAATATCGGCGCGCTTAGCTAAAGCCACAACCACCTGCTACTGCCTGAGCAGTTCGGTTTCAGAAAGGGTCATTCTACAGCGCAGCAATTAGCCAGGGTCGCGGAGCACGTCACGCACAACCTTAACATGGGTAAATCTACGGGTATGATGTTGCTTGATGTAGAAAAAGCTTTTGATGCTGTTTGGCATGCAGGCCTTATACACAAGCTCTTAATGTGTGATATACCTATTGGACTTGTTAAGGTTATCCAGGCGTATTTGACTGACAGATCATTCTGTGTACATATCGGCGATACTGTATCCCAACCTAGACCTATACCTGCAGGGGTGCCACAGGGCTCTTTGCTGGGTCCTCAGTTATTCATACTATTCATAAATTACATGCCCAAGCAAGCTCATACTCATCTTGCTTGTTTTGCTGATGACACAGCCTCTTTTACGTCAAGTAAAGACACCGATTTAATAGTTGCACGGCTCCAGTTATCATTACAACTTCTAGTTTCATATTTCACTAAATGGAAATTAAAATTTAATGCCACAAAAACTGAAGTCATAATGCTCACAAGAAAGAGGTCATTACCAAAAAGGAACATACTAATAGGCGATACGGTTTTACCATGGAGTGTAAACATCAAGTACCTTGGGGTTATACTAGACAATAAAATGAGCTGGACAAAATTTTTCGATTACCTCCGCGTTAAAGGAATAAAAGCCCTAAACTGCCTACATCCAATTTTAAATCGGCGGTCTAAAGTCAGTTCAAATACCAAACTAAAAATCTACACAACCCTTGTCAGACCATGCATTACCTACGCGGCACCGGTCTGGAGTAGTACGTGTGAAAGCAACAACAGCAAACTACAAGTAGTCCAAAACAAGGCTATAAAACTGCTTTTAATACACCATTTCGGACTAATCTTAAAAACTTACATAGTCAATTAAATTTCCCAACATTAAAACAGTTCATTACAAAACTCACTTATAAGTTTTATCTTACAACTAACCCTAAACATCAAAATCCACTTATTTCTAACATTGGTCAAACACGATTTAAAAGTTTAAAATACATCGACACATATCATCGATACCGTCTCCCACATCACTTACTGCTGTATGAGTAACAAAGACGAAACTACTCGATGACTGGACTTTTTCTTAAGTTCGACACAAATGCAGGTAGATTTACAAAAAATCACCCTCAGTACAAGAAGTTCATTTGCATTTTTTATTATTCGTACTTAGTTTCTTAAGTAAAATTAATTGTTAAGTATTAGTGTACTTTGTTACAATGTCATATAAATAGTTTGTGTTAAAAAGTGCGTTTGTGCCTTACCATTGCGCTGTAAGTACTTCAAAAACTGTCTAACGTAAGTAATATGATATCCATGTTTCATAACAAGTTGTTTTGCTCATTACTTTTAGTATACGTAAATGTTTTATATAGGCGCTATAGTCTGCAAAAAACACGCATTTCTTATGTTTAAATGCTTTTAGAATAAGGTCTAACTGTCATTAATTTCCTTTTATTTATGTGAAAATAAAGAAATTTCAAATCAATGCCACCTAGAGGCGAGTTGCTGAACTAAAGAGACAAGCGTGATATTTCAAAAAGTCATTAAAAGTTCTGCTATTCATCGATAGATGGCGGCCGGTGACCGGCGCTGTGCCGGTCGGAGTGGAGGGTGTTAGGTTTTTTTTCGTTACGGAATTTCTGGATTCGGTCTCCACGCTCAAGGCCCGCGATAGAAGCTATGCAATAGCTTAAAAACAGCTGCTTATGTATTCGTCCGATTTCGGAGCAGCTCGTCTCGATTCGTGCGAGTTTCGTAGAGTCGTACAATACGTCTAATCGCACACAACGCCGTGTCGAAGACTGCCGAACTGAAACGACATTAGACGATGCACGGCCTTCAAGCCACACCTCCTTGCCCGTCGGAGTGGGGAGCGTCAGGTTTTTTCGTTACGGATTTTCTGGATTCGTTCCCCGCGCTCAAGGCCCGCGATAGAAGCTATGCAATAGCTTAAAAAACTAAATTTATAATCACAAAAAGTTTGAGCACGGCCCCTTGTGCTGTCAAAAATGGCGACCGCCCGGTGTACAGATTTTAAAAATAAATATTACGGTCTTGCGCGGATCCAAAGACCAGCGGGGTATTTTTTTTTCATAATTGTCTATTAAACTATCGAATGAAACCAAGATTTGTCGAGAATATCCTCCTTACCAAGCCAAGATATTTCAAGCCAAAAACAAGAACAACCTTAAAATGTCAAAAATTGGCAGAGAGGCAGACCGGATCACCGGACATTTGAGCGACCGATGACAGCTGGCAGAGAGGCAGAGTGGACATCGAAAGGGGTAGGTATCTACATTGATTTAAACCGAAGGCCTTAGATCAAATAAAAACTCAAGATGGAACGTTGCAAACAACATAGTGAAGCCAGTTCCAACTGTGCCTTGCCGTATAAATACACAATTACACGTACACCGAAACTACCCCTTAGCTTCTCAGTTGAGCTTTATTATTTTATCTGTGAGCTCGAATGACAAGCTAAGGCGTAATTTCGTTGTGAGTGCGTGTAATTGTGTATTTGTACGGCAAGGCATAGTTTGAACCAGCGTCACTTTGTTGTTTACAACGTTCCATCTTGACTTTTTACTTGATCTGAGCCGTAGGCTAGATAAATTAGCATTGAGTTTTAAGGGTTCCTTACCCAAAGGTTAAAAACGGCAACCTATTACTAAGACTAAGTACTTATGTAAATGAAAAACTGATCTGTGATTTTAAATAATAATAACTACACACGGTACAAATAATTAGATTGAACTATGTGTTCTAATATTAATAGGTTTGTAATTTGATCTGTGATTTGATGCCATAATTACTTTAAGAAACAAAATTAAGAGAATAAAAATAATAATTTTTACATTAACAACCTCTTTCATTTGTTATGGTCACAAGGTGCATTTAATGTATTTTTAATTAACCCCCAAAATTAGGTCATACCAACAAACGTTTGAACGCGACTGTACGGACAACAGCTTAGGTTTAATACGTCCAATTAAGAAGGTCATCGATATGTATGAATCCGTCGCTTTTTCGTAGTCATTTGAATTTGGTCGGATAACCAGCCATTGTTTATAATTATGTTTAGTTTTTTGTTTAAATCTACTTAATGCGAAACTTTCCAAGCTGAATATTTTCACTATATATTTTTGACATAACGCACATACTTGTGGTTTACACCTATCTTCTATCTTTGGTTGAGTCGGTTTCTTTTATTTTCCGTCAAAGTTATGACACTCTCGTTTTGACTTTTAGCAATATTATTCGATAACGCAAGCATGTATACTTTTGAAGTTTTTTATGGTTATTACAAGCGTTAAGATGGACTGAATACAGTTTTCAGCGAGCTTATACGTTTTCTTATTTAGGCGCTGCGAATTTTTTTCGGGTTTTCGAAAAAGCGCAATTAGGTACTTGAAAATTATAAATATTTTCTTAAATGTAATTCCGGCACAAATACGCACAAATCAAGAGCTACTCGTGTGTTTTTATTCTACAGGCGCACGTACAATGGTTTTAGAGATACACGTTTCTGCAAAACGTTACCCCAGCAGTAAATGCAATATCTCGAAAACCTGATGACGCACAAGTTATATTTTCGGCGCACATTTTCGCACAAATATAAGCTCTCTGCCCATGCACAATATTTCTCATTCCGATCATTCGTTTAGAATTTTCCTGCTGGAACAACGTTACCCTAGCAGGAATCAATTTTTCCGCTTTTTCAAAAACGACGACACGCACTTATTTTTTAAGTGGCGCACATTCACAGCAGATTACGCACGAATTATACGTTCCACTCATATCTCTCTAGGAGTCACTTTCCTGTTGGGGTCCGACGATAAGATGACCGAACTCGAAGAGGAATTGAGCAGTTTACGATGGTGTATTCGGGGAGGACTCGATAATCCTCAAATCCCAAGTCTACATAAGTCTTATTCTTCAAGACCCATCGTATAGATAGGAAAAAAAACTCTCTGATCTTACTCTCAAGCTCATGAAGGAGAGGCGTTAGATGATCCTGCAGTCTTCAGACGATGCTTTGAAATACCCCAAAGGATCTCAATGATTTTACATATTGTCCAGTTGAGTGCAGTTGAGAAACAAAACTACACCAATTTTATTCCACTAGGAATCAATTTGCGAATAATATTAACTGCCACTGAATTTTACTCGAACAAAACCCGCCAAAATCGCCGCAAACCTGGCCTGGTGTTCTTTGTTTTTTTTTTGGTCGCCCTTTTCGGGCAGGCTAAGGTCTTGGACCATACCGCCTCGTCTTCAGTGCAATTTTAACATTCTTTAGTATGCATTAGAATACGGGTGTAACAGATTCTAATGGTTTTTGGAGTATTTGGCAGCAAATTGTATCGAGTCAGCCTTCCCAGTAAGCTTTGCGGAGGTAGTCAATACTACAATAAAATTCTCCGCTCCACTCAAAATCAAAATGTATTTATTCAATTTGGCCATTAAGCGGCACTTTCGTACGTCAAAAAAAATAAAATCTAATACTAACCTCCAGTTTCCCAGCTCAAAATCATCGGCGAACCAATGCGACAAACTGCCAAGCAAGCGCTATCCGCTGCGATTGGCTGTTGAAAATTCATTCAACCAATCACAGCAGACAACGCGCGCCCGACAACCCGCCACACCAACCCCCCGACAATTCCGAGCTGGGAAACCGGGGGTAATTGATTCTACCGTCCATTCGGAAATGTAGCTTGTTGTGGAGAAGAATGGACAAGAAACTCCACACATACTCTTTTACAAAAAATGTGTTTTACAAGTATTTGGTTACATTATCTTGTTGAAAAAAAAAATACATAACTTACCACCACCATACCACTATCCTGAGATCGCTTCTGTCAATGATTCCACATATTGTCCAGTTGCGTAGACAGTTGAGACACAAAACTACAGCAATTTTATATCACAATATCCAATATGAATCAATTTGCAAATAATATTAACAGCCGCTGAACTTCACTCGAAAAAAGCCCGCTAAAAACTCCAACCAAAAGTACTACTATTACTCAGTATTAATGTTTTTTTTTTTTAAATACAATGAATTGATTAACTAAAGGAACTATAGAGTCAAGAGCAAACCCATCATAAATAAAAAAATAAATAAAAAAAAAACTAAAAATATTTAAATATGTTTCAAAGTTTCATAGACTTTGATACGTATTTAAATGTTTTTTTTTATTCGTTCGTTTTGGTATAACATAAAAATGAAAAATATAAAATTTTCTACCATTTCTACCAAATCCAATAATTAGTTGAGCTAGCAAGATGTCAGACAAGGACACACTACCAGCGGGAACCCTCTCGCCATGGGCCGCTTTTGGTTAGCTACGGCTTATAAGGAAATAGCTGACCTAGTGGTATGATAATAGATTTAATTTTAGCTAAACAAAAATTTTTGGTGCACAGTCTAGTAGTAAGAAATACGTATAAGGTCTTTGGTTCATCCTATGCAACACAAATCGATTCGCAAGAATCGATTTCGGAAACAGAAGAATGATTTTGTATTTTATTTATAGGTACTAATAATGTAGACAATTTTAATAAATAATTGTGGTTAACGTTTCGTATTTTTTTTATTTTTTCCACATCAAACCAGTTTAAAAGAAAAATGGATTGAGGCGACGGGAAATAAAGATTGGTTGGATAACGTTAACAGAATGCTTAAAAAATCGTTCATTAATGATGAGCAAGCTAATGTGCTTAAAACAATCAACGTTACAACTCAAGATCTTTATTTTAGACAG
The DNA here is from genome assembly GCA_949775005.1 of Orthosia gothica. Classification (NCBI taxonomy): domain Eukaryota; kingdom Metazoa; phylum Arthropoda; class Insecta; order Lepidoptera; family Noctuidae; genus Orthosia; species Orthosia gothica. The sequence continues at coordinate 39,541,533 of OX459037.1, forward strand.
TTGAAGAACAAAAACCGGCCAAGTGCGAGTCGGACTCGCGCACAAAGGGTTCCCATTATCGCAAAAAATGGTAAAACAATCACGTTTGTTGTATGGGAGCCCCACTTAAATATTTATTTTATTCTGTTTTTATTACCCGACTGGGTTATGTGTTTCGCGCGTATCGTATGTATGTATGTTTGTATGTATGTAATATTCTTATTTATATTATTCTTATTATTATCTCATATCTTTTAAACCACTTGACTGAATTATATAGTTAAGACTTCGTTAGATAAGTCTTGACCGCCCAAGTGTTCTTACATAGGTGAAGTTCTAAAAAAACAAACATGGCGGATTTTGGGCGCCATATTGTGCGGGACCCAATTTTTTTACTTCCAGACCCTTCGAGTGGGGTATCAAAATGAAGGGTTTTAAGAGGTGATTACAAAAATGTATACCACTTATATGTTTAAAAGTAATTCGAAAAAGAAAAATATACTTAAATCTAAAAAGTTGTACTTAAAATAAAAAAGGTAATTTAAAATCAAAAACCCGACTGATTAAGAATCGAACTAAAAAGCTGATATCAAGAAAAAATCATGCTGTGCAGTCGGAGGATCAGGTGGTCAGCCAGTTCGCGAATATGTTTCCTCCGACTGCACAGCATGATTTTTTCTTGTTAACAGCTTTTTAGTTCGATTCTTAATCATTAGTATTTGTTATTATAACGGCAACAAATATACATCATCTGTGATTTTTTTTATCACGGTTCATGAGATACAGCCTGGTGACAGACAGACAGACATATAAATGCCTACTAAGCAGATTAGGAATTTTATTTTTCTGTTTATCTCATTCCTATGTCTATCTCATTACTCAGTCACAAAATCGATTTACACGATTCTTAATAATTATTTTTTAGTAATTCTAATTACTCTATAGTATTCGTACTATAGAGTAATTAGAAGTATTGAGAAATGTTATATAAAAAGACTAACTTTATTCAAAGTTGAGTTTTAACCCACCAAATCTTTGAGTGATAAAAAGTGATATGGTGTTTCAATTGAATATTCACGTGGTTATAGTCAACAAATGGCACGCTTGGTTTTCTTACAGTTCGTGATACTTGCGTCATCTAGGTCTATCTATGTCTGTGGGATCGATACTATCAATGGCTTTAACAATATTGGGATGAGTAGTGTTGCAGCAGTGGTGGCCCAGTGGTATCGGCCGCGACTTACAAGTTGTAGGTCGTGGGTTCGAGCCCAGGCAGGCGCTTTACTTTGTGTAAATTATTTCTTCACTACTGCTCTCAAAACGGTGAAGGAAAATATTGTGAAAAAACCGGCATGTCCTAGAACCAAAAATTCGATGCCATGTGACATCCACCGTAATCCGTAATCCACCACGCGGGCCCAGTGCGTGTTGCACTGGGCCCGCGCGGTGGATTACGGCCCATTCCCTCTCAGAGAGGCGGCCTGTGTCCCAGCAGTGGGAACATTAATAGGCTGATGATGATGTGTAAAGATTTATGTGGAGGTTTAGGTAGGTATATAGATAATTTTCAATGTTTAGGTTGGTATACGAATGCAATGTAGGATAGGTTGCGGAAGGTAAGGTTGTTGTCACAGGGTCACCGGAACACTTGGCCCCCCCCGGTGGGTTCCCGCATTGTCGAGGCGGGGGGGCTCAGTAGCCGTGGCTTGGACAACCACGGTGAAGCCAAGAGGAACCCGAGGCGGGGCCGCTCGTCAGGGCTTTTGCCGATAAGCCGACGACGTAGCGGCCAACATGTAGGTTGCGGTGTTGCCTAGGCGACATCGCAACTGAGGCGGGCCGCGATGTGGTATGAAAGGCATCGCGGCTGAGGGTCGGAGGCCGCGGCGGGAGAGGAGTGCCGGTATTACGGTGCGCCGCTCGCCCTACCCTCCGCGGCCTGCACGGGGTCGCCACCGTCTGATGGCGGACGCGGTGGGGCCGCAGGGGAGGAGGAGTGTCGGTATAGCGCTGGCCGCTCTCCCTATCCCCTGCGGCCGAAAAGTGGCGGGGCCACTGTCCTGACCAAGGGTGCCATACACGGGGTTGTCTGGTACCCATGTGCTGGTTTGGTCCCCGGGGTGGTCACGGCGTACTGTGTGTTCTGGTGCGCCGGTGATGGGGGTTAAACCCAGAGGAGGGTCCGGAGACGGACAGCCGCGGCGGGTTCGCGGATGTATGCTAACGCGTTCCCGTGTTCCCGCCATAAGCGGCACAGGAGGACACCGTGGAGTTTTAGTGGGTTAGAGTCCCACATAACTGCGCTATCTCCCCGTGGTAGCGCAGTATGCATGAGCATTTCTACACGCTAAAAAAAAAAAAAAAAAAGGGTCACCGGAACACAGCGTGCGGGCGGCGGAACATTATGACATTAGCATTTAGTTAAGTAGAAGTAAGTAAATAAATACTGTAAGTACCTATGTATGTTTGCGTTGTCCATGCTATTCGTTTCACCACGTTTTGTATGGAGTGGGACTTCTGCAGAACTGTAGTCCGTGTAGAGGCGCGAGGCGGGAAGAGCCGGCGCGGGCGCAGGCAGGTTGGCCACCAGCGCCAGTCGCCTGCGCGCTCTCACCCCGGGGAGGACGCTTGCTGGCACATACAAATACACGGTGAGTACAATACACAGAGTTTTATATTTTTTATATATTGTCACGGTGTTACTTAATAGGCCTGTATCAGAAGCGGTTGTATGTATCTAGGTACCACTCTGTACGCGTTTTTCAGGAATTAGTAGGATTTGGAATCTTGAAAATAAGTTCTTGCGTCTTTTCATGTTGTGTCGAAAAAGCTTAGTTAGCATTTCCACATATGCGGTACGGCTAGAAAATAAATAGTTCTGAATAATAAAATTTGTCTACACGTATTTTATTCATGCTGAGCTCGGAGCAGTCAGGAGCTCGGGGAGGATTCCAGACAGGCACGAGTCTTTATGTTTAGAGCTAACTTTTTTGAATCAGAAACTGGTTTCGGGTGTTCGAAAGTATCTACCTACTACTTATTTGTTTTATTTTTCTGAGGTCAGGTTCAGCTAGTCTGGTTAGATAGTAAGTATAAGTATAGATAGAAATGTTTGCCGGGATAATTTTCGCTTTTTTTATATCCTTTAGGATTTAGGAGTTCACGTAACGTTCCCTTAAGTCCTAAGATGTGGCTTAACTTAAAGATAATACCCAACAAAATAGTACAACACAGGACCTACGTCGGTACGAACCGAATATTTATATTAAATTGATTTCTGAAGCATGGTCACTTAAGTTCTTTTCCGACTACGGCGAAGCCAAAAGTTATAATTTTAGCAGTCTTATGTATGCATACATGTTTGTATTTGCTTATGTTCCTCCGTAGCGCCTAAACTATTCATCCGATTTTGATGCATATGGTGTGAACCGATTCGTTATTATGGCCCGGGTAACACACGCTAAAAAAACACCGTAGTCGGGTTACAGTTTTAATCAAACTTTTTTTTAATTTCTAGATTAGTTGATCTTCTATGAATTAGCGAGGTTTAGAGGACAATTCCTAAATGCTAGCTTATTGAGTACCTATACCTATTGAGTGCGGGTTCACGTGGTAGTGTAAATTGTAACAAGCTGGTCGTAGGTATTCGGTTACAAACCAACTAGATTTCCGTGGTCAAGCATCCGGTTGGCTATAACAGGCGACGATGCACTCGACGTACGACCCAATGTTAACAAACAAAACTTAGCGAACGAACTGAATCTAATTCGATTAACGAATCGGCTAAATCACCTAATATCAGTACCCAAGACAGTGGTCGGTGTGTTTACAAACAATAACGTGTTGCTAAAATATAAGTCAGTCATCGTGTATCAGTATTAGGCGACATTCGGCCTATTGTTGTCCTACATAGGAATGCTCCGCTAAACAAACATGATCTCCCGCACATATGTGTTGCTAAAGATCCGCAGCGAATCGAACCCGCTACCCACTGTACTGTGTCCAATTGTTTATCGCCCCACTGCGCTACCGTGTGTAACAAAAACAACGCATAAGGGTGTAGCTAATTGTCATTATTGTGTGTACCTACTTATTTAGATAATTGGTAAACACAAAATCCTTCTTGCTACAATAATCAATGAGCAGTGTTCAACTGGTTCAACTACGAGTCATTATATTTTTACCCGAATACGGCAAAGCCAAAAGGATGATTTTAGCAGTATATTGTATGTATGTTTGTATTTGTATTTACGTATCTTTCTCCGTGGCGACTAAACTATACATCCATTTCAGTAAAGAGGATAATGAAATAGATCTTCCAATTAAAATAATGAGTAACAATGTGACACAAAAAGCGTTGTTTTTAAATAGTTATCGCGCGAGGGTCACGTAATCAGCTCCGAGCGGACGCTGACAGTGACAGCTTCCGTCCGAGCTTCGCGAAACGACCCGCCCGGGGCGTGCTCTGACCCACTTACACTTTTATTATTTGCAATGATTACCTTATCAAACAAAGGATTACCTATTTAAAATATTTTGGTCATTGAAAAAAGAGGAAGCTTACTATAGTTCTCGCCAAACTTCTTGGCCAGGAGGGGTGTTGTAGTTCTTCTAGTCCATGAGGCATATTTTGACGAATAATAGGCTCACAAAATTAAGTTAATCTCTCTAAGCCCGATACCCATCAAGCTATTAGTTGTCTAAACTTTGTGAACTTTGCTCAAATAGGTCCCAAACTCCCAGACCTAAACTAAAATACCTCTAGTTAACTGAAAATCAATACAGAAAGCGTAAAGTTGTGTGGCCACTAAACTGTTGAAATCTATTCCTACATTTCTGTGAAACTGTCAGCTCGATCTAAAATCTCTCTTTATAAGCCGACAAGGTATAACTAAAAGCCATTTCATAGAAATTAACCTTCCATGTAGCAATACGATTCCTAAGAATGCCTATTTTCTATTTCTGGAAGCGCCATTTCTGGACTTGATATGTCCTTACAATTATTTGTACTTATCTACATACTTTTAATTTTATGATTAGATTAGGATAGATTTTAATTTTACCGTTGCAATATTTTAGCCGCATGACATGTTATTCTTAACATGAACTGCAGAACACTTAGAAACGCCGCATTCCCTTATATATTCTTACAAAAGCCTAGGCATCGTATTCTGTCATCAATCACACAAGTTGGTCTATCATATCGCTGTCCTCAGCTAAAGCAGCGTTCTCCCTGTTAGCATTGAACATAACTGCATTTAACGTTTCATCATCCCCAACCGGACATTGATCATAGGCCTCCCTTTCCTCGGGCCGATCCCCACGCTGCAGTGCCACCCTCGTCCAGCAATTGTTTTTTTTTTAAACGTTGCCCCACACTAGGAATTTCTTCCTGTATCATGGGTGTGTTTACGAACATATGAACTCACATACACAACACCCAGAGCCAGAACAACTATCTGTAGGTCATACAAATATTTGTTCCGTGTGGGAATCGAACCCGCGACACGCAGCGCAGCAGTCAATCGCTCAACCACTGCGCCAACCGTGCGCCCAATTTTTTTATTTATATTTCTTTTCTCTATTTGTTTTTTCATTAAGTTGCACCTGCCATATTTTATCTCTGCACCACCCTAAGGTCGACTGCTACAAAATGCCTAAGGCATTAAGTCCGCCTTTGTAATTGTGCATAAAGTTTTATAAATAAATAAATGTTGTCAGCCCATGCGGTCGAGCAAGAATTCGTCCAGTATTTGCCCGCATCACCGTGACTTGCCCGAGGTGTCCTGCCCGACTCCACTAGTCACTATAGTCACTTTAGTGCCATAATTATGCGTACTCCGATGCCGAACTCGAGTTTTGATAAGCTCATTGAAATGTGAAGCTTGTCATGCACCGCTTGGCAACATGCACGGTACACTATCCTCTATCGAAAGTGATTCTACAATATCATGAAGGAAAACATACGGTAACTTGTGTTTATGTTTAGAAGGAGTCTGTTGTTACATATTCAATTTTAGTTGTTTCCACGTATTATAGTCGTAAACTGCCGCCGCCGCCATACGCATGCGCCGCGTCGGTCGGCCGCTCCTCGCCCGGCGAGTAGCGACACACTTCGGCGCAAGGTTGGAGGCTATCGCATCAGATAATGTGGGTTCAAAAATAATGATGACACTCCAATCTTAATTAAAAACGGTTATTAAAACACACGAATTGGGTCTTTATAGATTAAATGTTTTATTTATATTTAATATTCAACGACCGAATGGCCTAATTTATCTGTTGAAGAATGAGGCACTTGTGTCAGTTTCATCAAATTGTTTTGGTCAACTATGGCTTATCAAGAAATGTTCATACCTATTCGTCGTGCTTAATTTCATATATCTACTTCGCGTTAGGCACAGTTCACTTTGATTCCAACTGAAGACAAAGCTTAGATCCCGAACAGATGATTCATTCGCTGAATTACATGAATAATAAAAAGATTATCGGTATCCATACACGCAGTACAAAGGCAGTGTTTGTGTTTGACTACTGACTATGTGTGCACATGTGCGTGGCTGCTATACTCATGAAGCAGTACATTCAAGCGGACTTACAAGCGCGCCATTCATCCTTCCTGCGCCAGCTTCCATCAATGTCTATGGACTATGCTAATAGACACGTGCTCTACGGATGCGCTAATGGCTTTAACGGCCGTGTTTAAAGAGCTTACTTCATTGATGTGGGTATTATATACTTGGAAGTTTTACGCAGTGTGATGATAACTTGCGAAATCCAGCTTAATTTATTCAAACTTCAAGATAGATCTTTGATTGAAATGACGACGTAGTCTAACTAGATACAATCTATAGCTGTAGGTATCTTCCAAAGCATCTGATTATCAGAATCAGTAAGTAAATAAGTTTGTAAACCTGTTGCAGTTGTAAACTAGCATTGTTCAGTAGAGATGTGTCCCTCACTCATGAGTTGCCTCATTTGAGGTACTCGTGATCGCAAATTGAAAGAGTTACTCGAATTTCAACATTGAACCACCTCACTCATTCACGCGTCCTCACTTAAAAATTGACACTAACATTATTATATTGAGGCGAGTACTCGCGAGTATTGAGTGAGCTTAGTGAGCGAATAATTACTATGAACTCTAAACTTTAACTATAAATTCTAAAAACATTAGCATTTGATTGGTATTCAATATTCAAGTGTCATTGATTCGTTTATTTTGGCGGTCTAAAATTTATGAGGTAAGAAAATGATGTGTGTGAGGGAGATGTAAAAATCGGAATCGTGAGTCGAAGCGCCGTTCGCCTCGCTTGCCGCTACCTCGTACAATCGGCTCATGAGGGGAATACGCCGACGTACGATACCTCACCTCAAATGAGGGGTACCTCGTGAGTACCTCGCGAGGTAAAATGAGGTGCTCCCTCAACCTCATATAAAAATGATGAGTTACCCATCACTATTGTTCAGGTGTGTAGCACGTAGCATCCCTAACGTTCGCCTCGCTAGTTGCAGACAATCGGCACAGCAACGCATGACGCGAGCCCCGAATTTGGGTCAATGAAAACTAATAGGCGCTGAGATTCAGCGCGGTAACGTTCCAGAATGCTCTTCTCATTCACCATGTGATGCAATTCAATACGACTTCCAATTACAATATTATGATATAATGCATTGCTTGCTTGGTGACATTGGTTTTGGTGGGTGCCTAACAACAGCGTAATTCCGGCTTACTGACGACGCTACTGATAGATTTCTGATAGATACTAATTGCAGAATCTAGATTCTATTTCGATTTTCCGATTGGCATGCCCAAGGAGTAAGAGCATTTAAAAAGCAACGGAACCTAAACTGGCAGCACCCGAGTATTTACCTACTTTAAGGAAGCCTCCTAATAATGCAAAATAATCGATGCAGAATTGCAGATAGATGCAAATGCGTCATAGTGCCAGGGTGCAGTGTGCAGGCAGGCTGCGAGGCAATTGAGACGATTTTACAGCGGCAGGGTCACGACTACGACACCAGGGTCTGAGGCATGACGTCATGCCGTCCACTCACGGGGCCTAATGAATTTGTAGCCAGCGCCTCTAGTTTCACTGTGCTATAATGGGTAGTCTAAGCCTGCATATATAGTTATCAGGGTTGTCTTTTTAGATAATCTTAAAACCATGAAGATATCAGGTCCAACAAGGCTGGCTTACAGATCACCGATTTCATTTGATTTTCCTGGCTGTTGATAACAGGTGTTGCCTTTCCCATCGGGGAGTAAGGGTTAGGTGTTAGGTATATTATACTCGTCGTCTATTGGCAACGTACGGGGAATGACGTCTCGCTGTGGAGTCTACCGCGCAGATCGATGTTCCCCCGAGCTGAGCAACCTTTCCCGCAGCCTAATTGTGTAAGTAAATTCGGCAACGGATGGTTCACAATTAGGCTGCAGGTCGCGTTTAAATTTCCTCACCAAAAAAGTTTGAGGAGCAGCCTGATATATCTATTAGTACTTACTTTGCGTTCGCTCCGTAAATAAGGACGTAAGGACTCACTCTATCGTCGACTTTGTCTCTGTAACCTAGACTAGAGTCAAAAGCAAAACAATCATATATAATAATAAAATAAAAAAATGTGTTTGAATTGAAATGATGCTTACGATAGTATTTCGCTTTCGCGAAAACACGAATTGTATCTTGCATTTTTCTTTGTATTCCTACGTAACCAATTAACCAGGCTGCTTAGTCGAATGGCAAAATACGTAGCTAGAAGAATTGGCCCTAATTATATCTCACCTCATATCGCGAATTTGTTCGTGTCACAAGTGAACATATCAAAAGTCATCGGTTTTCTCACTCCCTTACTAGGAATAACTCGTATCACAAAGTACATAAGCGGCGGCGCGCTGCTCGTGGATATGGTTTGCCCTTATTCAGTTGCATCGATCGACATCCCATCACGACCACGACGCGCGTCGGTCTCGTTGTTAAGCGAAACTTCAAATATTCATTTACACCAGAATCAATAACAACGCGTATTTCCTTTCGCCGTATACGTACCTACAAAATCAACGATGTCCACGTACCTACCTACATTCAATGTTATGCATACGTTGCAATGATCAAGTTCTAGGGTTAGATATACAGGGTGGCCAAAAGGTCGTGGATCAAACGCAACTAGGGGTTAGATGGGGCCATCAGCTGCAAAACATTGTTCTACGGGAGGTCCTTAAGGTCAAGTTAAGGCCCTGCAGAGTTATAATTTTACTTGTTTGATCCACACTTTTTGGCCAACCTGTATACATAGGTAACAGGGTGAGTTTATGAGGAATAGTGAAAAACACTCAAAGGAGTCACGAGGTCGATTTTGATGGAAACTAAAACCGGATCAATGGATTTTTGAAAAATCCATGTTCCTAGTCAGGAATCAAACCCAAAAATAAAAAATAAAACTCGTGCGGTATTTTTACACCATTCGATAGTGTCGCTATTAAGGATACAATTCTGGGAAGTAATCTCACACGAAAAACTTTAAGAAATACCTCATTTTTAACAAAATCCTCCTTTGAGTCTTTTTCGCTAAACCTCATAGTTTCGGCTTTGGCCATCCAAGCCCAATTAAAAAACTCATTCTGTATAATGAAGTTCATGTACAAGCAATATCTACATAAATAAATACCTATATAACTACAATACAAACCATATTATGAATTTGCTTATCGCAGTGTTTCGTCCACATGCAGGATAGGGTTGTCCTACGCAGTATAGTATTTGTATATTTCATAAATTGCTAAGTCTTAAAGTGCTTTGTCATTTCCAATCGGCTTCCTGATTTTCTCTTTCTGAAAAACTGGTTTTTCTTTTTAGAAGTGTGAATTTTCAGAAAATTTCAGCTGTTCTCGACTAGTGGAGGCAGCCCTAGGTACAATAAAATGCAAAGCTGGCGCAGGACAGTATAGTGCGCTGAATTCTCATAACTGGCTCATAAAAACTATGTGAGTTGAATTGTGCAGATGTGAGGATGAGGTCACCTCCGTGAGCAGTCGCCACGCCGCCACGGAGCGCCGCGTCCCTGCTGGAGCGATCGTTAACATCAAATAACTGTGCTATGTAGATAACATATCGCTGTTGATGGAATCATATTTTTAAATAACTAGACCTTACAGAGCAAGGATTAAGAGGTTATCGCCTGAAAAACAATCGACGCAAATTATATTCGGTATATTTCTGAGTTGAGATTAGGTGACATTTAGGCACATTTTGAATATTTTCTTGAAGATCTCACTCAACATAGTCATCATTTCTGCCGAAAGACTGCTGGATACAGGACTTCCCTAGCGTCACCACATCAACCAGTCCTGGGCGTCTTTCATACATCGGATTTCCGTGACCTTAACCAGGCCATCGGTCTACAGAGGGAGGTCTTAAAGCGCTGCGTATTCCGCCACGCGGTCGCAACTCCAGAACTTAACAGCCCCATTGACCATCCGTTCTTCGAGCATCTGAGATCTATCAGGCGTGAAATATTTGCATCCGATCTAATGTTTTCGATAATTCAGGGCAAACAGTCTTCTTCAACGCATCGGTCTTCGTGGAGACATCTCCAAGGAAGACAAGGTCTTCTTCGTCACTCGATTTATAAGTTTATATATTATTTTGTATTTATTTCGCTTGATCACCGTTTAAGCACAGACTTGTCAACTATCAGCTGCCAAATGTAACCAGTGTAGCCAGATTCGATGAGCGCTAAGTCGCCGAAAATTTAGTTTTTCCATTTATACAAAACTCAAGACGACCATTATTCACTAATACCACGAAACATTCTTCGAAACTTAAATGCATTATCCACAATAATCATTATTGGTTCCACATAAAACATTTTTCTGCATTTCTTTATTTCCCTGTGTTGTTGCGACTGAAGAATAATGAAAAATAGTGAAAAAAACATTTTATTTTCCAGTTATTTACATCATTCCTCAGATAATGTTGTATTAGATAGTCTCATTCCGAAATCGCCTAAAATCGCCTTATTTCTTTTGGAGGTAACCTAATTGGCGCCGCTCGTAAAAATTGGTCGCCCCGGCACTCTTCCAAGTAGCCTAAATGGCAAAAAGGCGCCCAATCTGGCTACACTGATGATGTAAAGTTGACAACGGTTTGAGAATTCGAGAATGATCAAATGTGTTTCTCAGTTGGGAAACCCAATTGATCGTCAATGAAGGTTTTTTGTATGACATAAGGTATACTTTGGCATGACTTGACTACGTATACTCAAACCTTGCTCAGCATCGCAGAAAACTTAAAGTGGCAGATGATCAAGGGTGACAGATGCTTAAATCGAGATCAGCACGTACTTAGCGTCGAATACTTAATTCAGAAATCGGCCATAAGCCTCTGTTGACATCGCAATATAAATATCATATATGTATCATATATGTCATAAAAAGGAAAACATAGGCGCACAGTATATATTTTTATTTTCAGTTTATGGAATATCTTTTAAATTGGTAGAAAATTGGAGGAGGAAATAAGCGAGAGCCAAACCTCGAATTATGACTTTTTACTTAGGAAATTCAGTCGGCGCGATCTTCCCTATTTCCTCTTAGACTCAATAATTCGAAAATTTTCGCTTCCCCATTTCGAAAACTTATCAACATAATTATCCGACTTATAGCTCGAACTGTAAAATTACCGTGATTTATTATGATATGTTGTGAATAGTCCCATATAGCCAAAGACAGACACTTGGCTGGTCTGTCTGCCGCCACAGCTGTACAAACTTTCACGTCTGCCTTCCAGTCATGTCATCCCTAATACGGTTCATTCATGTGAGGCATTGCCTACATTTGCCCGCGATAAGGCGGCGTCGTTGCCGTGTGACCAGCACGGCAGAGCTTCCGCGCCCGCGCTCGGGGTGCGTTGCCCTCGGGCCTCGCCCCTACCGCGTGCCATTGACACCGTGAACCCTACCAGCCTGACAGCCAAGTGCCAGTTTACATCAAGTCCTACAGCTCCATCACTCTGCACTCATACTATTAATGTGTAGTAAGAAAGTTCGCGGTCCGTATTTCATAATATTATACACAACTTCTCAAGTTTTGCAGCCTCGTAGTCCAGCTTGCAACTTTGTAAGTCAAGTCGGATCCTAGACTAAACTTCTGCAGTAAAGGAGCTAATTAGGCTTTAAAAAAGCCCCTAGTTATTTCTAATTCCTCATATTTTATTAATAGTACCATGAGCACTGGGCATAAATTCGAATACTGAAAACTCCTCAAAACTGAACACAAATCGGCTCCTTTCCAAAAAACTCGTGGGATGTAAATCATTCGTCGTTGGCGGGACACATCTCACATGTATTAGGTACCGATTTACTTCAGCGTTGGTCTAAAATAGTTCCAGTCCCAGTGAGCCGGACATCGACAGTAAACTCGATTCGCGAGTAAATGGCATGCCATGAAGCAAAGCCACGTTCACACGGCTTGACACATTCCACTCAAACGCACGGCATTACTTGACAGAGGATTTGGCGCCCGCGTTTTTAGGGTTCCGTACCCAAAGGGTAAAAACGGGACCCTATTACTGAGACTCCGCGGTCCGTCTGTCTGTCTGTCTGTCTGTCACCAGGCTGTATCTCATGAACCGTAATAGCTAGACAGTTGAAATTTTCACAGATGATGTATTTCTGTTGCCGCTACAACAACAAATACTAAAACAGAATAAAATAAATATTTAAGTGGGGCTCCCATACAACAAACGTAATTTTTGTCCCGTTTTTTTCCGTGGTACGGAACCCTTCGTGCGCGAGTCCGACTCGCACTTGGCCGGTTTTTGTCCTATGTTTTAGTAAGCTCTTAAAAAGCTTTGGTATTTGTTAAAATAATGGTCAATCAAAATTAAAGGTGTTTGAGTCGAAAACATTAGAACCAATATTTAGATAATTAATGAATGAATTAAACACGGTTTCAGGTACACGGTTGTGTAGGATCGTCGGCCTATTTGTAAAATGGAGCAGTCGTCGGTGCACGGTGTTCTATAATCGAGTATTTTTACAGCGTCGCATAAAATGTGAACGACACAACATTATCGCTCGTCCTCGTGACACAGCTCGCGCCAGCTGCCGCGTGAGCGTGGGCTCATCACATCCGTATGGAGATTATCTTTTCATACAGAAAATATTACATTGCTTAGGGCCGATTTTTCAATAGGTAGTCAGTTAACTTTTATTTGAGGAATAAAAATGAAAAATACTTGTTCCAGGTAGAGAAGCTTCACAATGAGGGGTCTTCTAGTGTTGACCCTGGTGGTCGCAGTCTTATGCACGGTCGACGCTGAGGTGAGTTACACACGAAGCTGTTTCTAATCGGATACTGATTGAGGGCTGCAGTTTACATGAAAACTATCTAATTCGTTACCCTGAGAAGTCTGAGTTAGTTCAGCTTTACGGGCGGCGACTTTTAGCTATGTATTGCCGTTCTTCGTCCATCGTCTGCATACGGCGGTGCATGACTCCATGGTCAAGAATACAGATAATCGCCCATCGCTGGTAAGGATAAAACTTTAGCCTTGAGCAGGTCCAATGTACGATGGAGTTTAGAATATAGAGACCAGCAGCGTATTTTTTTTAATAGCACGCGCGACTATTTCAATCAGTCCATCATAAGATTAAAAATCTGTCTGTTCATCACCGTAAAACAGATATACTTTAATTACCAAAACTAAAGATTTTGTGATCGATTCCGTGAATAGAAAACTATAAATTACGCAATTAGGCTGCAGTTTGTTACCACTTACCTACATGGCACTAGTCTTATCGTACCTATCCTGTGTGTAGCGTCACCGGCGGCGACACCGGCGCCTGCGCACCACGACCACGGAGCGGCCCGGCGGCGCGCCGGACCTGGCGGCGCCGCTGCGCGAGGACACGGAGGCCGAGCACCTGGAGATTGGCATGGCCGAGAGAATCGACGAGAGGCGTTTCCAGGTAACCGCCAGCGTCCTCACCACCTCCTGCCTTTTCCCTATAGTCTTATTTAGGGTCTTTGCAGAAGTTTTCTTCTATCATATATCTTTATTATCAATAATTTCAAGAATCACACAATGATATCACACTTGAAAGATTAAACTAAAACCCGCTATTCATGCATGGATACTTGATACAAGTCTTCTTGTTAGAACTATACCCTTTTCAATAGAAGGTTAGTATCTGAGTGGTGTGTGTGTTGCAGGATGCGGAGCGGTCGCGCGTCAACGAGCTCATGAACGAGGTGACGTCGCACGAGGTGGGCGGCGACAACGACGTCAACATCCTCGACGGTAACACTCTGTCTTTACTCCAGGCTTCGGTGGAGAGAAGCGCAGGTTCCTGATTTATGTCTGAACGTGTCAGGGAGCTGCGTCGCTCTCGTGATCATTGATGGCACGGTTGGCGCTGTGCTGCGTGTCGTGGGTTTGATTCCCGCACGAAACATAATTATATTTGTATGGCCTATATTATTATAGATACTGTATCACAAACAACCACACCTTTTTTTTTTTTTTAAAGAAAAATAGAAATAAAGAAAAAAAAAAGAAGAAGAGAAGAAGAGAGTAGAAATTCCTGGTCTAGGGCTACGTTTTTTTAAGAAAAATAAAATAGAAAGGCTAAATAAAGGGTTATAGATTTGCAATCAGCAGTCTTATTTTTGGCACTCTAGAATCATTGCGCTAGGAGCTGATGTCTCGGATGGGTCTTTCGTTTTGTATCATCATCATCATCATATCAGCCGAAAGACGTACACTGCTGGACATAGGCCTCCCCCAAGCGTCGTTGTGTATATGGATACTGAATTCTAGAACAATAATGTCGAAAGTCTGACAAGCAGTGTTACTAAGAGATATCGCGTTGCCCCTTAACTGAATTTCGTAGATCAGATAAGCTGTCGCTCCATGTATACTGTAATACTTCGGCTGCACTTGCCTGGACTGGAAGAAGCTCACCTCAACACGAGTAGAAAAAAAATGTTTTAAAACTAAAACTCCACTACTGAAAAATCAAGCTCTAAAAAGTATGAAACAAGAAAATATTCTCATCTGAAATTCTTATGTATAAACTATTCGATTTGTATCAATACCCGATAAATATCGAATAGTTTGTACATAAGACACAAGATATAAACAACTTGTAACATGTAATATATATTTTATTGTATTTCATACATATTCATAGTGGTGTTCAGAGGCAATTCTGCGAAGTAGCATACGACCACGATTATCCTAAGAATTTCAGATGAGAATATTTTCTTGTTTCATACTTTTTAGAGCGTGGTTATTCAGTAGTGGGGTTTTAGTTTTTTAACTTATTTTTTATTAAAGTATTTTGGGCTTTTTGCAGAGCCTGAGGGAACAAATGACCATACATGTATACATACATACCGATCAACAAACACTTAGCGACGTAAAAAGGCTAGGCCGATGATGATCTATCGAGAATTAATCGTCCAAGAAGTGTGAGAACAATGCTTATTTGACGTGGTGTCCTCACAGATCCTTGCCTGCGAGTGCACTGCAGCGCGGGCCGCGTGTGCGAGATCGACGAGCACGGGGACGCCGTGTGCAACTGCATCAAGGAGTGCCCCTACGAGACCGACTCGCGCCGCAAGGTGAGCCAAACCTAACAGCTTACTTAGGTCTATGGTTTTTTTTAAATTGCATGCATGTAAGTGACATGAAAAACTACACAAATCTAAAATTAGATTGTAAGGTACTTATTATTAAAAGGGTGGTATTTAATACTTTAACTGTAATTCCCCTTTTTTCAATCAAAATATTCGAAATTACTACCAAAAATACTGAATTGCACACTAAATTTGCTCATCAAATAAATGAATTATACTATACTGCTAGATCTTTAAAGCTTAACTGTTTTACTGAATAACTATCTGTTAACTAAAAGTAAATCTAATAATTCTTCGAGTGCAACAAAATATTTAAGTTTTAAGGGAGGGGGGGAAACGAAACAAAGTCGACGGAGCCCCGCTGCGCAGGGCTCCTATTTCTGTCTGCAGGGTCTAAAGTAACCTAACATGAAGGAGATGACGGGAGCTGAGTTCGCTCGCTTTGCTCGCTCACTTCAGCTCCCGTCATCTCCTTCGAACCTAACCTATCCGTGTCGGGGTGCCCTAAGCTCCCGAGCTCGCTTCGCTCGCTCTTGGACTAACTCACACTTATTTTATATTTAATTGAATAATTTGTGTGCAAATCAGTATTTTTGTTTTACGGTGAGTAATATTGTTTTGCAGTAGGTTATTAGTGGAGATATTTTGTTTGCTTAAATTTCTAAATAGAGGTGCAGTTAAAAATTCCCCTTATTAAAATGTGAGTGACGCATTTTGTTATTATTATCTATATCTCTTCAGTTGTAAATACCTACTTTATGTTTGTACCGTTTGTACGCTACGTGATAGCTACAATCCTGTTAAATTAGGTTTTACCAATTAGTAATTAGATAGGTAATTATCAAAATGTGATCATTAATAGTCAATCAGTGATATCATACTGATAAACAGAAAGGAACTTCCTTATGTAATTAAAATTGAAAACGTGAATGAGGTTGCTGGGCACTGTCCCTCGCCGAGCACACGTGTGACATGTACGGTACGGCCCCGCAGGTGTGCACCAACCACAACGAGACCTGGACGTCGGACTGCGAGGTGTACCAGCAGCGCTGCCTGTGCCTGGACGGCTCGGAGCTGTGCCGCGGCCCGCAGTACCACCACGTGCAGATCGAGTACTACGGCACGTGCCGCGAGATGCCGGTCAGTCCAAGCTCTCACGCGCCACCACGCTGACATCACACTCACACCATCATAGGCACAGTTCATCCCACAGAGAGCATTACACAGAAGTTTAGAGGCCATTATAATTTCAAAGATATCTGGAGTTACTGTATAACACACAACATGACACCACGTGTCTGTTCCCCGAAGGCTTACACAAAGATGCACTTATCTTACATAACACCGGCTACTTTTATAACCTCGCACGAATTCTCAGTATTCAGTCTCCTCTTTGCAACAATTATAAAGCGGTTAAACCTTAAATTAGAATAGAATAATTATTTATTAGCACAGAAAGTAGGTACAAGATACAGATGTTACGAAAGGTTACTGCAACATTGTATCTCTAGCAATTGTTGAGTCTATTGTGTCTGATGCTAGCACTCAAGGGAGCACCGCAATAAAAACGTATGTGTGTATAAAACCAGGAATGCAGCGAGAACGAGATGCTGGACTTCCCGCGACGCATGCGCGACTGGCTGTTCAACATCATGCGCGACATGGCGGAGCGCCGCGAGCTGACGCCGCACTACCTGCGCATGGAGCGCGAGGCTGAGACCAACCTCACGCGCCGCTGGACCAACGCCGCCATCTGGAAGTGGTGCGACCTGGACGCGCACGACAATGACAGGTACTGTGCAGCATCACGCGCCACATGCAAAGGCGAAGCTACCGCAGCATATATAGGTATACTAGGCCCATACAAGCCCAGGTTTGCTGATGTACATTCTTTTACTGATTTCAGCAACATTATATAAACTTAGAAAGTACATATGAATTGAAAAAGTATCATTGGTACTTGCCCAAATTGGTAACCACGATTACAAGCACGAGAGGTGAGGTGATAGCCACGGGGCTACCTTTATATTACCTATGGATTATCCTGATAACCTTGTCCCTGGTGCGCAGGTTCGTGTCCCGCCACGAACTGTTCCCGATCCGCGCGCCACTGATGGCGCTGGAGCACTGCATCGCGCCCTTCCTGGACCGCTGCGACGAGGACGACGACCACCGCATCACGCTGGCCGAGTGGGGCAAGTGCCTGCAGCTCGATGAGGTAACGCAGTGGCTCAGCCGCCAACACTAGCCCAATAACCTTGGCTTCATGGGCGCCGGTAGGAGCGTGCAAGCCGTGCAAGGGGATGCACTTGCACCCCTCTGGCATTCACTAAGCTATACAAAAACGTTCAAAAATAAAAATGAACCTCATGTAATATTAGAGAACCTAGCTCTCTGCCATCGCTTGCTCTTGAATTCTTCTGTATAGACAATTAAGAATCTACACCCAAATCTCGCCATTAGCTCGTTTAGCACATTCTTTTTTCAAATTTACTGTAGAGAATTTGAATTAGAATCAGTTGCTGAGATTTTTATAAAGATAATAATCGAAATCGAAAGATATCACAACGTTGACGTGTACGTCGAGCTAATGACGTGTACGTCGAGCTAATGACGTGTACGTCGAGCTAATCATTTGGATATAAAGCCTTTTGATTTTTGCATAAATACATTATTTAACTAAGAACATTATTTCGAATACTCATATGCCTATTCATATTGTTTACAAGAAGATTGTGTCAAAAAGCATTATGAAGCCAAACATCAAACTTTGCGGTTTTGCAGTACACTGAGAAAACAGTCATAGTGATAAAACTGTATCAAAAACACTGAATCGTACTAAAGTGACTATTATTTACCAGGAATGAATCAGAATATAAAAAAAAAATATCAAAATCAATTTTCATTATAGATATAATTATAATTTATTTATTTATTCAGACAACAAAAGGTCCACTCACAAAACAAAAATAAAACACTTAAAGGGTGTTAGTAACAATATAAAATCTTATAACCTATGTTATAAGATTGCTCTGTCAACTATTGCGCACGAAACAGATTAACTGCATAGAGTAAACGAGATAGGATGATGCGAAAAACGTATGCGAGTGAAAGAGACAGTTATACAATGCTATTTTCACTTTCAATATTGACACAAAAATAGCTCAATTCAGAGCCACAAAGATCCGTTGGGAGTATTATACAGAAGTTGTTACCTTGCCCAAATTTTCGGTTTCCTACATTTTTATTAATAATGCAGAGTCATAATAGCCAAAGTCTAACAAGCTTTGCAATTGTTTTTGTGTTTTTTGTGGGAAACCTTCAAAAGGCGCCTGGATTTTTGGGGAGTATGGGATTTTCATCTCACTAAAACCACCCCCGTGATCACCATCACATAACACCTGTTAGGGCACATCCCTTGGAGCCTCCCCGGAGCCTCGCTGTGCACGGCACCACATGATTATTGTGTCACTGTATTTCCTGGAGTCACTTGTTGGGCAGACAGAGTTTCCAATCTGATCGCCCGCAACCCCGAGGTCCATCATCGCATCGGGGCGATTGCCTCCCCGACGCCTCCGTCTCCTAGCGGGATCAGTTCTCTCGCAATCCCGCTAGGAATCGTAATCGTAATCTAGCTTTATTGGCCTAGTGTAGGTACTAACTGTTATTCTAACTGCTAGGTATTGGTACTCAAAAGTACCTACTATGGAAAGTTCTATAGATAATGATATAAAGGTATCTTTGTGTATTATCTTCATCCACACTTATGTACTGAGCACTTTTACATAAGAATCTTCGTTACAAAATTAGGTACTCTTCAAATATGACTCGTCGTCACTATTCTTGATTGGTGAACACGTCCGGGGTTGACAATAACTAAACTTTTATAGATGTTCTCTTTGTGCCGGAATAGGTAATTCTTAGTTTCAGCTTAAACAAAGAACCAGTAGGTACAATTACCATATATTAAAAAAGTGCGTTCCAGCCCAGGACCCCCCTTAAGAACGAAGTTCCTTACGTACAGAAAGAGAGTGCACGCGGTTTGCGTATAAAAAGTTTCTAAGAGCAAGCGTGCTCTTAGAAACTTTTTACACGCCCCGGTTGCCGGGTAGCCGTACCGGCTTACATGGCTATACATTCACCGCCGGGTACCCGGAATCGGCTACCCGGCAACCGGCACGCTTATTAGGTACGTATATTTTGCGAGAGCAAAACGATAGCGATCAAACGCTATCAGTCTTATTACAAAAAACTCAATAAACCTTGGTTTAAACCTGGCCTATCAAGTCCAGGCTTATCTGCAAAACCATGGTCTAAATTTGTCCGTATTACAAAACTTAAAAAAACCCTGGTCTTCTTAGTACCACAAAATAGTAAGTATACAGAAGGGCCACTCCCGCCGTTTAGAAAATTGACAGCTAAACTTGACAGATTCACTAGGGTTGCTACTATATTGATTCCGAATAAAAAAAAAGAGTAGGTTGCCCAAGTTACAAACATAAATACATAGATTCGTCTAAACATACATCATATCATGCTTACATGCCTTAGAGGGTAGACAGGGCATCAAATATCCATTTAATATCACGAAACATTTAATATTACGCCACATACGATGAATATTGGAGAGTAAAAAGACGTAGTAATAGTGTAATAATGATCCCACTTAAAAAAATAAATTGTAAAAAGCTCCAAGCTCGACAAAAATATAAATGTGAAAAAACAGGTACCTAATAAAATCAAAAAACTAAAGATGATCTTAAACAAGAAGAAAATTATGCTGTGCAGTCGGAGGAAACATATTTGTAAGCTGTATGACTTGAACCTTATTATTATGACAAGTTCCCAATTTCATCTATGAGCTTAAAATAATTTATTGTAATCCTAGATAATGAATTTCTAATTTGTCATTTTGAATGATTTAATGACCTTTGAACTTAAAAATAATTGAAAGAAAGAATTAAAAACAAAAAGTAAATTCGGTCTGTAACAAATAATAAAGGTACAGTCTTCCAATTGGAAATGTATGCTCTCTTCAGAGCTGTCAGGATGGCAAGAGAATCCAAGGCGGCCTCCGTAAGCATCTTAAGTGACTCTAGATCGTCACTTGACCTGCTGAGACCGTCTGTCACTCACCACCTGGCACTCCAAATCAAGAGAAGCGTCCGTGAAATCAGAGAGGAGGGCAGAGAAGTGAGGCTCTTTTGGCTCAGGGCCCATGTGGGAACTGCCGGGCATGAGAGAGCGGATGAGCTGGCCAAGGAGGCAGCCCTAACAAAACTCACATCAGACTACAGCAAGGTCCCCGTTTCTTTCGTGAGGAGGAAGATACGGGAGGGGACTATAAGGAAGTGGCAAGCGCGATACGAGTCCTCGAGTACAGGATCGGTTACGAAAGTGTTCTTTCCAGACGTCCTAGCGGCGAAAAGGACACTCAGAGACGCAGTGCTCACACCGGTCCACGTACAAGTCCTTACAGGACATGGCGGATTCTCAGCATATCTCCACCGCTTCCATCTCAAAGATAGTCCCTCGTGCGTCTGTGACCCAAGTTGCGAAGAGACAGTCTGGCACTTGCTCTTCGAGTGCCCAAGGTTCAGCCAAGACAGAATGGAGCTCGAAGTAAAATTCGAAACCCAGTTTAGCCAGTCCACTCTCCACACAATCATGGGGAGACCGGCTACTAGGATTCCATTATTGGCATTCGCGAGCAAAGTCGCCACAATCGCAGCAAAGGCTAACAAAACGGACGTAACCTTGCGAAGTCGACCACACATTCGAACATACACAACCACAACAACAACCACACAGCCAACAACCCCACAAACAACAACCACACAGCCAACAACCCCACAAACAACAACCACAACAACACAAACAACAACAAGCACACCATTGACGGATACACAAGTTACACACACACACATTAACCAACGACTATTATCAACGGTAGCAGCAACAGCCAGCCTACAACCAGCCCCTAGCATGACTACCACACAATTCCTGGCATGCGGAGAAGACGGAGTCCCTGGCATCAGACTGCGAGGCGTCGCTCTGTTCATGAACAGGGAACAGGAGAAGCTAGGCATAGGCTTCTGCATAGGCTCAAGTCGAGCTGCGGCCCGAATACACCTTTCACCGGGCCTTGCCGCCCTGATTAACGGAAGCACTACCAAAACAAGCATAAAAGGCAGCAAGTATGCTGCACTTCCTCAAGTAGAAGTGGCCACTCACCGATGCCGTCTAATGCGGTTTAATGGGAAAACAATCGCATTACTCGAGTGGGGGGAGGCTACTCCATTTGCTCAGGCAAGGTCATTGCTTCAGAAGATCAGGGACGCAGGAGACTACACGTCAGCCGCGGCCCGAACCATAAGTGTGGACGCAATGGTGGTGGGAGGGGAGAGAGGAGACGTCGCAGACCGCTTTGGCTGTCTAAAGGCCTCAGAACATCATGAGGTCGTTGTCTACGAGGACAGAGGGGAAACCCTTAGTTTCCTCAAAGCCCCCAGACAAACAACAGCCAGCGCGACGAGCCCCTCAATAAGCCCCACCACTCAAAGCGGATCGGAAAGGGCCCAGCAAAAGGCAGCAGCCGAAAAAGCCGCAAAGGAGCAGTGCAACACCATAAACCCAGAGGACCAGGCCCGGTCGAGGAGTCGCCTGAAAGCGTTTGGCACTTTCCTCAGTGCACTGCTCCCAAGCACCAGCCACGCATCACCATCTCACAAGCAGGAGACAGCACTGGAAAGGTTCTTCAGAAAAACACCAAAGAAACCAACTCAGCAAAAGCCTAAGCCAACACGAGCCGACAAAGGGCAAGTCAGCCTGCCGACCCTCGCAGTAGAGTCGGGTACCACGGACCACGTAAAGAGCGAATTCCTCGAGTACGTAGCAATCGTAAGAGCAACCAGAGAGGTCAATCTTACGACATGCAGGAAGATCCTGCAGACCTTCCAGAGAGACACAGAAGGTCTGTTAAGGGTACTGCTCGAGGAAGCTGGGGCGGCGGTGTACGACAACGTCACATCCCAAGTCATCAAAGG
Organism: Orthosia gothica; assembly: GCA_949775005.1. Taxonomy (NCBI): domain Eukaryota; kingdom Metazoa; phylum Arthropoda; class Insecta; order Lepidoptera; family Noctuidae; genus Orthosia; species Orthosia gothica. Next base: position 39,564,198 of record OX459037.1, read on the forward strand.
GGAAATGACGGGGTCGTATATGGCAGCCTACAGCGCGAGGAGTGGTTTTGTGGCCCTGGACAGGGAGGAGACGGAGCGCTCGGGCAAACTCAAGTTCAGTGTGCCAAATGACGACCCGATAGTGGTTACCGCCAAATGTACCAAAATCATGCCGGATGATAAGATCCTGGAAATGGCACAGTCCATTTCAGAGACCTCAGGTATCCCGGCATCGCAGGAAAGTTGGGAGGTACCCAATATCAGGTGGATTAACGGAGTTCCGGGTTGCGGTAAGACAACCTGGCTGGTAAAGCATTTCGACGAGGACAGGGACGTGATAGCCACCACGACAACAGAAGCTGCCAAGGATCTCAGGGAAAAGCTTGCGCGCCGCTTAGGAGACCGAGCAAAGACAAAGGTGCGCACTATGGCCTCAATCCTAGCAAATGGTTTCAAGAGCCAGGACAAATGCTACCGTCTTACGGTAGACGAGGCTCTTATGAACCACTTTGGGGCCATAGTCATGGCAGTAAAGTTGTCTGGAGCAAGCGAGCTTGTCCTCGTCGGAGACGTTAACCAGCTTCCATTTTTGGACAGAGAGAACCTTTTCGAGCTTAGGTATACCCGTCCAGACCTGGTTGCTGGCATCACCCAGGAGTTTCTCTGCACACACCGCAATCCAATGGACGTGGCGTTTGCACTGAGTGAGATATACCCCGGTATATACTCCTCCAAGTCTTCGCTGTCGCGGGTCCACTCCCTGAGGGTGAAAGGTTACACAGGGGCGCAAATACCGAGCTATGCCCAAAACACCCTGTTCCTGGTTCATACGCAGGGGGAGAAAGCTTCTCTTGCGAGCCAGGGATTTGGTTCCGGCGAAGGGTCGCGCCTGCTAACCATACACGAGGCTCAGGGGTCGACCTACGACAGCGTCATCATCATCAACACCAAGTCCAGGAGGCTTCAGGTCCACGACAGCATCCCCCACGCGGTAGTGGCAGTGTCCAGACATACAGTCAGTTGTGTCTATTACACTGACGATGCCGATGACGCCGCAGGCCGCCTTGCTAAGAAGGCGATGGATGCGCCGACTAAAACGGTCGTCAACTACAATCTTAAGACGGCCATGCAGCATCGAGACGTAGTCGTCATAGAGGCCTTGCTCACGCTAGCGAAGTCCCTGGTCAGCAGACATCACCAAAATACCACCTAACAAGTCCCATCCAAAAACTCCAACCCAAACACATGCCCAAACCCATCACCCTGTCTAACCCTGTAAGCCAATTTAAAAAAAAAAAACATATATATGTAAAGCTGCATGGTGGAGCGAGTCAGTCATACTCACCTTAACGTCCTAACGACGGGGTTCTATAACCGGAACCGTCGGTCGGCCGGGACTGGTTTGCTCGCATTGCCATGCATCTTCCCCGAAAGTGTGCCAATAGATATAAGTAAACAAAATAGTAAATAACATAAGCAGTGTACCTATCAATAGAAATAAGTAAAAAAAAAAAATAGTTATGATAAGTAGTAAATAGAAACATAAAATTGTAATGCCAGTGTGTAATATGTATGTGTATATATATGTAGTATTTATTGAGGGATGAACTCACGTAGACTTAAGTTAGTTAAGTAAGCTTAAAATAATGTCCAACGTATGAGTCTAGCAATTGTAATTCTTATGAAAAAAAAAAACAAACAAAATATAAACACAATAAAAAAGAGCGCGGACTGCCACATGCCCGCGGTAGGAAATTGAAAAAAATAAAAAAATAAATAAAATAAAATAAAGGTAACCCATCCAATGCAACCAACCTCGTTACAGTACTTAATGTATGAATGACGTGACAAACGCCTGCACAAAGCAATCATGACAGCCGCGACTGAGCTCGGTCCAATATTGCCCAATATTCCCTGTAAAACCGAAATGTCAAAGTGAGAGTGGCCCCTCTGTCTGCGGCGCGCCGCCGCTTACGTACTTTGTGTTAGTACCGTCATTTGAACCATTGTCAATATATCAACCACAGATTAAAACAAATATCATTCGTTCACCATAATATCATTCAATTGCAACGTTCCGTATGCCCAGAAAAGAAAACTTTTTGATAATACGATAAGGATTAAATGATGTTTAGGAGTGTTAAAATATTGACACTTTGTTATTTTGCATGTATATAAACATTAGTTATTTTATCGATTGCAGTTTTGTTTAGGTTTAAGCACATTACTTAAATTCGTATTAATTACTTATAATACATCTACGTACGTGTAACGAAACGTAACATTCTCGCGCGTTACATGAAACCCAAATGAAACCATAACAATAAACAAAACCATTGCTCGTTGAACAAAGTTCATTAGGCTTTGGATTTTTAAGTTCTTCAAGTCTCTATTATAACAATTGCCTCTTTGTTAATAATGTGTTAATAAATTAAGTGTTGTGATGGACCAACAAAAAAAAGCATCTGAGAATTGGAGTACCGAGGAAAAAGTAATATCCTCAATATCAATTAAATCCACCATGTTAATATCCATTTTCGGGTAAAAACAACACAACACAATGAAAAAGATTCTCCTAAAAGAAAAATTTTGACAGATACGACTTAGACCATCGTTAAACTAGGGGCCGCCGAGGTTTAGCGTTAGACCATGATATGGTCCATGGTTTATCGCTAAACCATTATTTGTAATATCCTTTTTATTTAAACCGTGGTTTATAGAGATTTAAACCTGGGTTTTTAGTTAAACCGCTTTTTGTAATAAGACTGTATATGTCATAAAAGTCGGAATTACCTGCAGAGTAGGTATGGTAGGTCCTACACAATCGTTAGCTAATCGCTCGCTGTTTGTCAAATACACTTATTTAAAAAAAAAACCGCAAACAACTCTAAAACTTCTGTATGGAAGAGCAATTATTGCGCAAAAATCGCTATCGTTTTGCAAAAGATACGTAATAAGCCTGCGGCGCGTGTGAAAAGGCACTGCGAGTAAGGCTTAGCACGCACTGCGTTTTTTATACGCACAATTTTTTTCCGCTCATTCTGCGACCTATAGAATTGTATGAAGCTGCACGCATTGCGGTGAAAAATTCCCGCGTAAATAATACCGCAAGAAAGCCATGTTTTGCCACACAATCCACCGCACCGCGGCGCGGATTAAATTCGGCCGAATATTTTGAGCTCTATATGTACAGCAGCCTAATTGTGTAAGTGAATTCGGCTCGACTTTTCGCAAAAAGTCGTTTTTGGGAAAGAAACAGTTTGTTTCCTTTGCCGAATTCACTTACTCAATTAGGCTGCAGGTAGAAAGATACAAAAATCACGCAGAATTTTTCTGCGCTGTGCGTGTTAGTTAGGTTCAGTACGCGGAAATAAAATTCGCGTAAATGAAATCCGCGCGGCTAAAAACCGCAATTCGTGTTAAGCCTAAGAGAAAGGCAAAAATCTTACGTGAGGTTACATATTCTCCCGAATCACAACTCAAGCCGCGCTAAGGAACTTCGTTCCAAAACCGAATCGTATCATCTTTTGATTATTTTATACTAGCTGCCGCCCACGGCTCGGCTCGCGTGCGATAAAGGCTTCCTTTATAAATTATAGCCTGTGTTATTCTGAAGTAGGTATAAGCTATATCAGTGTAAAGTTTCATCCAAAGTGCAAAAGCTCAGGACAAGCTATACGACGCGCTGAATAGTCCAGCAGGCCAAACGGATCTGTACCGGCTTGCTAGAGCTAGGGAGAAAAGGGCGAGATATGTCTGTCAGATAAGATTGTAAAAGATGAGGCTGGAATGATTCTTTCTGATGATGAAAAAATTAATGAACGGTGGAAGGAATACTTTGAGAAACTGGTGAATGAGGAAAATAACTGGAGTAGTATGTTAGAAAATAAACCTGTGAATGAGGGGTTAGTGAAAATGGTTAGTATGGAGGAAGTAAGAATAGCAATAAATGGAATGAAGAATGGTAAGGCAGTTGGTCCGGACGGAATACCAGTTGAAGTGTATAAGATTTTGTGCGTCGATGGATGGACGTGGTTAGCTTTATTCTTCAATAAGTTGTTACGGGAAGAAACCATACCAGATGAATGGTGTAATAGTTCGCTAGTGCACATCTTTAAAAATAAAGGTGATTATCTGGAGTGCAACAACTATAGAGGAATAAAGCTAATGTCACATAGTATGAAAGCTTGTGAGAAATTTATTGAAAGATGGCTGAGAGAAGAGAGTGAAATATCGCAGAACCAATTCGGTTTTATGCCTGGTCGGGGTACAACGGATGCCATTGTCGCAATCCGCCAGATGTGCGAGAAATACAGATGTGCTCATAAAAACTTGCACATGGTGTTCATTGACCTCGAGAAGGCATACGACCGGCTGCCCCGTGTGGTTTTGTGGTGGGCCCTTAAGAAGAAAGGTGTGCCTGGGAAGTATGTACAGTTTGGTCCAAGCGATGTACAGTCGATGCAGAACCCAAGTCCGATCTACAGTGGGCACTACTGGCAGCTTCAGTGTGGCAGTCGGCTTGCACCAAGGGTCGGCTCTCAGTCCTTACCTCTTCTTGATGATAATGGACGCTCTGACGTCGGACATACAGGAAGAGGCACCCTGGTGAATGCTGTTTGCCGATGACATTGTGCTGGTTGCCGAGAGTGGCCTAGAGGTTCAGAGCAGATTGGAAGTGTGGTGGGACAGACTGGAGAGTGTTGGTTTGAAATTGAGCAGAAATAAAACTTAATACCTGTTCTGCGATTTTGGCGGTCTCTCCAGTTCCGTGCCTGTAGCTCTTGCTGGAACACCCATACCGATGTGCTCCGACTTCCGGTTCCTAGGGTCGCTTGTCCAAGTGGATGGCGAGGTAGACCGAGACGTAACGCACAGGATCAACTCGGGATGGATGAAATGGTGACAGGTCACTGGAACAACTTGTGACCCACGGATGCCCCTCAAGTTAAAGGGGAAAATTTACAAGTCCGTGATTAGACCTGTCGTATTGTATGGATCAGAATGTTGGGCTGTGAAAAAGATGGATGAAAAGAGATTGCATGTAGCAGAGATGAGAATGTTGAGATGGATGTGCGGAGTGACGAGAATGGATACAGTGAGAAATCAGTATACTAGAGGAAGTTTGAAAGTGGCGCCAGTGACAGAAAAGTTGAAAGGAAACCGTTTGTCCTGGTATGGTCATGTGATGAGGAGGGATGAAACGCATGTTACTAAAAGTGTTATGAATATAGATGTGGATGGATGGAGAGGGAGGGGATGGCCAAAAAAAAATTGGACTGTGTGAGGAGTGATATGAAAGAAAAGGGCGTCAGTCATGGAGTGACGGGGGATAGGAGGGTATGGAAGAAGAAAACGTGTTGCGCCGATCCCAAGTAACATGGGACAAGGGCAAGAAGAAGAAGAAGAGTGTAAAGTTTTAACCGTTCAGTAGTTTCTGCGTGAAGGAGTAACAAACATCCATCCATTCATCCACACAGACTTTCACATTTATAATAATAGTAGGATGTATTTACCTGTTGGTTTGTAAGCGAATACTTTTATATTGTGTGAAATTGTTTCAGTACGAGCTGGAGGACCGCTGCGACGAGTTCACGGAGGAGGAGGCCCCGGGTGGCGGGCAGTAGGGCCTTGCGGGATCACGCCAGGTGCCCCACGGGGCCCCAGAGATTCTCACTCACATAGTTGAGTGTAAGCCACACACTAGTGTTACGTTACATAATTAAATTTAATAAAAACGTTCAGCAAAGCGCGTGTAAATAGCAATTACTGTGATGATGCACCAAAACTTTCATATTTTACAATAAACTGTAGGAAATTGTTTCGAGAGTTTTCTTTACAGACCTGATTAAACCAACTAAAATATTCGACATGCACTCTAAATCCATGTTTTTAGTAATACTGCTTATCTCAACTTGACTTACTTATGTGCCGATAACAAAAACCGTATAGTAATATAATATTGAGCTACAGTCAACCGCACATCGGTTGTTACACTTGAATTACAAAAACAACTCTTTCTGCTTCGAAATAAAGGCTGTCCAAATCAAAATGAACCTGTGGTTACTGTACAAGGAAAATTGAATACCTCACAAGACTGAAGTCTCCCGATTATCAGGTGAAGTGGTTCACATTGAGGGCTCAACGTGATCTATCGCGGAGCTCTCGAGACAAGAGCGTAATTAGTGATTGTCGTTATCGAGTGGCTTCAATTCGCAGTATTCTGTATGTACAGCCCCTCGAGCTCTCGAGCCGCATAATAAGTAGGGTAGCTGGAGCGTGAGGAGGTTCAGAGCCTCCTGTCTCCATCATGTGCAAGCTGATCGTGATGTGTTGCCTGCTGGCCGGATGCGTCATCTCCAAGACGTGAGTTATCTCTGTTTCCATACCAGTACCGAAAAATGACAGGAAGGCTGCGGGAAAACCGGCTCTTCTCGTGCAGGTGTCGCAATTCTCTAGTACTTAAACAAAGAATATTCGAGAAGGTACAGGTGCAGCGGTTCGGTGGTGTGCGCACAGCTAAGGAGTGGAACTCCCTTCCGGAGTCTTTGTTCCCTGAAAGCTACAACCTAGGGGTCTTTAAGTTAAGAGTGAATAGGTTTCTTCTAGGCAAGCGTGCTTCACCGTAGACCAAATAATCGCTTAACATCAGGCGACATAGAGGTCAAACGCGAGATTATAAAAACAAGGTTCGTTTGAATAGTACAAATAATTCGTAGAAGACATGCCTCGTGACTGCTGTACATGAGATCTTGGTTCTATTCCCAAGACAGGCGAAGTGTTTTTAAGCAGAACGACTTAAAAGCTCTAAAGTCGTTTTTTAATATAATATATTTATTTATTCAAAGTATGTACCAATGCTATCTATGCACTTTTGGCATCTCATAGGTAGTTCATTGATCCCTTTACTAAAAAAAACCATTCGGACGGGAATCAATAAAATCTTTGAAGGCGCTTTGGACTGCCCCATCGGAGTTGAATTTTTCGCTTGCAAGAATTAGTTACCCAAATTTCGAAAAAAATGGTAATCTGTTGGAGCAAGGTCCGGGGAGTACGGTGGATGTCTTAGATATTCCAATTGAAGCTCCTCTAATTTGGTAGCCGTCTGTTGTGCAGTGTGTGGTCTAGCGTTGTCCTGAAGCAGCAGTGGCCTAGAGCGTTTGACCAGTCTCGGCTGTTTGGCAGCTAGCTTTTCCATCATGGTTTGCAGTTGCTGACAATAGACATCCGCCGTAATCGTCTGGCCAGATTTAAGAAAGCTGTAGTGGTCACACCGGCACTAGTCCACCAAACGTTCACAAGTAATTTTTTTTGAGTAAATTTTCGCTTGGGGCAGGATTTGGCTGGTTCACCAGGGTTCAGCCATTGCAATGAGCGTTTCCGATTATTGTACAGGATCCACTTTTCATCACAGGTAATGATTCGATTTAAAGTGCCTTCATTATTGTGCCGGTTGAGTAATGTAACGCAGCAGTCGACGCGCGTTTGTCGGTTTGCTGCACTCAATTCATGAGGTACCCACCTTTCAAGCTTGATCACCTTCCGAATTTGCTTCAAGTCGATTAAAACAGTTTTATCACTAACACCGCAGCCTGCAGCTAACTCGGACGTGGTTTCGATGGATCCGCTTCCACAATAACCTTCAATTCTTCATTATCAACTTTGGTCTCCGGCCGTCCACGGGGCTTGTTCTGCAGGTCGAAATTGCCAGAACGAAGACGTTGGAACCAAAAACGCACTGTGTTTTCTTTTACAACACCGTCGCCATACACATCATTAATCCTTCGAGCCGTTTCTGCAGCACTGGTGCCACGTTGGAACTCGTACTCTCTAGAGAAGTCACCACCCATCACTACTGTGTTCCGTTCAATTGCGGTCTTCTGGCCGCAATTCACTCATTTGCTTGCTAGATCTTGAGCGTTTATGTCATTTTATGTTTTTCAACGAAAAAACGTTGAAACGCATTCAATATGCCGTCGTGTGTTTTAAGATATTGCACTAATAATTCAACCAATACGGCGAAGTGCAAAAGAATAACTTTTCATAGGTGACTAACTAGATAATAATTTTAAAATATAATTTTATCAAAATATTTGGTGGACGCCATGTTGTGTCAATTTTCATATAGACTAAAAATTAAGATGTGGCAATTTGTATAACAAGTGTAGGTAGAATTAGCTGACGTTTATTTTTAAAGCGGAAAATAATAATCTAACATTTATTTAGAAAAGAACTGACTGTGGTTATTCAATGAAAAAAGATAAAATATGAAAAATATTTATAACATAATGTAAGACATATTTTTTACATTTTATTTATTTAAGGTTTCTACGTTTGGGCCGCAAAGATAGGGAAAAATGTTTTTTTTTATTATCTATAGGCTTGCGCTTGACCACAATCTCACCTGATGGTAAGCGATGATGTGGTCAATGATGAAACACGCTTGCCTAGAAATAACTTATTCACTCGTGACTTAAAGACCCCTAGATTGTAGCTATCGGGAAACACAGACTCCGGCAGGGAATTCCACTCCTTAGCTGTACGCATAATTAAAGTGTTCCCAAAACGTTTTGTGCGTATGGGTGGGATGTCTACCATGTATCGATGGCGAATCCCCGTACGTCTGGTAGTCCGATGATGAAACGGGCTAGGTGGAATTAGATCGTGTAATTCCATCGCACACTTCCCAATATGTAACCGATAAAAACCGACAGGCTGGCAAATTTATCCAAATCAACCGCTGTGAAGATACCGGCAGCCTAATTGTGTAAGTGAATTCAGCAAAGGAAACAATCTGTTTCTTTCCCAAAAATGACTTTTAGCTATACGAAAAGTAGTTTTTGGGAAAGAAACAGATTGTTTCCTTTGCCGAATTTACTTACACAATTAGGCTGCTGGTTACCATCCAATCATACTTATGTATGTTCGTTGCATTTTCGCGAAGAGGATAAATATACCACAAAAGTGGGCAGGCGTTTTCTGAATCAGTCTCTCTACTAAATATTTTTTCAGTTATATTACTGTTAATACTTTGGAATATTTTATTCACAAGGAAGTATTTACATCTTTGCTTCAACATTCTTTTGATCAACCAAGCACTTTAAATCACCGAACACATTTGCTCTCTAGCGCTGCATGTTTATATTGTTTTGTTAGAAAACTAATTATTGTTTCAGCGCTGCAGCGAAGTTTTAGTTTAAACTCTTGTCAAATTTGACAAAATGGAGCATGTATTTTGCTTAGGATAGCTTCTCTAGTACGTAGTACATATTATCTCAATGTCTAAATTACGCGTTATTTCAAGTTGTAAACTGACTGGCGCAAAGAAAAAACCAAAAGAGGAAAAAGCAAATGAATTACGGTTTTCCAAACCCAAAATCATGAGTTAGTAGCTGTATAAATTTAAAATTAGAATTCCAAACCAAAGAGGAGATATTTGAGATCAAAGTGGCCAGTACGAAAAAACGTCAATTTCATAGGCAAGGACCTAATAATTGGTAAAGGCTAGGCAGATTGAGTCCTCTTATCTTTCGTTGTGCTATTTTCGTTCGATTGCAGAAATATAAATCGATCAGTTTACCTACCTACTTTCTATTATTATCTTACGACGACGGATCAAAAAGTAGTGAGAATGAGATAGAATATAATGACTATTGATAACTTATTAATTTATTTTTCTACATTGTTTCCGAGTCTCTCTACACACCGAGTCCAGCGCTTTTCCAAGGCTTCATCCCTTTCCGAAAAAAGTTTTGTCTTGGTCCTGCAAAAACACAGAAACAGCACGCCTCTTCGAAGTTCCTTTTCTCTTTGATGGCATTCCTTAACTTGGGAATTAAAGCTACATAATATTGGCCTGTAATAGTGGTTCTACGCTCCAGATAATCAATCAACAATATCCCTTCTGAGTCCCAAAATATTGAGACCATAACCTTGCCAGCCGATGCCACGACACGAAACTTCTTCGGGGTCGGTGATGATGGCCGTTTCCATTGCGAAGATTGCTGTTTTGTCTCGGGATCAAAATGATGTGACCCATGTTTCGTCCATTGTTACGAAACGAGACAAAAAGTTTTCAGAATCTTCTTGAAACTTGTCCAACAATATCTTCGAAATGTCAAGTCGATTTTGTTTCTGACTGTTGGTTAACATTCTCGGCCCCCATCTTGCGGAGACTTTTCTCATATTCAAAGATTGTTTCAATATGGATTGAATACTTCCATATGAAAAGCCCGTTTCTTGAATTAAGTATCGGATGGTAACTCTTCGATCACTCAATACAATTTTCTCGACTTTCGCAACATTTTCTTGGGTGTCTGACGTCGATGGACGGCCGCAACGATGTTCGTCTTCCGTGCTCGTTCTCCCTACTCGAAATTGAGAAGCCCACCTTGCGACAGTGGAATACGGCGGAGCAGACACTCCTAATGTTGCCTCCAAATCGCAATGAATCTCTTGCGTCGTTAACTTTTTTAAACAGAGGTATTTAATAACGGCTCGCACTTCGTTTTTCTCCATTTTCGAGAACACGTTCCGACACGATGCAAACAAATGACTACATTCAGAAAAAAAATAAAAGAGAATCGAAGTTTTTTTCCTTTATTAAAATTACAAATATTTATCTGAGCCTGCCAGTATTTATTTTTCCCTAACCAAGGAGTATGTCGTTCTCATTAGTTTTTGATCCCTCCTAGTACTTGGTATTATTTTAAGGCCACAATGTCCATTATTAAATAAGATGAGTAACTTTTCTTACAATTATTACATCTATACTACGTAATACATCTCATCCATTCTTTGCACTTTTTGAAGAATAAAAACTATATTTTTTATATAAACAAACTTGTAGCTGATAACGTTACGAAGATTGTAATCTGCTGCTGACCGCGTTATAGATATAGGTATAGGATCGCCCGTTTTGACATCAATGGTCTCGCCAAACTTATTGGCTGCCCTAAAGTAGGCTTTCCGATGCGCAAAGCACGGTGCGGTGCTGTTTTTGTATGAGGTTTTACTACTGCGCAGCCATTGTAGACAACTTCAGGGCGCCCAAGAAAATTGGTGCGAACTATATCTAATCTGATTACACTTCTTATAGTCCCTTTTTCATCCGGGGGAAACCCGGACAGACGATGAATAACTCACGACAGCAAAAAAGATTTTTGTGTTCCCAGGATCCCACAGGCACGCAATATTCAGGATCGGTGCGTGGCGAACTCAGTGACAGTGGTGTCGTGCAGCGGGCTGAGCAGCCCCGACGCGCTCATGCCGCATCCCGACGATTGCACACTGTTCTACGCGTGCGAGCCGGGCCGAGCCGCGCCCACGTGCCGTCAGTGCCCCGCTGGCCTGCACTTCAGCCCCACGCTGCACGTGTGCGACTGGCCGCAGAGCGCCGGCTGCACCGCGTATGCCCCAACCACCAAGACAACCCTACCTACTCCTTCCACCAGGACATCCCCGACCACTAGTACCACCAGGACATCCCTGTCCACAAGTACCACTAAGACCTACCCAACCAGTCCTACTACCAGTACAAACCCGTCCAGTCCTACCACCAGTACACACCCACCCACTAGCTCCGCCAGGACAGAACCGCCCACTAGCACCGCCAGGACAGAACCGCCCATTAGCACCGCCAAGACCGAACCACCCACAACCACCGCCAGGACAGAACTGCTGACTAGCACCGCCAGGACAGAACCGCCCACAACCACTGCCAGGACAGAACCGCCGATCAGCTCTGTTACACAAACTCTCGAGCCTTCAAAGATCTCCACTGATGCATCAACAACTGTTGAGACAACAGTATCAACCACTGATGCACCTACAACTGCTACAACGGAAATAACCACTACTGTTGCTCCTACAACTGTTGAGACCATAATAACAACCACTGATGCCCCTAGAACTATTGAGCCTAAAATAACAACCACTAATGCACCCACAACTGTTGAGACAACGGTAACAACCACTGGTGCACCTACAACTATTGAGCCTGAAACAACAACTACTGATGAACCTACAACTGTTGAGCCAGAAATAACCACTACTGATGCTCCTACAACAGTTGTGACAACAGTATCAACCACTGATGCACCTACAACTATTGAGCCTGAAATAACAACCACTGATGCTCCTACAACAGTTGAGACGGAAATAACCACTACTGATGCATCTACAACAGTCACAACGGAAATAACCACCACTGATGCATTTACAACTGTTGATCCGTCAACAACTGCCACTCATGTATCTACAACTGTTGAACCTTCAACAAGCACATCTGACGAAATGACCACTACAGAGCCTTCCACACCCATCACGGATGCATCTACAACTGTTGAACCGTCAAAAATTACCACTGATGTATCTACAACTGTTGGACCTTCAACAAGCACATCTGACGAAACGACTACTGCAGAGCCTTCCACAACCACCACTGATGCAACTACAACTGTTGAACCGTCAACAACTACCACCATTGATGCAACAACAACTGTTGAACCGTCAACAAGCACAGCTGTAGAAACAACCACTGCAGAGCCTTCCACTACCAACACTGATGCATCTACAACTGTTGAACCCACAACAATTACCACTGAAGTATCTACAACTGTTGAACCTTCCACAACCACCACTGATGCATCTACAACTGTTGAACCCACAACAATTACCACTGAAGTATCTACAACTGTTGACCCGACAACAAGCACAACTAATGAAATGACCACTGCAGAGCCTTCCACAACCACCACTGCTGCAACTACAACTATTGAGCTCTCAATAACCACCACTGATGAATCTACAACTGTTAAACCTTCAACAAGCACAACTGATGAAACGACAACTGCAGACCCTTCCACAACCACCACTGATGCATATACAACTGTTGAACTGTCAACAACTACAACTGATGCATCTACAACTGTTGATCCGTCAACAACTACCACTCATGTATCTACAACTGTTGAACCTTCAACAAGCACATCTGACGAAATTACCACTGTAGAGCCTTCCACACCCAACATGGATGCATCTACAACTGTTGAACCGTCAACAACTACCACTGATGTATCTTCAACTGTTGAACCTTCAACAAGCACATCTGACGAAACGACTACTGCAGAGCCTCCCACAAACACCACTGATGCATCTACAACCGTTGAACCGTCAACAAGCACAACTGATGAAACGACCACTACAGAGCCTTCCACAACCACCACTGACGCAACTACAACTGTAGAGCCTTCCACAACCACCACCACTGATGCAACAACAACTGTTGAACCGTCAACAAGCACAGCTGTGGAAACAACCACTGCAGAGCCTTCCACAACCACCACTGATGCATCTACAACTGTTGAACCCACAACAATTACCACTGATGCATCTACAACCGTTGAACCGTCAACAAGCACAACTGATGAAACGACCACTACAGAGCCTTCCACAACCACCACTGACGCAACTACAACTGTAGAGCCTTCCACAACCACCACCACTGATGCAACAACAACTGTTGAACCGTCAACAAGCACAGCTGTGGAAACGACCACTACAGAGCCTTCCACAACCACCACTGACGCAACTACAACTGTAGAGCCTTCCACAACCACCACCACTGATGCAACAACAACTGTTGAACCGTCAACAAGCACAGCTGTGGAAACAACCACTGCAGAGTCTTCCCCAACCACCACTGATGCATCTACAACCGTTGAACCTTCCACAACAACCACTGATGCATCTGCAACTGTTGAACCCACAACAATTACCACTGAAGTATCTACAACTGTTGACCCGTCAACAAGCACAACTAATGAAATGACCACTGCAGAGCCTTCCACAACCACCACTGATGCAACTACAACTATTGAGCCCTCAATAACCACCACTGATAAATCTACAACTGTTAAACCTTCAACAAGCACAAATGATGAAACGACAACTGCAGAGCCTTCCACAACCACCATTGATGCATCTACAACCGTTGTACCGTCAACAAGCATAACTGATGAAACGACTACTGCAGAGCCTTCCACAAACACCACTGATGCATCTACAACCGTTGAACCGTCAACAAGCACAACTGATGAAACGACCACTACAGAGCCTTCCACAACCACCACTGACGCAACTACAACTGAAGAGCCTTCCACAACCACCACCACTGATGCAACAACAACTGTTGAACCGTCAACAAGTTCAGCTGTAGAAACAACCACTGCAGAGCCTTCCACAACCACCACTGATGCATCTACAACCGTTGAACCTTCCACAACAACCACTGATGCATCTACAACTGTTGAACTCACAACAATTACCACTGAAGTATCTACAACTGTTGACCCGTCAACAAGCACAACTAATGAAATGACCACTGTAGAGCCTTCCACAACTACCACTGATGCATCTCCAACTGTTGACCCTTCAACAAGCACAACTGATGAAACGACAACTGCACAGCTATCCACAACCACCACCACTTATACAACAACAACTGATGAACCGTCAACAAGCAAACCTAATGAAACAACCACTGCAGAGCCTTTCAAAACCACCACTGATGCAACTACAACTATTGAGCCCTCAACAACCATCACTTATGCATCTACTAGTGTTAAACCTTCATCAAGCACAACTGATGAAACAACAACTGCAGAGCTTTTCACAAACACCACCACTGATGAGACAACAACTGTAGAGCCTTCCACAACCATCACTGATGCATCTACAACTGATGAAACTTCAACAAGCACATCTGATAGAACGACCACTATAGAGCCTTCCACATCCAACACGGATGCATCTACAACTGTTGAACCTACAACAGGCAGAACTGATGAAACGACCACTATAGAGCCTTCCTCAACCATCACTGATGCATTTACAACAGCTGAAACTTCAACAAGCACATCCGATAGAACAACCACTATAGAGCCTTCCATTTCCAACACGGATGCATCTACAACTGTTGATCAGTCAACAACTACCACTGATGTATCTACAACTGTTGAACCTTCAACAAGCACATCCGATGAAACAACTACTGCAGAGCCTTCCACACCCACCACTGATGCATCTACAACCGTTGAACCGTCAACAAGCACAACTGATGAAACGACCACTATAGGGCCTTCCACAACCACCACTGACGCATCTACAGCTGTTGAAACTTCAATAAGCACAACTGATAAAACGACAACTGTGGAACCTTTTACAACCACCACTGATGCATCTACAACTGTTGAACCCACAACAATTACCACTGAAGTATCTAAAACTGTTGACCCGTCAACAAGAACAACTGATGAAACGACCACTGTAGAGCCTTCCACAACTGCCACTGATGCATCTCCAACTGTTGAACCTTCAACAAGCACAACTGATGAAACGACAACTGCACAGCTTTCCACAACCACCACCACTTATACAACAAAAACTGTTGAACCGTCAACAAGCAAAACTGATGAAACAACCACTGCAGAGCCTTTCAAAACCACCACTGATGCAACTACAACTATTGAGCCCTCAACAACCATCACTGATGCATCTACTAGTGTTAAACCTTCAACAAGCACAACAGATGAAACAACAACTGCAGAGCTTTTCACAACCACCACCACTGATGAGACAACAACTGTAGAGCCTTCCACAACCATCACTGATGCATCTACAACTGATGAAACTTCAACAAGCACATCTGATAGAACGACCACTATAGAGCCTTCCACATCCAACACGGATGCATCTACAACTGTTGATCAGTCAACAACTACCACTGATGTATCTACAACTGTTGAACCTTCAACAAGCACATCCGATGAAACAACTACTGCAGAGCCTTCCACACCCACCACTGATGCATCTACAACCGTTGAACCGTCAACAAGCACAACTGATGAAACAACAACTGCAGAGCTTTTCACAACCACCATCACTGATGCATCTACAACTGATGAAACTTCAACAAGCACATCTGATAGAACGACCACTATAGAGCCTTTCACCTCCAACACGGATGCATCTACAACTGTTGAACCCACAACAGGCAGAACTGATGAAACGACCACTATAGAGTCTTCCTCAACCATAACTGATGCATTTACAACAGCTGAAACTTCAACAAGCACATCTGATAGAACGACCACTATAGAGCCTTCCACATCCAACACGGATGCATCTACAACTGTTGATCAGTCAACAACTACCACTGATGTATCTACAACTGTTGAACCTTCAACAAGCACATCCGATGAAACGACCACTATAGGGCCTTCCACAACCACCACTGATGCATCTACAGCTGTTGAAACTTCAATAAGCACAACTGATAAAACGACAACTGTGGAGCCTTTCACAACCACCACTGATGCATCTACAACTGTTGAACCCACAACAATTACCAATGAAGTATCTACAACTGTTGACCTGTCAACAAGAACAACTGATGAAACGACCACTGTAGAGCCTTCCACAACTACCACTGATGCATCTCCAACTGTTGAACTTTCAACAATCACCACTGATGTATCTACAACTGTTGAACCTTCAACAAGCACAACTGATGAAACGACAATTGTGGAGCATTCCACAACCACCACTGATGCATCTACAACTGTTGTACCTTCTACAAGTACAACTGATGAAACGACAACTGTGGAGCCTTTCACAACCAACACTGATGCATCTACAGCTGTTGAACCCACAACAACTACCACTGAAGTATCTACAACTATTGACCCGTCAACAAGCACAACTGATGAAATGACCACTGTAAAGCATTCCACAACTACCACTGATGTATCTACAACTGTTGAACCTTCGACAGGCACAACTGATGAAACGACAACTGTGGAGCATTCCAAAACCACCACTGATGCATCTACAACTGTTGAACCTTCAACAAGCACAACTGATGAAACGACAATTGTGGAGCCTTCCACAACCACCACTGATGCATCTACAAATGTTAAACCGTCAACCACTACCACTAATGTATCTACAACTGTTGAAACTTCAACAAGCACAACTGATGAAACGACCACTGTACAGCCTTCCACAACCACCACTGATGCATTTACAACTGTTGAACCTTCAACAAACACAACTGATGAAACGACAAATGCAGAGCTTTTCACAACCACCACCACTGATGCAACAACAACTGTAGAGCCTTCCACAACTACCCACACTGATGCAACAACAACTGTAGAGCCTTCAACTACGACCACTCATGCATCTATAACTGTTGAACTTTCAACAAACACCACAGATAAAACGATCACTGTAGAGCCTACTACAACAACTACTGATGCAACTACAACTATTGAGCCGTCAACAACAACCACTACAACAACGCCCCGTACCAAGCGACGCACCACTATCAGATGGAAAAGGCTGAACTAGTGTCACGAGTCACGATCACAGACATAAATCCAACTAGATAACGCAAGTCCCTCCATCTCTATGAAAACCAAGCGTGCACTTTTTAATCGACTTACCAAAAATAATGTTGAAAATTCTTTTTTTGTTTAAAAGAGTATGTTTTGAAATTGGTCCCATTTTAATTTAGTGAAGTTCTGATGAAGAACTTCGGAGATATACAACAGAACTCTTTAATAAATAACGGAAAATCTCTCGGGATTGCTACAATCGCATGTCTGTTAGTTGTTTATACCATTTGATAACATAACATCACGCCAATACGCTCTAAAGGGGTAAGGAGATCTCTCATTTATATATTATTAATATTTTTATTAAATCGTTGTAGATCTCGTTCCGTTTGCTAGTAACGTTATAGCCAATAGTTCATTACGAGCCTGGTGGAACGGTACATATTATCGTTACTTGAACTACCTATAACGCTATTTTGAGTAACGTTTCAAGTCCCTGTTTCCAAATAAAAAACTACAAAGTGAAAAATTATTTGTGAATAAATAACTTTTTGGCACAAAATTACACTTTTGACAAAACTTTGTAGTTTTTATTTTAAGTTGGTAGTATTTTTTTGCAAAAAAGTTATTTATTCACAAACAATTTAAAAACAAATTTGCTTACCAATGAAAGAAATATTTCCAATGCCTTGGCCAACTTTTTCTATACATTCTTTACAGCTTAATATATACCAATATTATAAAGAGGATAGTTTTTGTTTGTTTGTTTGTACCGAATAGGCTTCGAAACTACTGGACCGATTTTTAAAATTCTTTCACATAGGCTATTTTGTAATCCCGAAAACGGGTCGTGTGGGGTGGCCCACGGGAGCGAAGCCGCGGGGAACAGCTAGTATGACTTAAAAGGGATTTTTCTAGATTTCGGTGGATTTCCGTGGTGAGTGCCGATAATGCTAAATGAAAAGCTCAGATTACGATAATTGATCGTAACTTTACTCTGTTTTTTGGCACGCGAAGTAAATACAATCGTGTCATCTCTTAGATTTATGTCTGTGGCAACGATAAAATCGTCTTGTACCAGTCTGAAGACAGAAAGAAAGAAAAATATTTATTTGTGACGACGTTGTAGCAGACTACAGACAACAGCGGTCGTTTAATCATATTGAGAAGTCTAAGCACATCAAAGGCGAGCACGTTGCGAGCGGGTTCAAGCACCGGCTGTAACCGCTATCCGCTACACTCACGGTCAAAGGCGAGCACGTTGCGAGCGGGCTCAAGCACCGGCTGTAAACGCTATCCGCTACATTCACGGTCAAAGGCGAGCACGTTGCGAGCGGGCTCAAGCACCGGCTGTAAACGCTATCCGCTACACTCACGGTCAAAGGCTAGCACGTTGCGAGCGGGTTCAAGCACCGGCTGTAACCGCTATCCGCTACATTCACGGTCAAAGGCGAGCACGTTGCGAGCGGGCTCAAGCACCGGCTGTAAACGCTATCCGCTACACTCACGGTCAAAGGCGAGCACGTTGCGAGCGGGCTCAAGCACCGGCTGTAAACGCTATCCGCTACATTCACGGTCAAAGGCGAGCACGTTGCGAGCGGGCTCAAGCACCGGCTGTAAACGCTATCCGCTACATTCACGGTCAAAGGCGAGCACGTTGCGAGCGGGCTCAAGCACCGGCTGTAAACGCTATCCGCTACATTCACGGTCAAAGGCGAGCACGTTGCGAGCGGGTTCAAGCACCGGCTGTAACCGCTATCCGCTACATTCACGGTCAAAGGCGAGCACGTTGCGAGCGGGCTCAAGCACCGGCTGTAAACGCTATCCGCTACACTCACGGTCAAAGGCTAGCACGTTGCGAGCGGGTTCAAGCACCGGCTGTAACCGCTATCCGCTACATTCACGGTCAAAGGCGAGCACGTTGCGAGCGGGCTCAAGCACCGGCTGTAACCGCTATCCGCTACACTCACGGTCAAAGGCGAGCACGCTGCGAACGGGCTCAAGCACCGGCTGTAACCGCTATCCGCTACACTCACGGTCAAAATAACTGTGCTCTTTGAGCTGTCAACATCACTCTGACGTTCGACTCACGCTATTGGCTCACCGAGTAGTATTTGGCTGTTCATTGCTCTGCAGTCTGCAGGGCTCCATATGGCACCACACGTGCGGCGTACTAATGCCGACTACTGACACTCATTGAATACTGTGGCAACAGTTCATAGCAGGCGCTATCAGCAGTGGAGGTTAGAGGACCTATGACGCTGACAGGTTGTGATAGAATTTATTTAGATGTTATCATTATTGTAGACTTAAAGTTGGACGCAGCTCGGCCCGTGAAGGTTGCGTGTGGTGTGAGAGTGAAAGAAATAAACGATCCATATTAGCACTGCGCAGTGCATCTTCATACATGTTATAAGATAACCATTTCTAACACTTGCAACAACTCACAACGCTCACTGGTCGACCTGGGTCAGCATTTATTTTGTTAAAAATAAACGTTTTCTTAAAGTTATTGTGACGTCTATTAGACCCCTCATCCGTACCTATACAAACACATACAAGTCCACACTTCTGTTATATTTATCGTGCATTCATTACATTTATCAAAATGCAACGAGTAGGAATTGTGCGCATTCATAATTAATAGATCTAATTAAAAGTCGGGTTGACGCATTGCAGGCGGATGTAGTGTGGAGCGATCCTGGGGTATTACTCTGACGTGTCTAAACACTGTGAGAGAGAGAGACGGAGCTATTCAGAACGAAGAGCATTATCCCTTTTTCACAGCTGAATCATGAAGTTGTTGATACGTATCACATCGGACCATCGGTTATCTATCACAGATAACGTGCACGCAATACTTCGCTTGTTTATAATGATAATAATAATTAGTGATTTATATTATATGCGGACCTGATTAAGTATCTCTAATATCTGACTGATTAATGATATAATTTTGGTGATTGGCGTTAACTCTCTACAGTGAAACGTGCGATCAGACTTCAAAACCATAAACAGAGTGCCTTCCATGTAGCAGATAAATGGGTTCAAACCTCTGTCATCTGTTCCATGGCATCGCAAATTCGCAACCATATGCCGAGAAACACTTGCTTACCCAACATTCAGTTCAGCAGCTGTCATAAGGAGCATGGCAGCTGCTGAACTCGATGGCCTGGTCGGTATCAATTGCACGACAGCGTTCACACGCATGCATGGTGAATACTCACACAAACATTTGACAGGTTCCAGTTCAAGATGTGGTTGAGGTACATAGGTAAGAGGAAGCAACGACTCTATTGAGGGACTTGTAGTCCAAGGTAGAGTGGACGGAACGAGAGCGCGCGGCAGATCACCCATGCGATGAACAATTTACATTTCATATACAGGGTGGAATTTTGTACTGCCACCTGAAAATGTTAATAGATAAGGAAAATATTTTTATTTGTAATAATATTAAGCGCTATTCCTCTCTCCTAGACACTGACTGTATCTAGAATGTTGCTGTGCCCGACAGGGTCCATAATTGTTTCTGTAACTTATATTTACCACCTGTGTGTACATTATGGATGCAATAAATTTAATTTGGATTTGGATTTGAAATTTTACTCAAAGAAAACATTCCTTTATTTTTGAAAAGAAAGAAAACTGCATCCAAAGATTTTCTAAAATCTTGACTAAAATCTTTAAAATTACAGCCTGTACTTTTATTGCATCGATCGTTAGGGTCAATTATATGTATGAAATCTCTCTAACAAACTTGATAAATTAAATGAAAGGAAAAGGAGGATGGAGTTGCTCGCGTCCGTAGGATTTACCACCTTCTTCTAGGCCCACCCTACACGTTTCCCCCGGGTGGTGCAAAACGAGCAACAACGCCGAGCCACGGGCGGCGGTTAAAATAACCTGTTAATTGGTGCCCACTGGCCATGAAGACCCAAATACCTTCTAAAAGAGTGGCCATAGTACCTTGGGAAAGTACTGTGAGATTATTTCCCAACCCCCCTTTTTTATGAAAATGTCTAATAATGAGAGCGAGTTTTTGTCATGCGATCCGGCTAACACCCGGCGCCCTCCGGTATCCGGGCCGGTGGGTGAGAAATTGGTTACCGAAGACTCTATGGAAGTAGGCGACCAGGCTTCTATGGTAGTGAATGTTACTGGCAGCAAAAAATATGTTCAGCAAGCTTTCCATCCCAGCTTGTTCTTATCTCGACCTAGATGCAACTCCCTAGGGAGCACATCAAGCAAGGAACCGCAAGAGGCGAAAAACACAAACCAGCTTGAGGTTAAAAACGTAGTTTCAAGAGACCAACAAACACAACCATCAGTTGGTGTCCCTAGTACAACTCAACCATCTGAATGGCAAAGAGTTCCTTCTAACAGAAGCAATAAGCGCAAGAAACTCTCGCAATCACCCTCGCCAGAGGCGATCAAAACCTCCAATATACAGTGGCCTGCAAATAGATCTCACCGAAGATGAAAGCGCACCAAAACAAAAACGCCCTAATAAACCTCCGCCAATTATTCTGTACGGCGTTGAAGATGTCAACAAGCTTACAGATCTCCTACACACTGTCGCAAATAAGGGAGAGTTCATCTTCAAAATCGTCAACAGAGATCAGTTGAGAATTAATAGCCTGGACGTTGAGGTTTACAAAAAAATTATGACCCTAGTCCGAGAAAAAGGCCTGATTGGACACACGTTCAACAGGAAGGATCAACGATGTTACCGATTCGTCATCAAGAATCTGCACCACTCAACCCCTCACAGTGGCATAATAGAGGAAATTGAAAAAACCGAAAACAAAGTCCTCGGAGAAATCATAAATGTAAAGTTTGGGCCTGAAAAGAAGCCAACTTCTACATTTTTTGTAAACTTAGTCTCTAACCCAAATAATAGTGCTGTTAAAACAATTTCCTCGATATACCATCAAACAGTCTCAATTGAAGATCCTAAAAGAAAAACCACTATTCCACAGTGCCAACGATGTCAACAATATGGGCACTCGAAAAACTACTGCATGATGCCCTATCGTTGTGTGAAATGCGCACAAGCCCACAAAACATCTGAGTGCCCAAAAAAAGATCGGAACACGCCGGCAAAGTGCGTTCTATGTGACGGCTGCCATCCTGCGAATTACAAAGGATGCACTGTGTACAGGGAGATTCTAAATAGAAAAACAGGCCTTAAACCTACAGCCAAAACCATACCTCTTGCAGAAGCCAAAATTTTACCTGAAATAGGAAAAAACAGACCACAATTTGAGAATAAACAGCCGAAACATTATGTCAATGACAACAAGGGACTGACATATGCAGAAGCTACAAAAAACAATCCCAAATTAGAGACACTGCTTACACAACAGGCTGAAAAGCTAGACAAACTACTAGACCAGATGTCGACAATGATGAATTTACTCACAACAATCACCACTAAACTTGTCCGATAAAATGGCTACACTCAGAGTTGGGACCTGGAACATAAATGGATTGGTCAAACATAAACAAGATGTAGAGATACTCCTTACACTACATGACATTGATGTACTTCTAGTTTGTGAAGCACACCTAACATCCAATTATTTATGTACATTTAAAAACTATAGTACATACTCCACATTTCATCCAGATGGAACTGCTCACGCAGGGACAGCAGTCATAATAAAAAAGCACATCAAACATGATGTTTTAGAGGATTACAAAACTGACCAAATACAAGCTACTACGGTAATGGTTCAGGATAAGCAGAGTTCACTAACCCTATCCGCTATATATTGTCCTCCTAAGCACACCCTTAAGGAAGATAACTTTACAGATTTCTTCAGTACTCTTGGCCAAAGGTTTATATGTGGCGGCGATTGGAATGCCAAAAATGTCTACTGGGGTTCTAGACTGACATTACCTAGAGGGAGAGAACTGAAAAAAAGCATTGACAAAAATAAATTACATGTCCTGAGTACGGGTGAACCCTCATACTGGCCAACAGACTCCAATAAACTACCTGACCTATTGGACTTCTTTGTTTATAGAGGCCTTTCTAACATATACCTCAGTGCTGAAAGTTGTCTGGATAGCAGTTCAGATCACACTCCTCTGATAGCCACTATAAGCACAACAATAATAGAAAGAGAGTTCAAAGAAAAGCTTTACAACAAGAAAACTGATTGGGTGGGATTTAGACAATATATCGAGGCCTGTGTCCCAGCAGTGGGAACATTAATAGGCTGATGATGATGATGATCGAGACACACGTGAATTTGAAAGTACCGTTAAAATCCAATGACGACATTGATGAGGCTGCTACAAACATTACAAACCTCATCCAGACTGCTGCATGGAAATGCACACCAACACCTACCAGGCCAGGATACAAGAATATTCCAAAGGAAACAAGGAGTAAGGTTTTGGAAAAAAAAGAGGCTCAGGAGAGTGTGGCATACCAGTCGCCATGCTTCTGATAGACGAGATTTTCACAAAGCGGCCGCGGACCTGAAGCAATATCTGAGGGATATCGAAGACGAGACCTTAAAAAGCAAACTGGAAAATCTTGATGCTGCAGCTAAAAACGAATATTCGCTTTGGAACACCGTAAAGCATAGCAAAAATGCGCCACAAACTGCTCAGTATCCGTTAAAGCTAGGCAATGATGCATGGGCAAAAAAAGATCAGGAACGTGCTGAGGCCTTTGGATCTTTCTTGGCCGATGTTTTCACTCCCAACTCCGGCGACACATCAATCGATGAGGAGATCCAAAACTATTTGGGGACAGATCTCCAACTTAGTTTGCCATTAAAGTACTGTTCGCCTCGCGAAGTCTGGAGAGTTATAAAAGGTCTCGAACTAAATAAAGCTCCTGGATACTGCCTTATAACTGCTGAAATCCTACGTCAACTGCCAAGAAGAGCCATCGTTTTCATAACACAGCTTTTTAACGGAATTATGAGAACTGGATATTTTCCGAGAATATGGAAAGTGTCGGAAATTATTATGATCCCAAAGCCAGGAAAACCACCGCACCTTGTGTCGTCATACAGGCCAATAAGCCTACTGCCTGTTATGTCTAAACTATTCGAGAAAGTCGCTGCACATAGGATCAACGGCATACTTAAAGACGGCAATATTATCCCACAACATCAGTTTGAATTCAGAATAGGGCACTCAACTGTAGAGCAGGTGCATAGAGTGGTGAACAAGATACGAGAGGGACTGGAACGAAAGGAGTACTGCTCGGCTGTATTCTTGGACGTGCAACAGGCGTTCGACAAGGTCTGGCACCAGGGCCTGTTGTTTAAAATAAAAAAACAATTACCACATAACCTGTACGCACTATTGAAATCATACTTAGAAGACAGATTCTTCCGGGTAAAAGTTAATGAGTCTTACTCAAAATTTTACAACATACAGGCTGGCGTGCCCCAGGGCTCTGTGCTGGGTCCGATCCTCTACCTTATATACACTGCAGACTTACCAACGTCAGAGGAAGTTCTCTCTGCCACCTTCGCTGATGATACGGCTGCTTTGTGCAATAACAAAGACCCTCAAATGGCCTCGCTCATACTACAGAATCACCTAGATAAAGTCTCTAAGTGGATGAGAGAATGGAAAATCAAAGCTAGCGCCAACAAGTCGACGCATGTGACATTTGCGCTCAGAAAGGATGACTGCCCACCTGTTAAACTCGGAAATGACACACTTCCACACGGGACAACAGCCAAGTACCTTGGCATACATCTCGATAGGAAACAAACGTGCAGGAGACGTCACATAGAGAAAAAACGGGACGAGCTAAACATTCTGCTCCGAAAACTAACCTGGCTCTTAGGAAGAACATCACACGTGTCTCTGGAAAACAAATTACTTATCTACAAAGCAGTGTTAAAGCCTGTCTGGACCTACGGAGTCGAGCTGTGGGGCTCTGCAAGGCATTCAAATGTGGAAATTCTCCAGCGATTTCAAAATAAAGCTCTTAGAATGATATCAAATGCTCCTTGGTTTATGAAGACCTCAGAAATACATGAGACCCTACAAATCAAGACAGTAAAAGAGGAAGTAGAACAAAGGATACAGGCATACAAGCAACGAATAGCTTTACACACCAACGCCTTAGCCATAGCCCTAAGTGAACCAGTAACAATGAAAAGGCTCAAACGCCGCCACATATGGGACTTTATTAAGTGAAACGAAGCAATTTTCAGAGGCAGATTCTTCGATGGAAGAATGCACCTCAGCAGTCAATATCCGCTCAGAAAATCTGCTAAAGGTTAAGAAACCGATTGCAAGATAAAGAAAAACAAAAAAAAAAAAAGTTTCTTAGAGAGATTTCATCCTTATAATTGACCCTAACGATCGATGCAATAAAAGTACAGGATGTAATTTTTAAAGATTTTAGTCAGTTCGTTTCCCGGGTGTAGCAAGTGAATTTTCGAAAATATTTGGATGCCGTTTTCTTTATTTTCAAAAATAAAGGAATGTTTTCTTTGAGTAAAATTTTCTATCTACAGTATTAAAAAAAAAAAAAAAGCTATTTATTACAGATTAACGGCATCCATAGAATGTTAGTACAACAAACAAACAAAACACACAAATAGGGTAAGTAACTAAAATTAATGAAAAACAAAAAGACATTTATTTTATCACGTGAGCCTTGACCCAGTGTTGGATGTACCGCGTGTCCAGCCTGTCCGCTATAACGGCCAGGATGCTGTTGGTGCTGGCGCGCAGTCTGCAGAGCGCCGCGGCGTATCGTTTGCGGAGGACGGCGTGAAAGCCGTCTAAGTGCGCGTCCGCGAACATGCCCGACGCACTGCACCAGCGCGGCTACAACAACACCCTGAACGCATTGTTGTACTGGACGCGCAGAGCGCTGAACGATCGTTGCGTATATCGAGCCCACAGGCTGCACGTGTAAAGCGATGTACAGTGCGCTCTAAAGAGTGTTATTTTAACACTCGCCGCACAACGCTTGAACTTGTGAGCTATCATATTCGCTCTGATCGATAGCACCCTACGCTCCCTGTCCATGTCCTCGTCATCACGTAGGTGTTCAGTGACCATGAACACTTTTTTATTAAGAGTACTTTCCCTTCAGGTGGCATTACAAAATTCCAGCCTGTATATGAGAACAATAATGCAATACTAAAGTTAACTTCACTTTACTCGAACTCGTAGAATGAACCAACCGTTGAAAGCATGTTGAAAGAGATCGTCAATGGACGCTGTACAGAATATTGTGATGTAATTGAGTCAATTACATGATGACAGCACAATATTCTGTATATATTTATATATCAGTCATAATTAATCCGATTACATACTTGTACATAATAAATTAATCATGAAAGTATTTACGTATTATCTATAAATATGCTACTGATTGAGGTATTATTGCTGATACCATCTGGTGGCTAGAGCCTCCGGCTACTAAAATAAATAATTACATATCTTGAAGACGACTACTATGTATTACGTCGTCGTGGGAAAACCACAATCACTTCGCTTATGTATCCCGCAGGGCTGGGCAGAGATGCTTAGGTACAGCCACATTTAGTCAGCAGTGTAAGTTCATTGAGAGTGTCTGTCTGTGAGGCGGCGACTAGTGGCGCCTGTTTCCTATTTATAGGTGGGAATTTTCTCAACTATGTAGGGGTTGGCTTCTAGTCTAACCGGATTCCGCCGAGTATCAGTAATGACTGCCTATTAAACACAATGCAGTAACTGGGTAACACCATACCCTTCAGCAATACTGGTGTCAGATGTTGTACGAGCACTTGGTTGCTAATACATGTGCTAAGTTGAGATGGAAGAAAAATATTCTTGCTGACTTCTTGATAAAATATTTATTGATTTGTACTTGTTTACAATTGAACGGTCAAAAGTGTAGGTACTCAACAATATTAGTATGAATGTCGTTTTACCTAAAGTAAAAATGCTTATGCAGCGTGCTAAATAAATGTGCGATGTAATCATACATATGCCCGAACGAGATAGGAAGGATGAATTGCATTTAGATTTACAAAAATAACTTAAAGTTTGAAACATGATAATGAAATGTTAGAGCTATTAATTCTATAAACTTAATTAAGGGGAAGGTTCTATATGGACGCGAGGGTTGCGAGGAACATGGACGCGCACGCAGTCTAGATGTCCACTTGTTTCTCTTGTATCGCTGTTGCTCCCACGGCGCGGCGCGGCAGGCCCTGTTCTTGATTCCTCAGCAACGGCCGGTGGTGGTGACTGTTATATACAGGCCTGTGGATCACAACCAAGGGCTGAAGACTGGGGCCCATAGCAGTCATGCGACTCCTGGATCTGCAGGACTGTACCCGCGAAACCATGGTGCGCGGCAGTGGAAAGCCAGGGGCTTGTTGTTTATGATTGAATGGTTCCTACTACAAGGGTTGGGTGGTACAATTGGTCACTCTTACCTGAGTTCTCGTGGGGTCCTTCTGCTCTTCGTTCAATCCCGTGCCGTGCGTGGTACAGGGAGAGGAAGACAATATATACTACTATACACATATATACTACACTAATACTGTAGGACAATGATGGGATGAGGGACACAAACGCGTTCTGAGCCGGGGTCCAGCTACCACACACATGAGCTCCCGTCAAAAGCACTCTGCTGCGCGTGAAATATGCACAAAAACCAATTGCACATGCATGCAGCACAATACAAATCGCGAATCGCGGATGCAATTAGGATGCAGCTGGGTTGATTATTCAACGTTTATAACAATAAAAAACGAGAACCCGATTTCGCGGTGTTAATGATGATCATGTCACTTTGGCACACTGTCTTGGGGATCGGAATGATCTTGAGGATTTCGTATGAATCTCGACTGATGAGAGGTAGTTTGATCTCAAAGATGATAATGTCTTCCAGAAGTTTTGTTTTTATTTCCAGTAGATCATATATCTCCCGAAGGTCCGAGTGTATGTTGTCAATTGGCAGGGAGACGTCCTTGGGCAACTTGCTAGAAATCGTGCTTAACTCGTTCATGAGTTGTTCGGGTGTAATCAAATGTAAGTTGAAACGACCATTGTATACGTCAGTAACAGTGTCTAATAACGTATTCTGAATGCTCTTTAAATTATACATTATAATACTTGCTATTATAGCTCCCATGTTGAAGTCATTAATGATGCTGCAAGCGCGAAATGTTGTGGCTGTTTCGGAAAGACCCTAAACCCTATACTAAATCAAGGTTTAAAACTTATACCCGACGGTTAAAAACAAAACAATTATTCGTCTAAAAAAAATCACAGAATAACAACCATATTAATAATGCGTCCAATAAGAGCAAGGCTACATGGCAAATAATAAATAAATGCAAAAATAATAAGCCGGGTGAAGGAATATCAAAACTTAGAATAAATAAGAAAGATATAACTGACCCAATAATAATCTCCCAAACCTTCAATGACTATTTTATTAATGAAATCGAATCAGTATCTGACTTGAACATTTGTAATCATAATTTAAAATTTGACATGCACCTTGACTCTTTATTTTTAATTCCCACAATTCTCTCTGACATTATTAAACTAATAAATTCGTTAAATAATACACATAGTACTGGATATGATGACATCACAACAAATGTCATTAAATATGTAACAACTGTCATAGCACCAGTACTTAGTTACTTAATAAATGTGTGTTTAGAACCGGGTGTGTTTCCGGATCGGCTAAAATTGGCCGTAATAAAACCGCTACATAAAAAAGGGAGCAAACATGATCCAGCCAATTATAGACCTATTGCCTTACTGCCCATATTCTTCAAAATAATAGAGAAAGTAGTATACAACACATTGTACTCTTTTTTCGAACGGACAAATCTTTTTGCTGATGAGCAGTACGGTTTTAGGAAAAAAAAGAATATTAACATAGCGATTTTTAATCTCTTCGATAAAAATATTACGAGTGTTGATAATAGAAGGCCAGTAGCTGCTTTATTCATGGACATGAGCAAGGCATTTGATTTTGTTGATCGAACTATATTGTTAAAGAAGTTGGATAGATATGGAGTTAGGGGCAATGCTCTGAAACTTTTAGAATCGTACTTGTCGGACAGAAGACAAGTTACGAGGATAGATAAAGTATGTTTTACTTAAAAAACCGAGCGTACGTATTTGTCGAGGCAGAGACCCAATAACTATGATGTACCCCAAGGTTGTATTTTGGGATCTTTATTATTTATTATATACATTAACGACATGCCTAGAGAAACACATCACCCTATGGTTTTGTTTGCTGACGATAGCACAGTCGTTTTTAGTTGCAACAATGATGCGACAACTCTTGAGAGAGAGATAAACCACTGTCTCCAAGTATTAGTAGAATGAATGGGCGCGAATACTTTGAAAATAAATGACAAAACGAAAATAATGACTTTTGAACAAATGACAAATCATAAAAAATCGGACATAAAATATAAAGACATAATAATTTCAGATACAAACACTACAAAATTTTTAGGACTAGAGCTAGATAGAGATATGTCGTGGAAAACTCACACTGACAGTGTGTGTAAACGCCTGAGCCAGCATTCATATGCTATATGAATGCTGGCTATGCTTGATCAATGCTTCATCTACGTTACGCTACGGGATCATATAATAGTAATACATACATACATACATAAACTCACGCCTTTTTCCCATGGGGGTAGGCAGAAACTACAGAACGCCACCTACTACGATCCTTACATACTTCTTTTGCTTCACACACATTCATACATCTAGTCATACACACACGCCGGTTATGGGTACTGCGCACTTGGCCTTTCTGAAGAACATCACCTATAAGGTCTATATATGTCTTCCTAGGGCATCCCCTCCCGGCGTTTCCATTCACGTCTGCCTTGTAAATATCTTTCGTTAGTCGCCTTTCATTCATCCTCTCAACATGGCCAAACCATCTTAACATACTCTTTTCAATTTTAGTCACTACATCTTCTTTTAAACCACAACGTTGTCTTATTACCTCATTCCTCAATCTATCATTTAAAGTTACACCACACATACTCCGCAAGGAGCGCATTTCTACTGCATTAATCCTACTTTCATGTCTTTTTAGCCATACCCAACCTTCACTTCCATACATAAGTGTAGGCACCAGCACGCTGTTGTGAACGGCGAGTCGAGCTTCCGGAGACATCGACTTGCCGGTCACAACTGC
The DNA here is from genome assembly GCA_949775005.1 of Orthosia gothica. Taxonomy (NCBI): domain Eukaryota; kingdom Metazoa; phylum Arthropoda; class Insecta; order Lepidoptera; family Noctuidae; genus Orthosia; species Orthosia gothica. The sequence goes on from OX459037.1 coordinate 39,594,756, forward strand.
ATGTATAGCACCATTCAGTTTATTCCCTGCATTCACTCTCCTTTCCACATCCTCTTCAATCTTTCCATCCCTTGTGAACATACTTCCCAGATATACAAACTCGTTCACTTGCTCCACACTCTTATCATTTATTTTCACTTCACACTTCGATACATCGACTTCTCTTTCAAAAACCATTACCTTAGTCTTGTTCACATTTATACTCATCCCTTTTAACTTAAAAGCTTCATTCATCACAGTCACCATGTCTTGCAACTGTTCTGCTGACGATGCAAGTAGAACTTGATCATCTGCATAGAGAAGGCATTTGACAGGCAACTCATTCATCCTCAATCCGCACTCATGCTCTTTCAAACCTATCAGACAACTATCCATGTACAAGTAGTAATAGTAATAATAATTGTTTATTTGTACATTTTACATTCAAATAATTCAATACACAGATTTTAAAATGATAAATGTTCTACAGAGAGACAAAAACAAGTGCGAACTGCTGCCTCCTAAACTAGACCAGGGGCCTGTGTTTTAGGAGCCAATGTTCCTCCAGAATATAATCATACAACATAGACAATCATGCAAGTACCTACACAAAACATTATAAACGATACAATTAAGTAATACATTAAATAGCAATTAGAACAATAAATTTAACACCATTTTGAATAATAAATTGAATAAGATTAAGATCATTAAATTGTATAATACATTGAGAATCAAATGTATTAATGTAATGTGTAATGTATTATTATACATTAAAATTTATTTTTAATATTTACATATTTTTTACGGATAATCCTACCATATACACAAAAAATTTATACATTTCAATTCTAAGTTATGATAGCAATAAGATTCTCAGTCTCATCATACGTTAACTTCTGCAACCACAAGGTAAGTAGGACTTTGACTTTATGCTTAGTCAGGGGACATATTGAGATGGCTTTATTAACTTTGTTGTAAAGTCGAGAGCTAGTTGCCACAAACTGACGGCCGGCGAAGCTGGATCGGCATTGGACTGTATCGCAGACGGGAAAGCCTTTGCGTCTTTTCAGCCTTTCGGGATCTAGGTGCAACAAAGAGTGTTTCCTTAGCACAGTGCGGAGCACAAAGAGCTATCTCACGGTCAATACTTCAGCTTCCGAGTAGAGTAGCCTAGTCGGAAAATCCTTGCGCTTAAAGGACATGACTTTCAAGATAGCCCTTTGCGCTCTTTCCACTTTAAGTAAGGAGGTTTTGTGCGTTCGACCCCAAATTGGGACACAATATAGTACAATCGAGTGGCAAAGGCACTGATAAACTAGCTTGGCAGTGTCAGGATCAGCAAAGTGCCTAAGTTCTTTAAATATATAAATTAATTTTCTGATCCGTGTGCAGAGGACTTCAATATGCGATTGCCAGCTTAGTTTATAGTCAATGTGAACTCCTAAATATTTAATGTCAGGAATCAAGGACAGAGATGGACAGTGGCAAGTTTTATCGATACCCCAGCAAATATGCGCTTTAATTTGTTCTGACTCCTGTGTTGGACATGATGTGTTAGGTAGGGAAAATCTAATGACTTTTGTTTTTACTACGTTGAGGGTTAATAGGTTTTCTGAGAACCATTCCATTACGAACCGAAGCGATTGTTCCGCTCTCCTCCTTGCTCCATCCCAGTCAGTGTCATGAACGATCAACGCAGTGTCATCGGCGTAAGTGAATATGTCGCAACTAAGAATTTGTGCATGACAAAGATCATTAATGTAGAGCAAGAAGAGCGGAGGCCCAAGGAAGCTACCCTGTGGAACACCGAAACGAATAAACTGGTCATCACTTGTAACACCGTCGATTCTAAAATGCTGAGTGCGGTTCGAGAGGTAGTCTTTAAAAATGTCCAAAGCAAGGCCGCGAATGCCAACGCTTTCCATTTTCGTGATCAGTTTGGGAACAGAGACCGTATCAAATGCCTTGGACAAATCAAGAAAGATACCATAGCATTTCATACCTTTGTCCAGGTTGTTAACCAAAGTCTCGGTTAAATTAGCTACCGCATCCTCCGTTGAGATCCCTGGTCTAAATCCATATTGATTGCCTGCGATGATTTTGTGTTTGGTGAGAAACGCAACGAGGCAGTTATTAAGAATCCTTTCAAGGATCTTGGAGAGTGAGCTTAGTACGGAGATCGGCCGTTAGTTGGTTACATCCATTCTATCGCCACTCTTAAAAACGGGGTGGACGACTGCTTTTTTAAGGCAGTTGAGAAAGATGCCAGAATCAATAGCACGATTGAAGATGTGCGTATTGGGAGATATCAAAATAGATCTAGATTTTATCAGCACTTTTGCTGGTATGTTGTCATAGCCAGTGGCACAATCAGAACGCAAGGAACCAATCAGTGTTTCCACATAAGTTTAATCAACTGATAGTATGACGAGGGACTGGCAAGGCGGAACTTGGAGAGGGGATCTTGCATCGTGGTTAGCACGAGGAAGAGCAGAAATTTGAGATGATAGTTTACGACCTATATTGGTGAAGGAGCAATTGGTTTGTTGAACCAATTTTTTTTTTGTAAATAATGAAAAGATCATTATATAAGTTTCCGTACAAAACTATTTTTAGTTTTTTTTTTTCACTGTAATTACAAAGTAAAATCCAATTGAAAATATATTTTTGAATCCAGTACCGAAAACACCCCGATAGTTTGCCGAACAAATCCGAGCCCGTGTGACGTCACAACGTTCATTTCTACTCATTGTAGCACATAGCTAGAAAGAAAGAAAGAAAGAAGAAAAAGTTATCGTGCTTGCTTCGTACCATTGTGAACGAATACTACGTAAAGATCCCAATTATATGTGTTTCGCGCAATAGCCTAGTAGGTACCTGGCAATCTACTAAATTTAAGCAATGTTCTATGTCTAACTAGATTCCAATTATAATGTGTAAACTCTGTTGTTATCTTGTTCTAATTTAGTATTAGATTCGTATTAAATTCTTACTTTGATCATTAAAGACTGATAATAGTAATTTTTTATGGGAACTTTCGAGCAAAGTTGACATTGTTGTATAATTACGTAACTTGAAAATATGATTTTTTGTTTATGGTGATATATTCATTATTTTATACTTAAATGACAGATATAGGCGTAAAACTAACATTTCTGTTTGAATTGTGAGAATCGATCGACGTATTTAAGAGATATTTACTGAAGAATTAGTGTAACGAAAATCTAAGTACCAAGTTAATATTTTTACGTTTCTGTTCTATAAACTTTTTAGTGTTTGTAAATAAATAATATAGACATTAGTGTTCAATATTATTAAGGGATATTGTCAATCTGCCTAGCCTTTAACCCAGTAACTGGGTAACACGGTACCCCTTGGCAAGACTGGTGTCAGATCTCAAGCTTCTGTCTACCCGTAACGACTGTCAAAGATCTTCAAATGACAGCCGGGACCAAAGGCGCCGATTCCCTTGAGTAGCTGATTTTAAAATGAGAATCACGTCTAAACGGCTAGTCGTAATTTATTGGCAAAAATATATGTTATATTAGACCATTTTCTTAATAATTTCATCTGAGCAAATTTTGAGTTTTATTCGTATAACATAGTGTAATAAATTTGTAAAGTAATGTCTAAAACGGACAAAAACACGACAATCACAACAAAACCGCTGGACGTATTTTAATGAAATCGGCACCATATGAAAAACAATTTAATTTATCTACATTTCGATCTGAAGCTTTTTTTTTTAAAGTCATAGAATAATAAGAAAAGTACAAAAAACTACTAAATTTCGGGTCGCGCGGGTGAGAAACGATGGCGCGTTTTGTTCCCTCAAGGTCGTTGGCGTTAGTCGTCGTCTTAATGTGCTTTCCAAGGCACGGAGGAAACACGGTATGTTGAAATGGTCACCCATCCACGGACCGACCTCGTCAAGCGTTGCTTAACCTTGATGATCGAACAGTGCGGCTGTTATTATTTAGCCACGAGCTCCTCTATTAAGGGATATGTAAATAATGGGAATTACCAAAAAAAATATGTGTATGTGTATCATATTTAGTGGTATCTAATGAAGTTTTTGTTAACCAAAGTCAAAGTTTCGCGCCAATCGTGTTTGTTTACTTTTTATTTTACACCGATATCACCTACCTATGTGTAAAAACGATTACATTATGACAATTATGTTTCCTAATGTACCTACCTAAATATGTACGTCGCTGTCGGAGGACCCAAAAAAAACCAAAATGAATTTAAACTATATTTAATTAAAGTAAAATTACAATATTAATTATAACAAAAATAGAATTCCTATTCCGATCGATACTAGATACAGAATGAATCGCTAAAGTTCACATAATTACTTATTTCTAGAAAAACACCTGCATCCGGTAAACAGGGGCATCGTATGACCCACGTCACTGTGCGGCATCAGCGCTTTAGGCTACACGTGTGAGGCTGTTTCCATGCACTGTTTCTAGGTCGCTGCAATCTTGCCGTTTAGGTGTTGGCTCATACTATAACACCTCCACCGTCAGATCAGCAATTATTTTTGAAGTTTTAACTGAGAAAATATTGCTGAAGTTGTCTTCGGTACTCCAGATGCTTCAGGCTCCGCATAAGTCTCATCTCCTGTAGGTTGTTTCTTGATTTCAGATTTTGATTTCTTACGGTGTCTTAGAATGATGAATGTGCCAAGTGCAAATATACTGGATATTACGACGTAAAACGGGATCGTTGTATGATATAAGTATTCCGCTGGTAATTGTTGCACACGCAGGGGAGGCTGCGACAGTACTTTATATTGGGCATCGTGTAGTTTAGTAAGATCGATCGAGTTGAGGTTGATTTGTACTGGTTCTGGGTGGTCTTCTGCATTGTAAGTTAGTTTCGTAATTTTGATTGGTTGTCCTTCCACATGATCGTTGAGATTAGTGATGGTGAACTCTGGGGTATACAGGAAGCAGTTCACGGGTATAGTAGCCAAGTAACTACCATTCAATAGGGTGTATTCTTCTCGTCCGCATAAGGTGTGTATTTGTGTTGTGTTGGGAAATGATATGACGTAGTGCTTCTCATCCAACTCCTCCATAGCTATTCTTGATAATAATGTAGTTACAATTTCGCAGCTTCCATCGAGAGACTGGTCCATAATAAGTTTCTGTATGCAATCAGGGTCTTGCCGCAGATGGTGACTCATCTTTTCTCCGCAGAGATACCAGTTGTCGTACTTCGGGCATTCAGCCTCTATGTACACATAACCTTTCCTGCTTGTTGCAATCAAAGGATAAGGGGGAATAAGGGATTGCCTAAATTTATTCGGGGCTATTGACAATTTATAGAGGTCGTATATTTCTGTAGCAAATATCGGGAATTTAAATATAATTACTATTTGACTGCCTGAATAATAATATCCTGGTTTAATAACGTCATAGTATTCTCTGAGTTCTAGATCTATTACCTTATCTCTACCGTAGATTTTAACTAATCTATTAATCATATGGCTTAAAACATCTATGCTGATCATGGAATGATGTGTACTTGAGCTATGAATAAATGCTAGTATGTTCTCAACTCTTACCAACTCGTTTAGTACTTCATCTAGATTTTCAGTTAATATAGTTAAACACTGTCCGAATTTTGCAAATCTTATAAGACTATAATCTTTGTAAGCATCCCCATCTAGTAATAATTTTAGTGTTTCATTGATTTTAACTTGGTTAGCTACTAACTGCTCGATTACATTGGAATACTGGGCCATCCACTCCTTACTGAAACTGATGTGGTTATTTAGTTCTTCAGTGGTTCTGTAGTCATTTTCCTGAAGGATTTTGATAGTATTATCGTATCTGACCGCGTCTGAGTAGTCTAAATTTCCTGTGATACTTTTTATAATAGAACCTAATCCATCTATGAGACCTCGCTTTACACGTCCTGGTTTTATGGTTTCTAATTGGTATACGACGCTTTGTAGTTTTTTTGAAAGATATTCTAAATTGAATCTCATACAACGCATGCATATTACTATCTAACTTTTGCCTAAAGTTATCTATCTGATCCTGTAACATTTTAATATTTAGGTCGATATCTCTAATTTGAATGTATTGCAAGAAGGTATGATAATGAGTTATAAGTTTAGTTGCACCAAGCCGAAAGGGAAGTATTCCTGGACCATCGTCCAAGCTTTCAAGTGTTATCTTTTGGTATGTTTCCTGGGCTGCTATCAAAGGAACAGTCAGGACCAGTAGCACCCTGTAACAATAGAGCGCTTTTAGGTACTCTTTTTAACCGACTTTTAGCGACGGGATCTCGCTTTTTGGATGTATAAATGTGTATAGGTAGATTGGCTAATACGGTATCGTGGGTGTACCTAGCGGCTAATTTTTGACGACTCGCTAAAGGGTTACTGATGAAAATACGTTGTTGGGGCTGATATTCGGCTTCAGGCTCGCGAGTTTTGTTCTGGTTTTCTACAATTTTCGTACGGTTTGCGAGGGAAGATTCATTTATTAAGTTGTAGACTAACTTGATCTTTTCTTTATGATTCTGTGTGTATTGTTGTAAGAGATGTTTGGATAGATCTACGTCAAAAGGATCTCGCGGGTCGAAGTGTCCAGTTATGATATCAAATGGTCGGCATTTAGTAAAACTGTGTATTGCGCTATTGTATGCTAAGATCGCATACGAGACGAGGTTGATTACATCATCATCTTTATGGGTTAGTTTTAAGATACGTAAATGTTCTAATAGAGATGAGTGAAAACGCTCCACAATCCCATTGTCATTTGGAGCATGTGGCAGAGTTTTATGATGAATTATTTTATGCAGGTTAATGAATTCGTTAAATAGTTGGTTGGTGAATTCCGTACCGTTATCCGATACGATGGTTAAAGGTAGGCCGTGATGTGTGCAGAATTTCAGTAATGCTTGTAAGACACTAACTGCTGTACCATCTCGTATATAATAAGCCTGTGCGTATTTGGAGAATACGTCCACAATTGTTAGGTATTTTTCATTGTGGATTGTTAACAGATCAATATGAACGGTCTCAAATGGTTTGGTAGCCGGGGGTACTATATTAAAACATTGTTTTATAGGATGACGATCATACTTCGCTTGGCCACAGATAGTACAATCGTTGATGAATTTTGTTATTTCATTCTTCATTTTTGGCCAATAGTAACGTTCAGAGAGGGCTAAGTAGCATTCGTTTATTCCACGGTGGTTTGTTTTCCCATCGTGGTAATGCTTAATGAACTCTTGTTGCCTTAAATATTCCTTAACGTTTTCGACCTCTCTCTTGGCTAATACAAGGTTCATTGCCGAGCTTTTAAATTTATCTTGAATAATCGGTATGATTTCGTACATTGCCAGAGGTGGATTTATAAGTAACGCAGTTTGAACTTTTCGGTTTACATATTCCTTGATAATGTTAATAATATCTGATTCTAAATTAGATTGAGATACTTGAACGGCTGTTCTGGTATGTGTATCAAAGGGCTTGGATGCTGAAGGGCGTTTTTTTATATCGCCAACTACAGTTATGCAAATCTGTCTATGAAACTTGTTTAACGGTTGGTCAACAATCGGAACCTCGAGGATGGGATTTTCCTGACTGGTGTGGGCTGATACCGTGGACGAGTTACTTATTGAAGCTGGGCGTTCAGAAGTATTTACTGCTAAAGAGCAAGTTTCCTCGTTATGTATTTGAATACGGGAGTGGGCGTCCGCGTTTGTGTTACTTGTACCCTTTTTATAGATTACAGTAAAGTCATACTCGGATAGTTTAAGCTTTCACCTAGTAAGTCTAGAGCTGGGCTCTTTCAGACTCATTACCCACTGAAGTGGTTTATGATCTGTAATGATCTTAAATTTTCTCCCGAACAAATACGGTCTAAAGTATTTTGTGGCCCAAACTATAGCGAGAAGTTCTTTTTCGATCGTGCTATAGTTTGTTTCACTTTCATTGAGTGTGCGGGACGCATAGCAAACAGGTTTATCAGCGCCAACCGTTCCCTGTGATAGGATAGCACCTAGCGCGACGTTAGAGGCGTCAGTAGTTAAAATGAATTTCTTATGGAAGTCAGGGTATTGTAGAATCGGATCATTGGTTATTAGGGCTTTACATTTTTCAAAGCTGGCGGTGTATTCGGAGTTAATTATTACTTTTCTACCTTTCTTTAAGCATTGCGTCAGTGGTTTTGTTACGCGGGCAAAGTCCGGGATGAATTTTCTATAGTACCCAACTAAACCAAGGAATTGTTTGATTTCTTTGGGAGTAGTTGGGATAGGGTAGTTTTGTATTGCGATAATTTTGTCTGGGTTTGGCTTGATGCCTTCTCTTGTTATAACGTGTCCTATGTAAGATGTTTCTAGCTTAAGAAACTCTGACTTGTCTAATTGTATTTTAAAATTTGACTCCCGTAATTTTTTGAATACCTTTTCAAGGTTAATTATGTGTTCCTGCAGGGATGTACTAAAGACCACGATATCATCAAATAAACTAGGCAGACCGTGTTCTGGAGATCCTTGAGGACATTGTCCATAACACGTTGAAATGTCGATGGTGCGTTTTTTAACCCCATGGGCATTCGTAAGAACTCATAGTGGCCATTTTCCACATTAAATGCGGTCTTGGGGATGTCGATGGCATCCATCTCCACCTGGTAAAATCCACTTGCAAGGTCAAGAGTTGTAAAGTATTGACAGTTCCCAAGTTTATCCAAAACGTCATTAATATTCGGAATGGGATACTTGTCATCATGGGTTTTCTCATTCAACTTCCTGAAGTCGACTACTAAGCGCCACTTGGCTTTCCCAGAAGCGTCTGTCTTTTTTGGAACGACCCAAATAGGCGAGCTCCAGGCAGACTCTGATGGTCTTATAATGCCCTGATCTAACATTTTGCTAATCTGATCTCTGACCTCATCTCTATGTATGTACGGATACCGATAGCTTTTTGTGTGAATCGGCACTTCATCGGTGGTACGAATACGATGTTTTATTTTATTAGTAAATGTTAAAGCCTCTCCGTCTATGTAAAATATATCGGAGTAATTTCCACATAAGGTTTCTAAGTTAATACGTTCTTCGTCATTAAGATGGTCCGTCCGCAAACGCGATATAACATCTTTTGCTCTTACTGACATCTGTTTGATGTGTGAGTGATGAATATCATAAGATTTTTGTTCGGTACGTTCGCACTGAATATTATAAGTCTCCGCTTGCACGGCACGATCCATTGAGAATATCAAATCATGTGAAGTGGGGTTAAAGACTTCCAAAAATCTGCGGTTATTTTTTACCGTAGTTATACAATCTCTAATAATGCAATTTGCTATAGTCTGTTCGGAAATAAACGCATCGCCATCATGTAAATTAATCGGTACTCGCAGTATTTTTGATGAGTTGGCCGGTATGACATCCTCGTATAGGTTTACATGACGCGAGTTGTACATACTGATTGGGTTAGTAGAATTACGCGTTATTAACAATTTATCTTTAAGATCGATTTTAGCTTCCCATTTTTCCAGTAGATCCAATCCTATAAGCCCGTCAAAGAATTCATGTAATTTGTAAATAAATAATTTAATATCATCGTGTTCCTGAAATTCAGTAAATGTAGGAATATTTATAGAATAGTTATTTCTTGTTGTAGCATGTACATTTGTGACCTCAAAGGGATCGAAATTCAAAGGAAAGTTACTGAAAAATGTTTGTACAGCTTCGGGGCTAATGAAAGACTGATTTGCGCCCGTATCGATTAGTAATCTTAAAGGCGGCTGTGAAATTTGAATAAATGGAAGCTGTCTTTGTGTCTGTAAATTTAGTTCTATTTTGACTTGTCTGATTTCGTCCGCCTCTGAAAATCCTCATCGCTAGCAGATTTAGATGTGGATGTTTCGGATTCTTTAGTTGAACCGACTGGAAAATCTACACCGATATTTTCGTGACTCAAATCAGTACCTGCGCAATATGCTGGTACTATGTTAAAATATTCAGGATCTTCCATGTAACAATTATAATCGGGTTCAATGGAATATTCTAGATAGTAATAAAGTTGACCTCCATCGTCTACACATACGTTCATATTCATCTCTTTAGTTTTAAAGTAATTAGATGGCGGCGGGTTTCCGTTCATACGCCAGTCACGATTTGCTGGTTGGCCAAACGTTGGCTTTTCCCTAGTAATATAATGGCTAACGCAACTCATAGGCTTAGGGCCAGAACTTTGAGGGGCAACTCGCGGTTGCATGTAGAAATTATTGTTAAAACGGTTATAATTCGGCGGAGCCGCGCGGAACATTTGCTGCGTATGCGACATCGGCGCGCGATACATCTGCTGTGAATGCAAAGGCATTCCGGAAACATTCCCAAACGGGATAGGCTGATTGACCCGATAATTCGGTCTCCACGTCTGAAGCGGCTGAAAGTTTGTAGTAGGCTCCGCTCGTGCATTAAAATTGAACGTTTTAGGTATAGGGTTAACATGTGTCGATGAAACCATCGGCAACGGCTTGTTTAACTGTATATTTGACTTTTTATCAGTTACTGGTTCATGACGGTTTTGCAAATAAAGAACGTTCAACTCTTCTTGCACAAATTCAAGCGCTTTTTCGACACTATCAGGACGCATGCATCGTACACGTGAACCCAGCGGTTCTTTTAAACCACGAACAAATGCCTGCATGGTTAACTTACGATACAGGGTACGTTTGGCATCTATGGTTGTTTGAATAGTCTCATGTAGAGTAACATACGTCATAATGGTGCTGAATAGATTAAGGCAAATATCATAAAACTCTTGAGGTGAATTGTTTCCCTGAGTTGCTAGCATAAGATCATTGTAAAGAGCGGTCTCATCTCTCTGGTCAGAAAAATTATTTATAAGACACGTTTTAATACTATCCCAATCTTCAGATATGCCGTTTGAATTTATAATACGCGCAGCAGGTCCAGTTATTTTATTTAAAATGCCGTTTATTAGACATAGCTTAGCCAACGCATTTTCGGGATTAGCTCCTAAATACTCAGAAGCAATTTGATCGCAAAGATGTATGAATCTTGGTAAGATGTGTGGATTACCGTCGAAATCCGGAACTAAACGTAAGGTCTTAAAAATCAAATCGGGGTCGGACATTATGACAGGTTCAAAACTCTCTAACCTTAACGAATTCTCTAGACTATCAACTGTAATATCTAAATCTACACTGATATCTCTATTTAGGTCTATGGGTGATTCTTTGAAACAGTGTTTTGACATGTTTTTTACTGAAGAACACGTCAATATTATATCCAATTTAAACATCATTTACAGGTTTTATAGTAAATGTAAATGTCTATCGAGGCCTAATGTATTTAATTGGGTTTACTTAATATCAAGAGGTAATTAAGAGTGCAGAAAACAGTCAAAACTAATTAATCTGGTGTGTCCCCATGCCGCTTTTTATTGATTTTTTCAATTTTATGTGATCTTAATGAAGCAATTTATTAAAATAACTACTTTCCAACGATATTTAAATAGTTGTTTCTTGATATTTTATAATTTGTTTTGAAAATAATTAAATAGATTCTTAATTAAATTACTTTAAAAAATGTCCCCGACTAAAATAATAATTCAGCTGGCGCAATTAGTTCACGCATGATTTCAATGTAAACACAAAATATTTCATAGAAAAATATCGACTCGTGATTGGCCACGTCAGTCAGTGCCGACCCTTCACACGGAGTGCTCGTGCGCGGGTGAAATTTTGCGAAAAAGTACGATCGAAAGTTGTGATCTGGCGTTTGTCAGGTAAGTCACATAATTAATCTGTCTTCTTTTATGGATTGTGTGTATGCAGCTACGTTTTGTAATTAAACCAAAGTCTGTAATAAGGTTCTTTAATCAAGTTAATTATACCTATGATTCCATCCGTTCATAAATATAGGAGCAGGATTCAATTTTCTTTCAATTCCTAATTTGTCTGGCTCTCATTAGTCTGGTTTTATCTGGCTCTTATGACCAGATGAATTTGAAAGGGGCATATGAATTAGGTTTGATCCAAATACGGATGGTCTCATAAGACCAGATTAATTTTGATTTAACAGATGAATTAAGTTTCATGAAAAAGTAAGTAATTATTTTTATTAAAAGGGATAGGACCTTTGTGGCATACCCAGTCGCGGCAAAATTGCGGCGCACGGTGAAACAGCTATAGTAGTTTATTAGTAGTTTTAATAACCGGTCTAAGCGTTGTTTACTCCAGCTGTCGCTTGAATTCCAATATTTTGTTATAGATTATCGTAATGGCAAAACCAAAGAAGCAAACAAGAGAAGAAAGACTAAGAAAAAAAAGACTCGCGGAGCAAAGGAGATATGCAAGAATTAAAAATAATGAAGAGCTGTGGAAAGAAAAACAAGAAAAAAATAGACAAAACTACATACGTAGAAAAAATGAAAAAAAACAACTACCAATAAATGAAATGAATCCTCGACAACAGAGATTACAGAGAAAGAGATGGAGAAAGAATTATAAGGCATATTACCTGAGAAAAAAACAAGAAAACAGAACAGCGGCCCTGCTTGAAGAAAACACTCCACCTCAAAGTCCCAGCATTCTATCAGATACTGAACCTATAGCTTTCCATGAAAGTATTAATGATCCACCTTTACGTTTCCAGTTTCCACACAGCGATAGGGAGTCACCCGTACCAGGACCATCTAGAATTTTGCGTAGCATTTCTAGACAGAGCAGTGAAGTCTCCACTGATTTAGGATCAAATATACTGAATACAAAATCTCCTTCCTGTTCTTCTCCTGTATCTTCTACCATAAGACGTATCCGTTACAAATCACAAAAAGAGATAAATAATCTTAAACGAATAATAATTAACATGAAGCAAAAAAATGAACGTTACAAGAAAAAACTGCAAAGAATCATGTCAGCAAAAGTACCCTCAGCATTAGAAATGTCCAATCAAAATAGAATGATCCCTAATATAAAACGTATCGGTATAAAGTCAAATAAAATATTGAATCAAGGTTTAAATTCTTTGCCGGAACTTTTGAAAAAAGAAGTCGAAATATTTTACGAGGACGATGAAAATAGCAGACTCTGCTCTGGAAAAAAGGAATTTATAGCAAGAAACAAGATACGTAAACAAAAGCGGTATCTAAATGACAGTCTTCTCAATCTGCATAAAAAGTTTCTAAAAAACTCAAATTATACAATAAGCTATTCAGCATTCTGCAAGTTAAGGCCTTTTTGGGTGCTGCTACCTGATTTTAAATCACGAGACACTTGTTTGTGCAAATTGCACACTAACATGGATTTAATCGTCCAGGGATTGTACCAGAGAACGATAATATCAACCAAGACCTCCCAAGATCTTTTGTCTTTGCTATGTTGTGACGTATATGATGTGGATTGCTTACATCGAACCTGTTCAGCGTGCAAGAATAAGGTAGCCTGTTATCAAGAATTTGATAATTCTGTCGATATAACGTACTGGCAGTGGGAGACTAAACAAAACATCATTCAAGGTACGACAAGAAAGGTAAGAACTACTGAAAAAATTAAAAAGAGAGAAGAACCAAAGAGATGTATTGAAAAATTTGAATCTACACTGAATGAGTATTTCATGCATTGTGGTAATATCGTTGCCCAACAAAAGGCTTTTAAACATTTAAAAGATCATCTTCAAGAGGGTGAATGTATTGTGCACGTTGATTTTAGTGAAAATTATGCAGTCAAGTGTAATGAGGAAATACAGTCGTATCATTTTGGTGGTAGTCGTAAACAATTAACTTTACACACTTCGGTATTATATTTTCTAAACGATGAGAAGACACAACATGTACAATCTTTTTGTACGGTAAGTGAATGCCTTCGTCATGACATTTCAGCTGTATGGGCTCATATTGTACCAATTCTAGAATATCTAGGTGAAACAAAGACATACATTCACACTATACATTTTATTTCTGATTCTCCATCTAGTCAGTATCGGAATAAAAAAATATTTCATCTAATTTCTTCTTTACACATATACCTGAGCTCCATCAAAACCATAACGTGGAACTACAGCGAATCTGGTCATGGAAAGGGCGCCCCTGATGGGGTAGGTGCTGTTATGAAGAGGACTGCGGATCGTGCTGTTTCCCAAGGTCAAGATATAAAAGATCTCGATGATTTTTTAAATGTAATGGAGCAAAACTTAAAAAAAGTGAAATTGAAAACTGTTTCAGAATATAATGTTAGTGAAAAGGACTTTCTTTTCCCCCAAAACGTTAAAAGTTTTCCAGGTTCAATGAAGATGCACCAGATAGTATGGAACTTCGATTCCACTACTTTAGCCGAGTCATTCCCGCTCGTCCACACCCCGTCGTCCACACTGCGGACGACTGGGAATGTTGCGTTCTGTTCGTCTACACTGTGGACGAACAGAACGCATTATTCCCAGTCGTCCGCACCTCGTTTCATGTTTAGTTTAAGAGTCAGTGTTTTTTTTTTTTAACAGTTTGGCTGCCAGAGAACGAGACACAATAGAAAATGTATTGTTTGTCGGGCATCTGGCAGTTAAGGTGTTAAAAAGGTTTGTAAAATTGTACTATTACTGACAAAAATTGTAAATAGTTATGTTGTAAAAATGGTAATGTTTAAATTATTGTAAATTAAGTTGATCTGTGATACAAATTACTTTGTTGTTGCCCTTAATTATTGTAAAATAAGATGATCTGTGATGAAAAATACTGTTGAATTTAAACACTACTTAGTACATATTATGTTGTTATTATATACTTTAAAAATGTTTATATAATACCAACAAAATATTAGTTAAAATATTGCCTTTTAATTATTGTAAATTATGTTGATCTGTGATAAAAACTAGAATTGTTGTTAATTATTTTAACATTTGATGATTTTAAATAAAAAAAACTTAATAGTTATGTTGTTTTTAAAGTAATTAAACCGTTAAATCATTTATTTAATTTTAAAAAAAAAAACACTGACTCTTAAACTAAACATGAAACGAGGTGCGGACGACTGGGAATGTTGCGTTCTGTTCGTCTACACTGTGGACGAACAGAACGCATTATTCCCAGTCGTCCGCAGTGTAGACGACGGGGTGTGGACGAACGGGAATAACCCACCCTATCTACCCTACCCTACCTACCCTACCCTACCTACCCTACCTACCCTACCTACCCTACCTACCCTACCCTACCTACCCTACCTACCCTACCTACCCTAATAATTCTGAGTCAGTTCTCCATAGTAAATTACAAATAGATTAAATTCCATTTCATTCCCACGCTTTCTGCTAAGTTTGTTTTTCCATATTTGCATTTTTTATTTTTGATAACCTAAGCTAGCTAGAACTTGGCCTAGGACCGATCTAGCCAAAAATAGAGTCTAGATTCAGCGTTTTAAGCAACTAGGCTACATTTCTATAAAATTTGATTTTTGAAAGGGGTTGAAACGGATAAGTCCGTTTTCAAACCTGTATCGTAAGTTTCGAATATTTTATAATATAAGTAGGTACCACGGAGTGACGCGTTGTTGACAAGTTCAACCTCGGGCCTTCTAGAAGTTTGGCGGCCGGTTTTTAAATGAAAATTTTCCACAATTCAGCTTGGAATCTTCCATTCGCTTGCAATACTCGGTATTATTATTTTAGTAGGATAAATTCGTAACGGAACGGAAAATTTCAAACTCCCAATAATTTTGAGATTTTTAAGAAATAGGAAACATTTTTCCGTTTTGACCTGGATCAACATAGGCCCCCTAAACCCCCCTTTTATTAATAATTATATACTTATACATTTAATACACCCCCCCCCCCTTAGGACCCCAACCCCCCTCCCCCATATTTCCCCGAGAGACCCTTAGGGACCCACTCGGGAACAGCCCCCCCCAGCCAAAAACAAAAATTTTCTTCACCCCCCCGGACCCTAACTTTGGAACCAGAGGTCATAGACCCAACAAGTTTGGGGTCCCTGAAACCGGGACGAAGATATCTATATCTTTACCCCGGCAAAATTGCCGAAAACCGCCCCCACTCCTGGAAAGTAATATTATTTTCAATTTTTTTAAATATTTTATTAAAATTTGAAATATTTGTTTGTTTCTATTGACATTTTGAACCACACTGCGATACAGGTTTGAGATCCGCATTTTGTGCTAAAATTTTAAGGACATATATCAGCATTTTTGTTTGCTATATATTTAGGCTAAGATAAGATAAACTTTTACTGCTTATTTACTGTGAAATTTTTACTGTGGACATATAGTAGTACTTTTGTGCTACTATATTTTAGAATAAGTTTAGATTAGATTTTAACTTGGGACATTCTCGCAAGAGAATTATTTTAAAACATCTGACATCTGACACACAAAAGGGAGTACCCTTTACAGTACCCCCTTTTACATTTGACACACAAAAGGGGTATCTTTACAATATCCCCTTTTACTTTTACACATAATAGAGGTGCTCTTTACAACACCTCTATTTTGACATATACTAATCCCAGCCACCCCTCACTTTCTAAAATGTCCGGTATGCCTGGTGTACGCACGCCGGTTCCGCACTCGGCGACAACCAAACCCCCGACCAAAAGCCCCCAGAGGGTACCTGAGGAGGCAGGGCCTTCGACGCAGAGCGTCAGGAGGAGCGTGGGTGAGTGGGAGGCGGGCAAAACCGTCACAAAGAGGACTCCCCCTAAAAAGCTGGACCGACCATCACCAGTGACATCAATATCCTTTGAGATCGGGAGCCCGCCTACCCAAAGGAGCAAAGTCGCCGAGGCTAGGATAGCCTCAAACAAGATCAAGGCCCTAATGACAACCTCTAAAACGACAAGAAATGACATTAGGGCGGAGGTCAAGGCGCAGGCAGACCGGCTCTACCAGCTGGTAAAAGAGCTCGAACAGGGCAAAGCCTGCCCAACTGCAAAGACCATGGCATCGACCGGGACCCAAGTCCAGGAGGAGCCGAAGGCTGAGCAAGCCCCCCCTCCATGCTCAGAGGCTATCCGTGAGGTCGAGACGAACTCCCTCAGGCGAGCTCTAGAAGAGCATAGCCGAAACCTGGCCGAAAACAGCCTAAAAATGGACAGGCTGAAAGAGGCGCTACAAACTAGCCGAGACCAGATGGTCTCGTATGCTAGCGTAGCTGCAAGTCGGCCATCCAGCCAGGTTCAGAAACAGACAACACTACACTCCATCGTAGTGTCGGCCAGGGATGAGAAGCAAACAGGGGAGCAAGTCCTGGACCGACTAAGGAAGGTCGTAAATGCCAAGGAAGGAGGTATAGCGGTAGAGAAAGTGAGGAAAGCGAAAGACAGGAGAATAATTGTGGGCTGTACTACAGAAGAGGATAGGGAAAAGTTGAAGGAAAAGATTAGGAGGGCACCCGAGCTGGAAGCCCAAAACATTACGAATAAAAACCCACAGGTGGTGTTGCGTGGCGTAATGCAGTACAACACAAATGAGGATGTACTAAAGGCGCTCAAAAACCAAAACGCCGCCATCTTTCGAGATCTTAAAGATGAGCAGGTGAAAATGGACATAATTTATAGAAAGCGAGCCAGGAACCCGCACATGTGTCACGTAGTGATGAGGGTCGCCACAGAGGTTTGGCGGCGCATGCTCGAGGTCGGGTCGGTGCATGTGGAGTTTCAGAGGGTAACGGTCGAGGACCAATCCCCGCTTGTCCAGTGCTCGCTCTGCCTCGGGTATGGGCATAGCCGACGCCTTTGCACGGAGTCCGTGTCAAAGTGCAGCCACTGTGGCGGTCCCCACATGAGGACGGAGTGCGCGGACTGGGCCGCTGGCCTACCTCCAAAGTGCTGTAATTGCGTACGCGCGAAGACTGACAGCACAGACCATCATGCTTTCAGCTCGGAGTGCGTAGTTAGGAAAAGGTGGGATGCAATAGCCCGATCTGTTATAGCGTATTGCTAAGGGCAACACGGAGACTCCTGCCCAACAAAACGCAAGACCATACCGTGTGGCCCAAGCAAACCTACAACGTAAGGACCTGGCAACGACCGAACTCTTTTTAGAGGCCAGTAAAAGGAAGATCGCGTGGGCGCTTATCCAGGAGCCGTACGTGGGAGGGGCGCGAGGTATGAAGAGCTACCGAGGTTCGCGAATCTACCAGTGCGAGGTTGATGGAAGTGGGAGGGTAAAGGCGGCAATTGCCGTTTTTGACGATGACCTGGATGTCATTCCCTACCCGAAATTCACCACAAATAACATCGTTGTGGTGGGAATCCGGACCAAAGCCTGGGAGATCGCAGTAGTTTCTTACTATTTCGAGCCAGACCAACCCATAGGGCCATACCTGGACCAGTTGACCCGGATCAAATCGGAAGTGGCCACCGGTAGATTGCTTATAGGCGGCGACGCTAACGCAAAGAGTCCTTGGTGGGGCAGCATCGTCGAAGACTCCAAGGGCGAGGAAATGTCCGGAACCCTGGAGGACTTAGAGCTTCAGGTGCTGAACACTGGTGACGCTCCCACATTTGACACTGTCCGAGGTGGTCGAGTGTATACAAGCCACGTGGACGTCACGGCATGCTCGCTCGACCTTTTTGACCTGGTGGACGGCTGGCGGGTCGACACAGGAGCAACATCCTCGGATCATAACACAATATTTTTCGAAATTAAAGTTAAAAGGGATAAAGGGGTAAATATCACCAGGACGACCAGGCAATTTAACACAAGAAAGGCGGACTGGGATACATTTAAAGATAAATTAGGGGAAATTAAAATTGAAAATAATATAAATTTGAATAGTATAAGGGGAATAAATAGTAAAGTAGATTTAGAAGAATTAATTGTAAATTACAGAGACAGTATTTTAAAAGCATGTGAAGATTCTATTCCCAAGACTAGTATTAAAAGTAAAATCACTTGTCCGTGGTGGTCCGAGGAGCTCACTGTGAAGAAGAAGCAGTTTACCAGACTGAAGAACCGCATCCGCAATGCCGCGCCGGTCCGGCGAGCGATGGTCGTAGACGAGTACCTGAAGGCCAAAGAAGAGTACGAGATGCTAGCGAAGAGCGCCCAATTTGCAAGTTGGAAGGAGTTCTGCCGGAAACAGGATCGGGAAGGGGTCTGGGAGGGAATCTTCAGGGTGATTGGTAGGACCGCCAGAAGACAGGAGGAACTGACCCTACGCAGCGATGGTGTATTCCTCAACCCAAGTGAATCGGCCGCCCTACTCGCAGATACGTTCTACCCCGAAGACAGAGTAGACCAGGACAACGCTGACCACAGGCGAATTAGAGAAGCAGCCAGTCGAGTAAATGAGTGGGTTCATGATGAATATCATGACCCGCCATTTACCGCGCTGGAGCTGAAGACCGCCGTGGCAGATTTCAATCCCAAAAAGGCACCAGGAGGGGATGGACTGACGTCTGATATCTGCAGTCGAGCGATCCACCAGGACCTGGATGCGTTCCTTGCCCTCTACAATAAGTGCCTTGAATTGGCACACTTCCCGAACATCTGGAAGGAGGCCACAGTCGTGGTTCTCAGAAAGCTGGGCAAGGACGATTACCTAAACCCCAAGGCATACAGACCAATAGGTCTACTGCCGGTTCTGGGGAAGATCCTGGAGAGGATGGTAGTAGCGCGTTTAAAATGGCAGCTTGTACCGCGGTTTAGTACTCGCCAGTTTGGTTTTATGCCCCAAAGAAGCACTGAGGACGCCCTCTATAAGCTAGTGAAGCACGTACAGGACAAGTTGAGGCTGAAGAAGCTAATTGTCTTGGTGTCACTGGATATAGAGGGGGCCTTCGATAGTGCTTGGTGGCCAGCCATCAAGGTCAGACTGGCTGAGGAAAAGTGCCCGGTGAACATAAGAAGGCTGCTAGATAGCTATCTCGACAGTAGGAAAGTCAAGGTTCGTTACGCTGGGGAGGAATGCACGCGAGTGACTAGCAAGGGCTGTGTTCAAGGGTCAATAGGTGGTCCCATTCTGTGGAATCTCATTCTAGACCCACTATTGCAGGAATTGGAACAGCGCGGAATCTTCGGGCAGGCGTTCGCCGATGATATAGTCTTAGTTCTGGATGGGGACTCAGCGACCGAAGTTTCAACATCTGCCAATGCAGCCCTCGCCCATGTTCAGAGTTGGGGCGTCAGAAACAAGCTGAGGTTCGCACCGCACAAAACCTGTGCGATGGTTGTAACCAACAAGCGCAAGTATGATACCCCAAGGCTGAGCATGGCCGGGGTCGACATTGGTATGGTTAAGAAGATGAAGTTGTTGGGTCTAACCATAGACGAGAAGCTCACCTTCAACGAGCACACCGCGAACGTCTGCAGGAGGGCAGCTAACATTTATAAACAGCTGTCCCGCGCCGCTAAAGTGAGTTGGGGATTGGACGCACAGATCATACACACAATCTACACTGCGATGATTGAGCCCATAATAACGTACGCGGCCGCAGCCTGGGCTCCCGCTACGAAGAAGCTGGGAATACGGAAGAAGCTAGGCTCGGTCCAACGAGGATTCGTCCAGAAGATCTGTAAATCTTACCGTACTGTCTCCCTGAACTCGGCACTGGTACTGTCCGGCATACTACCTCTAGATCTGCGCATACAGGAGGCAGCCGCCCTGTATGAAGCGAGGAGAGGGCCATCCCGGTTTGTGCCAGGAGATAGGGAGATCGAAAGTGCTGTAGGGTTTGCAGAGGCTCCTCATCCAGCTACACAGATGCCCCTGGAGTTCATGTGCCTGGCAGACCAACAGTTGCTAGATAGCAACAATGTGCAGGCGGTGCGGATCTTCACCGACGGCAGCAAGATTGAGGGGAAGGTCGGAGCCGCATTATCCATTTGGGATAATGAAGGCGAAGTCCGGAATCTCAAACTTAGCTTAGCCGCGTACTGCACAGTCTACCAGGCGGAACTCCTGGCCATCTGCAAAGCGACGGACGTGATCCTCACGCGGCAAGAGACGAGCTATGGCTTGTACAGTGACTCAATGTCAGCATTGCAGACGCTTGCAGGCCATGGCTCTCTCCATCCCCTGGCGGTTCAAGCGCGCGCCAATTTGGCTCAAGCCCTGCGCCAGAGCAAAGTTGTGTCTTTGTTCTGGATCAAGGCCCACGCGGGCCTGCCGGGGAATGAGCGAGCGGACGAGCTGGCAAAGAAGGCAGCATTGTCGTTGCGGAGGAAGCCGGACTACGACCAATGTCCGGTGTCATTTATCAAGCGACAGATCCGTTTGGAATCGCTTGATGAATGGAACCGAAGATATGTGTCGGGCGAGACAGCCTCTGTGACGAAAATGTTTCTTCCGGATGCCATAGCGGCTTTCCGTATTATAAAACAGGTGCGGCCCACAGGCGTTCTCACGCAGGTTTTGACGGGGCACGGCGGGTTCTCTGAATACTTGAATCGCTTCAAGTGTAAGGAGAGCCCATCGTGCGTCTGCGATCCAGGCGTGGCAGAGACTGTCCAGCACATACTTGTAGATTGTCCGTTATTTATCAGGGAACGCTACCAACTCGAATGTGAGCTGGACAGGAGACTGACGAAGGAGAGCCTGCATGGGCTCATGACTAAGCAACACAGGGAAAAGTTCCTAGTGTACTGTGTTAATGTGGCCTCCACCGTCATTGCACGAAACCGAAGCTGAAGCGGCACTATGCTTCACTAGTATTATAAGAATATTTTGTAAGAAGCATAGAATAGCACGCACAAAACTGCAATGATGAACTGTGCACTGGGGTAGTACCTAAGAAAACAGATTGTCTGTATGGTGAAAAGCACTGTTGTGCTTCTCATCCCTATTTGTAAGGCACTATTAATAAAATTTTGATCTTTCCCCTGTGATATATATTTTCTGACTGTGATAAATAGCACTTTTGCATATTGTATTTATAAACAGCACTTCTCGCACATTTGTAATTTTCTGTAACCTTGTATATTAGCACTTTTTGTCTTTTGACCCAAATTTTAAATAAATAAAGCTGCCTTTACATAATTAAAGAAAGTGGGAGTCCCACCCACCGTATACAAGAGACGTAAGCAAGAAGAACAATTAGTATGAAGAATGAAAGTACGAGAGGCATGAAAGAGGAATGTAATGAAAGGATTTGCACAGAATAGGCGCCAACTTTGTTGAGCGGGATTAGTATTATAAAAAAAAAAAAAAAAAAAAATACCCTACCTACCCTACCCTACCTACCCTACCCTACCTACCCTACCCTACCTACCCTACCCTACCTACCCTACCCTACCTACCCTACCCTACCTACCCTACCCTACCTACCCTACCTACCCTACCCTACCTACCCTACCCTACCTACCCTACCCTACCTACCCTACCCTACCTACCCTACCCTACCTACCCTACCCTACCTACCCTACCCTACCTACCCTACCCTACCTACCCTACCCTACCTACCCTACCCTACCTACCCTACCCTACCTTCCCTACCCTACCTACCCTACCCTACCTACCCTACCCTACCTACCCTACCCTACCTACCCTACCCTACCTACCCTACCCTACCTACCCTACCCTACCTACCCTACCCTACCTACCCTACCCTACCTACCCTACCCTACCTACCCTACCCTACCTACCCTACCCTACCTACCCTACCCTACCTACCCTACCCTACCTACCCTACCCTACCTACCCTACCCTACCTACCCTACCCTACCTACCCTACCCTACCTACCCTACCCTACCTACCCTACCCTACCTACCCTACCCTACCTACCCTACCCTACCTACCCTACCCTACCTACCCTACCCTACCTACCCTACCCTACCTACCCTACCTATTCTTTACCTTATAAATTTAACACTAAGTACAATATAATTCACAATATTTACTGTGTTAATTTCTTATTCTATGTTTTATTTCTATCTATTACCATACTTATTATATTTAAACAAAATTTCAAGAATTGTCTTCGTATGTCTTTATTTATCATAATTATATTTATATTATTCTCGCTAATTTGCATGTTTATTTCTTGTTCCAGATTGAATCTGAGCAGCCCAGAAACTGGGCACTCAGTTATCAGATGTACAATTGTTTCCTCTGCGACCGGATCGCAGATACATGAAGGCGAGTCCTTTTTTTTAAAACGGTGAAGATATTGGGAGAAACCCCCATGCCCTGTGAAGAGTTGCGTGTGTAGGTATGTTAGGTGAATGTTTCTACTTATTCTATAGGCCTCTGTGGCTGAGGGAAAGAATATTTTTGTGACACTGGCTTTGCTCTCTCTCTGATATCTTTCCTCCCACTTGTCAATCGAAACACTTCTTGTGGTGCGCTTGACAAATGAGATAGGACATTTATCATAGTCAGATTTCCTTTTGATAGTCAGTGCCGCTGTTTTCGCTAGTTCGTCTGCCCTCTCATTTCCCTGTATCCCAACGTGGGCCCTGACCCAAAAAAGATGTACGTTTTTACCAGAGATCTTCAGCTTCTTTATATTTTTCTTTGTTTCCAACGCGAGTGGGTTGCAGGTATCACCGTTTCTCAATAGCTCCAGAGTTGATTTGGAGTCACTAAGTATGTTGAACTCTTCTGCTGCGCCATGCGCGATCAACTCAGTAGCCTGGTATACCGCATAAAGCTCCGCTTGGAAGACGGTACAGTACTTCTCGAGCTTAAATTTCTTGCTTTTGGTTTCGACTGCCCCATTCCACCAGGATAAGGCAGCCCCAACCTTGCCCTCTATTTTGCTCCCGTCCGTGAAGATTTGTACTGTACCCTCCCTCATGCGCTGCTGGACCTCCGCTTCGCTCTCCAAGCATTGGAATCCGAGCTCTTCTTCCTCAGCCGGATGAGGCCTCGCCAGGAAGCTCACTGTCGCTTCGACTGATCGGTCTTTGAGGAATGACTGAGGCTTCCCTCTCTTCGCCTCATAGAGGGTTGCTACTTCCTTGACTCTTAGGTCAAGAGGCAGCAATCCTGTCAAGATCAAAGCCGAATTCAGCGACACCGTCCTGTAGGACTTGCTGATCGTCTGGGCAAAGCCCCTCAAAACAGCATTGAGTTGTTTTTGTATGTAGATCTTGTCCACCGCTTTGGCCCATACACTGGCCGCGTAGAGGATCACCGGCTCTACAACCGCAGTATAGATAACCCTTACCACTTCTGGGTTTAATCCCCAGGTTACTCTTGCTGCACCGGACAGCCGCCTAAAGATGTTTATGGCTTTTTTGCAGACATATGTGACGTGGCTCCGAAAAGTCATTTTCCGGTCAATAATAAGTCCGAGCAGCTTTATCTCCTCCACCAGCGCAATGTCTACTCCGCCCATGTGCAGCCGTGGTGTGTCGAACTTTCGTTTCTTAGTTAGCAGCATGGCATGTGTTTTATGCGGCGCGAACTTTAGTTTGTTTCGAACACCCCACTGCTGCACATGTGCCAGGCTGGCATTGGCCTCAATCTCCAGATCCAAAGCTGTTTTCCCGGAAAATATTAGCACCACGTCATCTGCAAATGCCTGGCAGTACGTTTTTCTCTCCTCCAGTTCTTCAAGCAGTTGGTTCAGGAGCAGATTCCAGAACGTGGGCCCTGCGATCGATCCCTGCACGCATCCCCTTGAGGTCCTCTTCCTGTACTCAGTTCCAGCATATCTCACCGCAACTCCTCTATTCTGTAGGTAGTTCCCCACCAGTCTTCGGAGGTTAAGTGGACACTTTTTCTCCGCCAGGCGACTTTTTATTGCTGGCCACCACGCACTGTCAAACGCTCCTTCTATGTCTAGTGAGACAACCACCACCAAGTTCTTCTCCTTTAACTTCAACTCTATATATTGCGTCATGTCGTACAGAGCGTCCTCCGTGCTTCGCTGAGGCACAAATCCGTATTGACGAGGATTCATTTTGGGTAGCATATGCCACCTTAGTCTCCGCACCAGCATTTTCTCTAGGATCTTTCCGAGAATAGGCAGAAGTCCAATCGGTCGGTAGGATTTTGGGTGGGTGTAATTGTCCTTGCCAGGCTTTCTTAGTACGACGACCGCTGCCTCCTTCCACTTTTCCGGGAAGCAGGACAGCTCGAGACATTTGTTTGTTATTGCTAAGAACACTTGCTCATTGCTCCTGATTGCGGCCTCACAAATGTCCGCTGTGAACCCGTCAGGGCCCGGCGCCTTCCTCGGATTAAAACTCCTCGATGCATACCTGAGTTCAGCAAGAGTGAAGGGTGGATCCGTTTTGTCGCCCGGTATGCCTTCGTCTGAACGTGCCGCTTCCTTTCTTGTCTGGGCGTGTTCGGAATTGTCTTCCTTCTCGTCATCGTCTGGGAAGAAGGTTTCCGCCAGGACCCTGGCTGATTCATCTGAGTTTAATGCCTCTCCATCTCGGACTATCGGCAGATCTTCGTGCCTCTTCTTAGTTTTTAGGATAACCCTATATATGCCATCCCAGACGCTCTCCCTGTCCTGCTTCCCACAAAAGCTTTTCCAGCTCTCAGTTTGTGCCTTGTATGCTTGGGACTCATACTCTTCCTTCGCCTTCAGGTATTCCATCACGACCCATTCACGACGACGTGGAGCTGCGCAACGGATTCTTCGCTTCTTCGTGCACATGGATTTCTTGAGCTGATCGAGTTCTTTGTCCACCATGGTAAGTACGTTTTATTTACTTTCTTTATTCTAGGTATTGTATTGTCACACGTTTCTGTAATTATTTTTGTCAAATCCCCTATACATTTTTCTAGCTCTTCTAAAGTATTTATATTATCAATATATGTCTTATCAATTTTGTTGTCTGTTAATGTTTTTGTAGTTTCTACCCCAAAGCGTTCCCAGTCGGCTTTTTTCGTATTGTAAACCCTAGTACTGCTATATTTAATTTTACTCCCAATTCCCTTTTTTGATATGATTGTAAGTACTATGGCATTGTGGTCCGAACTCGTCATTTCCGTGTCTACTCTCCATTCTTCCATATGTCGAAGAAAGCTCTCTGAACAGGCCGTGATGTCCACTGTGCTCTTGTACCTCTTTGCCCCTCTTATTGTGTCAAAGGTTGGGATGTTTCCGCAATTTAGTACATGGAGGTTGAGTTCGTCTAGGGTTCCAGACAAAAGTCTTCCCCTTTCGTCCTCTCTCTCGCTTCCCCACCATGCACTCCAGGCGTTCACATCCCCTCCCACCAGTAATTTAGCCCCCTTAGTTTTATAGACTAATTCTCTCAGCTGGTCGAGGTATGGCTCGATATCCACATAGTCCTCGAAATAGACGGACGCTACTACGGTGGTGGTGTCCTCTACCGTCAGCCTTGCAACTGCTACATTTTCAGTTGTCAGTGTCGGACACGCCACTGCATCCACTCCACTATCGAAGACGACTATCGCGGCTTTGATGACTTTTTCACTCGTTCTTGTTGCCTGAATTACTCTTGTCCCGGGGTAGGTCTTCATCTCTCCCTTCGCCCCAATATAGGGTTCCTGGACAAGAGCGTACCTGACTTTCCTGCGCCCAGCTTCGAGTATGAATTCCTCGGTTGCCAGTTTTTTCTTTTGCAGGTTCGCCTGCACGACATGGTATTTTATATTCTCGACCGTTTCAGCTCCTGTCCCCTCATCCACCTTAGCAGTATGCTATTGCCGACCGGGCCAGCGCATCCCACTTTTTTCTAATGGGGCACTCGCTGTCGAAAGCATTATGAGCTGCATCCCTCTTAGCCTGACTACAGTTTCTGCATTTAGGCTCTTCATTAAGGGTAAACCCAGGACACTCCGCTCTTGTGTGCGGTTCGCCGCAGTGACTGCAAAGGGTTGCTGGCTCCTTGCAGTATTTTTTGCTGTGTCCGTAGCCAAGACACTTTGTGCATTGTATGAGCGGGCTCTGATCTCTAACAGCTACTCTTTGCAGGTCAACATGAATTCGGCCCGCCGTGGTCAGCCGCTGCCAAATAATCGGTTTTACCCGCAACACCACGTGGCTCGCTAGTGGATTTCTCGCTCTTCGCCGGTAGGTGACCTGGATGTCACCGTCACTTATTTCGGTTCCCTCCAAAAGGTGTCCGTTCTGGGATCCGATTGCCTTCAGCAAGTCGTCATCAGTTACGTAACTCATCACGTCTCTGACGACCACAAGCGGATTCTTATTTGTGGCCTCCTCAACCTTAAGATCCCCCTTGGAGTTCCTTAGTGTTGCCGTTACTTTGCTCAATTCCGCTTTTTGAGAGCAGCTTATTATTACCGACTGGTTTTTAGCTCTACGCAGATGGTCTATTCGAACTCCTGTGTTCTTTGCATCGACATTTGCTCGGATTTTTTCGATGACCCTGTCCGATGAGTCACCATCGTGCAATGACGACACTATTATTGAGTGCATGTTTTTCCTGATTGGAGGCTGAGGTGGCATAGCCACTACCTGCGCGTACGTCCCAAGGCCTCCCATTCGGGCTTCGGATTTTTCGGCTTGCGTCCGTGCCACTGTCCTCAGCTCCTTCAGTTCCACCATCTGCGCATCAATCTTGTCGCTCAGCTCGGCCTTCGATCTCTCTACTCTGGCCGAAAGTTCTTCTTTTTCACCTTTCTTAATAATTTCTTTTACTTCCAAGATTTCCTTTAATATTCTCAGGCTTCTATCTTCGGACTCCCCTTCCTGCCTCTTTTCTTTCTCTGCCCTGTCTTCTTCCAGTGTCACCATCGACTTATCCGTTCTCTTTACGATCTCGTAAAGCGATTTTATGCAGTCAATCACAGTCTGTTTTATGGTGGACTTAATGTTCCCTGACATATCCAGCTGTGCCTTCGCTTTGAGCATGAGGGCGCGCGCCTCAGCAACTGGTGTGGAGAGTTTCGGCTTTTGTGTTGGAGAAGATCTCGTTTTTGCCTCAATGTTGCTTATACTCTTCCGTACCTGAGTGGTTTCCGAGGGGCCCGCCCTCATCCCCTCGTCTTCGATTGAAGATTTGTCGCATTTCGTCGGTATGCGTGGTGTGTGATGCATCATTGTCACAGTGTCGTCAAATGTAATTTTTTACCGTGTATGCGTTAAAACGATTAGAAAATAATGTAACAGAAATTGGGAGGGGGGGGAGTTTAAAAAGGGGGGTATTATGTCCCTATCCTGATCAGGGTCCAGATCGAGCGGGGGTGGAAGTGGCACCCAAATTTCGCCAACTCAAGCCGCTCCCAAGATATAGGTGCTTGTGGGAGGGATTTAAATTATTTATAAGGATGCCATAAAGGAAGTAATTAAAAAAAAAAAAAAAAAAATATATATATATATATATATAAATAGGGCAACGTTTGTTTTGGTATTTTCGGGCTAACTCTAATAATAAAATAAAAACAAAATAAATAATTAATACTATATTATTTTTAGGTTATGTCCATGCGGCCGCAAAATGGCCGGTCATACGTCCTAAAATCGGTGCGTAAATAACCCAAGATTGGCTTCGTGTATTTGGGTAAATAATGCCCTGTCCTACTCACATATTCTAACACATAGATATTAAATTTAAGTCAAAACCAAGTTAAAACTAACAATTTAGGAATTTTGCAAATGTAATTTGCAGAAAATTTAACATTTACGATACCAACTTGAAATTTCACTTTTTTGTTTCAGCCTTTTTCAAATTATAAAGTTGTTACACTGCTAGTCTTAATGCTAAAAACGTTTGATCCGGATGAAAACTTTGGCTAGGTCAAGTCTAGCCCGAGTTATAGCCTGGTGAAAATCTTCTAAAAAGTAAACAAAGAATTACCACGTTAATTCCGAGCGTGGGAACAGAATGTGGTTTTGGATTTTTACTGATTTTATGACGAGTAATGAGTTTAAATTCTTCGCAATTTTTTAGTTATTTAGGTTATTAGTTACTCCTTATGGATATTATTTAAAAAAATAATTTATACTTTAATTTGGGATAAAGAAAAAATCTTTTAAGAAAAGAAAAAGAAAATTTTGACGGCAATTACTTGGTTTCGGCACTTAAGAATAGGCAAAAAAAAAAAAAAAAAAAAAAAAAAAAAAAAAAAAAAAAAAAAAAAAAAAAAAAAAAAAAAAAAAAAAAAAAAAAAACTTAATAATAAAACGAAAAGAGCAGACAAAAGATTAATTAAGAAGAAGAAAAAAAAAAAAAAAGGCAAAACAGCTAATTTGTTAGTTAAGTAGATTATTCCCAACCTGCGACTACAATATTGTGTAATGTAATAAATAATATAATAAGTAATGGAATGTTTAAGTATTTATACATTACATTACTTATATATAATGAAATAAGTAATGTAATGTATAAATATATTACAAAATTGTCACCGGAAAAAAAAAGCCCCCGACAGCAATATCGGAGAGAACCGTGTATACCCATAAAATAAAAAAATAAAAAAATACCTACCCTACCTACCCTACCCTACCTACCCTACCCTACCCTACCTACCCTACCCTACCTACCCTACCCTACCTACCCTACCCTACCTACCCTACCCTACCTACCCTACCCTAACTACCCTACCCTACCTACCCTACCCTACCAACCCTACCCTACCTACCCTACCCTACCCTACCTACCCTACCCTACCTACCCTACCTACCCTACCTACCCTACCTACCCTACCTACCCTACCCTACCTACCCTACCCTACCTACCCTACACTACCTACCCTACCCTACCTACCCTACCCTACCTACCCTACCCTACCTACCCTACCCTACCTACCCTACCCTACCTACCCTACCCTACCTACCCTACCCTACCTACCCTACCCTACCTACCCTACCCTACCTACCCTACCCTACCTACCCTACCCTACCTACCCTACCCTTCCTACCCTACCCTACCTACCCTACGTTTTTAAGACGTATTCTGCTATTCGGGGCGGAGACAAATCCAACGAATCAAAAACCATTAAAAATTGGTCCAGCAGATTTCGAGTTATAAGTGTTGTAACAAACCCGTCTTTGTTTTATTTAAATAGAAGATGGTAAAATTTAATGGAAAATGAAGCTTCAGTCTGACTCCGGGGCGCTACGCGGGCCGCGGGGCTGTGGCGGCGGCGGCCCGGGCGCCGCAGGATCTAATGCATACTATCAAATGGACCGGCCCTCGAAAACAGCGGCGCAGTAGCGGCGCGGGCGCGGGCAACGAGCGGTGCATTCCAGTCAAGCGGTGACCGCCCGCGCGACTGCATTGTAGTGTTGTGCAAATGTCCTCGGACGTGCTAGAACAAATTATTTCACAATTTTTTGAGATATATATCTGTATCAATTTTGATTAATTCCAGACTCTAAATCGCCCTTGATAGCTTCAAGAGTAAAGTTAAAATTTCTACACTCATTCTGGTGTAGTAGTAGAATTTGTCAGGACATTGTTTTTCATAATATCGATAAAACATGCCTTTTATTTTCCTTGCCCTATAGTAGGGATTCACTTCTTCTTTTGCCTATAATAAATCGAGCTTTAGGAATAAATTTGAATCAAAAAAATGTTGTCGCCGTTGTTCAGACATTTCGTTCGTGAAAAAAAAAACAAATATCTCGACGATACCACCACAAACACAACATTACGCCGCTATAGTGCCGCGCGATCTGCCCGCTGGTTTTGAGAACGGCAGCCTAATTGTGTAAGTGAATTCGGCAAAGGAAACAATACGAAAAGTCGTTTTTGGGAAAGAAACAGAGCGGGGCGGGCAACGCAGACTGCGGGTCTGCGTTGCCCGCCCCGCTCCCGCCCCGCTCCCGCCCCGCTCCCGCCCCGCTCCCGCCCCGCTCCCGCCCCGCTCCCGCCCCGCTCCCGCCCCGCTCCCGCCCCGCTCCCGCCCCGCTCCCGCCCCGCTCCCGCCCCGCTCCCGCCCCGCTCCCGCCCCGCTCCCGCCCCGCTCCCGCCCCGCTCCCGCCCCGCTCCCGCCCCGCTCCCGCCCCGCTCCCGCCCCGCTCCCGCCCCGCTCCCGCCCCGCTCCCGCCCCGCTCCCGCCCCGCTCCCGCCCCGCTCCCGCCCCGCTCCCGCCCCGCTCCCGCCCCGCTCCCGCCCCGCTCCCGCCCCGCTCCCGCCCCGCTCCCGCCCCGCTCCCACCCCGCTCCCGCCCCGCTCCCGCCCCGCTCCCGCCCCGCTCCCGCCCCGCTCCCGCCCCGCTCCCGCCCCGCTCCCTATTTTTTTAGTAATTCAGTCCCTGTGTAGTTACTAGTGTTCCTAGAGAATGCTTCAGTAAAGCTGATTGTACCTTGTCGAAGATGCTTGATAGGACACCCAAGTTCTCTGCATAGTGGTCCCTTGGTTAGTATATTATTTCCTTAATATCAGTGTCCTGATAGTGAGAACCGTCAGCTATCAACTCCCTACCATAGAACAGAAACGCTGGTGTGTAGCCTGTGACCTCACTGGTTGAGCTGTTTAGTGTGAACCATTGGGATGTGTGGAGCACCAGGAGCGCTGGTCATCATTGATGAATGTGGATAACGCCGTGATTATAGTTTTATTGTAGCGTGCCACTGTATTTACTTGTGGTGTATATCTTGGTGTTTAGTGTACATTAGGAATATTGTATTTTTTAAAGAGGTTTTTCATTTCATTAGATGTAAACTGTGTTCCTTCTTCCAAAATTACAACTTGTGGTATGCCATGGACCAAGAATATACTGTCTTCTAACAGCCGGTATTAAAGCGGCGGAGGTCGCTTTTAGGACTTTTAGATCCGTCTATTTAGCTGCCGGTATTTCACCGCATCGTCTGAAGACTGCAGGATTATCTCACGCCTCTTCTTCATTAGCTTGAGAGTAGGAACAGAGATCTTTTTATTTCTATTTGTACGGCGGGTCTTGAAAAACTTAGACCCGACCGTATGGACAGCTTTCACGAACCCATCGCTGTATTCGTCCACGGAGCTCCCTAGGCACTGGATTCTGGAGTTCGAGCTGAAAGGTTTCGGGGTTTTGGATCTGGATCTGTGCTGGACGTAGCGTGGACTTCATCAGTCGAGACCTTTCAAGCTTGATATTAATGTTCAATGTACCTCGTACCATGCGGTGATCGCTCCCGGTTTTCACCGAATTGATCACAGAGACATCATTGAACATTTGCTTCTTGGTTGACATGTTGAAGTCGATCTCGTTTTTAGTTGCACCATCGGGGCTTTGCCATGTCCACTTCATGTGCTCACGCTTTCTGAAGAAGGAGTTCATCATATAGAGGCCTTCCTTCTCCATAAAACTGGCCAGTCGGTGACCCCGTTGGTTCCGACGTCCAACTCCAAATTGCCCCACTTGCAGCTCATCCTCGTCTCGTTTGCCCAGTTTTGCGCTGAATTGCCCCATGACAACGGTGAAGTGAGTTTTGAAACCATGCATGGCTTTAGAGATATCCTCATACATGGTCTCTACCTCGTCGTCGGGGTGTGCTGAGGTTGGGGCGTAAACCTGTATACCTGTAACCTGTAACCTGTATGCGACCTTCAGCGAATATCTTGAGGATATTCTGAGTATAAGGTACGCCACCCTGGTCGACACACTCTTGATTTTCACCACGTCGTTCACAAGGAACTTGTGGACGATAAACCCGACACTACCCTGGGACTGCCAGGCACCCTCTCGGAAATAGAGCAGGTTACCGGATTTGAGGATTATCGTGTCCTCCCCCTCTCTTCGGACTTCAGATAATCCTATAATTTCACTCCATCGTAACCTGCTCAATTCTTCCTCGAGTTCGGCTATCTTCTCGTCGGTCCGGAATGTTCGTGTATTATACGTTGCCAGGTCCAATCGTCAGTGTTTATTTGGGTAGCCGGGTCCACTCCGGGGATTCTTTGCACCCCTTGCCACGCCATCGCCTCGACCACTACCGTAGTCGAGGGTAGACGGGCTGCCGGGCATTCCGGGCCGTTTTTTAATTGTGCTATTCATGGTTTGGGGGGGTTTGCCGTAAACATCACGCTTGGCAGGCGGGTTGGCGATCGCAGTTTGTCCTTAAAATGCACAGAGAACGCTGCTGTCCATTCTCTGGTGTTTCCCTTAGTCACCTCTTACGACACCCACGGGAAGATATGGGAAGAAAAGGTTTTAATAAATAAATAAATATTACGTGAGCGGTATGCTATTGAAAAAAAAATAGGATGTTTTATGCAAACATAACATTTAATAACAGTAAAAGAAATATCAATAGTATATATACGTCGGTACGACGTAGTACGTCGTAACGACGTGACGCTATCCAAGAAATCGATGCATTTAATAGTTTTAAATTAGAAGAAGCACAGCCCAGGTTTCAATTGAGGTAGTAGAGTTGCACGGTGGACATGGCTGCGGATTAGTACCAAGAAGTAGCATTCGTTGGAGCAGACGTGGTTGTACTGGGCGCCACTGGTTCCCAAGAAGTGCCATTGGTTACGTTTGTAGGAGCAGCCCAGGTGGTCGACGGGATCAGTGGTTCCAAAGTAGTGGCATTGGTGACGTTTGTAGGAGGAGCCCAGGTGGTCGACGGGATCATTGGTTCCAAAGTAGTGGCATTGGTGACGTTTGTAGGAGGAGCCCAGGTGGTCGACGGGATCATTGGTTCCAAAGTAGTGGCATTGGTGACGTTTGTAGGAGGAGCCCAGGTGGTCGACGGGATCATTGGTTCCAAAGTAGTGGCATTGGTGACGTTTGTAGGAGGAGCCCAGGTGGTCGACGGGATCATTGGTTCCAAAGTAGTGGCATTGGTGACGTTTGTAGGAGGAGCCCAGGTGGTCGACGGGATCATTGGTTCCAAAGTAGTGGCATTGGTGACGTTTGTAGGAGGAGCCCAGGTGGTCGACGGGATCATTGGTTCCAAAGTAGTGGCATTGGTGACGTTTGTAGGAGGAGCCCAGGTGGTCAACGGGATCATTGGTTCCAAAGTAGTGACATTGGTGACGTTTGTAGGAGGAGCCCAGGTGGTCGACGGGATCATTGGTTCCAAAGTAGTGGCATTGGTGACGTTTGTAGGAGGAGCCCAGGTGGTCGACGGGATCATTGGTTCCAAAGTAGTGGCATTGGTGACGTTTGTAGGAGGAGCCCAGGTGGTCGACGGGATCATTGGTTCCAAAGTAGTGGCATTGGTCACGTTTGTAGGAGGAGCCCAGGTGGTCGACGGGATCATTGGTTCCAAAGTAGTGGCATTGGTGACGTTTGTAGGAGGAGCCCAGGTTGTCGACGGGATCATTGGTTCCAAAGTAGTGGCATTGGTGACGTTTGTAGGAGGAGCCCAGGTGGTCGACGGGATCATTGGTTCCAAAGTAGTGGCATTGGTGACGTTTGTAGGAGGAGCCCAGGTGGTCGACGGGATCATTGGTTCCAAAGTAGTGGCATTGGTCACGTTTGTAGGAGGAGCCCAGGTGGTCGACGGGATCATTGGTTCCAAAGTAGTGGCATTGGTGACGTTTGTAGGAGGAGCCCAGGTGGTCGACGGGATCATTGGTTCCAAAGTAGTGGCATTGGTGACGTTTGTAGGAGGAGCCCAGGTGGTCGACGGGATCATTGGTTCCAAAGTAGTGGCATTGGTGACGTTTGTAGGAGGAGCCCAGGTGGTCGACGGGATCATTGGTTCCAAAGTAGTGGCATTGGTGACGTTTGTAGGAGGAGCCCAGGTGGTCGACGGAATCATTGGTTCCAAAGTAGTGGCATTGGTGACGTTTGTAGGAGGAGCCCAGGTGGTCGAAGGGATCAGTGGTTCCAACGTAGTGCCATTAGTGACGTTTGTAGTAGGAGCCCTGGTGGTCGATAGAATCAGTGGTTCCAAAGTAGTGCCATTGGTGTCGTTTGTAGTAGGAGCCCT
This sequence comes from Orthosia gothica, assembly GCA_949775005.1. Classification (NCBI taxonomy): domain Eukaryota; kingdom Metazoa; phylum Arthropoda; class Insecta; order Lepidoptera; family Noctuidae; genus Orthosia; species Orthosia gothica. The sequence continues at coordinate 39,629,444 of OX459037.1, forward strand.
GGTGGTCGACAGAATCAGTGGTTCCAAAGTAGTGCCATTGGTGTCGTTTGTAGAAGGAGCCCTGGTGGTCGACAGAATCAGTGGTTCCAAAGTAGTGCCATTGGTGACGTTTGTAGTAGGAGCCCTGGTGGTCGACAGAATCAGTGGTTCCAAAGTAGTGCCATTTGTGACGTTTGAAGGAGGAGACCAGGTGGTTGACGGAATCAGTGGTTCCAAAGTAGTGCCATTGGTGACGTTTATAGGAGGAGCCCTGGTGGTCGACAGGATCAGTGGTTCCAAAGTAGTGCCATTAGTGACGTTTGTAATAGGAGCCCTGGTGGTCGACAGAATCAGTGGTTCCAAAGTAGTGCTATTGGTGTCGTTTGTAGGAGGAGCCCTGGTGGTCGACAGAATCAGTGGTTCCAAAGTAGTGCCATTGGTGACGTTTGTAGGAGGAGCCCTGGTGGTCGACAGAATCAGTGGTTCCAAAGTAGTGCCATTGGTGACGTTTGTAGTAGGAGCCCTGGTGGTCGACAGAATCAGTGGTTCCAAAGTAGTGCCATTGGTGACGTATGTAGTAGGAGCCCTGGTGGTCGACAGAATCAGTGGTTCCAAAGTAGTGCCATTTGTGACGTTTGAAGGAGGAGCCCTGGTGGTCGACAGAATCAGTGGTTCCAAAGTAGTGCCATTGGTGTCGTTTGTAGGAGGAGCCCTGGTAGTCGACAGAATCAGTGGTTCCAAAGTAGTGCCATTAGTGACATTTGTAGTAGGAGCCCTGGTGGTCGACAGAATCAGTGGTTCCAAAGTAGTGCCATTGTTGACGTTTGTAGTAGGAGCCCTGGTGGTCGACAGAATCAGTGGTTCCAAAGTAGTGCCATTGGTGACGTTTGTAGTAGGAGCCCTGGTGGTCGACAGAATCAGTGGTTCCAAAGTAGTACCATTGGTGTCGTTTGTAGGAGGAGCCCTGGTGGTCGACAGAATCAGTGGTTCCAAAGTAGTGCCATTTGTGACGTTTGTAGTAGGAGCCCTGGTAGTCGACAGAATCAGTGGTTCCAAAGTAGTGCCATTTGTGACGTTTGAAGGAGGAGACCAGGTGGTTGACGGAATCAGTGGTTCCAGAGTAGTGCCATTGGTGACATTTGTAGGAGGAGCCCTGGTGGTAGACAGGATCAGTGGTTCCAAAGTAGTGCCATTGGTGACGTTTGTAGAAGGAGCCCAGGTGGTCTTCGAGTTCAGTGGTTCCACAGCAGTCACACGCGCTCGTGAGATATCCCGCGGGTGAAATCTGCAAACAATACAACATGAGTAAATATTTTACTTCGAAAAGAGGAAGAAGTTAAATACTTCCCGTAATGGAGAACCGAGTCATGTAGAACGGGAGCAATCTCATATGGTTGATGTGAGTGGCAAGCAGGACATCCGAACCCATCATCACAGAGCATGTAAACTAACACCATCATTTTAAGAAACTACATGATAAATACAATAAAGCTCTATGGCACTGAAGTTTGCTGTTAGGAAACCCAATTATGGGTTAAGCTAGCCTTTGTACGTAAGCTGACCGATTGTGTTTGAATGTGTTTCTTTCATTTTGTGTACCATCTATACTAATATTATAAACGCGATCCATACCTATCTGACTTCTTAATAATCCAACTACTATTATACACTTGAAACTTTGTGTGTTGATGTTTGTTATTCTGTCACGCAAAAACTAATGAACGGATGTTGATGAAACTTCCTAGAAACAAGCTCAGATTAATACACAGGCTATAAATAATAAAGATATTGGGAGAAGTACTAAAACCACGCGGGTGGAGCTGCGTGCGGCAGCTAGTATAACACTAATATTATAAAGGCGAAAGTTTGTGAGTGTGTGTGTATGTTTTTACTTATTTACGCTCAAACGGCTGATGAAATTTGTCGCAGAGATAGATTATAGTCAGGAATAGCACATATGATACTTTCTATCCCGGGAATATGTTCCTCGGGATAATTTTCGACATTCACGTTGGCGAAGCCACACGCCACAGCCACAGAAGCTAGTTTATTATGAGTGCGAAAGTTTAGATGGTTGGATAAATGTTTGTTACTCAATCAAGCCAGAACAGGTGAACGGATCTGGATGAAATTTGGCTCAGAGAAAGATTATAGGCTGATATAGGACATAGGTTTGTATATTCCCGTGGGATAATTTTCGAAATACACACGAGCTAAGCTGCGGGCAGAAGCTATTAATCGATACTAAAAAAATCAAAACCAATAATTTTTATTTCATATATGCCTACATGGGCACTTACAAAACGTCGACAAAAGGTGCACGGTTCGGGTTGGTCGTTTCCTATGGAGAAGAACCGGCAAGAAACTCCATGGTTACCCTTTTAATTATTTTTTTTGGTTTTACAATATTTCCATGTTACAGCAGTACTTAGATGGGGGGACAACGCAGGCCCGACAATAAGTCGTAAGAAAATAAAAAAAGACAGATTATATAATAAATAAACAAATGATTAAAAAAAAGTAAAACGAGATAAAATAAACAAACAAATGTTAACAAACCTGTTTTGTTAACAATCTAGAAATCTAGAAGGCCTACAATGTTCACACATTCACAAAACAATCGGTAAAAGAATCTATACAATGTATAACAAGACTAAATTTAAAATGTGGCACAAATGTTGTTATCAGTGCTGTAACTATTCTTAGCAAAGGGCTATAAAGATGATTGAAGATGAAGTCTTATATAATGAAGAAAAAATGAGATTGAGAATAGTTAGAGACATCCACATATTTGTGCCGTTTATGATTTACCAGGGAAGCCGCATGCGCAGAAGGAGCTAAAGCCAATTTTTTTTATCTTCAACGTAGTCCTTGATTTTATAATATGCTTTTTTAATAAGGACACGTTTGATGTGATTTTTGAACTTTCCATCGGTCAGTTCTTTAACTGACTTTGGCAACTTATTATTAAAGCGTATACTGTTTATAAGAAAATACTTGCTTTTTTCGTTAATCTGAATTTGGGTATTACAATTTCGTGTTTACTGCGTGTATTTAAATTATGGAAGTCGCTTCTAGTTTTGAAAAGCCCTCGATTTTTGCGGACATACAAAATACATTCTAAAATATAAAGTGAAGGTAGAGTCAGTATATCGATCTCTTTAAATTTTTCTCTGAGGGACTCGCGAGGACCCATTTTATAGAACGCGCGGATTGCCCTCTTTTGTAATATGAACATTGAGTCAACGTCTGCTGCTGATCCCCACAGCAGAATGCCATAAAACATAATACTATCCTAGCTGTGGCTACATCAGTTAGCTGCCTTTTTTTCCTTACTGCATAAGCAGCTGAACTTAACCTACCCGAAAGAGTTCTAATGTGCGCGCCCTACTGCAGTTTTGAATTGATAGTAATCCCTAAGAATACAGTTTCAGCTATAACTTCAAGATTTTTGCCGTCAAGATTTAAATTTAGGTCACGTTGTGGTACATTTTGTAAAGAGAACTTAAAACATTTCGTTTTATTCGCATTCAGTAAAAGATTAGCTGCGAACCATTTTGAGAGAATAATTAGACTTTCGTTGACCTGTAAGACATCCGTATCTTTCCTATCTATTTTAAAAATTAGAGAAGTATCATCAGCAAATATAATTATATCCGATAATTTAGCCATCATAAAAGGGCGGTCATTAATGTAAACAAGGTAGAGGAATGGGCCGAGAATTGAACCTTGAGGCACGCCCATCTTGACTAGAGACCCGGAGGACGTCGCCCTATTAACATTTACTTTTTGCTGTCTGTCTGATAAATAGGAAAGCACAAGATCAGCAGCTTGTCCTCGAATTCCGTTGTGGTGTAATTTACAGATCAGTGTGCTGTGGTCGACGCAGTCGAACGCTTTTGAGAGATCACAGAAAATGCCAATGGCATCCTGGGACTTCTCCCAAGATTCCAAAATTTGACTGATGAGCTTTACTCCCGCGTCCGTTGTCGAGCTACCTTTCGTGAAACCAAACTGCTGTCTATGCAGGATCCCATTTGAATTGAAGTGAGACAACATCTGGTCCAGCATGATTTTTTCATAGATTTTACTCAATGCTGGAAGCTTGTGTGATTATAGACCTATATCTGTATAGGTCTATAATTAGAGGGATCACTCTTACAGCCTGATTTGAAAATTGGTACTACTTTACTGTGTTTCATTAAAACAGGAAACGTGCCGCTGTACAAACATTGATTGAATATGCCTAACAAGCATATTCAATCAATTCATGCCTGTTAGCATACATTGATTGAATATGCAATAATAATATAACATATGTGTGATGTGATGCCTGTTAGGACAGGAGCAATTGCGTCAATAATATCTCCAAGAACCCTAACGGATATCCCCCATAAGTCTTCAGTATTTTTTATATTGAGACTTTTGAACGCGTTTTTAATTGTATCAATACATATTGGTTTAAATCTAAAGGTTGGTAAGTCTTTAGTAAAGTTTTCCTTAAGAAGAGCTTCAGCTAATTTAGATGAGGAGGGAAGAGCTAGACTTAGTAACCTCTAACGGAATGTTGGTAAAAAAATTCTAATGTCTCAGAGACTTCTTGCTTATCAGAAATGGTTTGATTAGTTATTTTCAAAGACAACTTATTCTGATCGCGTAGTTGTGTCTCTCCAGTTTCTCTATTAATTACGTGGCCCATTCACTAAATTTTGATTAGTGATTGTTGACTTTAACTGTTTTTACAGGACACGTTTTCTTGAATTCTTGGTAAACTGTAAAAAACAACGTGCCGTAATTTATATTGGGGTCTTTTGAATCAAAACTGGCGTTACATAGGTTGCTAAAAACATTGTTATTAAAAGTTTTTTTTTTTTGTAAGATGTCTAATCAAATTGATTTAGCTAGGTTATTTATTTATAGGTTACTACCCATACTTCATCACTACATATTGTAAAACAAAGTCTCCCGCCGCGTCTGTCTGTTCACGATAAACTCAAAAACTACTGAACGGATTTTCATACGGTTTTTACCAATAGAAATGGTAAGAAACGAGGAAGGTTTTTATACATAATTTGTCACGGGCGAAAGCGGAGCGGGTCGCTAGTAATCACACTAATATATAAAGGCGAAAGTTTGTGAGTGTGTGTTTGTTTGTTACTTCTTCACGCTCAACGGCTGGACTGATCTGGATGAAATTTGGCACAGAGATAGATTGTAGTCAGAAATAGCACATAGGCACAGTAAAAATATACAAACGGTATGGAAACTACCTACAAACGCTCGAAACGGTACACTAACACAAACATGTCACGACCACTCGTCGCGACGCGGCACTAACCACTGACATTACCTCGAAAGTGTTCGAGCGGTCTCGTCGGTGCGTACGTTTGTGTGAGTGTGCCGTTTCGAGCGTTTGTTGGTAGTTTCCATACTGGTTGTATATTTTTACTGTGACATAGGATACTTTTTATCCCGGGTATATTTTCCGCTGGCAGAATTTAGTATATTATAAACTCACACACACACACTCACAAACTTTCCCCTTATAATATTAAGTGTGATGCGCAAATTACTCTGTTACGTTTTCACGTCTAAACCAATGAACCGATTTAGATTAAAATTGGTATGGAGATAGTTTGAGTTCCTGGGAAGGACATATGAATTTTATCCTGGTAGTGCGTTCCCTTGGGATGATAGAACAAAATAAGCCGGTGAAGCCGCGGGCAGAGGACTACTAAAGTATAAATGTAATGAAGCTCTTGGGAACTACAAGCACTCATTAAGCAGCTGAATTTTAGCTGGTCACACCAGGACAAGCTTCAGATGGACTGATGATATCGACCCTTTGCCAGATTAGAACTTACTTCAAGTTTCCTTCGTAGGTCTGGTCAGCGACAACGCTGATTAGAAGACAGCACCACACAAGAAGCTTGTTCATAGTTGAGTCGTTGAGCGAGCGAGCGACGAGCACTGTGCCGGCCGGCCCTGTCTGCCCACTAGTTATACTGCTGCAAGGACCGCCCCTTTGATAAGCCCTGCTATGCGCTACAGCAAGTTATCAATTCGATGCCTCCGCGGAGATAACGTTGTAAGCTTGTTCCGTATCAGCGCCGATGGGCGTGATCTGATCGCTTCGTCAGGTGGATTTAAAAAAACTCTCCATGTGCGAGTCGGACTCGCGCACGAAGGGTTCCGTACCATTATCGAAAAAATTACAAAAAAATCACGTTTGTGGTATGGGAGCCCTACTTAAATATTTATTTTATTCTGATTTTACTGTGTTGTTATAGCGACAATGAAAATATACATCATCTGTGAAAATTTCAACTAGACAGTTGAAATTTTCACTTATCATGGTTCATGAGATACAGCCTAGTGACAGATGGACAGACAGATAGACGGATCGTGGAGTCTTAGTAATAGGGTCCCGTTTTTAACCTTTGGGTACGGAACGCTAAAAATTAAGGAAACACTTGAGGCATTTCGCAAAAATCCTTGAAGGGTATTAAGTTGAAGAAGGCTAAAGGGAAGGGGAAGTATCCTTAATATCGATTTTGCGCACAGATAACACTTTTTTTTCAAAAGTGTGTAAAACGGTATGTCATAACTAGTCTTATGTATGTCGGAAGCAATAGACTGCATCAATGCTACTGACGTGAAACAGTTGTAGATGGAGCGCCTTTGTCATCCAGAATAAAGTACTAAAAAGTCTTTTATCAGGCAGGAACATGGGTGTACCATGTTCCTGCCTGATAATAGTTGGGCCATGCCAGTTTTTATGTACACTTTTGAAATGCTCAAATGCACGCAGACGGAACTTGCCGCCCTGGATAGGAAAGTACGCACACTGCTTACCGCAAATAATAGCAATTACACTTTTTTAAGTAGCTTATTGTTTATAAACTAAGAAATGCATATATAAAGAAACACACAAGAACAAAGGGGGTTACTGTAGCTATAAGAAGCTCAAATGGAATAGGACATACAATCAGAGGAAAGGAAAAATGGTCAAAAACCAAAATGGTGGTTTACAAGTCACACGAATGGAAACTGGGTAAGAGTCAACCCTTTTTACGACAGGGGATCGCAACTGTTTCTTTTAAATACAGGTGACTTCGTCGCCTATCTAGACGATCACTACTGCTCCCTAGTGGGACTAGGGCCTAAAAACATAACCGCGCCGCTGAGCGTTGTGTTGCGTACAAATTTGAAAGCAGCTGGGTTGTCTTTTGATCATTCTTATATGAATTGGAGCACATTGGTTGTCTCGTAAATAAAGTTTAAGAAGTAATAATGCAATCAAGAATACCAGAGCGAGTGAAACGAGCTTGATAATAGCATCCGCCTCTACTTCTTTATATGTATTGAGACCCGGGGCACATAAAATCAAAATCAAAATCAATTTTTTTATTTCATATAGGCCTACATGGGCACTTATAAAACGTCGACAATGTGCACGGTTCGGGTTGGTCGTTTCCTATGGAGAAGAACCGGCAAGAAACTCCATGGTTACTCTTTTAAAAAAATGGTTTGGTTTTACAATATTTCCTTGTTACAGCATTAGTACTTAGATATGTGGGGACAACGTAGGCCCGACTATAAGTCGTAAGAAAACAAAAAAAAATTAAGATTACGTATTATTTAAACAAAAGAAAATAAAACGAGTTAAAAAGTTAACAAGCATCTAGAAGGCCTACAATGTTCACACATGTTCATACCAAGCACCCTCGGGTCATGGAAAGCATGGCACTTTTTGAAAAAGGTTTGGCTTCCTAAATGTAATACTTATTGATAGCAATTGGTATTAAGCAGTTATTATGACTGATTGTAGTAATCGTGTAGTGTATGACTTTGATATACTCGATAAGGTCCGCGGTGTGGCGGCGGCGCCGCGGCGCGGGGCGCGACCAGCTGGCCATCTCGCCTCGCGTTATCGTTCGATTATACAGGGCGGATTAGCAGCGAGTGCAGATTTACTGATATTCGGTGCTAATTGATAACTGTTATGTCCTTCGAGTTATGTCAGATTTATTAATTATAGAACATGGCGTCATGTTCAAGTTTAGTTCCGTGAAGACAATTTCTACTCGATATCGTATCATGTTTACATAATGAATTAACAACAAATTAGCAGCTTAATATAATAATTATAATGATTGCGCCTAGTATGCCGATTTGTTGTGTTCCTTCCATAATACATTTAAATATGCCACCTATGTCAGTCTCAATTTACAGGTAGGTCAGGAAAGTGGAGATGTGTGTGATGTGATAATGTAAACATCTAAACAGAACTGGATGACGGGAAGGAAGAATACAGGCTCCTTGAAGACAGCGTAAGTTCGGCCCTCTCTGGATCCACGCATTACGGTCTACAGAAAGAAAGCACTGGGGGTGACCATAAGCTCTTAGAGTAAGGTTATTTTGAGTGTTTCACAGAGCTTATAGTCGCCCTCCAGTTCTCACAAGCATCTCATACCAATGTTTGCCAGCAAAGCTGATGCTACAACTGACAGGACTTGGACGAGCCTACCGCGAGCACTGGTGGGATGTACAGGACTCCCATGTGGAAGAAAAGATGCTCGGTTAGCACCTGGCATAGTTGATGTTCCCTCTTCTTGCTGGTCAGGCGACGATGCGCGACACGATTGCTTCGAGAACGTGCGGAGTTGAGAAACACATCCTGTTTCGAATTGATTAAGATCTTCATCAAGAACATCTTGGGGTATTCCAACCGCTGATAACACTGTATTTAGGCACACAAGGTTGTTGATATAACGGACGTGAATCAAACTACCGTTGTTTAGGTTCTCAATCACAGGTAATTAATTGATAACATTTCAGATATCCGTGTCGACGTATCGGAATTCGGAAATCCTCATTGAGACCGACGACAACGACGTAGTGTAAATATTTATTATGTGCTAAGAAGTACCTACGGGTACTATCCGGCTTGTAATACTCATTCAAGTTCGCTCTCACATTTACTCACTTCACACTGTATTTCTCATTCAGAAGTCAAAAGTACCTACCTAGCTACGTGGTAATTGAGACGTCATTTCGGGATGATAACCGAAACTGAAGATCGCTGAATACGTAACGTGTTTCTTCTCCGGACTGAACGGAACGAATGTTCGTTTCATACGAAATGCCAAGGGACGCCACGTCGCGACGTCGTCGCCGTCACTCATTCGTATACATTTTGTATGAAAATTAAACGATATTTTCCTTTACGTATGCAGCGACCTTTACTATGAAAGACAACACTAAAGCAAAAAATTACCTTTTTAGGGTTCGTACCCAATGGCTAAAAACGGGACCCTATTATTAAGACTCCGCGGTCCGTCTGTCTGTCTGTCACCAGGCTGGATCTTATGAACCATGATAGTTAGACTGTTGAAATATTCACAGATGATGTATATATGTCGCCACTATAACAACAAATACTAAAAACAGAATAAAATAAATATTTAAGTGAAGCTCTCATACAACAATATTCAATCAATGTTTGGACAGCGGCACGTTTCCTGACTTAATGAAACACAGTAAAGTAGTACCAATTTTCAAATCAGGCTGTAAGAGTGATCCCTCTAATTATAGACCTATATCTGTGCTTCCAGTATTTAGTAAAATCTATGAAAAAATCATGCTGGACCAGATTTTGTCTCACTTCAATTAAAATGGGATCCTGCATAGTCAGCAGTTTGGTTTCACGAAAGGTAGGTCGACAACGGACGCGGGAGTAAAACTCATCAGTCACATTTTGGAATCTTGGGAGAAGTCCCAGGATGCCATTGGCATTTTCTGTGATCTCTCAAAAGCGTTCGACTGCGTCAACCACAACACACTGATCTGTAAATTACACCACTACGGAATTCGAGGACAAGCTGCTGATCTTGTGCTTTCCTATTTATCAAGCAGACAGAAAAAAGTAAATGTTAATGGGGCGACGTCCCCCGGGTATCTAGTCAAGATGGGCGTGCCTCAAGGTTCAATTCTCGGCCCATTCCTCTACCTTGTTTACATTAATGACCTCCCTTTTATGATGGCCAAATTATCGGATATAATTCTATTTGCTGATGATACTTCTCTAATTTTTAAAATAGATAGGAAAGATACGGATGTCTTACAGGTCAACAAAAGTCTAATTATTCTCTCAAAATGGTTCGCAGCTAATAATCTTTTACTGAATGCGAAAAAAACGAAATGTCTTAAGTTCTCTTTACCAAATGTACCACAACGTGACCTAAATTTAAATCTTGACGGCAAAAATCTTGAAGTTATAGCTGAAACTGTATTCTTAGGGATTACTATCAATTCAAAACTGCAGTAGGGCGCGCACATTAGAACTCTTTCGGGTAGGTTAAGTTCAGCTGCATATGCAGTAAGGAAAAAAAGGCAGTTAACCGATGTAGCCACAGTCTTATGGCATTCTGCTGTGGGGATCAGCAGCAGACGTTGACTCAATTTTCATATTACAAAAGAGGGCAATCCGCGCGATCTATAAAATGGGTCCTCGCGAGACCCTCAGAGAAAAATTTAAAGAGATCGATATACTGACTCTACCTTCACTTTATATTTTAGAATGTATTTTGTATGTCCGCAAAAATCGAGGGCTTTTCAAAACTAGAAGCGACTTCCATAATTTAAATACACGCAGTAAACACGAAATTGTAATACCCAAATTCAGATTAACGAAAACTAGCAAGTCTTTTCTTATAAACAGTATACGCTTTTATAACAAGTTGCCAAAGTCAGTTATAGAACTGACCGATGGAAAGTTCAAAAATCACATCAAACGTGTCCTTCTTAAAAAAGCATATTATAAAATCAAGGACTACGTTGAAGATAAAAATATTTGGTTTTAGCTCCTTCTGCACATGCGGCTTCCCTGGTAACTCATAAACGGCACAAATATGTGGATGTCTCTAACTATTCATAATCTCATTTTTTCTTCATTTAATAAGACTTTTTTCAATAGTTTTCAATTATCTTTATAGCCCTTTGCTAAGAATAGTTCATCATATCAGCCGAAAGACGTCCACTGCTGGACATAGGCCTCCCCCAAGCGTCGCCACATTGACCGGTCCCGTGCGTCCCGCATCCAGCGGATCCCCGCAACTTTCACCAGGTCATCGGTCCACCTGGTGGGAGGCCTTCCAACGCAACGTCTTCCGGTTCGCGGTCGCCACTCCAGAACCTTTCTGCCCCATCGGCCATCCGTTCTGCGAGTAATGTGCCCTGCCCACTGCCACTTAAGTTTGGCAATTCTTCGAGCTATGTCGGTAACATTGGTTCTCTTACGGATCTCTACATTTCTGATTCGATCACGCAAGGAAACGCCGAGCATAGCCCTCTCCATTGCCCTTTGAGTGACTGTAAGCTTTCTGATGAGGCCCATTGTAAGCGACCACGTCCCAGAGCCATATGTCATCACTGGCAACACACACTGGTCATAGACTTTTGTCTTGAGACACTGTGGTAAGTTGGACGAGAAGACACCGCGCAACTTCCCGAACGCTGCCCAGCCGAGTCGGATTCGACGGTTGATCTCTCTCTCGAAGTTGGCCCTACCCAACTGGATCGTTTGTCCCAGGTAGACAAAGTCGTCCACAACTTCGAGTGTAATTTAAAATATAATGGTTGTATAAATTATTGTGCTTGTAACGATTTAGTAACGTTTGTTTTCTATAAGCTCAATCTGAACGAATGTTATAAATGTTTGTTAGAAAGAACACTACTTCGTTGCTTCTACCCGCTACTTTGCTAGCAGAGATAACTCTGCAGCCTAATTGTGTAAGTGAATTCGGCAAAGGAAACAATCTGTTTCTTTCCCAAAAACTACTTTTTGTATTGCGAAAAGTCGTTTTTGGGCAAGAAACAGTTTGTTTCCTTTGCCGAATTCACTTACACAATTAGGCTGCGGCTCTGCTCTTTCTTTAGAAGAATTTTCAAGAATTTGATCGTTTCTTTCCCAAAAACGATTTTGCAAAAAGTAGTTTTTGGGAAAGAAACAGATTGTTTCCTTTGCCGAATTTACTTACACAATAGGCTGCGGGTCTCAGCTGCGCGAAGGTAGCTCGTGCTTTGGCTATCCTTGAAGCGATGTCCTCTTCACTACCACCAGTTTCTGAAACGACGCCCCCGAGGTAAGTGAACTTGTGGACGCGTTCCACTGCCTCCGTGCCAATCAGCAACGGTGAAGTATTGTTAACACCAGATCTCATCTCTTGGGTCTTCTTGGTGTTTATTTTTAGTCCCGTTTCTGCCACTTCCTGAAACAATTAACCATCATAGGTATTTTTAGAAAAAATTGACTTAGCCGACCCTCAGTTCTACGTCAGCCACCCAGTTGACATATTATTGGGTGCGAATAATATATGTTAAAATCATCATGAACAAGATTCACCGAGAAGATTCAGGTAGCTTCATTGCGCAACAAACACGCATTGGTTGGATTTTGTTCGGCGGGGTCCGAAGTCTTCAATGCAACCTAGTCCTGAATAGCATACAAGACATTCAACAACTTTGGGAGATCGAAGATATTCCTGAGGATGATCAAATATTATTTAAAGTCGATGAATGCATTCAATTTTACAAGTCGACCACGACAAGGTTGGAAGACGGAAGATATCAAGTGAGACTGCCACTGAAGTCAACTTTCTTCAAGGATATTGGGGCATCTCAGCGCTCGGCTGTATCAGACTGAACGAAAGCTCGCAACAAATAAAATTTCAAAATTTAAAAAACCCCCGACAGATTTATCTTGCGAAATCACCCCGATTCAAACAGTAAAACGCCCATAACTTTTGAACGGCTGAACCGATATAACACCCCACTTTTGCCGGCGGGGTTTAAAAAACAAATGTATTGCAAAACAATACAAAACATTTATTGATAAATATTTATCTGTCGGTCACATGAAACCGGCGTACAGCAACAAAAAACCAGAGTATTTTCTACCGCATCACTGCGTACTAGTCAACAACTATGTCACTCCGCGTAGTATTCAATGCATCATCAAAAACTTCTACTGGGACGAACTTAAATGATTGTATGCATACGGGACCCAATCTGCAAAAGGATCTTATGACACTTATACTCAAGTGGAGACAACATCGCATAGCCTTTATTGCGGACATTGAAAACATTTTTCGTTAAATTTGGGCACATAAAGACGACCAAAACCTCCAAAAAATCGTTTGGCGAGATTCTTCTGATCAATACGTACAAGAACATAAACTTACTACGGTCGCCTATGGTACCAAGGTCGCGCCGTTCTTGGCAATAATGACCCTAAGGCAATTAGCGGATGACGAGAGATCAAATTACCCATATGCAGCTCAAATCGTCGAAGAATGTTTTTACATGGACGATTTGTTACACGGTTCAGACTCTGTAGCATCAGCAAAAACATTACAGCAAGATTTAATGGCAATCCTCAAGACAAGTAGTTTCAATTTACGAAAATGGAGGTCCAATTATCAGGAATTGCATGACAGCACCAGAAAAGGTTGCGACCAAGAGCGTTACGACTTCAAACAAGCTGAATCGACGAAAAAATTAGGCCTTCGCTGGAATCCGCAACAAGACATTTTCACATTTCAATCCAGGAATGAAACCACTACCGGTACGCAACTCACGAAGCGGCAGTTACTGTCTGAAATATCCAAACTATTTGATCCCCTCGGTTGGCTCACTCCAGTTTCTACCAAGATGAAAATACTGTTTCAAGACATCTGGAAAGAAAAGAATTTTAATTGGGATGACAAGATTATCGAACTAACTAAACCGAGAATGGACAAAAATGAAAGATGACGTAGAAAACATAAATCAATGTCAAATACCTCGATGGATAGGTACTATGTGGTACTATGTGTGTACTATGTACTATGGATAGGTACGGAATCAGCCGGAAAATTTCTTTGGACAATATCGAGTTACACACGGATTTTGTTAGCGATGCATCGCAGAAGGCGTATGCATGTGTCGTGTATTGCATAATTACAAGTCAAGGTGAAACAAAAATAACTTTAATGGTGGCGAAATCAAGATTGGTTCCATGCAACAATAATATCTCTTTGTCAAATTGGAATTAAGTAGAGCTCATCTGCTATCTAAACTAATGGTCAAAGTGAAGGAAAGTTTGATCGGTCATGACATCAAAATCATGACATGAATAGTTATTTGAACAAGAGTACAAAGTTGCTTTTTAACCGCGTGTTCAATTTTGATGACCGAGCAAGCGAACAAAATTAGAATCCTGAGCGTTAGCGAGGGAATCAATAGAGCACGAGGTGAAAAATCTTTGCACTCGAGTGCAACACGTAACTTTTCATTCCACCTCAGCGAGGAAATGACTAAATGCAAAAAAAAAAGTTTACAATCACAAGATAGGTACACTTTTATTTCAGTTTAGGTATTAATTACTACATTATGACAGGTAAGTATTACAGAATAATCTTTAAATTATAACAAAATAATACTAAGGTATAATTAAGAAAATTTTAAAGTAACGTTGCTACAGTTATTTAAATTGAGTGTAATATTTTTGTTTGGTACTGTAATATTGGTGTTAGTCACTTGTGTACTGTTTTTCGGTAAACTATCTGTCATACTTAATAGTTGTACCGATTCATCGGATTCCCTTGGCGTGAATGTTGGAGAGAGAGGGAGATGGTTAGAACCGCGTACAAAGCAAATTGAAAAAAGAACACCAAGAAGGTTCCGAGTCTGAGTTTTAAAAAAATTAAAAAAAAGTTGTATGATATATTCGGCACCATAGAGGTAGCAGTAAATAGGTTTAATGTTTTTTTTAATTCACAAACTTAGTGCACACGATGTTCTAAATTCAATTTACTTTATCCTCTAGTGAATAAAAACGGCTTTTCCACTCAGATATTGAAGATTAAAAATACTCTTTCCGAGATGGTGGGATGAAAAAGTTTTTGTTGCCAACAGGGTGCGACAAATAACAAAGGACATGCCATCTCAATGTTGGCGATATGTGAAGTCAGCGGAGAATCCTGCAGACTGCGCGAGCCGTGGATAAACAAGTCTGAAACTAAAGGAAGACAATCTGTGGTAGAATGGACCCACCTGGCTACCTCACTGTACGCCGGAAGTCCAAGCAAGTCACCAAACTTATTTCACAGATGAAGAATCACTTAACAAGCAAGTAAATATTGTGACACAAGAAAAATCCCAAGTAAACAGCGTTATCAAAAGACTTCTTAGCAGACTGATTGGCTGACTGATCATTTACAATGATTCTGCACGTACTAGCACGTTTACGGCCCCTGGTTATCAGAAAACCAGAAAACACTTCAAAACCCTACATTACCTTAGCGGAGCTACGTAAGGCCAAGGCCGTAATAATCAAAGAAGTTCAGTGTGTGGAGTTCCAGAAAGAAATACATGACCTAAAGAAGAAAACAGTGTCCACGTCAAGAAAGATCGTGAATTTGAGTCCGTTCCTAGATGAAGAGGGAATACTGCGTGTGAGTGGGAGGCTCGATCAGGCTGCAATCAATCCTGAACTCAAACATCCGATAATTTTACCTCATCATCATCGTCTGACGGAACTAATACGAGTAGGTACGTGAAATGTGAGTATACATTTCACGGCGGAGCCCGAGTTACATAAGCATGTATCAGGCAAAAATATTGGATAATCGGCAATAATGTAACGAAAAAACAAATACGTCAATGAAAACAAAATCCTGCCAAACTACCACCCCTGATGGGAGACCTGCCTGCAGCAAGAATCAATCCAGCTCGACCCTTTATGTACACCGGCGCTGATTTTACTGGCCATATCTATATCAAAACCAACAAGCGCCGTGGTGACAAGACCATCAAAAGGTATGTGTCAGTATTTCTTTGTATGGTGACGAAGCATTGGAACTAGTCTCCGACCTCACAACGTCATCATTTATCGCTGCCTTACGTAGGATGGCGGCTAGAAGAGGCATACCTTGTCACTTGCATAGTGACAACAGCCGCAACTTCGTAGGAGCTAGCAGGGTTCTACAAAACGAATATGAAGAATTGCAGAGAATCATTAATGATAAGCTAATGGCTGAGATAACGGATATGGAGATCATATGGCATTTTAACGCACCTTCATGGCCATCAGCAGGAGGCCTATAGGAAGCTGGAGTGAAGAGTTTCACGCAGCACCTCAAGAAAGTGATCGGTGAACAAAAATTTACTTACGAAGAGTTCACCACACTTCTAACGCAAATTGAAGCCTGCCTAAACTCAAGGTCACTGTGTGCAATCTCAGAAAATCCTGAAGACTTCTTGACACCTTCTCACTTCATAACTGGCGGACCTACGTTAACGTTAGTTGAATCCGAAAGAGATCTACGAACACGCTGGCAGTTAAAATCC
Source organism: Orthosia gothica (assembly GCA_949775005.1). Lineage (NCBI taxonomy): Eukaryota > Metazoa > Arthropoda > Insecta > Lepidoptera > Noctuidae > Orthosia > Orthosia gothica. The sequence continues at coordinate 39,645,815 of OX459037.1, forward strand.
AGGCAAGGACGGCTACGTGTGTGACCTTAAAAACGAAAAGCGGCACTATTAAACGTCCCGTCATTCAAGTTTCCATACTTTTAGAACATAAAGATGTTGCCCCACAGTGCGACACGGCATGAAACAAGAACCAAGACGTGGACCACCAGCAAGCCCAAGCATCCTCAACAAGGAGGTCAACGAAAATCAAGTTCAACTTAACAACCATGGTCACTGCTCTAATGTTATTTTTCACATTCATTACAAATGCAGAATGTAACATGAAGATAGCCCCATTCCAAACAAGTCAAAGCTTGTATTTTGACATAGTACCGACATGATGCTTATCAGAGACGATTGGAATATTGTGGTTTACTAAAACATGGATACGTACTAGCAATAAACTGCAAGGTTCAATGAATACATCCAATCGCTCAAACAAATATGTAACATCATTCAAGATCAAGTTCACTGTGACGTAATCATACAGCAGCTTTGCAAAGTACAACCAAGTTTTGCAAAATCAGCATTCCGGCACGCGACCCAGGACACTGCGTCAGCGTCGAGGCCTTAATCAATGGCGTGGGATATATCGCTAACAGCCTATTCGGAGTGCTCGACGAAAGATTCGCTGAAAAATATCGCAAGGACTCAAGGACTCTCATTCGAGATAACGAAAAGCATATAGTTTCTATCTGGAAAAATCTGACTTCACTCATGGAAGCAGAAAACAACCTCCTTAAGCGCAAAGAACATGATATGAACCAGCAACTTAAAATGATAAACCGTCATATGAATAAGTTACACGCAGCAGTGGACCAATTCAAAAACAACATTGAAGCTAACAGCAAATTCAAATTCATTTATTGCTCAACACAGTACATAAAAATACACTTCCAGATGATAGGTGAATGCGCAGTCAACCGTGTTCCACCAATTTAGGCACGCAAAATTATAGTTCTAATAATAATTTAAATTGAAATTACAATTTGAACGTATATGTCATAAACAAAAATTAAATAAAATCTAAATCGTATTCAATGTCATAAATTAAAAAAATTGTTTCAAATGTCATAAATAAAAAAATGGTAATGTCATAAATTTATAATTCAATCGTATCCAATGTCACAACTTAAAACGCTTACAGTGTCAAAAATTAAAACATATCCAATATCATAAGATAAATAAAAAATAATATACGATGTCATAAATTAAAGAAATCAGATGTATGCGATGTCATAGATAAAATTTGTACGTATACAATGTCATAAATTAATATTAAAACTTTAAAACGTAAACAATGTCATAGATTAAAGTTGATAAGTAATGTCAGATTATAAAATGTCTTAGTAATTAACATAATAATAAGTAAACAAATCGGATCCAAGTATCCACCCCAATCACACCACTTAAAAAGATTAATTTCTGTCCGACAGATACTCATGTATTGTGTAGTTGTCTTGCTTAGCAGTAAATTATTCAATTGTTTTTTAAATAAATTGATGTCATTAATATTTAACAAAGAATTTGGTAGTTTATTATAAATTTGTGGAGCCATTCCTGTGAAGTTCTTATGAAACACTGCTTTTTTGTGTTGTCTACCGCTTATTTTATTTTTGTATCTTGCGCTATGAAATTTTTCAAACAAGGTAAAGTTTGTTTTAACAAAGACAGCCACTTCGTATATGAGACATGGTACTGTTAAAATGCGAAAATACGTAAAGAACGGTTTATAGCTTCCCGTGCTTTGTATACCGCATATCGCCCGAATGCATCTTTTTTGCGTTCTAAATACCGTCTCGATATTCGTAGAGTTACCCCAATATGAGCGTTCGTGCAAGTCAGACGTATTCGTGCCGTCTCTGTGTTTAAAATTCGGAAAGTGGTGTAATACTGCGTCAATTGCTGTAAAATATATACCGTATTAAGGACATAAGATCAAGTTTAAAACAGTGAAAATCAATTGGAATTATATGATCTTTAACTTCTAAATTTGTTGAAATAAAAATCAAGAAACAAAAGTAACAATTTAAAAGTGAGGGTGCAAGTGACTGTTACTGCTATCGTGCCTTTGTCTATTTTGAAAGGTCACCCAACCAGTTTCACTTGCAGTAAGTCGCGGCCTGTATAGAAACAAAATTTCACCCAAGATAATTAGCGAGAAGTTAGCCGAGTAAATATTGAAGACGGCTGCCGAACAAAGTTCGATCTTAGCACCGGAAGAGTACTTTTTGCCGAATCCTGTTTTTGTTTTGTGTATGTTTTGAATTGTTGTATGATAAGTTTTACTTCCTTTTGAAATAAACCAGAGGACTTTTTACTGCTCTGAACTGAGAATAAGAAGAATATTTAATCTTCTGATACCCGGCATAATAGCCGTTAATAAAAAAAAAATAAACAATGAGTAACCGGCAGACTCGTCCTCCAAAAGTTGCAAATCCGCCGCCTCGGGCCGAGAAACCTGTATCTGTACCTGATCTATCAACAACCCCAGGAACCACGAGTGCGACAAATCAAAATGTAACTCATAGATTCAAGCGCCCGCGCCCCGAGGACTCCCCAAATGCTGAAATCTCTCCAAACACTGAAGATTCACTGGCCACTGAAACGGACCAATATTCCTGCAAACTAATCGACTTTAAAAATGAAATTATGCAGATGCTTGCATCCTGGAAAGCTGACAATGATGACCGACTTACTTCCTGGAAGACAGAGCACGATGCGGCATTAAAAGGGTTGGTTAGAGACATGAGTGAACTGAAAACTCAGTGTGCAGAGATCCGTAAATGTCACTCGAAAATGGAGGAAAGTATACAATTTACAGATAAGTGCTATGTAGAGATGAAAACAGGATTAGCTGAGCTTGAGAGGCAAAGGAAGGAAAACGTCGATCAAGTCGAACAGCTCGAGAAACAAGTTCAAGACCTGCAGATTCTGACACGTCCTTCAACCGTCGAGTTCAGGAACATTCCACTGAAAGTTAAGGAAAACTCGGAGGATCTTCTATCGGTAGTTACAGCGGTGGGAAAGGCTATAAACGTGGAAGTCCGAAAGGATAGCCTGCGTGACCTGTACCGCCTACCAGGAAAGTCGGGAACTCCCAGACCTATTGTAGCTGAGTTTCACTCGGTAATGAAAAGGAACGAGTTCCTCTCCCACGTTCGTAGCTATAATAAAGAGCGCCCAGTAATCGACAAGCTGAACATTGGTTTGGCAGGAGAGAAAAAGCCAATCTACGTCGATGAACACCTTACGCCTTCTAAGAAAAAGCTCTTTTATGACACGCGGGCACTGGCAAAAGCCAATAATTTTTCCTGCTGGAATTTATACGGTAAAATTTTCATCCGAATAGATGAGAGACCCAAATGAGAAACCGACGCAGATAAGGTCAGAAAAATGTCTACTCTGTCTAGCCAAAGATCAATGACTTTACTGCACATCAATTTCATTTTATCTCTCATTTTTTATCTCTTTTTATATTTTAATTTTGTGCATGCTACAGATTTTTTACATGTATGTTATATTATATCCCAGCTTTCGTTTAGAATAATAATATATCGCTATGTCACTATACATTTCGATACGTTATACTATGCACCAAATTTTGTTCTTGCTAGTAATGAGATTAACAACTGCAACCCAGTCTTACGTTCAGGGAATTACATATCGACTATTAAAATGTTGACAAAAGTTATTGGTGGAGAAAATCAGCAAGATTCTGTTGCCTAGTGGAGATTTTTGTTTTTATTGTTTTTTAATTTGGTCTTTTTCCATTGTGCAATCGTTACTAATCGTCCCTTAACTTGCAATGGCTAACATAAATTCAATTTCCAACGAACTTGACGATGTCTCCGTGGCTTCCTCGTTTGAATGTCCCCCCGATAGATGCTCGGAGTTCATACCGCACCCCAGCAAAAACTTAAAAATTATCCATATAAATATTAGAAGTATTAAAAAAATCTTCGAACAATTTATCACAATGCTTTCAATCACTAAAGTTGATGTGATCGTGCTTACCGAATGCTGGCTTAGACTATCAGGCCCTATCCCTATTATGCAGGGCTATAATAGTCATGCTACTGTAAATAATAAATCCCAAAACGACGGTGTCGTAATATACACTAGAACCTCTCTAAGATGTACAGTGCGTGAACCGTCCTTTTTTGAAGCCAACTGCCTTGTTTGCGCCATAGAAAATACTATTATTATCTGTTTGTACCGCTCCCCTTCGTATTCTAACCTAGACATATTTTATGATAGCCTTAACAGCCTGGTAGGTGCTTCGAATAATTTTCACAATGTCGTTCTCGTTGGAGACCTAAATGTTGACATCAAACCTGGTAACCATGACCGGAACTCAGATCAATTTCTCACAATGACTGCCTCTCTTGGTTTACTTCCAGCGCATTTTCGCCCAACCAGATCTGGTAACTGCTTAGATCATGTTCTACTGAAAACTAAGAATTTAGCATGTGATATAGTTGTTCAAACATACATCACTGACCACCTACCTGTCATCCTGTCCCTACCGATCAAGAGGTAGGCCAACAAAAATTGCTGTTCTACATCTTTGCGCCACAACTTCTTAGCAATTAAATAAAACCGGCCAAGTGTGAGTCGTACTCGCGCACGAAGGGTTCCGTACCATTATCGCAAAAACGGCAAAAAAATCACGTATGCTGTATGGGAGCCCCACTTGAATATTAATTTTATTCTGTTTTTAGTATTTGTTGTATTTCAGTCCAATTTTGGATGAGATGAACCCAAACTTAGCGGCTGAATTATTTGTAACAACACTTCAAGGGCTTATAGCTACACATACCATGAGTATACGAATCCGAAATAAGACTCACGTTATTAAACCTTGGATGATTCAAGGCTTGGTGAGATGTATACGAAACCGTGATAGGATGCATTACAGCTTTAAAAAAAACCTGAAAATGTAGTTCTTCGGATAACCTACAAGAGATATCGTAATTGCCTTAACTCGTTATCAAAAAAACTAAAGAGAGCGGACGATAAAAGTGAATTGCAAAAGGCAAAGAACAACCCTTAAGCCACTTGGAAGGCCATAAAAGCTATAACAAGCTCTACATTTCAACCACAATCCACCAAAGAACTTCTTCAAATATTAGAATTAATATTTGTTTCGGGATATTTACCATGTATATTTTGAATTTGGTTGAGAGCTCGATATTTCGGCACCGTTACAAGCGCCGAATTGGACAGACGAAGCGAACTGTTGCTTGCCGGATCAAAGAACACATTAGGGCAGTGAAAAACAACGATCCCCAAAAATCGGCCATAGCAGAACATCTTCTTGAATCAGGGCCAAACCACTGGATCGATTTATATGACCCACAGGTGATCTCGACAGAACGCCATTGCATACCTAGAATGGTTCGGGAAGCAATTGAAATAACCAAGTGCAAAAATTTCAATAGGGACGACGGGTTTCAACTGTCGCGAGCCTGGAATCCAGAGGTTCAACTATGTAAAGGTCGTAAAACTACTGAACGAGTGTCAAAAGTGGATACAGTGAGTATCGTCTGTCGTGAACAATGTCGAGTAACTAGTGAGACGAGTTCTGGTGGTAGCGGTATCGTGCGTGAAAAACGAGTGAGGAAGAGGGTAGACAGATATGTCAGTTCGTAAATAACTCCCACCCGCAAAGACTTTAGTTCTCGTGATCATGGCGCTTGTAACGGTGCCAAAATATCGAGCTCTCAACCAAATTCAAAATATGCATTGTAAATTTCCCAAACAAATATTAATTCTAATGATTGTGACCATGTCAGCTTAAAAACTTAACTTCTTCAAATATCTGACGATCCTAAAACTTCTAATAACCGAGTCAATTGGGTTGTTGAATTTAAAAAAAAATACAATTTTTTTAATTTATTTCGAAACTTTACATAACTTAAATTATATTGTCGTTTCAAAAAACTCTTAATTATTTTTTTCAATTTATTATAGGCAATTGAAAATCGAAAAAAAAGTGAATAGAACCACGTGACTACAAACGGGCCACAATTGGTCGCCATGTTGGTGACGTCATAACGTTCAAGGAAATCATGATACTATAGTGTCAACTACACGTAGATTGACTAAAAATATCCGAAAATTAGTGCAAAAATATTTATACACAACAAATTTTATTTAGTCATGTGTGATACAGGATTTATAAAGGCTAATGTCGATAATATACCCACCTGATGGACGAATTGGAAGTTTTGAGCTTAAATAAAGTAGTCGTAATAAATAATACGTGAGATTGGACCGGTGTTAGATAATGTTGTTTACCAGGTTGTTATAGTATGAGCCAACACCTAAACGGCAAGATTGCAGCGACCTAGAATCAGTGCATGGAAACAGCCTCACACGTGTAGCCTAAAGCGCTGATGCCGCACAGTGACGTGGGTCATACGATGCCCCTGTTTACCGGATGCAGGTGTTTTTCTAGAAATAAGTAATTATGTGAACTTTAGCGATTCATTCTGTATCTAGTATCGATCAGAATAGGAATTCTATTTTTGTTATAATTAATATTGTAATTTTACTTTAATTAAATATAGTTTAAATTCATTTTGGTTTTTTTGGGTCCTCCGACAGCGACGTACATATTTGGCGCAGTCGGTAGGATACTCGAGGCGTCTCGAGTTAAGCTAGATAGGGCTATTCTCATATCGAATACCATCCCGCTAATTCGCTACCGCCGTCGTGAGCGATCGCGATCACCGAGTATCCTGAACAAGAACCTGACGTCCTGCGCGGAGGAGAAATCCAGACATCGATCCCAGAGGTACCAAAATGCAGATTATGTAAGTACACTGACAATCGTTTCTGTGAGTTGCTTTCAATTCCCTTCCCCCTTATCTATAGTGGTTAATTTTAATAGCAATCATTTTTCACCCTAAGCAATCTACGCCAGAAGGGCCATCGCGCTCTAGATTAGCACGTAGAATAGATATAGGGGTGATTCTTTGAAATCGAGCGTATTTGACTCATTGATATGGCTCAATTTTTTTTTAACTTTTAGATTTTAATTGACATGTTATCTTGTCCAGGTCATTAAATATTATAATATATATCAATGGCACTGATTTGTATCCAGTAGTTCAGGATTTGGACTGTGCTGATTAATTGATCAACCAGATTAATGATGAACAAGGCAGATGAATGAGACTTTGCACCATATTAATTAGAATCATGCAGATAAATGAGAATAACACATTTTCTTTAATCAACTTTATTCTGAATCAACGAACAATTATGGAAATAATAACAGTCACATCTACGTTTTGACTAAAATAAGATAATCTTATGATAAATTTTAATTTAAACGCTGGCACACGTTGACAAAACGTAACATTTTTGGTCTACTTAAACATTCGTTGAAATTAAAAAGTAAGTCAATCAGGCTTTCTTCAAAGTTACATTTAATATAATTTTGAATGAAATAGGTAACACATTATGTCACAAATAAAACGATCTTAAGGTATAAAAATTAAGGGCAGACTGGCGAATGCGACGGCAGAGGATTTTATTTTGTCAAATGAATTTAATACTTTTTTAATCGAAATAAGATATATATTTCAATGATCAACCTTAGAGAATCGCAGCGCAGTTGCCTCTGGAACACCGAGCATTGAAAAATACCTTATTTCGATTGGATAAGTATTAAATTCAATTGAGGAATTTAAAATCCTCTGCCATGCCATCCACCAGTGTGTGAAGGCCATTACAAACACTTAATAAAAAAAGACACAAAAAAAGACGATAAAAACTTTGTTTTAAACAAAAGGCTTACAAAATAAAATAAAACGTAATTTCTATGAGCATCAAAATCAGACTTTAAAATTAAATAATTAGCAATAGGAACTTTAAGGAACTTTTAACGGATCCTCCGTTAATGTAGCCCTCAAAATTTTATATTTTACGTTTTTTAATTGCAATTTTGGGCCACGTTAACGGAAGTACCATAAACATGAGATCGTAAAAATTAAATGTATGACGTTAACTAAATATTTCCCTAACTATTATAAATAGATTAAAAAATATTGAGGTTCTCTTCATCACTAGAGTCTAACAAGTATGGATTAACATTTCCTAAATCGATGCTAAATTTATTATTACCATCTCTTGAAAATGTTATATCTGAGATATTATCGAAGTCAGCATCTTCGATTAATGGCAAGCTTACTTCTGCACTTGCCTTCCTTACGCCTTTTACTTTAGTTATAACAACTTCTTTATCTATACTATTGCTTATGCCTAATGAATTGCGTGTATATTTACTATTTCGTGCTGGTTTATTTGGTGTATTAAAAACAATTTCATCATCTTCAATTTCTTGATTCGTGTAATCTTTTTTATTACTCTTTTGTGTGTTTTTGTTTTTATTTTTCTTTGAAGAGATGTTGTTTTGTTCTCTAGGTTTTGTCCAAAAAGATTTACCGATTTCTCTACATTGTCTCTTTGAATTAGCTAGCGGTGTGACCGATAAATTTTGCTTTACTGTGTCTTCCACGTCATAAAAACCAAGATGTTTCATGCCATGTTCGCAAATGACAGCTTGATACAGACAAACATTATCTGTACAGCTTAGTTTTCGAACGGCTAAAGGGGTTATTCCCGTTCGTCCACACCCCGTCGTCTACACTGCGGACGACTGGGAATAATGCGTTCTGTTCGTCCACAGTGTAGACGAACAGAACGCAACATTCCCAGTCGTCCGCACCTCGTTTCATGTTTAGTTTAAGAGTCAGTGTTTTTTTTTTTAAAATTAAATAAATGATTTAACGGTTTAATTACTTTAAAAACAACATAACTATTAAGTTTTTTTTATTTAAAATCATCAAATGTTAAAATAATTAACAACAATTCTAGTTTTTATCACAGATCAACATAATTTACAATAATTAAAAGGCAATATTTTAACTAATATTTTGTTGGTATTATATAAACATTTTTAAAGTATATAATAACAACATAATATGTACTAAGTAGTGTTTAAATTCAACAGTATTTTTCATCACAGATCATCTTATTTTACAATAATTAAGGGCAACAACAAAGTAATTTGTATCACAGATCAACTTAATTTACAATAATTTAAACATTACCATTTTTACAACATAACTATTTACAATTTTTGTCAGTAATAGTACAATTTTACAAACCTTTTTTTTTTTTTTTTTTTTTTTTTTTTTTTTTTTTTTTTTTTTTTTTTTTTTTTTTTTTATTTTTTTTTTTTTTTTTTTTTTTTTTTATTTTTTTTTTTTATTTAATTTAACACCTTAACTGCCAGATGCCCGACAAACAATACATTTTCTATTGTGTCTCGTTCTCTGGCAGCCAAACTGTTAAAAAAAAAAAACACTGACTCTTAAACTAAACATGAAACGAGGTGCGGACGACTGGGAATAATGCGTTCTGTTCGTCCACAGTGTAGACGAACAGAACGCAACATTCCCAGTCGTCCGCAGTGTGGACGACGGGGTGTGGACGAGCGGGAATGACTCGATAGGGTAGGTAGGGTAGGGTAGGTAAGGTAGGGAAGGGTATGTAGAATAGGCAGCGTGGGTAGGGTAGGGTAGGTAGGGTAGGGTAGGGTAGGTAGGGTAGGGTAGGTAGGGTAGGTAGGGTAGGTAGGGTAGGTAGGGTAGGTAGGGTAGGTAGGGTAGGGTAGGTAGGGTAGGGTAGGTAGGGTAGGGTAGGTAGGGTAGGGTAGGTAGGGTAGGGTAGGTAGGGTAGGGTAGGTAGGGTAGGGTAGGTAGGGTAGGGTAGGTAGGGTAGGGTAGGTAGGGTAGGGTAGGTAGGGTAGGTAGGGTAGGGTAGGTAGGGTAGGGTAGGTAGGGTAGGGTAGGTAGGGTAGGGTAGGTAGGGTAGGGTAGGTAGGGTAGGGTAGGTAGGGTAGGGTAGGTAGGGTAGGGTAGGTAGGGTAGGGTAGGTAGGGTAGGGTAGGTAGGGTAGGGTAGGTAGGGTAGGGTAGGTAGGGTAGGGTAGGTAGGGTAGGGTAGGTAGGGTAGGGTAGGTAGGGTAGGGTAGGTAGGGTAGGGTAGGTAGGGTAGGGTAGGTAGGGTAGGGTAGGTAGGGTAGGGTAGGTAGGGTAGGGTAGGTAGGGTAGGGTAGGTAGGGTAGGGTAGGTAGGGTAGGGTAGGTAGGGTAGGGTAGGTAGGGTAGGGTAGGTAGGGTAGGGTAGGTAGGGTAGGGTAGGTAGGGTAGGGTAGGTAGGGTAGGGTAGGTAGGGTAGGGTAGGTAGGGTAGGTAGGGTAGGGTAGGTAGGGTAGGGTAGGTAGGGTAGGGTAGGGTAGGTAGGGTAGGGTAGGTAGGGTAGGGTAGGTAGGGTAGGGTAGGTAGGGTAGGGTAGGGTAGGTAGGGTAGGGTAGGTAGGGTAGGTAGGGTAGGTAGGGTAGGTAGGGTAGGTAGGGTAGGTAGGGTAGGGTAGGGTAGGGTAGGTAGGGTAGGGTAGGTAGGGTAGGGTAGGTAGGGTAGGGTAGGTAGGGTAGGGTAGGTAGGGTAGGTAGGGTAGGTAGGGTAGGTAGGGTAGGTAGGGTAGGGTAGGTAGGTTAGGGTAGGGTAGGTAGGGTAGGGTAGGTAGGGTAGGGTAGGTAGGGTAGGGTAGGTAGGGTAGGGTAGGTAGGGTAGGGTAGGTAGGGTAGGGTAGGTAGGGTAGGTAGGGTAGGGTAGGTAGGGTAGGGTAGGGTAGGTAGGGTAGGGTAGGTAGGGTAGGTAGGGTAGGTAGGGTAGGTAGGGTAGGTAGGGTAGGGTAGGTAGGGTACGGTAGGTAGGGTAGGGTAGTTATGGTAGGTAGGTAGCCAGTCCTGGCGGAGGAAGCGGTGTCCCGGGGTGGGGTGATGTTGGCGGTGTCCTTGGACATTTCCAACGCCTTCAACACCCTGCCCTGGAGTTGTGTTCGGAAGGCACTGCGGTATCATCGAGTGCCTCCCTACTTCCGCCGCATCATCGGGGCTTATTTGGCGGAGAGGTGTGTCACCTACGTGGGACGTGATGGCGTCGAAAACCAGCACCGCATGTCGTGCGGTGTTCCACAGGGCTCGGTCTTGGGCCCGCCCCTGTGGAACATCGGGTACGACTGGGTGCTGAGGGGCGAACTCCAACCGGGCGTAGACTTGACGTGTTACGCGGACGATACGCTGGTCACCGCCCGGGGGAGTTCGTACAGGGGGGCAGCGTTGCTGGCGACGGCTGCGGTCTCACAGGTGGTGAGCCGCATACGGCGCCTTGGCCTGGAGGTAGCCCTCAACAAATCGGAGGCCATGGTCTTTTATGGCCCCCGGCGGGTGCCACCACCCGATGCCCACATCGTCGTCGGGGGGGCTTGAATCGCTGTTGAGTCAACCATGAAGTATCTGGGATTGGTGCTCGACAGCCGGTGGGATTTCGGCCCCCACTTCTAGCGGTTGGCGCCCAAGTCGTTGGGCGCTGCTGGGGCACTGTCAACGCTGCTTCCCAATCTGGGGGGCCCGATCGCTGTCTGTAGGCGGCTCTACGTGGGGATCGTGCGATCGATGGCCCTGTACGGGGCCCCGATTTGGGCTCTGGCTGACTGCGGCTTTCGCTGTTCTGCGAAAGCCGCAGAGAGCGATGGCCGTCAGAGTGATCAGGGGGTATCGCACGATCTCCTACGAGGCGGCTTGTGGATCCCCGCCCTGGGACCTGGAGGCTAAGGTATTTTCGCGTATATTTATTCGCGTCACTGTATCGGTGGCGCGAGGAAGCGCGGTCGCGGGGCGAAAGGCTGATGCAGCGACACATGGAGTTGCGTCAGTCTCAGCTTCGTGAGGTCCTGGTGGCGGAATGGCGGAACAGGCTTTCACGCCCTACCGCCGGCCTCATTACCATCGAGGCGGTCCGGCCAATGCTCGAGCGCTGGCTCGGGAGGAGGCACGGCTCCCTGTCGTTTCGGGTGACGCAGGTGCTCACGGGGCATGGTTGCTTCGGGAAGTACCTGTGTCGCATAAACAGGGAGCCGGACGCCCGGTGTCACCACTGCGTCGACTGCCGGGAGGACACGGCGATACGAGACGCTGGCAGAGTGTGCCGCTTGGGAGGAGCTACACCGTGCCCTCATCTCTGAAGTAGGCAGTGAACTGTCGCTGCCGGCTGTACTCGAGTCTATGGTCGCCAGCGCGGAGTCCTGGGACGCGGTGGTATCCTTCTGCGAAACAGTCGTCTCGACTGCGGAGAGGGAGAGGGAGATCTCATCCGCTAACCCGATCCGCAGCAGACGCGCCGGGCGTCGGCGGAGGGCGGACAACGCCCTCTTCCAGCCCCCCTAAATGGGTCTAGGGGCGACGGACTCCGACTAGGGACTAGGGACGTCCGTCGCCCCCCAAATATCAGAACCCGAGGTGGTTGCGCGTAGTGTTCCACGCGCGCCCCTCTTAGACGTCGCGGAGGGAGTCCAACACCTCACTCTCCCCCTAACTCGAGGTCGTGGCCCGCAGAGGCGGGCCGGCACTAGCCGGGGGTTGCGGAAGTATCGTTGTTCCCGCGATCCCCGGTTTAGGTGTGAGACGGAACACCGGGGTGGTTTTTAGTAAGTAAGAGACTGACAGACCCCTCCGCCCTCCCCAGGGCGGAGGACATCCAAAGAGGATTTTCATACCCAGAAAAAAAAAAAAAAGGTAGGTAGCCAGTTGACGGTACCAGTACACGGGAGCGAAGCCGCGGAGGTCAGAAATCAGAAATCAGAAATCATTTATTTGCAAAGAATGTAGGTAACAAAACATAGTTTTGATGGTGTAAAAAAGAAAAAAACAGTTGGATCCAGTACATTCTACCGTATGGCATGCAACATTAAGCACTATAACAATCATAAGCATTGCAAATCTATATTAATCAAAAATGTCAGGTGATCAGTTTCTAATTAAATAATATTCTTAAAAGTCAAATTCAATTAAACAAAAATTGTAAGGTACTCAGTTTCTAATGTCATATTCTTAAAAGTCAAATTCACTGGAAAAATAATAGTCTTAGTATATAAAATTAGAATATAACAAACGTAATAAATTGAAATATTATTGAACAATTTCATATTGTGTTATCATTTAAAAACTCGCTAACAGTGTAATAGCATTTTTCAACTAGAAGTTTCGTTAATTTCTTTTTGAAAAAATGAGATGTATCATTTTTAATGTCATTAGGTATTTTATTGTAAATAACTGGTCCCATATGCATATTATTCTTTCTTAATAAAGCTGTTTTGAAACTACCTGTATGAAGTAGGCCTTTGTATTGGGATCTCAGTAATGCCGGTCTTGAAGAATGATTTATCATTGTTTCAAAAAGATTTAGGTTCTTTTTAACAATTAATGCTACCTCCAAAATATAGAGTGATGGAAAGGTTAATAATTTTAGGGATTTAAACACATGGATACAGCTGTCTGTTGAATGTATGCCGGTCATTGATCTCAAACAATATTTTTGGGCTCTGAATACCCTTTCTCGTTCACTGCAATTCCCCCAAAATACTACACCGTATCTTAATATAGAGGCAACCAGACCATGGTAAGCTATAATGATGGTGTCAATATTAACTTTTTTTGACAAATTATAGAGAATATAAGCTCCTCTACTTAACTTTTTGCAGACTTCTTCTGCCTGCTGTTTCCAAGATAATTGGCTGTCAATAACTATACCTAAGAATTTAGCAACATTAGTCTTGTAAATATTTTGTCCATTGTATTCAATTTTTAAAGAATCAGGGTGCAAACGTTGAAAGAAATGCATAATCTTTGTTTTTTGTAAATTAATAATTAGATTATTAGAGTTTAGCCAATTAATAATTGATTTTAATGTGTCATTAATGTCTATTTCATAATTTGCTTTTTCCACGCATTTTACTAACGCTGTGCTATCATCAGCGAATAACACCATCGGCTGTTGCACATTTCTCGGAAGATCATTGATGTACATAAGAAATAATGGAGCTGCGATGACACTCCCCTGTGGAACTCCAAATTTGACTTCTCTACTATCAGATAGGTACTTAAATTCCAATTTACGTCTAGCACATATTCTTGAGATTTCTGTATGTTGTTTACGATTACTAAGATACGATTTTATAAGGCTCAACACATTTCCTCTAATGCCGTAGCTGTCAAGTTTTTGTAGCAGGATATTATGATTAACGTAGTCAAAGGCTTTGGTCATGTCAGTGAATATTGCACAAACTGGTGTTTTTTTGTCAAGATTTGTCATTATATTATGTACTAAGTCATATATCGCCATGTTAATGTTTTTATTCTTTCTGAATCCCTTTTGCTCATTGCTCAGAATGTTAAACTTATCTAAAAATGAAAAAATTGTTTCATACATTAGTTTTTCGAAAATCTTGGAGAATACCGAGACAAGGGCAACTGGTCTGTAGTTTGACATGTCTTCTTTGCTATCTTTTTTATGTAATGGTTTTATAATTACTGTTTTTAGGCTATTTGGAAAAATGTCTGCGTTTATACAGAGATTCATTACGTGGGACACTCAGAAAGTTTTGCGAAACTAAAAAAAATTGTTCTATACGTACATATATTTTTATGAAATCTTTTCAAAGTACTTTCCACCAGCCTCTATACAAAGATTCATGCGCCTAAACCAGTTTTCAAAACACTTTTTCCAGTCCGCCGCAGACACCTCGTTTACAGCCTGCTCGAACGCAGCCAGCGCATCTTCCGGCGACGAAAATTGTATCCCTTTGAGCTGATTTTTTATTTTTGGGAATAAAAAGAAGTCACACGGTGCTAGATCAGGGCTGTAAGGAGGGTGACCCAGGAGTTTGACTGGCGTGCTGTCCAGGAAGTCCCTCGTTTTGAGTGCGGTGTGCGCAGGTGCATTGTCGTGGTGGAGCAGTAGCCCGCGGAGCCCTGTGTTTGGTCGCTTGTTGCTTATAACAGAGAAAACTTCTGGCAAACATTTGGTAGTATACCATTCGGCATTAATGCTTCTTTGATCCCGTAAGGGAATTGATACCAAGTGGCCAGTCAAATTAAAAAAGCTAGCGATCAAAATCTTACCCCCGCTTCTAGATCGCTTCACTTTGGTAGGCGTTGGCTCATTTTGAAACACCCAAACAGTCGACTGGCGCTTGGTTTCTGGGTCGTATTGATAAATCCAGGACTCATCACCTGTAACGATGTCGTAAACACGCCGAGACGAGCCTGCTTCAAATTTGTTAAGCATATCACGGCACCATTCCACCCGGGCCTGCTTCTGAGCATCGGTGAGGTTGTGCGGCACCCAGCGTGATACTATCCTCCTCACGCGAAGATGGCTGTGTAGAATCTCGTGAACGCTTCCCGATCCAATCTTCAATATGTGTTGAATCTCCTGATATGTAATTCGCCTATTGTCTTGGATTAAATTTTTCACTGCTAGCACGTTTTCTTCGGTAACAGCCGTCAAAGGGCGACCGCTTCTTTCGTCATCCCCCAAAGTTGGTCGACCGCGCTTGAATTCGTTATACCAACGATACACGGTTGCCTTGGAAGGGCCTTCATCCATGAATGCCATTTGAAGTCTATCGTACGATTCATCCGGTTTCAGGCGACACTTGAAATCGTATAAAATCATAGCTCTAAAATGTTCCCGGCGCAGATCCATATTTCAGTGAGACACAATACTTTGAATTAACTCGCAAAAAATGTGGAGGGAAATTTTGAAATTGGAACTTACTTATTTTTACTTATAAATAATCATATTTTCGAAAAACATTATAACTGGCCAGTCTCCCATATATAAAAACTTTTTTTCGCAATACTTTCTGAGGGGCCTGGTATATGACACAAGGGAAGAGCTATAACATCAGCAACAAATTTCACAACAGAAATTGCTATTCCATCATATCCGCAACTTCTTTTGTTTTTTAATTGTTTAATTATTCTTATTATATCGGCCGGTATTACCGGAGCCATAAATATTGAGTTTGGATTGTTCTTTACCCTAATGAACTCGTTATTATTATTATTTGCAGAGTTTTGGACTTGATCGACAAAAAAAATATTGAATAAATCTGCAATTTCCTTCGCATCCTTAATAATAGAGTTGCCTATCAAAGTCAAAGTCAAATGTGTTTATTTCAAGTAGGCCATTATGTGGCACTTTTGAACGTTAAAATTTACATTTAATAAAAATTGATTCTACCGTGCATTCGGAAATGTAGGTTGTTATGGAGAAGAACGCACAAGAAACTCCATACTTACTCTTTTAAAAAAAAGTTTTATACAATATTTATATAGGTACATACATTAATAAATTCGTATACGTGAGGACGATGTACCCAGCACTACTATACTACATATAGGTATGAGAGAATTACAAGCATTAACAGGTAAATTCCTTTACTTGATAAATAGGAACATGGTCCTCACGTACTTACAAATAGTGCAAACATAGGTACATTACCTAATTAAACAACAACAGAACAGTGTGCGAGTCAATTTTTTTAAACAAAAAAGGAAGAAAAATAAAAATAAAGCGTTACTATAATTATGAATATAATACAAATTAACCATTTTGATTTTGTCCACACCAAAGATAGGCCTATGGAGCAGGACCAGCATGTTTCCAAGCATTCTTATCTTGAATATAATCATCTAATTTGTAATATGCTTGTTTACAAAGTGTGCTTTTAACTATTGTTTTAAATTTTCTTTCATTTAACTTTAATATCTCACAAGGTATTTTGTTATAGAATTTAACACAGTACCCCATGAAAGATGTGTGTACTTTAGCTAATCTATATGATGGTTGATCTAACTTATCTTTATTTCTGGTATTACAATTGTGTCTATCACTAACTTTACTAAAGAGATTTAAATTTTGCCTTACATACATAATATTTTCATAAATGAATTGGCAAGAAACTGTCATAATATTAATCTTTTTAAATAGCTCCCTAAGAGATTCTCGGTGACTTAACTTATATATGGCTCTGACAGCTCTCTTTTGCAATATAAATATTGATTCAATGTCAGCCGCCCGACCCCACAGTAAAATACCGTATGACATAATGCTGTGAAAGTAACTAAAATAGACCAAACGCGCGGTTTCTACATCCGTTAACTGTCTTATCTTTCTAACAGCATAAGCGGCTGAGCTCAGCCGTCCTGCCAGAGATGTTATGTGAGGCCCCCATTGTAATTTGTCATCTAGAGTGATTCCTAGGAAAACTGTTTGATTTACATAGTCCAGCTTTTCTCCATTCAATATGATGTCACATTCGCTACTTCTAACATTCGGCAATGTGAATCTAATACATTTGGTTTTTTTTTCATTTAGTACCAAATTGTTTGCCGTGAACCAAGTTTGGACCTGATGAATAGACTTATTCACATCATCAAGATTTTGTGATCGTCGATCTAATTTAAATATCAAAGATGTGTCATCAGCAAATAACACGATCTTCGGTTGATTTTGTAATAATTGGGGCAAATCGTTAATGTAAACTAAAAAGAGGAATGGACCCAATATAGAGCCTTGAGGAACGCCCATTGTCATTTCAGACCCTAGTGAGTTTACGCCGTTTACCTGAACTTTAAGTTGTCTGGCTTTCAAATATGATCTAAGTAATTCAAGGGCCGTATGCCTAATCCCATAGTGCTCGAGTTTTATCAATAGTGTCTCATGGTTAACGCAATCGAACGCTTTCGAGAGGTCGCAAAAGATTCCAATGGCGTCTTGTGCTTCTTCCCAGGCGTTAAAGATGTTCTTTATTAGGGTGACGCCAGCGTCAGTTGTGCAACGCCCTTTGGTGAAACCGTATTGTTGATCATGAAAGATGGAATGTTTGTTAAAATGACGCAACAATTGGTTGAGCATTAACTTTTCGAAAACTTTACTGAGAACCGGCAGAATTGAAACTGGCCTATAATTATTGGCTTCCTTGCTATCCCCGGATTTAAACAATGGAACTACTTTACTGTGTTTCATGAGGTCCGGAAAAATTCCTTGATCGACACTCGTGTTAAAAATGAAAGCTAAATAGGGTGCAATAGTTTCAATGATTGATTTACATACTTTTACAGATAATCCCCAAAGATCTTCTGTTGATTTAATTTTTAGATCTTTAAAAGCTTTTAAAATAGCCTGGGGGTTTGTATGTTGAAACTTAAACTCCTATCTTGATTTGCCTGATGGGATCTTTAGTCTGGTTACTACCATTTATTATTTAAAAAGAGGCTTTAGACTTATTCGGTGCTTTTTTTATAATGTGGTTATTTTGTGCTTTTTGTGTGAGTTTTACAATTTTTTTGAATCTTTGTGAATATAATTTGAAATTATTTTTGTTTTCTATTGAAGGTGATTTTCTATATTTCCATAATAATTGTCTTTGTTTCTGACTACAAATTCTAATCCCTCGAGAAATCCATTTGATTTTCTTGTCCGATTTTATGTTAATTAATTTAATTGGAAAACATAGGTTGTATAAAAGACGAAATATCTCTATAAAATTGTCGTATGCCTCATTAGGATTCTCAGTCTCAAGTACTTCCGAAAATGATAATTTTTTTAAGTATTTTTTGAACTTGATCATGTTAACTTTAGACAAATCTCTTTTATTTACGCGCCACGAGTTGACTATACATGTTTTATTAACATGTATTTTCAATAATTGTGCAGAATGGTCTGATAGGGCAAGGTCAATTACCTCACTATAACATTTTTTCTGAGCGTTATGCGCAAAATTATCCAGACAAGATCTGCTTCTTGGTCTAGTCGGTTCTATTTCTAACTTCTTATTTAAGAAGTAACTTTTTATTTAAGATTGAGAAGTAGCAGTTCAAAGTCCAAAGTGTACCGATTTTGTTTAAGAATATCTATGTTGAAATCCCCGCATAACACCACTCTCCTATCCCCCCTAGAACACAATTTTTTAAGCACAGTTTCCAATCTTTCACAGAATACATTGAAATTTGACATCTTTGGCACTCTATACAAACATATAATTACGAAATTCTGCTTTACCAATTCAATTGCGCAACACTCTATTACCCCGGAAATGGATAATCTTGCTATCTCTGTTAGTACCCTGAATTCGTAGCATTTTCTTGTTAATATACAGGCGCCTCCTCGTCTTTGTTCCTTCCTTGAGTATATTGCGGCGAGTTTAAAATTAGGAATTAAAATCAGATCCTCTTGTCCGGAAATAACAAAATGTTCCGTGATGCAAATTATGTCAATGTCTACATTTTTTTTTAACAATTCTTGGATATGGATCAGTAATATGTCTGTTTTGTTTAAAAGTCCCGCTATGTTCTGGTGAAAAATTGTCATCTTATTATAATAGAAAAAACTCAGTATCATTTAATGTCGGTGGTAGGCTGTCATTCTCACTTTCGGAACTTGTGGGTAGAGAACTTGTTCTACTATTTATATTTGTTGGATATTCTAAAGAAGGGAATAGGTCGTAGTCTATCTTAATGTTAGTCATGATCTGATTATAAAAATTTTTCAATCCGTCTTTGTTGATTTTCCCTGTATTATAAGAAAACATCTCATGCGTCAGTGTTCTATTGCTATAAAAAAGTAGGCATATTTGTTGTTGTTTATATCCAAATAGAGAAGATTGTTAAACAGTTCGACTTTATAATTATAGATTAGTGCACCTTTTATGTAAGTTGGGGCACAGATAATATTGTTTGTGTGCGTAGCATTGGTCAAAGCATTTTTTAAGTTGTCCAATATTTTAATGTAATTGCCATCCCTCAAATCATCTCTTCCAATAAATATTAAGCAGTAGTCATTCATTGTGAAATCCTTTAGTTTGCAATCAATAGTACTCAATAAATCTTTTGTGGAATTGTTCGGTAGAATGTAATGACAGTAATTAAATGTTTTTGAGAAGACTTCTTCAATTTCTGACAGAGTTCCCTTCGTGCAATTGCTACTGATGATGCATAATCTATTTCGTGGATTAAAAACTAATGCAGCGCCTGGTGAATTTTTGTTAGCAACATTATGCTGGTCCGGCGTTGGCTGTTGTTTTCGTTGACCCGGATCGATAACAGGCGGATCGGACGTTTGTGTAGCTTTATTAAGCGACCCGCATTTTGTCAGTACTTGAGGTATTCAGTGATTTTTTGTGTTGCTTTATATTTTTTTTGTGTGCTGATTGTGGGGTATTATTTTTTCGGTCTGGGGTTGCGCATATTCTTTTATATGATTCGATAGATTTTATTGCATTTTGTAGATCTGCTTTTAGTCTAAAGTTCTCACTATTTAGGTCTTCAATCTCCTGGTGGGCGCTAAATAGTTGCGATTCTAGTGATTTTATTTTTTCGAATAAGTAATTACTGTTGTCATCGTCATTCTTTTCATGCAGACTGTCCGGGAGGTTCATCATCGTGGTGTCAAATATTGTTTTTTCGTCATCATTTATCATAACGGATAAGTCAGTCAGAGAGCAGGTTTTGTAGTTTTTTCGAAATGTGATATTATTGTCTGTATCCATATCTCTGTTATTATTTAATTGTAGTTAATTTCAAATTGAGGTTTGAGAGTTCTTTTGTAAGAAAATATAGAACTATGAATTCACAAAAAGAGGCGGATTTCTTCGCTGGGGCGCGAACCGTCGAACAATCAATAAGCGAGTAAATGTCGCCTTCTATACCACCGATCCAAGTTAACTTAAGTTATCAAGTTGAAATTATGGTTCGCATTGATTAGTCCCAGTATTTAAACGAACAAAAACGGTTGAGATGACTCATGCAATTAGAATTTTTTCGCTGTCAAATAATTTGGTCACTTGGTTTTTTGTTTTGTAAAAACATGTCCATTGAATGTTAATGATCACTGTTGTTTTAAGTCACTGCACTCGATTGTCACTATTGTTGAATACCAATGTCCACGTATCCAAAACTTAAATTTGGAGAATATATTTTTTCACTTGTCTGTGGAACACGGAAGACAATAAAAAAAAGGTAAAAAGGAAGAGACGAAAATTGTGTTGCTCCGAATGATTGTTGTAAAAATAATAAGAAATTAAAACAGTAATTCAGTGAACAGTGGTTTTAATAAATAACAAACGAACAACAATACACAACAGTGGTAGCAGACGTCCGTGGTTCACGACTTCACAAAAGTTCGAGATCGTTTTTTGTATCGGCGACCGGCGTTTTGCAATGCAGTAAAAATGGCGGAGACCATAAAAATAAAGCAATTTGCGGGCGAAGATTTCGCTATATGGAAGTTTAGAATTGGTAGCATCTTGAAAGAAAATGATTGTATTAAGGCTATAGAAAGTACATCATTTGCGAGCAATCCTGAGAACAAGAAATTAGAAGCGCGTGCACAAAGTCTGATCATTAATGGCGTGGCCGACAGCCATATTGACTACATATCAGAGGAGAACACAGCCTACAATATGATGGCGAAATTGGAGCAACAATTCATGAAGAAAGGAACTAGAAGCAAGCTATTTTTGAGGCGACAATTAAACGATATTAAGTACAAGGAAGGGACGCCTATGGCGCAACATTTTTCAACGGTTTCGAGAATCTTCGGACAACTCCGAGATGCCGGGAGCGCGTTGACAGAGGAGGAGAAGGTGAATGTGTTACTCTTGTCTATGCCAGAATCCTATGAAATAATTGTAACTGCAATAGAAAGTTTACCTAATGTAACCGTAGACATAGTTAAAGACAGATTACTTGGAGAAGAAGAGAAAAGAATCAAGCATGTAGGACACTCAACAGAGCATCATAGAAATAGTTTTCTATGTTATTCATGCGGTAAAGAAGGACACAAAAAGTTCCAATGCAGAGCAAGATACACAGAGAATGCAGGTATAGGACAAGCTTATCAGGGACCAGTTCGAGGACGAGGTCAAGGACGAGGCGCTCAAGCTCCACAGAGGGCAGGATTTGGTAATAGAGGATTTCCACAAAGACCAGGTCGTGGATTCCCAAGTAGACAAGGATTTCGAGGTAACGGAAGAGGACACTACGGTCAAGGACAGAACAACTATTCAGGGAGAGATCATCATTCATATGTGGCATCTACAGAAAGTGATCATGCATTTTTAACCGGAAGTGAGAAGTATGGTAATGAAAAGTATAATAATATTGTGTGGTGCATGGACTCAGGATCATCGGACCATCTTATAAATAACAAAAGTGTGTTCACAGACTATATTGATTTAGTGAAACCTAAGGTGATTTCAGCAGCCAAAAATGGGATTAGTTTGATGGCAATTGGTGTGGGTAACATAAAGGCGAGATGTTTTATTGGTAAGCGATATATTGATTGTACTATTAAAAATGTATATTATGTGCCAGAATTAAGGAAAAACTTACTGTCAGTTTCAAAAATAGAATGTCATGGTTATAGAGTTGAATTTTTAAATGGTAAAGTCAGGGTTTACAAGTATAATCAGTTAACAATGATTGGAAATAGTGAGGATTCACTGTATACTATAGAAATGCAAATTCTTAAAAATGAATGTAATTTTACTAAAAATAATGATAATCAGCAGCTGTGGCACAGGTGGTTTGCTCACCTAAGTATGAAAAACTTATCATTGCTTTCGAGGAATGAAATGGTAATTGGTATTAATGATTTAAAATGTAATAATGATAATCTTGTATGTGAACCATGTTTATTAGGGAAAATGACGAGACAACCTTTTAACCAACCTGGACATAGGGCGACTAGACCCCTCGAGTTAGTACATAGTGATGTGTGTGGACCGATCACCCCATCAACTGAAGAAGGATGTAAATATTTTGTAACATTCATAGATGACTATACTCATTTTGTTTGGGTGTATCTAATTTATAACAAAAGTGAAGTTTTTGACAAGTTCAAGCAGTACTATTTTTATGTAACCAACCATTTTAATACAAACATGTTGAAGTTCAGATCAGATAATGGAGGTGAATATGTGTCTAGGGAATTTCAGGCATTTTGTTACAGTAAAGGAATACAAATGCAATATACGGTGCCTTACAATCCTCAGATGAACGGTGTAGCTGAACGGATGAACCGGACACTGATGGAGAAAGCAAAAACAGTTTTAATAGACTCACAACTTAGTAAAGAATTTTGGGGACATGCTGTGTTGTTTTCAGCATATGTGACAAACAGAAGCCCAACTGAAGGAAAAAGTCAAACACCATCAGAGCTATAGGAAGGCAGGAAACCTAATGTATCAAATATGAGAGTGTTTGGATGCACAGCATATAATCATGTACCAAAAGAATTAAGGCAAAAACTGGACAATTCGGGAAAGAAAATGTTTTTTATTGGATACCTCAATTCAGGATATAAACTATACGATATTGAGTCAAGGAAAGTGATATCTGCTAGGAATGTAATATTTGATGAGACAAAGCTGAAAAGTGACAATTATATGGATGTGAGACATATACCGGAGGTGACAGAAAAGAATGAAGAAGAGGATAGCGAGCAAGAACAGGACAGTGAAGAAGAGATAGATGCGGAGAAAGTATATAATGACAACATATACATAAAATCAGCACAGAAAAAGAATAAAGGTAATAAGAAAAATAGGAAAGAAGAAGTAGAACCAAAAGAAATGGAAAATGCAATAGAGAAAACAGAAAGTTTAGAAAGAGGGAGAGGAAAAAGAGAAATAAGAAAACCAGTATGGCAAAAGGACTATGAGATTGACTTGGACAAAAATGAGACAGCATTGTATGCTCTATTATCATGTTATCAGGATATTCCAGCAGGTTTTGAAGATGTTAAAGGCAGAAAGGATGAGAAAGAATGGCACATGGCAATAAACGAAGAATTAAAAGTTTTGAAAGAAAATGAGACATATAAATTTGTACCTGAACCAGAAAATAAAAAACTTTTGGATAGCAAATGGGTTTTTACTAAGAAGAACATAGGAGAACAAGACATATGCAAAGGAAGATTAGTGGTGAAAGGTTACCAGCAGAAAGATAAATTGGATGATATATACTCACCTGTTTTGAAGTTACAAACCTTAAGAGTACTTCTATCTGTTGCTGCTCAGAAAGACTACGAAATCCACCAGATGGATGTCAAGGGTGCATTTTTGTATGGACGCATTGATGAGGAAGTATACTTGAAACCTCCACAAGGACTAAGAGTTCCAGAAGGTTATGTATTGAAACTACAGAAATCATTATATGGGTTAAAGAAGAGTCCAAAATATTGGTATGATAAATTTACAGATGTCATTACAGGGTGTGGCTTCACGCGCTCTCAAAATGACTATTGTCTTTATAACAAAGGGGATCTGTATTTAATTATATATGTCGATGACATATTAATTGTGGGGCCTAGCTGTACTGAAATAGAAAGTGTCAAAAGCTTCTTGAAAAATAAATTTAAAATGAAAGATTTGGGTGACAATAATTTAACGTATCTTGGTATTAGTATTCAAAAGAAACAAGACGGTATCTATCTTAATCAAACTAAATATTTACAAAAGGTTCTTGAATTTTACAATATGAATGACTGTAAAGGAACTAATTCCCCTATGGATAATAATTTTAAAATAGACTTTGACATGACTGAAATAGATATGACTTTAGAGCATCAATGTAGATCACTCATTGGTTCCTTGATGTATGCTATGGTGAGCACTCGACCTGACTTGGCAACAGCTGTGTCTTATTTGAGTAGATTTCAGACACAACCAACTTTGAAATTATGGCAAGCTTTGAAGCGTGTTCTTAGATATATAAAACAAACTATTGATTTCAATCTAAAATATTGTAAATGTACTTGTGATATTTTAATGGGCTATGCAGATGCTGACTTTGCTCGTGATAATGATAGAAAATCCACAAGTGGATACTTATTTAAGTTATTTGGTAACACAATAGTATGGAAATCAAAGAAACAGAGTACTGTTGCTTTAAGTACTACAGAAGCTGAATTAATTGCTTTATGTGAAGCATCTATTGAAGCATGTTGGTTAATTAAACTTTTGTGTGACTTTAATGTTGAAATATGCAATACTGTAATTTTTGAGGATAATCAGAGTACCATGAAAGTTGTTAAAAATCCTGATCAGAAACGTTTGAAACATGTGGATGTAAAGTTTAATTTCATAAAACAAAAGGTAGAGGAAGGATTAATTACTGTGAAATATGTATCTACTACTGATCAAATAGCTGATGTGTTAACAAAGCCCTTATCGGGTGAAAGATTTGTGAGATTGTGTAAATTGCTTAATTTGTTTAAATGTTGATTGGATGTGTGAACATTGAGGGAGAGTGTTGAATACCAATGTCCACGTATCCAAAACTTAAATTTGGAGAATATATTTTTTCACTTGTCTGTGGAACACGGAAGACAATAAAAAAAAGGTAAAAAGGAAGAGACGAAAATTGTGTTGCTCCGAATGATTGTTGTAAAAATAATAAGAAATTAAAACAGTAATTCAGTGAACAGTGGTTTTAATAAATAACAAACGAACAACAATACACAACAACTATTTGTCATTGTTGTTGTTTAGATTTTTATTTATTTATCTTACACACTTGACAGTTAGTTTTAGATATTTTGGGCCCGCAAAGCTGGGCCTAGCTGGATGCGCAACCGATTGAGTGCTGCTCTATGGGTGCAAAACGTTGAAGGTCACAAAGGATACAAAACAAAACATCTAACGCCAATTCAAAGTTTTCGTCAATCACTGTCTTCGTCGCATGGTCGCATTCTCGGAATTTACTGGCCCGCGACTATCTCCAACGTAGAGCTTTAGGAGAAATGCCACGAGAGCCCGATCGACCGCTAGATGAAGCGTCGCAAGTGGAGATAGATTGGCCACAAGCTCCAAAGGGGTCTCGATCACATACCCAAACAAACTTTGGACTGACATCCCCAAGGAAAAAGAAAGCGTGGCCGTCCCCGTCAAACCTGGCGTCGCACCGTGTTGGCAGAAGCGACGAGCATCGGAATGACGTGGAGCGAGAGTATTATCACATGAATATTATGTTGTTTTTTGGTTTACAATAAATAATCAAGAAGCGTGCAACTCAAGACCAATCGCGATGGTGCCCCTTCTTTTTATGTTAACCTTCAAAAGGTGCTAGGACTTTTGAGGCAAACACTAGGGAGTGTGGGCTTTGTACCTTACTAATACCACCCCGGCACACATCCGTGGGGAGACTGAAAGAGCGTCTCCCCTGAGCCTTGCTGTGCACTGCAGCCCGTGATCACTGTGCCACCGTCTTTCTTGGATTACTCATCCACTCAACAAGAGTGGACAAAGTCCCCAGTCTAAGCCTGTAGCCGCTCGCGCCACCGCTCCTGCGCGTATCACATTTCTGGCACGCTATCACCATTCCGGCAGATGACTCGAATTCGGTTGTAAACCCTCGCTTCCATGTCCGCCAGAATATCTAGCAGAGGGCGTGCCAGGAGTGTTGCCGCCTCAAAGGATATCGTGCCGTAACGTCGTGCGATACGAATGTCCATTTTCCGCTGCAGACTATTTAAAATCAAAATTTATTTATTTAAACTTCATGTATAATGGTTATACATAGGCGGACTTAATGCAGCAAGGCATTCTCTACCAGTCAACCTTTGGGTTCAAAAAGACGCAACAGTGGTAGGTGTACAAAAAAAATAAAAAATATGAACAATAATTAAATTTGGATATTAAAAAAAAAACTACCTAACTAATAAAATACATAAATAATTTCTAAAACAATAGACTAATAAATATTATAATAAATACCAAATTCTAAATGAGATTGATATTTAAATATAATAACTATGACGAAGACAAATAATAGTTCCGGATTCTACGCTTAAGGACGCTATTACATTTTTCTACAAATAACAGTACTTTTGAGGTACCATTTTAATGTATAAGCAATCACCGATGTGAAGATATCATGGTCTTAATTTAAAGATAATATATTCAGCTCCAGTTATGCATCAGAAAAATTGTATGACATCATACAAAATTTTCGCACAAATACGTTTCATCACAATAATCGCAAAAAATAAAAAAAATTAGGGTCCGAATAGGTTCCAGTTTAGGTAAATTTACAGCATATTTTATCTTCAAAATTATAAAAAAATTGCGGTATATATAGTCCTTTACAGATACAGCTAATTATTTTTCACCTAAATAATTATATTTTTTAATTATTAGCTAAAATAAAATCACTTGCCGACGTCTTCATACATTTTGTACCCGCCGCTCATCATTCCGCGCTCAGAAGCGCTCGTGGAAGGACGGGCGTATCGCTTTCTCGCAGGAAATAAATACGATAAAAGTAATAGAAAGATTGTAGTGTGCATGCGTGTGAGTACCGTCCTCGTCGTGATCGAAAGGAGTTGATATTTTATCGGACGTATGCCGTATTTTTGAGTTTCCTATTATTATTAGAATGTGATTTAGAAATTATTTTGGGTAAGATCGGGATTTGAATAGTTGGTGTTAAGCAGTTGTTGACAAGGTTGAGAAATGGATGGGTGGGTTTAAACAGCTCTGGGTAAGTTTAGGATTTGGATGGGTAAGGTTAAGCTGCCTACGGGGAAGTTTAGAAGTGAATGGGTGGGAGGAGATTTATGATTTTAACCGGTTTGTATGTATGTATGTATGACAAATACGGGGCCAAAACCAAAATACAAAATGGCGCCGACGAAAATTTGGCCGCTTTTCGACATGGGTGTCATTTTCATGGTTATTGGGGTCGCTTTTGTCGAATATGGGATCAAAACCAAAATACAAGATGGCGTCGACGTAAATTTTGCCTCTTTTTCGACATGGGTGTCATTTTCATGGTTTTTGGGGTCGCTTATATCGAATATGGGATCAAAACCAAAATACAAGATGGCGCCGACTAAAATTTGCCTGCTTTTCGACATGGGTGTCATTTTCATGGTTTTTAGGGTCGCTTATATCGAATATGGGGTCAAAACCAAAATACAAGATGGCGCCGGCTAAAATTTGTCATCTTTTCGTCATGGGTGTCATTGTCATAGTTTTTGGGGTCGCTTATATCGAATATGGGGTCAAAACCAAAATACAAGATGGCGCCGACTAAAATTTGACATGTTTTCGTCATGGATGTCATTTTTATGGATTTTGGGGATGCTTATATCGAATACGGGGTCAAAACCAAAATACAAGTTGGCGCCGCGAAAATTTGACATGTTTTCGTCATGGGTGTCATTGTCATGGTTTTTGGGTAGAATGTCATTAGCTTGAATTACAAGTTGTAGATCGTGGGTTCGAGCCCAGGCAGGCGCTTTACTTTGTGTAAATTATTTCTTCACCACTGCACTGCTGGTGTAGGAAAACATCGTGAGGAAATCGGCATGTCCTAGAACCAAATATTCGAAGATATGTGCATCCACCAACCCGCACTGGGCCCGCGTTGTTGGTTACAGCCCATTCCCTCTCGCAGAGAGGAGGCCTGTGTCTCAGCAGTGGGAACATTAATAGTGACTGATGATGTGATAGTAATATTTAATATATTCCATATAATGAAAAATGTTCAAGTCATTTTTAAATCCTTGTGACCGGAAATTAATTCGTTTTAGGTATCTACTTATTTAACGTAGCGTTTTTTTTAAAATAACTAACTACAACAAAGTGAAAAACAAAATTCTTTCCCGAAGTCGGTGTCGGTACCTATTGTTTTTCGTCACAGGAAAGCTATCTTATATATAATTTTTCTCTTTTAAATTTTTGTAGGTACCCCATATTGGGTATACTAAATACATCTGTTTACCCCCTAAAACCGTACAAGCGTGATGATATATTATGGTATGGTTAAAACAAAACATAAACATACGATCACAGTAATCGCAGGTCATTTGCTGTTAGATATTAAAGAGTTCCATTGTGTATCTCCGAAGATCTTTATCAGATCCTAAAATATTATACAATAAAACCTTCCCTGAAAATACCACCACATACATTTATCGATGAAAACCCGATAAGTATCGGATAAGGAGTTTGGCCGAATAGATAGAGCATCTCCTTTTTTTGAAGTCGGTTGAAAATAATAACCTACTTTTTACGACGACGGTTTGTAACAGTTATCAAATGCATTTTCAAAGTGCCAACTAACCTTCCTGAATCAACTTCAATAAAATTAAAAAACAATATCAAGGACCAAGATTATTTCCGTGATGTATAAAATCGAGCGCTCAGTAGTTTCAATGTGTGCGTACGCGTAATGTTGCTGTGTGCGACTAGATACCTAAATTTGAGTTCGTCGAAAATGTAACAGCGTCCTTAAATGACAATTTACTCTCAGCTTTTTTGATGTCAAGGGAAAGCACGTTCCAGAGTTTTATAGTTGAGACAGTGTAAGAACTAGATAGAAACCCAGTGCGGTGAGAAGGAATTTGGAGAAGTAAGTTTTTGGAAGCTCGAAGGTTAAGATAGTGAGAACTGCCTAACACTTTAAAATATTGTTTTAAATAATCGGGAGTACAAGGATCGTTCATGATGGTGAAGAGCATGCAGAGGGATCTGATGGATCTTCTCTGACGGATAGGCAGCCATTTAAGCTGAGAGCGGAAGGAGGAAATGTGATCATATTTACGAAGGCCGAAAATAAAGCGAATACAGTTGTTGAGAAGTCGATCCATTTTGTTAAGAAATTCTTGGGATAGATCAGTGTAACAAACATCAGCATAGTCGTTTATAGGCAACACAAGAGCTTGAACCAGAATGGTTTTAGTGTTAGACGGAAGAAAATGTTTGAATCTATAGAGGGACCGCAGTGCAAATGTGACTCTCTGGCTAATCTGAGCGACCTGCTTATTCCAGCTTAACCTGTCATCAATGTATAGGCCTAAGTCTTTAACGTGAGGCGAGAGAGGGATGACAAAATCATTTTTATTATTTCATATAGGCCTACATGGGCACTTATAAAACGTCGACAAAAGGTGCACGGTTCGGGTTGGTCGTTTCCTATGGAGAAGAACCGACAAGAAACTCCATGTAGTCCTGCAGCGTCGGACACCTGATAGTCTGCTTGACCAAACAGGCGTCCCATAAAGGACCATCGATCGCATGACACCGCGTAGAGGCCGCGAACTTCTTCCCATGGTCCCGCGAAGTTGAGTAGCAGTCTATGCAAAGCACCCACTGCCTTTTCAACGAGAGGGACTTGCAGGCGCTCGAAATGCTCTTTGAAGCCCCACCAACCAATCCAGGGTTAGGCCAAAACAGTTATTGTATCGACCCAGCTGGGCTTGCGCATCTCCAACTGTCACTGACGAGCTAGGCGGCTATCTGCCCCTCTGCAGTTTATGGAACCATAACCACAGTTTTAAGAGGCGATATCTCCAAACCCAGCTCGCAGATCGACTCCACGTTTCTTGCCATCCCGAGCTCGGAAATCTGGATGGTCTCGTCGAAGGTGTCTCCGCCGGCTAACACCAGGGTGTCCTCTGCATAAATAACGATATTAACGCTGACGGGTAGGTCAACGCACAGGATCAAATCGTATGCAAGATAGTCATCATCATTTCAGCCGTAAGACGTCCACTGCCGGACATTAGCTTCCCCCAAGCGTTTCTGCCACATTGACCGGTTCCGTACATCTTGCATTCAGCGGACAGATCAGATCGGTGGTGAGATGCCAGATAATGTGATAGATATAGGGGTATCGTATTACCCAGTTACTGGGTTGTGGATGTCAGATAGGCAGTCCTTTCATGTAAAATACTGGTACTCAGGTGTATCCAGTTAGACTGAAAGAAGAGCCCAAAATTTAGTTGGGAACAAGGCTAGGCAGATTATACCAATTGATTGTACCTACTCATAAGTAAATAATAATTCAATTTAACTCAAACATAGCCTGCGATAATAATTATATTAATTTAAAAAAAGTCTCGGTAATTTTTGGGTCCCAGTCCGCCGCTGATTTATGTTGATGAACTATCAGAGTATCAGCGGTCGACATGCCTCAGACATGCCCTACCACCTGCACCTTACGGGATTTGAACGTGGCAAATGACAGAGCTGTCCGAGTAGCTACTTACTGGTCGGACAAAATCTAAATGGTTTGAGTTCATCGACACGAAAGAAGAAAGCGGTCGACAAAATAAAAATGTAATTGCGCGGCACACCGTCGGCAACGAACAAAGAGTTGAGTAAAAGAGTAGGTTCAGCAAACATTGTACACAGTTCTAAGGTGTTCGACACCCCCGCGCACCCGCGCCGCGCCGTCTCGCATGTTTTGCGGTACCTACCGAAATCGTGTAAAGGTTAAATAACGGTGGTGGCGCGTAGGGCTGGTTTAGTGGACTGTATCTGCGGTGCGGAGCAAAACGGTTGACAAACGCTTGATGATAGGTAATTCCAGTTGCGGGGATGTTGGTTATCAGAGTACAAACCGAAAATAATTAGGGAAGGAAGCACAAACCTTTTCTGGAGCCGCGTGGTAGCGTCGTCGTGGCACTGAAACACTTCACCAGGG
This sequence comes from Orthosia gothica, assembly GCA_949775005.1. Taxonomy (NCBI): domain Eukaryota; kingdom Metazoa; phylum Arthropoda; class Insecta; order Lepidoptera; family Noctuidae; genus Orthosia; species Orthosia gothica. The sequence continues at coordinate 39,677,212 of OX459037.1, forward strand.
TTCAAGGGCAGCTGGGCTTCAAGTTACTGTCATCACACGTTAATCACAAACTGTTCATTATAGTCTTATTACATGCGTAAACGCGATGATTCAAAAGTTTTCAATAATTTTCACGGAGCGGCGGGCTTATTACGTAAGGAACAGCAAGTAGCAATAATTGTACAATTATTGCGCGATCAATTTAGTGACCTTTAAGTCAAGTCTTTTTTTTGACAGTCATTTTTAACAGAAGCTATTTTATCTGTCCGGTGATTTATAAAATGTATCGTTTGATGAATTAACCAGGTTATGAAAGAGCAACACACAAAAAACAGCCTCAACGAAAGGCTGTTTTTTTTACAATAGTCAATTTGATTACTATTTAGCTCTAATATTCAGATAAATTAATATTCGCAGATGTAAAGTGTTTGTGTAAAGTAAATATGGCAGTGAAAATTCGATATTTTCATTCTATTTACCTACATAATATAATAATTGATTTGAAAAATTGGATGACTAAAATGTCAATGTGTAAAATCCATTAATATTTCTTCGAATTGTCGATTTTTATAAGAAATCGAATCGATAACGCATTAGGACATCACTAAAGAGACTACATCATCTCGTATTTAAGCTATGAAACGTAAAATATATTTTTCCAATTTACTTAAGACATAGGCAGAATAGTCGACATCGGTGCTTGTCATATAAAAAAATAATATAATAGAACATACATATTGCGGACTTTTCACATTCTAATGTGTTTGTAAGTATTTAGTAGTAAACATATATAAGCTTCGCTGAGGTAGCCAACACTTACAGTATAAAAAAAATCCTCCATTTTACCGAGATCACGTCAGTTTCAATGATTCATCAAATAGTCCAGTTGCGTAGACATTATAATAGAGACACATAACAACACCAATTTTGTCATTACAATATTCACCAGGAATTTGTTATTTGAATATTTACTTTTATATTATTATTCTAATTTTTCGGATAATTAAAGTAGCCACAAAATAACACACGAAAAAAGCCGCCAAAAACTTGTGTACCTACTCAGCCATCAGCGAGCGATTGGCAATCGATCAACAACAAGGGAAAAAGTTATCGTAATTTGACAGCCACATTTGCTCGCCGATGGTTGTCGCTATGCTGTCAAAAACCATACGTAATACGAAATGATCGCGATCACCTTGCGATAAATGCACATTTCAGTTAGCAGATTTTTATTGTTAGCAATGCTGTCGTAAAATTATTATTAGCCACACCGGCTATAGCTCATATATAATGCGAATTCGGGATTGCAGAGCAATTATTTCGCAAAAATAAGCCTTCCAATTTTTTACGTAAAGCGATAATCGCGCGATGATTGTACAATATCTGCGCAAATATTGCTAATTGCTGTTTCATACGTAATAAGCCTGCGGGGCCACGCCATATGCGTACGCGATGCGATTCAATTCGGAAGTCATTTCCAAACAAAATGACGGAGCAAATCTTCTTGTTCACTCGCGAGAATGTGCGGAAAAGGGATAGTTATAGGAAATAACGGATGTCAATCATATTTTTCATGTTGGCGCAACCATTACCCTCGGGTTTGAAGGGTTTCCTTCAAAAAAACAAGAAGCGAAACTATTCAAAACTCAATTCAGGTGTAACCTCTAACTGCTAACCAATTCCTAAATTAAATATGTATATAAAGCGTTACTACAACTACTAAACTAAGTTGAAACCTGCTGCTGATTAGGCAGAGGACAAAGGCGGATAACCGGACGTAAATATGAACCGGTTGCGGTTTTAATTCTAACTATACACTACACTACACCTAGAGGCCAGTGTAGAGGGGGCGCATTCTCGGTCATTAAAACTACCACAGTACCAACGGTGACAGGGTTCGAAGGAGTATTCCACTTTTGACGCGACTGCAGCGTGTGCAAATAATCTGTTCTCCAACGCCTCCAAAACGATTGAACTAATCTATCCAAAAGAGCGTGACGCTTTACGAGATGCAGTTTGTCTTCATCAACATCCTTAACGGGCAAATACTTAAGAGGAGTCGTGTTTAAGAAGTGAGCCGGCGTTAAAGCTAAAGACTCCGACGGGTCACTAGATAGAGTTCGACACAGTGGACGAGTATTCTTTACTGCCTCTATCTGAGCGAATAATAAAAATAAAATAAAAAATAAAAATATTTTATTGTCAGGCATCAAGGCCCATAAGGTATTAGTATTACATCTTATTATTTATGTATGTAAGTATATATCTAAGTATATGTATATTTAAGTTTATGGATATTATTTATTATAACAATATATTTTTGAATATATATATATGTTTTAATGTAATAGCAGTACACCACAGACTACCCCCTTTTTCATTGTAAGTTCTTTCAGGTCTTTCTGGTAGATATCGCTGTCAGCGATAAGACCGCCTTTGTACCCGTATAATTAAGTTTTTTCTTATAAAATAGATGTGTAACTTTTATGGTGTACAATAAAGTATATTCTATTCTATTCTATTCTATCTTACTTAAAAAACTATGTTAGTGACATGCAGAAACACTCAAATTTAATAAGAAAATCCACAATCACAGGAAGGTTTAACAGGCTCTGTTGCCAACATGTAGCCTGATAAACCTCCCCATTGTAGGCCCATCCAGCCTCTCTGCAAAATAAAATAAAAATACAGTACTCAGCTCCTCATAAGAGAGAATCTGTACGCCTACAACGCGGAACAGATGCGCCTTGAGGCTCTTAATATTAGCCTCCCAATTGCCACCAAAGTGACTAGCAGCGGGCGTATTAAAATGCCATTCAATACGATTCTCGGCCAAAACATGAGCGAATTCACTCTGATAATACTTTGATCGCAAGAATGCGTGTAACTCCGAGATACTACGGTGAGCTTCAACGTAATTAGTACCGTTGTCTGAGTATAAACGCTTCATGGGGCCACGGCGCGACAGAAAACGCTTAAACACGGACATAAAACTTTGCGTACTTAAATCACCGGTCAATTCTATATGAACCGCACGAGTTGTCATACAAAAAAATAGACAAACGTAAGCCTTCGTGGAGCGTATACCACGACCACGGGCAATAGTTACTCTAAACGGGCCGGCGAAGTCGGTACCGGTGTGTACGAAAGGTTTAGCGGATTGAACAACACGGCAAGAGCGATGATCGGCCATTTCAGGCTCGATAAAACGCGGGCGAAACTTAAAACAGGGCACACATTTGTGCACTCTAGCACGAATCAAATTGCGAGCGGAAAGTATCCAGTACTTCTGTCTAAGGATAGACATCAACAAGTCCGGACCTGCGTGACAATTTACCTTATGATGATAATCTACAATCAAATCTAAAATATGGTCCTTGCGGGGTAAAACTACTGGATGCCTTTGTTCAAATCCTAAATCAGAATTTCTCAAACGACCACCTACTCGAATGAGACCATCCTGCAAAAAAGGTTTCAAATGTTGTAATGCGCGACTACAAGGTTGGTTGGACCCTAAATTTCTAAATTCGGATACTAAGTAAAATCTCTGTAATTCACGAAGCACGACTGACTCAGCTTTATCCAGATCAGCGGCGGTTATATTACAGCGTGTGGGTAACAGTTTTATAAAACGACAGACATACACCACACAACGCAAAAGTCTCGACCAAGACGAGACGCGATTAGACAACAATAAAATAATCGACTCTTCACGTGGAACCGAAACTACCAGCGAATGCTTTTTCTCCTCGGGTGGTTCTGAAACGGCAGCTAGGTTAAAGGGCTTAACCGGCGATTCCTCAAACACACTATGAGTCCAAGACGGAGCGCAGAACCACAGCGGATGATCTAAAATTTGCGAAGGTAGCAATCCACGGGAAAGACAATCGGCTGGATTATCTGTGCGACGTGAAAGAGATTTTGTGGTGGTAATTCGGACTGAATTTTAGACACCCTATTAGCGACGAATGTGTCCCAGCGATGGGGTGAAGAATGTGCCCAACACAAAGCTACAGTAGAATCAGAAAAAACCCATAATTCTATCAACAACAATGCGGTGCCTACAAGCATTGACAATAGAGCTGATTAATTGCACTAACAAAATTATAGCGCACAGCTCCAGGCGCGCTAGAGAAACGACCTTGCGAGGGGAAACCTTAGATTTAGCGCTTATAAGACTAACCGAGACCTGCCAGCATTCAAAACGTGAAAATATACCACTGCCCCATTGTGCCCCGTAAGCCTTTTCACTGGCGCCTGCGAAGCCTACAACAGTAACTATACTGTCTGACAATATAGCAACATGGCGCGGATTTTTTTTTTTATCGAGCAATGGAAGCTCTTTGCGAAAGCGAGCCCATAATTTAACAACATTGTCGGGCGCGGGGTCGTTCCAATCACTATTGGAAAGCCATAGCTCCTTTATATAAGCAACTTGGCATATAAAACGACGGGAGCTACAAATCCCATAACAGCCCAAATACGTGCTACACACGACAAGACAATGCGTAAAAAACAATGCTTAGTACAAATTTGTGGCGTCGAACTAACCTTAAGACTGAACAGGTCAGACGCGGGTGACCAACTTAAGCCTAGAACCTTGTGCGTATCATCACCATCAAATTCCTTCACCGAAGATAATTGATGCGATAGTGGAATCGAATCTAGAACGATTTGCGAGTTACTTATCCACTTCACAAGATGAAAGTGACCGGCTTGCATAAGACATATTACTTGAGCGGCGGTCTCAACGGCCTCTGCCTCGCTGGCTATACTATATACAAAGTCATCCATGTAGCATGTAGTCATCCAATCTAGGGGTCTTTAAGTCAAGAGTGAATAGGTTACTTCTAGGCAAGCGTGCTCCACCGTCGACCACATCATCGCTTACCATCAGGGGAGATAGTGGTCAAGCGCGAGCCTATAACGAATAACGAATGTATAGCCCAGTCTCAATAGTATCTTTCGCTTTCGGGAATCTTTCGCTCTCATCAACAAACACGATTAAACTCGTAAACTTTCAAAGGTTCTTGAGGCGAAAATCTATACAAAAAACGTTGAAAACTGCGGTCGCATTCGCGCATACCAATAGAAAGAAACATTTGCCTTTTGTCGGTGGTAAGCGCGACAGCAAACAAGCGGAAATTTACAATAAGGTCAAATATGTTACCTTGAAGGTTTTGACCACAATACAAAATATCATTTAGCGATACAGAAGTGCTAGTCTTAGCACTGCCGTCCAAAACCACGCGAAGCTTAGTAGTAAGCTTATCTTCTCTAACAACTCCGTGGTGCGGGATGATGTAAGATGGATGATCGCGAGTCTCGTCAGTCTCGGCGCGCGGCGGTGGGCGCAAGTGAGGTGTATATATCTAGGTATTCGATAACGACCTCATCATAGGATTGCTTTAACTTCGGAGATGCTTGCATCTTACGTTCTAAACAAGAAAATCGTTTTTTAGCGGTAGCGTAGGAGTCACCGAGCGAACAAATGTCTCCCCTGAATGGGAGTGCGACAACGTAACGACCATCATTATCTCGACTAGTCGTTCGACAATAAATCTCCTCAGCCACCTTATCATCAGGGCTTAGGATAGGCGGGAAATTGACCTCTTCAATTACCCAGAACCTGCGGATGGTAGACTCCAGCGGCGGCTCAACCGTGCAGCAGTGTGACACAGTCGAGTAGCTATTTAAATTTGCGGGTGCGGAACAGCAATTGCGGGTGCAGAGGCCTTAGTGCGAGTTTTTACTCACGGTCAATCGCGTTAACGTAAACGTCAATTTGTATTGAAACTGGATAAGCGCCGTCTGGGGACGGAAAGGAGAAACCTCTTTTTTTGTATACATTTTGACATAAGAGATCGTTTACGTAACACGAGTGAGCGTGAGTCACGCGTGAGTAAAAACTCACACTAAGGCCTCAGTGCTCACATTGGATGCGGCATTATTAATACTTTTCTCCTTGTGTAGTAAAGTATGGTGCTTTGAACGGCACTAACGACAATTTTGACTACTATTACAAGCCGTAACCCGATGCCTGTCACTTAGGCAGTTAAAACACAAATTGTTATCGTGAACAAACCTATAACGTTCATAAGGTGTAAATTTTAAGAAACCAGAACACTTGTACAATTGCGAATGTTGACTATTGCACAAAGAGCAAATAGATTGTACAGGTGCAGGTGCGGTATTCACATACGTATGTGTCGACTTCTGTGACTTCGAAGGCGCATCCGTTCGACGGTCGTATTTAGTGTCTACTTTCTTCGTAACTTCATGGTTTGACGAAGTGCGTTGTAATATTTTAATATGATCGCGAACAAAACATTCTAAATCATTGAATTTTGGCAGTTTGGCTCATTTCAAATAAACGAACAGTTTCGCTATCTAATTTCTTTAAACCCAAATACAAAAACAAAAAGTCGCAGGGATCATCGACCTTTAGTTTCTTTACTGCGCGAACAGATGATGCAAAAGTATCTAACTAAAAACTTCTCTAAATTATGTTCATTACAAATCGTAATATTTTTCAATTCGAATAACTGATCTAAATATGCGGTAGCTACTAATCTTTTCGGCTTCGGCTCTCCGATTGTACAGCAGTTTGTGCATAGGTTGATTGTTACTAACACTAGGTAATAAGTTTTTCTATGTTACTAACGCTATATAATAAGTTCTGCTATGTTACTAACACTAGGTAATAAGTTTTTGTATGTTACTAACACTCTATGGATTTTTGTGTCCGAAATAAAGATATTCTATTCTATTCTATTCTATACGCACAGAAAGGGCAGGAGAATATTTTTCCCATTAGACGTGGAGTTAGACAGGGAGACCCCTTATCACCAAAACTATTATCACCAAAACTATTTTCTGCAACCCTGGAGCATGTATTTCGACAACTAGAGTGGAGTGGTTACGGCATAAATGTTAATGGAGCACGACTAAACCATCTTAGATTCGCCGATGATCTCATACTAATATGCGAAGACCCAGATACGTTACAGAGTATGATTGAACAACTGGTATACGAAAGCGAAAAGGTGGGCTTATCAATAAATACGAGTAAAACAAAGCTGATGACAAACCACACGGCAATCCCAATAAAACCTACTAACGTAACTGAACTGCAATATGTAAATGAGTATACTTATCTTGGCCAAATAATATCTCCAACAGATCTCACAACAAAAGAAATTAATAATAGAATTAACATTGGATGGAAGAAATACTGGTCTCTAAAAGAAGTTATGAAAAACTCAGAAATACAAATAAAATCAAAAAAGAAAGTATTTAATACGTGTATTCTGCCGAGCATCACATATGGGTGTCAAACATGGAGTTGCACTAATAAAGATATAAAAGCGTTAGAAAACTGCCAACATAGAATGGAAAGAAGTATACTCAACATAAAATTAAAAGACAAAATAAGATTGACAACAATAAGGAAACATACCAAAGTCATAGATGTAAAAGACCAAATTAAACAACTGAAGTGGAAATGGGCAGGCCATTTAATAAGATCTAAGACAGAGAAATGGACTAAAGATGTGACAGAATGGTGTCCTACATACAAAACAAGAAGGAAAGGCAGACAGTATCGTAGATGGGAAGATGACATCAAAAAGGTGGCAGGTACAACTTGGACTAGAAAAGCAAGAGATCGATGTTCGTGGAGAGCACTTGGGGAGGCCTATGCTGGAAAGCAAGACAATCGAAAAACCGGTGTCGATTAGGAAAATGTATTTATATATATATATATATAAATTTTTATGGAAAAACTAAACACTAATGTAGTATTAAGTAGAAATAAGTTAAAATGTTAACTGTAAGATTGTTAATAAAGGCTTTTATTATTATTATATTATTATATTATTATTCTATTCTATTCTATTCTTTGTCTGCGTATTTCGACTTTAAAGTTTTTAAAATTAATAAATAATTTTCGGCACTAAAAGTAATGCCGGCACAAACAGATTTAGCAAGACCAGTTAACTTTTCAACCAGATAGTATAATTTTTCATGATCTGTCAAAGAGACGTTCTTATCTATAGTGTTTTCAAAACTATCTATAAACAGATTCGAATTGCGAATATCACTGTTAAATTCAGCTACTGAATGGGCGGTAATTTAGGTCGGTGGCGAGTGGGATTTGCTTGATGGACAGACGGCACCGCCAAGCTTCTCGCGACACGTTTGATGCGAAAGAACAAATCATCGAATGACGCCAAAGCTTGATAACTCACAGCGTATTCTGGATTTCATTCTAACCCTAAAACATTAATATCATGAATTACGGATTCAAATTCCGTGCGCAAACTATCCAAGTTTTCTACAGAACATAAGAACGAATCTCTAATAGCTAGATCAGCTGTTTTAAGTGCATTATCACAAATAGATTGCACGCGAGAAAACAGCATGTCTCTTTTAGCATATAAAAGTTTCAATTGAACTTTGTTGTCCTTTGGAGGCATCTTAAAAAACTATTATACACTATCAATGCGGTAAACAAACAAAATTAATTTATTTTTGCTAATACGCGGTGAAGAACAGTGACGCGCACAATAACTAATTAAAGTGGGTAGGCAGTTATAAACGAACTGCGCGCGAAACAAACGAACCGTAGGTAGGCACTTTTAATTCGATCCTAATTTACCCACTAGGTTGTCTCTGTTTCTGAAATACTTACAAATACTTGACTTCCGAATGAATAACTAGTACTAGCGATCTATAGCTGCGTATGTAGGTATTGTTTACTTACGTAGGCAATAGATGAACAATATGCGAAACGAATTGCGTTAGGTAGGCTGCGGTGCGTTTATTCCCAAATGGAATAAATACTAAATACTAAACTACAACAAATATGTAGTATACCTAATTCAAATACCGAACTATCCGGTGAGAGGGACCAAAAAAAATGGTGGCGCGTGGGGCTGGTTTAAGGTGAAGGTGAGTGCGGTGCGGCCAGGTGCGCTGGCCGCACCGCACTCGCCGCACGCGCCGCAGGCATCGCATTTTCTCTTGGCCCCGCGCTATCCGCGCCGTACGCGCCGCACGCATTGTATCCACTTCTGTACATCTTGAACTATATTTTCATATGGATACGGATCATGTTTCCGCGCCGCCTGCATCGCCCGCCTTTAAGGTGAATGCGCACCTAGACGCACCGCACTCGCCGCACTCGCCGCACGCGCCGTAGTCATCGCATTTTCTCTTGGCCCCGCGCTGTCCGCGCCGAACGCGCCGCACGCATTGTATCCACTTTTGTACATCTTGAACTATATTTTCATACGGATAAGGATCATGTTGCCGCGCCGCCCGCATCGCCCGCGGAGTCTGATGACCTCATCCACACGCGCTGGTGGAATCCGTATACCTACAGCATTTTGCTGAAATACGGCTCGTGCGGCGCGGATAGGTGCGCGAGGCTGCATACGATTTCATATAAAGATTTATAAAATGCGATGACTGCGGCGCGTGCGGCGAGTGCGGTGCGTCTAGATGCGCGTTCACCTTTAGTGGACTGTATCTGCGGTGCGGAGCAAAACGATTGACAAACGCTTATACGCCACATGCGTACGCGATGCGATTCATTTCGGAAGTCATTTCCAAACAAAATGGTGGAGCAAATCTTCTTGTTCACTTGCGAGGATGTGCGGAAAAGGGATAGGTACCTATAGGAAATAGCGGATGTCAATCATATTTTGCATGTTGGCGCAACCAAACGGTTTAGCCCAACCTTTATTTATAAAGGTATCGGTATAGCTCAACCTTTATTTTAAATCGGTACCTACCTATATTTTTTTGAGGTATCTTAACCTTTAACCGTAACCTAAACCCGTAATTGTCAAAGAAGCTAAGCTCCGCAGCATATGCTGTTAGAAAAATTCGTAATTTAACGGACATAGAGACAGCCCATTTAGTATACTTTAGCTATTTCATAGTGTAATGTCGTACGGTATTCTGTTGTCGAGAAATGCCGCCGACATCCAGACTATCTTTGTTTTGCAGAAAAGAGCTGTTCGATCAATTTATAAATTAAGCCCGAGACACTCTCTCAGAGAGAAATTTAAGGAGATTAATGTAATGACTGTGCCTTCTCAGTATATTTATGAAAATCTTTTATATGTCCATAAAAATATAAAATTGTTTAAAAAATACAGTGATATCCATAATATAAATACTAGGAACAAACACAAATTTGTAATACCTACAACAAGGCTCAAGAAAATAGGTGGCTCGTTTAGATGTCAATGTGTACGCTATGCTTCCAAGCCACGTACAAAATCTAAGTATTAATAAATTTAAATCATTCATTAAGACGACGACTAACGCCAACGACCTTGAGGGAACAAAACGCGCCCTCGTTTCTCACCCGCGCGACCCGAAATTTAGTAGTTTTTTGTACTTTTCTTATTATTCTATGACTTTAAAAAAAAAAGCTTCAGATCAAAATGTAGATAATTAAATTGTCTTTGATATGGTGTCAATTTCATTAAAATACGCCCAGCGGTTTTGTTGTGATTGTCGTGTTTTTGTCCGTTTTAGACATAACTTTACAAATTAATTACACTATGTTATACGAATAAAACTCAAAATTTGTTCAGATGAAATTATTAAGAAAATGGTCTAATATAACATATATTTTTTCCAATAAATTATGACTAGCTGTTTAGACGTGATTCTCATTTTAAAATCAGCTACTCAAGGGAATCGGCGCCTTAAGACGCAGATACCCTTGAGTAGCTGATTTTAAAATGAGAATCACGCCTAAACGGCTAGTTGTAATTTTTTGGAAAAAATATATGTTATACTAGAGCGTTTCCTTAATAATTTCATCTGAGTACATTTTAATATATATCAGTGTAACATAGTTTAATTAATTTGCAAAGTAATGTCTAACGCGGACCAAAAATCGACAATCACGCAAAAACCATTGGGCGATTTTTTATGAAACTTTCACCATCTAAAAGGCAATTTAACTATCAAAATTTTAATCTACGGCTTTTTTTTTTAAATTATGATTAGTAAATAAATATTATTAGTTTTGCCGACAAAACTTGGTGCGCGTTGAAGCGGGGGCCCCACCGGGCGACGGGCGGCGGTGCATCGCTGACCACTGTCACGGGTAGACGCTGGACGCTCGCCCGCTCGGAGCAAAAGGACACTATTTATTTGCTTGTTTATAAGGTTCGCGATAAAATGGGCGGTAAATTTAATTTTTTGAAAAAGAGATGGCTTATAATGAAAAAAAAAAAAAATAGATTACTTAGTTATGTGGCATATTTTAATTATCAATAATGTATTCCTAAAGTTTAAATTAGTATTAGGTAACTAAATTAAAAAATAGACATAACATAAATATAAAGTAAATTTGTTATAAACATACTTTTATTTTATTAAAATAATTATGTTATTTCTGTTTTACAAAAATACCAAATAACAAAGATTATCTAGATATAAATGCAGAGACGAGGTGAGTATTGCCATTGCATTCAATGTAACCATACCACCATCCTAGTAGGGACAGTCCGGATAACAGTTTCAAAAAGTATGTGAATGTAATTATTAGCAATTTGGCATAGTTGTAAGTAGGTAGGAGGAAGAAGTAATAATGCATAATATAATATAATGGTTTATCTATACTTACAAATATACATTTATATTGTAGCTCCGGCTGTACAGAATAGGAGAAAAGGCAACTCCGCTTATTGGTCATAATATAATATAATGGTTTATCTATACTTACAAACATACATTTATATTGTAGCTCCGGCTGTACAGAATAGGAGAAAAGGCAACTCCGCTTATTGGTCATAATATAATATAATGGTTTATCTATACTTACAAACATACATTTATATTGTAGCTCCGGCTGTACAGAATAGGAGAAAAGGCAACTCCGCTCATTGGTCATGAAAATATGGACATTAGTACCGACAGGTAAATGCATAGGCACCTAATTTAATATTCCGACTTTAGTATTATTTAAACATGACAATGTAGGTATCAGTAGATTTTGCATTATAATATCAGCAGCCTTATTGCGTATGTGAATTCGGAAAGGCAAAGGGTCTTACCCCATGAAAGAGTATGAACAATCGACCAATTACATAGACGGAAATCCACATCGCGTCTTTCATCTCGTAGTTTTATAGTTTTTAGACATTTTTACTAGTAAAAGAGTATTTATTTATATTTGGCACCACTAGGCGCGGATACCGGGGGTGGGGGGGGGGTCAAGTGTGTTTGGTTATACTTATTTTTTTTTAAACATTAAAATATTAATATTATTGTAAAATATAGTTAGTAAAATAATAAGATATTTGAGTGACAGCCTGACAGCAAAGGAGACACTGTTAAAACCTTTATTATGGTTTGTTCTCCGATGATGACGATCCGCCCATGCACACAAATCACATGTCTTTATTTTATGTTTTTATCACTTGTTAAAAATAAAATCATTTTAATAATTCACATCATTTTATTTCAAATGTCCCGTGCCCCCCCCTCCCTCCTGAATCCGCCCATGCACACAAAACACATGTCTTTATTTTATGTTTTTATCACTTGTTATTATTTTTACACTATTTACCTATCACTTGTTATCTTTACGTTACTTGTTACCTTTTCACGCCTAAACCACTAAGCGGAATACAATGAAATTTGACAAGGAGATAGATGGCATCCTGAAGAAGGACATAGGCTATTTATAGTATTTTATTGTTTTTATTGGTAGGTACGTAGGGTATAGTAGAGTTGGGTAGAGTAGGTAGGGTAGGGTAAGTAGGTAGGTAGGTATGGGTAGAGAGGTAGGTAAGAAGGGAGGGTAGAGAGAGTGGTTGGTACCTACCCAGCTAGTTGACGGGAACGAAGCCGCGGGGGACAGCTAGTTGCCTATATATGAATGAGCACATTGATTACTTACGTAAATATATAAACCACTAGCTTTTGCTAGCGGCTACACCCGCGTGTTGTGTTTTGTAACTCCAAGGGAACATTTTACCGGGATGAAATAAATGTGATATTCCGAACTATAATCTGTCTCTGTGCCAAATTTCACCCAGATCCGTTCACCCGTTCTGGTGTGATTGAGGAACAAATATCCATCCATTCACCCATACTTTCGCATTTTTAATATTAGTAGGATCTTACCACTAATAAAATAATATTTAATATCAGAATGCTACCTTATTATTTCTCACTACATAAAAACAAAAACAGTCAGTAGTCCTCGCCGTCTGAAGCGTATGGTTACCCTACGAAATTACGAGCGTGTAGTTGCGGGGTCGCGGGGGTGCGGCGCAAGCTCCTCCCAATCGCTCAAGGTCGCTGGGGCGTGTTGTCGCCTTAAACGTAAGTTGTGCCAAAAAGCGTTTTATAGCATTAAAGATTACGTTGAGGATAAAACGGCTTGGGAGTGAGCTGCTCCAATTAATTTAGTTTTTTTGTTTAAATATTTTGCACCATGAATTTTGTTATTTTTTACATTTTTTGTTTTTTTTATTTTTTATTTGTTTTCTTGCAATGACAAGAATATTTACTTTTTAAAGTATTATATTATTTTATTTTAATTATTGTGAAGACTATGTGGATCATTATTTTGTTTTTAATTTATCTTAGTTTTTAATCATGGTCTGGCAGTTTGAGTAGTTTATGCGGCCTACCTGAATGTCCTTTCTTTGGTATTGTTCGTCAAATCGTTGAGCTCCTTAAATTTTGAGTTGAGCTGCTCGGTTATTGACAAATGCGTGCACTGACTGGACAGGTCCACTCAATCTGGCTGGTTCTTTCCTCAAAAGACCATTTCAGACATCTGTCTACATGGTCTTCACATGGTATAACCAAGATTTTGTCAGGACTTTAAAAGAGACTGTGACCTCTGAGTTTGTTTCGGCCTTTCTTCTCAGAGTAGTCAGATAGGAAACGCCGACCTCATCTATTTTAAAAAAAAATATGTAAGACATGTAAAAGCGTTTGTACAAACCAACTTACAGAAATAAAATCATTTATCATTTAACCGCTTTCAGTCACTTTAAAGGAACGAAATTCTCGTTTAACCCGCTGGAGACTAAAGGTAAGCAAGTATAACTTCACTACTATCTATAAGCAGGGAAAGCTGAACACTAACGCCGCTCAGTCCCGCATCGAAATCAACAATGAGGATGTGAACTCTATAGCAGTTAACACGTCTGAAAAATCCCCTTCAGTGGTTGGTTCTACAACTGCAACAGCTCACACCAGTGCTGAGATCCCTATATTAGAAATACCGATTTCTGATGAACCCTTAAATAAATTCCACCGCCAAATATCCTTTGTAATCGTAGGAGATATAAAAAAACGCCCAACTGTGTCCAAACCTTTCGAAACCCACACTAAAACTACCATTCAACTATCAGAGTCTAACCTTGAACAGGATGTAATTAATGCCGTTAAAGAATATGTGAATCCCAAAGTAAGAACAGAAATTATTAATTCTTAATAATTATAATTATTAATATCGTATTCATTTGAAATTATAATTTTCTTGTAACATAAAATATATTGTATTAACTTTTTTTTTATTTTACTCGACATTAAGTTTATTACTTGTGACATATATCAAATAAATTATAATCTTCCTACACCTACTGCAAAATTACTTACAAGACTGCATTTGGTGGAAAATGCATTTGGTGACTATTACAAACCGTCGTCGTAAAAAGTAGGTTATTATTTTCAATTCGACCCGTATGTATCCGCGATTTTCTTAAAACTACTTATCGGGTCCATATTGGCTCACCTAAAGTTCTTTACCCGAAATTGTTCTTCCTAACGATTTGTAATCCGAATGATCACTCTTCCTAAAAATTTTCATCCTAAAGTTTTCATTCATACTATTTGTAGTGCTACCGGCGATGTTCATAACACTCGTGTTTCCGAAAGTTGTTATTAATAATATCATTAAGTAAATATATTTAAACTCCTACTGTTTTTTATCATAACGCTTTTATCCCTAAACATAATTACCATAATATTTTTACTCATACTCAGAAAGAAACATTTACCAAGTGTAATAAAAATATATTTGGTTAGAAGATGATATTTATAGTTTTAATTTGAGGGATGATTATTATTTGGGGTATGCTTTACATAGCGTACTGAGTTGTGTCTATTGTTAAGTTCATGTCGGTGTATTATCATTACGAGCATGTTTGTGTTAATGCTTTATTAATATAGAGAAAAATTATTTAAAATCATTTAAAACCAGTCGCGGAGGATTAAAATTAGACGTACATGGATTTACATGTGAAAAAAAAAACCGAATAACAGTGGATAAACAATATTGGGCGTGTGAATTAAGAAGCAACAAAAAGTATAAGTGTAAGGTTAAAATTTCGATTATATGCCGTTGATTTTTGGCGCGGATAGGGTAGAGGAGGGATGGGGGGAGGTTTGGCTACCCCTCAGTACCACACCAACCACTCGGAGCCCTATAGTTATAGAGATATCCATGGTTAAAGTTTTCAGGTTAGAATAAAAAATTCCATAAATTTCCATCGATTTAAGGGGCGCGAAAGGGGGAAAGGGAAAGGAGGGTAGAGGGGCTACCTCAATGTACCATCCCAACCCCACGGAACCCGATGGTTATGGAAGATTTAAGCAACTAAGTCGACGGAGCCCCGCTGCGCGGCGCTCCTATTTCTGTCTGCAGGGTCTAAAGTAACCTAACATGAAGGAGATGACGGGAGCTGCGTTCGCTCGCTTTGCTCGCTCACTTCAGCTTCCGTCATCTCCTTCGAACCTAACCTATCCGTGTCGGGGTGCCCTAAGTTCCCGAGCTCGCTTCGCTCGCTCTTGGACTTTTTCTCACTTTTTTACCTCACGAAAAACATACAAAAAAACATAACATTGCCGAGTCTTGAAATTTTTTATAAAGCTTTCTATTTATGAGTACTACCTACAAAAATAAAATGAACTTCCAAATCAACGGCAAATATGATAGAATTAAATATATATTTAATTTTAAAGCAAAATACACCAATAAAAGTGATTATTTGAAAGCTATAGCCGCTATTATTAAACTAATTTAATTGAAATGTGTATATGAAAACATGTATTTATTTGAATACTTGTACCATGGTACCTGTTATTCTTATATGTTATACATGTTAAGTGAAAATAAAGTTACGCAAAATTAATGTATATAATACTGATTATTATGAATAAAAACAAATCTAAACAAAAAAGATATGACTTTGAATAATAGTGTAAAAGATAGTTATGTTGAGAAAATATAGGAAAACAAATAAAAGTATAATAAATGTTTATTGCTACTGACATTATGAAGTTGAATACTTCTGAATTAAGACATTAGAGACAGAGTAGTTAGGAATTGTGATTGTTAGGATGAAAAATGTTAGGAAGAACATTTTCGGATTTCCAATTATCGGAGTTGAAAATTTAGGTGAACTTTGGCGCACCCCTACTTATCCGATACTGATCGGGTTTCCGTCGATAAATATATGTGTTTTCAGGGAAAAAATCTGATAAAGATATTCGGAGATAGACAATGGAACTCTTCAATAACAAACGACCTGCGATTACTGTGATCGTATTTTTATGTTTTTGTTTTCACCATACCACAATATAATATCACGTCTGTACGGTTTTAGGGGGTAAACAGGTGTATTTAGTATATCCAGTATGAGGACCCTACAAAAAGTAACAAGTAAAAAATAATAACTTTCCTGTGTCGAAAAACGAAAAACAATAGGTACCGACACCAACTTCCGAAAAGAAAATTAGTTTTCACTTTGTTGTAGTAAGTAGGTACCTATTTAAAAAAAAACGCTATGTGAAATAAGAAGATACCTATAACTTAATAATTTCCGGTCCCAAATATTAAAAAATGACTTGAACATTTTGCATTACATGGAAAATTATTTTATTTTTGCATTATCTAAAATTTTTGGAGCATTACATAATGAGCAGCAGCTAATGACATACTACCCGAAAACCATGAAAATGACACCCATGACGAAAAGATGTAAAATTTTTGTCGGTGCCATCTTGTATTTTGATTTTGACTCCGTATTCGATAAAAGCGACCCCAAAATCCATGAAAATGACACCCATGACGAAAAGATGTCAAATTTTCGTCGACGCCATCTTGTATTTTGGTTATGACCTCATATTCGATTTATGCGACCCCAAAATACAATGAAAATGACACCCATGTCGAAAAGATGTCAAATTTTCGTCGGCGCCATCTTGTATTTTGGTTTTGACCTCATATTCGATTTATGCGACCCCAAAACCCATGAAAATGACACCCATGTCGAAAAGCAGCCAAATTTTCGTCGGCGCCATCTTGAATTTTGGTTTTGACTCCATATTCGATATAAGCGACCCCAAAATCCATGAAAATGACATCCATGACGAAAAGTTGTAATATTTTTTTATCGGCGGCATCTTGGGTTTTGGTTAGTTATGACTTCATATTCATTACTTGAACCCTAAAAATCATGAAAATTACACCCATGACGAAAATTTTTCTAATTTTTGTCGGCGCCATCTTGGTTTTTAGTTTTGGCCCCGTATTCGTCATACATACATACATACATACAAACCGGTTAAAATCATAAATCTCCCACCCATCCACTTCTAAACTTCACCACCGACAGCTTAACCCATCCAAATCCTAACCTCACTAAGAGCTGCTTAAACCCACCCATCCATTTCTCAACCTTGTCAACAACTGCTTAACAGCAACTACTATATAATAATAATAGGAAACTCCGTCCGATAAAATATCAATTCCTTTCGATCACGACAAACGATGAGGACGGTACTCACACGCATGCACACTACAATCTTTTCTATTACTTTTATCGTATTTATTTCCTGCGAGAAAGCGATACGCCCGTCCTTCCACGAGCGCTTCTGAGCGCGGAATGATGAGCCTCGAGTGCAAAATGTATGAAGAAGTCGGCAAGTGTTTTTATTTTAGCTAATAATAAAAAAAAGATAATGATTTAGGTTAAAAATAATTAGTGTAAAGGACTATATATACCGCAATTTCTTATAATTTTGAAGATAAAATATGCTGTAAATTTACCTAACCTGGGACCTATTCTGACCCTACTTTTTAATTTTTTTGCGATTATTGTGATGGAAAAACGTATTTGTGCGAAAATTTTGTAAAACGACACAATTTTTCTGATGCCAATCTGGACTTGAATATATTATCTTTAAATTAAGACCATGATATCTTCACATTGGTGATTGCATATACATTAAAATGGTACCTGAAAAGTACTGTTATTACCCGACTGCCGAAGGAGGGTAATGTGTTTATCAGTCTATGTATGTATGTATGTAAGTATGTATGTAAGTATGTATGTAAGTATGTATGTAAGTATGTATGTAAGTATGTATGTAAGTATGTATGTAAGTATGTATGTAAGTATGTATGTATGTATGTTTGTTCCTATATGGCGTTCTAGAGACCAAACGCGTTGCCAGATTTTGATGATTCTTACGTCAATCGATTCGTCTTAACCAAACTTACTCCTCTACCAAACCCATTGTGTGGGGTATCAAAATGAAGGGTTTTAAGAGGAGATTACAAAAATATATAATAATTATATGTTTAAATGTACCAAATTCTATAAAAAAATAACTAAAAAGTAGTAAATAAAAAAAAATATTTAAAAATAACAAAAAACCCGACTGCTTAAAAAGCCAACTAAAAAGACGTAAACAAGAACAAAATCATGCTGTGCAGTCGGAGGATACATCTTGTTTTGGTCAGCCAGCTCACGCGGTCAGTATAACAATAATGTACAAGAACAATAAAATCCTTTTACCTACCTTACCCTTTATTGAGATTTCCGGACAAGATTCTATGTACATGGAGGCTGAATGCCCGAAGGTAACTCTGTACCTCTGCGAAGCAAAATCAAAATACCAGGCCCCTCAGAAAGTATTGCGAAAAAAAGTTTTTATATATGGGAGACTGGCCAGTTATAATGTTTTTCGAAAATATGATTATTTATAAGTAAAAATAAGTAAGTTCCAATTTCAAAATTTCCCTCCACATTTTTTGCGAGTTAATTCAAAGTATTGTGTCTCACTGAAATATGGATCTGCGCCGGGAACATTTTAGAGCTATGATTTTATACGATTTCAAGTGTCGCCTGAAACCGGATGAATCATACGATAGACTTCAAATGGCATTCATGGATGAAGGCCCTTCCAAGGCAACCGTGTATCGTTGGTATAACGAATTCAAGCGCGGTCGACCAACTTTGGGGGATGACGAAAGAAGCGGTCGCCCTTTGACGGCTGTTACCGAAGAAAACGTGCTAGCAGTGAAAAATTTAATCCAAGACAATAGGCGAATTACATATCAGGAGATTCAACACATATTGAAGATTGGATCGGGAAGCGTTCACGAGATTCTACACACCCATCTTCGCGTGAGGAGGATAGTATCACGCTGGGTGCCGCACAACCTCACCGATGCTCAGAAGCAGGCCCGGGTGGAATGGTGCCGTGATATGCTTAACAAATTTGAAGCAGGCTCGTCTCGGCGTGTTTACGACATCGTTACAGGTGATGAGTCCTGGATTTATCAATACGACCCAGAAACCAAGCGCCAGTCGACTGTTTGGGTGTTTCAAAATGAGCCAACGCCTACCAAAGTGAAGCGATCTAGAAGCGGGGGTAAGATTTTGATCGCTAGCTTTTTTAATTTGACTGGCCACTTGGTATCAATTCCCTTACGGGATCAAAGAAGCATTAATGCCGAATGGTATACTACCAAATGTTTGCCAGAAGTTTTCTCTGTTATAAGCAACAAGCGACCAAACACAGGGCTCCGCGGGCTACTGCTCCACCACGACAATGCACCTGCGCACACCGCACTCAAAACGAGGGACTTCCTGGACAGCACGCCAGTCAAACTCCTGGGTCACCCTCCTTACAGCCCTGATCTAGCACCGTGTGACTTCTTTTTATTCCCAAAAATAAAAAATCAGCACAAAGGGATACAATTTTCGTCGCCGGAAGATGCGCTGGCTGCGTTCGAGCAGGCTGTAAACGAGGTGTCTGCGGCGGACTAGAAAAAGTGTTTTGAAAACTGGTTTAGGCGCATGAATCTTTGTATAGAGGCTGGTGGAAAGTACTTTGAAAAGATTTAATAAAAATATATGTACGTATAGAACAATTTTTTTTAGTTTCGCAAAACTTTCTGAGTGTCCCACGTACAAGACCCAAAATAATCCGGCTTGTATCCAGCATCTGATCTTCAAGCAAGAACTTCTTCGATATTGCAAGCTGTCCTCAGTCACATTAAAGAGAGAAGCTGTGGAACAACTCGACGAGAAACACTACACCATCAGTTGCCCACATCCAACCAAAGTGAAGATATCCTGCAGACAAGAAACATATAAAATCCTTGAAGGAAGCTATCTGGCTATTACCCCGCACAATTGCCACGCCCGAATTAACAATAGCGAACTCTAACAATCACATCAAGGGATTCGCTCTGGAAACTATGCAATTGCCTACGGTTATTGAAGACTTAGAAACCTCAAGCGAGGCACCAATCATACTAAACTCTGCCGATCCAGAAAACCTGCACTCCTCTACAGACTCCAGTTAAACTTAATGAAACAACCGATCCAGCTCTCTACCATACCACGATTCCAATCTACCTAATACTATCCGGTGCCAGTGCACTCACTATCGCACTGATGTACCGACGATATCGATAGAAACGACTTCAGAAAAATCAATCACACAACACATGACCACAGGAATCTTCAGGAAACTATGCTGAAATTCAAGAATCAAATAGAATCAGCCCCAGCAAGATAAGAATTGACCCCAGCAATATTTCATCATCGCTGTCACACAAGATTTCGATATAGTTGCTGATCTTCGGGGGGAGGTGTTACGTACTCGCACAGCACCCAAACCGCTGATTACCTCATTACCGCACATCGCAACAGCCGCGGACACGAGGCGCCGACGCAGCACAATGTGATGCAGCCCGACACCGGACATCGAGGCCCTCGTGGAATCGTCACTTTTGGCACGGCATCGGTCGTCTATTTCTAAGCCATTTTATAATTGTATTTTTATTAATTAAATTTAAGTTAAATAAATTTTGTTTTTTGCTAAATCCTCCGGCTACAGCCTTCGTAATTGATCCCACTTTAATATTATTTTTTTCTGTTTTTAGTATTTGTTGTTATAGCGGCAACAGAAATAAATCATCTGTAAAAAATTCAACTGTCTAGCTCACGGTTCATGAGAAACAGCCTGGTGACAGACAGACATACAGACAGACGGACCGCGGAGTCTTAGTAATATTGTGCCATTTTTACCCTTTGGGTACGGAACCCTAAAAACGTAGGAGTGCCCTTGCGCTTTGCTTGGCTCGTCTTGGCGAGGGCAATACTGTGCCAGCAGATTTGGGGCTCCTGGGAATAAGCTGATTCAGGGCTGATTCAATACAAAACTGTATTCATGCAGTCATCACGCATATCAATCAACAATCCCGAGAACTGAGTGACTGAGTGACATGCATGGATGACAATTACCGGCTATACTGTGACGTTACAAAATGACGTCATATGTGACATCTACTGGAGTATCAGGAAGCAACTCTAGGTCTCTAGTGCTCCGTAGTTTCACAGAGATGGCATGTTTCTAGATTTGTTTTTTTGTTTTTTTTTATTAAACATACAAACTAAATAATAAAGATATTTAAATTCACACAGCTTTATAGTAAAACTATAACTTATAAAATTAATATTTGTTTCGGGATATTTACCATGTATATTTTGAATTTGGTTGTTTAATTCTAATGATTGTGACCATGTCAGCTTAGAAACTTAATAACTTATAATTTGAAAGATAATAATGTCATAGGTTAAAGAGGACAGTGATTTGCAAATTAAGATTTGTCTGTGGTTAGATTCACTAAGAAATCGTTGGAGAGGTGACAAGCTGTTTTAGTGAAATATAGTTTGCTCCTGCGCGGGCGTGAACTATGCAGCTTTCTTTAGCTTAGAGAATACAAAACTTTCTATGGGAGTTCGCCATTTTTGCAAATGAGTAAGCCCACCCGCGGGTACTCGGCTTGACTCTACTGCCACCAATGCCGAGTGCCGACAGACAGACTAGGACGATTTTTAATTAACCCCCGCCCGAAAAAAGGGGTGTTATAAGTTTGACGTGTGTTGCTGTGTATCTGTGTGTCTGTCTATGGCACCATAGCGCCTCAACGGATGAACCGATTTTGATTTAGTTTTTTTTGTTTGAAAGGTGATTTTGTCGAGAGTGTTCTTAGCTATGTTTGAATTAAATCGGTTCAGCCGTTCAAAAGTTATGCGCGTTTAACTGTTTGAATCGGGGTGTTTTCGCAAGATAAATGTGTCAGGGGTTTTTAAATTTTGAAATTTTATGTTATTATATGAACAGTCGACACTCACAAAAATTCAAAGAAAATGACGTTACCGCAGCAGCTTAGTAAACAATAAGGAAAAAGTACTAATAAACGATTAGATCAAAGCAGAAGACGTTCGACTTTTCCAACAGTTGTGAATGACACACGGCGAGACAATGACACAGGTATATACTGGAAAAATATAATTAGTATCTAAAGTTATCTCTGATTAGGCGTTGATTTGATTTTGGTAATCAGCGCTTATCAAAGGGGCGATTCTATCGAGCAGTACCTATAACTGCAGGCTGCCCGTCTACCCGGCACAGTGCTAGTCGCTCGCTCAACTATGAACAAGCTTCTTGTGTGGTGCTGTCTTTTAATCAGTGTTGTCGCTGACCAGACCTACGAAGGAAACTTGAAGTAAGTTCTTGTACTTTTGTACCTTTATACCTTTCCGGTATAACAATATGTTATTAACAGACCCTGCCAAACGTATTTCTTTTTTCATAGGATTTAATTATCTATGTTTTCTCCTAAATTCTTTGCCGAAGTCGGTGTAAACACCTAGTTCGGTTTTTTATTTTTTACTAACTAGTAATTATTAACTAGTGTTTTTCGTTAGTAACCGACTTTCCAAAAAGGAGGAGGTTCTATGTTCGACTTTACCTTTGCTTTCTTTTTGTTTATGTTTACCGATTTCTCAGTCAATTATGGACCGGTTCTTAAAATATTTTTTTGTTTGAAAGTGATTGTACCCAAAGTGGTCTCATTTTAATTTGGTGAAGATCTGATGAAGAGGATAAAACAGAACTCTTCAATAAATGACGGCAAATCTTTCGGGATTGCTGCAATCACATGTCTGTTAATTGTTTATACCATTTCATAACATAACATCACGCCAGTACGCTCTAAAGGGGTACGCAGATATGTACAGTTCTCCTTGGTACACTCTCATTTCACCGGTTGTGTTCAAGTTTCATGATATTCGGGTAATCTATTCTGGCATAATAGGTAGGTACCTTATTAAACAACTTGCCTATTAGGTAGAAACAACTAAAACGAGAAAAATAAAAAATCTTCTTTCCTTAAAAATACTACCGACTTTCGAATAAAAAAGGGAAAAATAAGGTTGTGATGACAACTCGTCACACTAGCTATGTCGTCCCTATCCTTAATAGGTCACTTTCACTAATACGTCACGTCTCTTTCCCAACTCGTCCGACGCTTTGTTCAATGTACTGTTTAAAATTATAAAGTGCTATACCCGATGCATTTCCGAAGTATCACGTAGATTTGATTTTTAAATCAACCGAAGATGTTCAGGGGCTTTATATTTTTATGTAGCAGGTCTCCCGTAGCACCAAGTGTCCCATATATTATGTATTTGCTTATTATATCGTGGTGGCCCAGCTGCTAAGACCTCGCCTCTCTTTAACATCTTGGACATCGCTGACAACGGTCATGGAAAACATCGTGAGGAATCCTGTGACCGTTTAGTATTTGTAAGTTTGTGATCCATTGGTTTAATTTCTGCAAGACGTTCCAGTGCGACGCTACACTAAAAAATATGCTAAATAAATATAATAAAATATGGTTTCTTAACTATTCAAGATATCATAGACCCGTGACATACTAGTATCCATCCATAGTAGGCCATCTTCTTCATCAGTTCCACTTCACGAAATGATACTTTTTGAGTGCAAATTCTTGCCATGTTGATGGAAATACTAAAATCGCTCTAGGTATGTCTACACTAATATTATAAAGAGCATAGACTTTATTGTTTTCCAAATTGTTTGTAATGGATAAACTCAGCAACTACTTACCTAACTGATTTAAATAATTCCATCATAGGAAAGCTACATTATTCCGAAATGACATAGGCTATTTTTACCGACTTCAAAAAAAAACGGAGGTGATCAATTCGACATGTGTGTATGTAATATTGTTGTAATTGCACAATATTCACATACGTTACTCTATGTGGGATTCTAAACACGTGTGCCAAATTTCATAAGTGTATATTTGTATGTATGTTTGTCAACGCATTTTATTCGAAACTGCTTAGCGGATCGTAACCATTATTTTTTATTGGATTAGGTATCTCTCAATTTAGGGAATAGTGCAAGTTTCATCAAAATCGATTTAACAGTTTTCAAGATATCGAACATACCACCGAACTCTTTAGCGACAAACAGCACGAATGTGTAAATTGAGTTTATGGGTATTTTGTCAATCCTCTAGGTACCTTACTATATAACTTACTTAACTTAACTTACTTTTTAGTGTTGGTGTGCTAAAACTAAATAGAAAGAAATAAAAGTTTATTCACAAAAAAATAAAACGACTTTACAAGCAAAATACTAAAAAAAACGAACAACGATAAAAAAAGACCTTTTACCCGATGCCGAAGGAGGGTAATGTGTTTATTTTGCTTTTGAAGTAGGTTTTTTTTTTGTGAAAGAGTTTTTTTTTTCCAAAAACGGGTCCTGTGAGGTGGGCGAAATGCTGATTAATTTAGTTATATTATATATATTATGTGTTTTTGTTGTGTTATTTATGTTGTATTATTATGTAGGATTATTTAATTTTTTTATAGAATTAACTGTATTGTCCGCAGGTTCCACCCGAGGGACACCTCGCGTGTTGGCTCATGGCGAGCGGAAAGCTCTACCAGTGCACCGCCACATGTAGCTACTTGGGTACCTCCAACCAATATCACCAACTGGTCACCCGCTATTAATGAGACCACCTGGTTGCCACCCACAAATGGTACCACCAGGACACCAATTACGAACAGTACCACTTGGGCACCCATATCGACAGCTTGGCCACCACCAATTAATGTTACC
Organism: Orthosia gothica; assembly: GCA_949775005.1. Classification (NCBI taxonomy): domain Eukaryota; kingdom Metazoa; phylum Arthropoda; class Insecta; order Lepidoptera; family Noctuidae; genus Orthosia; species Orthosia gothica. The sequence continues at coordinate 39,702,487 of OX459037.1, forward strand.
TCCTTGGCACCACCAACGTGGCGTCCTCCTACAAATGGCACCACCTGGGCAGCATTAACGTCGACTCCTCCTACAAATAGCACCACCTGGACACCAGTAACGTCTACTCCTTCTACAAATGGCACCACCTGGGCACCAGTAACGTCGACTCCTCCTACAAATGGCACCACCTGGGCACCAGTAACGTCAACGCCTTCTACAAATGGCACCACCTGGGCACCAGTAACGTCAACTCCTCCTTCAAATGGCACCACCTGGGCACCAGCAACGTCGAATCCTACAATTGGCACCACTTGGACCCCAGTAACGTCAACTCCTACAAATGGCACCACCTGGACACCAGTAACGTCAACTCCTCCTACAAATGGCACCACCTGGGCACCAGTAACGTCAACTCCTCCTACAAATGGCACCACCTGGGCACCAGTAACGTCAACTCCTCCTACAAATAGCACCACCTGGGCACCAGAAACGTCAACTCCTCCTTCAAATGGCACCACCTGGACACCAGTAACGTCAACTCCTCCTACAAATGGCACCACGTGGGCATCAGTAACGTCGACTCCTCCTACAAATGGCACCACCTGGGTACCAGTAACGTCGACTCCTCCTACAGATAGCACCACCTGGGCACCAGTAACGTCAACTCCTCCTACAAATGGCACCACCTGGGCACCAGTAACGTCGACTCTTCCTACTCATGGAACCACCTGGGCACCAGTAACGTCAACTCCTCCTACAAATGGCACCACCTGGGCACCAGTTACGTCAACTACAACAAATAGCACTATCTGGGAACCAGTAACGTCGACGCCCACAAATAGCACCACCTGGACACCAGAAACGTCCTTTCCACCTACAAATGGCACCACCTGGGCACCAGTAACGTCAACTCCTCCTTCAAATGGCACCACCTGGACACCAGAAACGTCAAATCCTCCTACAAATGGCACCACCTGGACACCAGTAACGTCAACTCCTCCTACAAATGGCACCACCTGGGCACCAGTAACGTCGACTCCTCCTACAAATGGCACCACCTGGGCACCAGTAACGTCAACTCCTCCTACAAATGGCACCACGTGGGCACCAGTAACGTGGACTCCTCCTACAAATGGAACCACCTGGGCACCAGTAACGTCAACTCCTCCTACAAATGGCACCACTTGGGCACCAGTTACGTCAACTACAACAAATAGCACCACCTCGGAAGCAGTAACGTCGACTCCCACAAATAGCACCACCTGGACACCAGTAACGTCCTTTCCTCCTACAAATGGCACCACCTGGGCACCAGTAACGTCAACTCCTCCTTCAAATGGCACCACCTGGACACCAGTAACGTCAACTCCTCCTACAAATGGCACCACCTGGGCACCAGTAACGTCGACTCCTCCTACAAATGGCACCACCTGGACACCAGTAACGTCAACTCCCCCTACAAATGGCACCACCTGGGCACCAGTAACGTCGACTCCTCCTATAGATAGCACCACCTGGGCACCAGTAACGTCAACTCCTCCTACAAATGGCACCACCTGGGCACCAGTAACGTCAACTCCTCCTACAAATGGCACCACCTGGGCACCAGTAACGTCGACTCCTCCTACAAATGGAACCACCTGGGCACCAGTAACGTCAACTCCTCCTACAAATGGCACCACCTGGGCACCAGAAACGTCAACTCCTCCTTCAAATGGCACCACCTGGACACCAGTAACGTCAACTCCTCCTACAAATGGCACCACGTGGGCACCAGTAACGTCGACTCCTCCTACAAATGGCACCACCTGGGTACCAGTAACGTCAACTCCTCCTACAAATGGCACCACCTGGGCACCAGTAACGTCGACTCTTCCTACTCATGGAACCACCTGGGCACCAGTAACGTCAACTCCTCCTACAAATGGCACCACCTGGGCACCAGTTACGTCAACTACAACAAATAGCACTATCTGGGAACCAGTAACGTCGACGCCCACAAATAGCACCACCTGGACACCAGTAACGTCCACTCCTCCTACAAATGGCACCACCTGGGCACCAGTAACGTCAACTCCTCCTTCAAATGGCACCACCTGGACACCAGAAACGTCAAATCCTCCTACAAATGGCACCACCTGGGCACCAGTAACGTCGACTCCTCCTACAGATAGCACCACCTGGGCACCAGTAACGTTAACTCCTCCTACAAATGGCACCACGTGGGCACCAGTAACGTCGACTCCTCCTACAAATGGAACCACCTGGGCACCAGTAACGTCAACTCCTCCTACAAATGGCACCACCTGGGCACCAGTTACGTCAACTCCCACAAATAGCACCACCTGGACACCAGTAACGTCCTTTCCTCCTACAAATGGCACCACCTGGTTACCAGTAACGTCAACTCCTCCTTCAAATGGCACCACCTGGACACCAGTAACGTCGACTCCTCCTACAAATGGCACCACCTGGACACCAGTATCGTCAACTCCCCCTACAAATGGCACCACCTGGGCACCAGTAACGTCGACTCCCACAAATAGCACCACCTGGACACCAGTAACGTCCTTTCCTCCTACAAATGGCACCACCTGGGCACCAGTAACGTCAACTCCTCCTTCAAATGGCACCACCTGGACCCCAGTAACGTCAACTCCTCCTACAAATGGCACCACCTGGGCACCAGTAACGTCGACTCCTCCTACAAATGGCACCACCTGGACACCAGTATCGTCAACTCCCCCTACAAATGGCACCACCTGGGCACCAGTAACGTCGACTCCTCCTACAGATAGCACCACCTGGGCACCAGTAACGTCAACTCCTCCTACAAATGGCACCACCTGGGCACCAGTAACGTCAACTCCTCCTACAAATGGCACCACCTGGGCACCAGTAACGTCGACTCCTCCTACAAATGGAACCACCTGGGCACCAGTAACGTCAACTCCTCCTACAAATGGCACCACCTGGGCACCAGTTACGTCAACTACAACAAATAGCACCACCTCGGAACCAGTAACGTCGACTCCCACAAATAGCACCACCTGGACACCAGTAACGTCCTTTCCACCTACAAATGGCACCACCTGGGCACCAGTAACGTCAACTCCTCCTACAAATGGCACCACCTGGGCACCAGTAACGTCGACTCCTCCTACAAATGGCACCACCTGGACACCAGTAACGTCAACTCCTCCTACAAATGGCACCACCTGGGCACCAGTAACGTCGACTCCTCCTACAAATGGCACCACCTGGGCACCAGTAACGTCAACTCCTCCTACAAATGGCACCACCTGGGCACCAGTAACGTCGACTCCTCCTACAAATGGAACCACCTGGGCACCAGTAACGTCAACTCCTCCTACAAATGGCACCACCTGGGCACCAGTTACGTCAACTACAACAAATAGCACCACCTCGGAACCAGTAACGTCGACTCCCACAAATAGCACCACCTGGACACCAGTAACGTCCTTTCCTCCTACAAATGGCACCACCTGGGCACCAGTAACGTCAACTCCTCCTTCAAATGGCACCACCTGGACACCAGTAACGTCAACTCCTCCTACAAATGGCACCACCTGGGCACCAGTAACGTCGACTCCTCCTACAAATGGCACCACCTGGACACCAGTAACGTCGACTCCTCCTATAGATAGCACCACCTGGGCACCAGTAACGTCAACTCCTCCTACAAATGGCACCACCTGGGCACCAGTAACGTCAACTCCTCCTACAAATGGCACCACCTGGGTACCAGTAACGTCAACTCCTCCTACAAATGGCACCACCTGGGCACCAGTAACGTCAACTCCTCCTTCAAATGGCACCACCTGGACACCAGTAACGTCCTTTCCTCCTACAAATGGCACCACCTGGGCACCAGTAACGTCAACTCCTCCTTCAAATGGCACCACCTGGACACCAGTAACGTCAACTCCTCCTACAAATGGCACCACCTGGGCACCAGTAACGTCGACTCCTCCTACAAATGGCACCACCTGGACACCAGTAACGTCAACTCCCCCTACAAATGGCACCACCTGGGCACCAGTAACGTCGACTCCTCCTACAGATAGCACCACCTGGGCACCAGTAACGTCAACTCCTCCTACAAATGGCACCACCTGGGCACCAGTAACGTCAACTCCTCCTACAAATGGCACCACCTGGGCACCAGTAACGTCGACTCCTCCTACAAATGGAACCACCTGGGCACCAGTAACGTCGACTCCTCCTACAAATGGAACCACCTGGGCACCAGTAACGGCAACTCCTCCTACAAATGGCACCACCTGGACACCAGTAACGTCAACTCCTCCTTCAAATGAAACCACCTGGACACCACAAATGTCAAATCCTCCTACAAATGGCACCACCTGGGCACCAGTAACGTCAACTCCTCCTACAAATGGCACCACCTGGGCACCAGTAACGTCGACTCCTCCTACAAATGGCACCACCTGGGCACCAGTAACGTCAACTCCTTCTACAAATGGCACCACCTGGGCACCAGTAACGTCAACTCCTCCTTCAAATGGCACCACCTGGGCACCAGCAACGTCGAATCCTACAATTGGCACCACTTGGACCCCAGTAACGTCAACTCCTACAAATGGCACCACCTGGACACCAGTAACGTCAACTCCTCCTACAAATGGCACCACCTGGGCACCAGTAACGTCGACTCCTCCTACAGATAGCACCACCTGGGCACCAGTAACGTCAACTCCTCCTACAAATGGCACCACCTGGGCACCAGTAACGTCAACTCCTCCTTCAAATGGCACCACCTGGACACCAGTAACGTCGACTCCTCCTACAAATGGAACCACCTGGGCACCAGTAACGACGACTCCTCCTACAAATGGAACCACCTGGGCACCAGTAACGTCAACTCCTCCTACAAATGGCACCACCTGGGCACCAGTAACGTCGACTCCTCCTACAAATGGAACCACCTGGGCACCAGTAACGTCAACTCCTCCTACAAATGGCACCACCTGGGCACCAGTTACGTCAACTACAACAAATAGCACCACCTCGGAACCAGTAACGTCGACTCCCACAAATAGCACCACCTGGACACCAGTAACGTCCTTTCCTCCTACAAATGGCACCACCTGGGCACCAGTAACGTCAACTCCTCCTTCAAATGGCACCACCTGGACACCAGTAACGTCAACTCCTCCTACAAATGGCACCACCTGGGCACCAGTAACGTCGACTCCTCCTACAAATGGCACCACCTGGACACCAGTAACGTCGACTCCTCCTATAGATAGCACCACCTGGGCACCAGTAACGTCAACTCCTCCTACAAATGGCACCACCTGGGCACCAGTAACGTCAACTCCTCCTACAAATGGCACCACCTGGGTACCAGTAACGTCAACTCCTCCTACAAATGGCACCACCTGGGCACCAGTAACGTCAACTCCTCCTTCAAATGGCACCACCTGGACACCAGTAACGTCCTTTCCTCCTACAAATGGCACCACCTGGGCACCAGTAACGTCAACTCCTCCTTCAAATGGCACCACCTGGACACCAGTAACGTCAACTCCTCCTACAAATGGCACCACCTGGGCACCAGTAACGTCGACTCCTCCTACAAATGGCACCACCTGGACACCAGTAACGTCAACTCCCCCTACAAATGGCACCACCTGGGCACCAGTAACGTCGACTCCTCCTACAGATAGCACCACCTGGGCACCAGTAACGTCAACTCCTCCTACAAATGGCACCACCTGGGCACCAGTAACGTCAACTCCTCCTACAAATGGCACCACCTGGGCACCAGTAACGTCGACTCCTCCTACAAATGGAACCACCTGGGCACCAGTAACGTCGACTCCTCCTACAAATGGAACCACCTGGGCACCAGTAACGGCAACTCCTCCTACAAATGGCACCACCTGGACACCAGTAACGTCAACTCCTCCTTCAAATGAAACCACCTGGACACCACAAATGTCAAATCCTCCTACAAATGGCACCACCTGGGCACCAGTAACGTCAACTCCTCCTACAAATGGCACCACCTGGGCACCAGTAACGTCGACTCCTCCTACAAATGGCACCACCTGGGCACCAGTAACGTCAACTCCTTCTACAAATGGCACCACCTGGGCACCAGTAACGTCAACTCCTCCTTCAAATGGCACCACCTGGGCACCAGCAACGTCGAATCCTACAATTGGCACCACTTGGACCCCAGTAACGTCAACTCCTACAAATGGCACCACCTGGACACCAGTAACGTCAACTCCTCCTACAAATGGCACCACCTGGGCACCAGTAACGTCGACTCCTCCTACAGATAGCACCACCTGGGCACCAGTAACGTCAACTCCTCCTACAAATGGCACCACCTGGGCACCAGTAACGTCAACTCCTCCTTCAAATGGCACCACCTGGACACCAGTAACGTCAACTCCTGCTACAAATGGCACCACGTGGGCACCAGTAACGTCGACTCCTCCTACAAATGGCACCACCTGGACACCAGTAACGTCAACTCCCCCTACAAATGGCACCACCTGGGCACCAGTAACGTCGACTCCTCCTACAGATAGCACCACCTGGGCACCAGTAACGTCAACTCCTCCTACAAATGGCACCACCTGGGCACCAGTAACGTCAACTCCTCCTACAAATGGCACCACCTGGGCACCAGTAACGTCGACTCCTCCTACAAATGGAACCACCTGGGCACCAGTAACGACGACTCCTCCTACAAATGGAACCACCTGGGCACCAGTAACGTCAACTCCTCCTACAAATGGCACCACCTGGACACCAGTAACGTCAACTCCTCCTTCAAATGAAACCACCTGGACACCACAAATGTCAAATCCTCCTACAAATGGCACCACCTGGGCACCAGTAACGTCAACTCCTCCTACAAATGGCACCACCTGGGCACCAGTAACGTCGACTCCTCCTACAAATGGCACCACCTGGGCACCAGTAACGTCAACTCCTTCTACAAATGGCACCACCTGGGCACCAGTAACGTCAACTCCTCCTTCAAATGGCACCACCTGGGCACCAGCAACGTCGAATCCTACAATTGGCACCACTTGGACCCCAGTAACGTCAACTCCTACAAATGGCACCACCTGGACACCAGTAACGTCAACTCCTCCTACAAATGGCACCACCTGGGCACCAGTAACGTCGACTCCTCCTACAGATAGCACCACCTGGGCACCAGTAACGTCAACTCCTCCTACAAATGGCACCACCTGGGCACCAGTAACGTCAACTCCTCCTTCAAATGGCACCACCTGGACACCAGTAACGTCAAGTCCTGCTACAAATGGCACCACGTGGGCACCAGTAACGTCGACTCCTCCTACAAATGGCACCACCTGGGCACCAGTAACGTCGACTCCTACAAATGGCACGACCTGGGCACCAATTACGAACAATACTACTTAGGCACCAATAACGATTACATGGCCACCAACAATTAATGTTACCACGTGGAGTCCTCCAACAAATGGCACCACCTGGGAACCAATAACGAAAACTACCACTTGGGCACCCATAACGATGACTTGGCCACCACTAATTAATGTTACCACGTGGAGTCCTCCCACGAATGGCACCACCTGTGCACCAGCAACGTCGACGCCTCTTTCAAATGGCACCACCTGGGCACCAGTAACATCAACTCCTCCTACAAATGGCACCACCATGGCACCAGTAACGTCGAATCCTACAAATGGCACCACCTGGGCACCAGTAACGTCAACGCCACCAACAAATGGCACCACCTGGGCACCAGTAACGTCTACGCCTACAAATAGCACTACCTGGGCACCAGTAACATCGACTCCTACAAATGGCACTACCTGGGCACCTCCAACGTATGGGACAACGTATGCAACTGAACGAAATATTACCTTTATTGCTAGTACTAATGGTCACTATGAGTAAGAAACTCAGTATGCCATATGAGTCTCAGTTTAGAGAAGCTTCTGAATTAGGAATCTGTTTAGTTATTTAAAATATAATTTTATTATTATTGCTGTATTCTATTAGACTATTAGTTTATTTAAATTATAATTATTAAAATTAAACAAAATCTTTTTAGGGTGCCGTACCTAAAGGGTAAAAACGGAACCGTATTACTAAGAGTACTAAGACTCCACTGTCCGTCTGTCTGTCTATCAGTCACCAGGCTGTATCTCATGAACCGTGGTAGCTAGACAGTTGAAATTTCAACAGCAAATACTAAAAACAGAATAAAATACATATTTAAGTCGGGCTCCCAGACAACAAACGTAATTTTTTTGCCGTTTTTTGCGATAATGGTACGGAACCCTTCGTGCGCAAGTCCGACTCGCACTTGCCCGGTTTTTTTTTACAGTTGCCTACGCTCATGCTGGGTAGAAAAAAAAAAACTAAAATAAAAACTTAAAAACCTAAAAAAAAATCAAGTACACGATTTTGTTTCTTTTATTTCCTTTTTGAACTATTTTTATCATAGTTCGCTTTCTCAAAACGCACATCCTTGGTTCGTAGGGAACGAGCCAGCGCGGGCCAGCACCAATATCTTTTCAACTGTTTTCCAAATCAAATCAGGTTGGTTTTTGCAGACTTGTTTTTTTTTTGGGGTTTCGTTCTTCAAAAGGGATTAAGTAGACGTTTCGGCCGATGAGTTTCGTCCGATTCGATCGAAACAGGAATTTCATTATTTTTATATTTTTGAGTGGCCTTTTGGCTTATACCTTTTTTAAGCAAATTTTATACAGTCAGAATGAAAAAGCTTGGATAGGGTTATATTATTTAAGTAAAAGTCTGGCAATTTATGCTTAATATACCATTGTATATTAATCTTTATCTTCTTCCACAAAGTAATGACAGCAATCAACAGTAAACATGATACACCACAATAATCAGTCTTATTATCAACAAAAAATTGTATAAAAAATGGCACCTGAGGTTTTCCACATACGGCACCAATCGATATTTTTCACAGGTGCCATAAATGGAATAATTTATTATTTCATAATTGGCACTGTTTGGTTCATTAGCTTCCTTGTCAGCCATTGCTTCTTTGTTTGTAGGTTCCAGATAAAATACAACAATTTATTTTCTTCCATGCATTTATTTTAAAGCTGCGATCTTAAAACAGACACTTGACAAACTGGGGGGAAAGCGCCAATGCTCTTGGTGTTGCCACCTCTCAACATCCCCCCTTTTACAGAACAAAACTCTAAACTTATATATTTTCTATTCCTTCTATATTAATTTCCTCCTTTAACCCCCACTAAATAAGAGCGAGGCTCAGCACATTTTTCGATAACTTTTCCTTTACTCCAATTGGAATCTACAGATATTTTTTAAATATACCTCTTGTCCTACATTTAATTCTGGTAAAGGTTGGGCAGTTTTAATGTAATATTTATTAACTGTCTGTCGTGTCTCCTGTGCGGGTCACAAACAAATATTTTTCTTTCTTTCTTTCTTTTTGTTTGTTGATGTTTTAAATAATATTTGTTTTCATAAAATTTCACCTTGGGTTTCAAATTATGTTTTGACATGTGCAACAGAAAATTTAAGTTTCTAGAGAATAGCAGTTGTGCGGGAGATAGCATATAAGGTTTGGGTGTATTTCTATAGTTCAATAATCCCAAATAAGGATCAGAACCATCCTCACTACATTTTTTCATAATATTTTTAAACATTTTCATACCACTTTCACTCTGGCCATTTGATTGCGAGTGTTTTGGACTGGATTTAATATTTTTGAACTGGTAACCATCAGCATACGCCTTGAATTGGGCTGATGTGAATTGTGTTCCACAGTCAGTCACCACCACAGCAGGTATGCCATGTCTCGCAAAAACTGATTTACAATTTAACACTGTACATGTACTTGATAGATTATCCAGTTTAGTAACATCATTGTATTTTGAAAAATAGTCCATAAATACTAAATAATCTTTTCCATCCAAAGTGCAAATATCAATAGGTACCTATTTTATGCCAGGGAATGCTTTCCACGGTGTAGTTAATTATTGGTTCTTTTTGTAAGTTTGGGTCATACTTTGCACAAGGTTCACAGGCTTTGACAAACATTTCATGATCTTTATTTATTTCTGGCCAAAAAATAAATGACCTGGCTCAAATTTTACAAGTGCTTAGACCAACATGTCCTTAATGAATTAGATTCAACATTTCTCTTCTGAGAGATTCTGGCACTACAATCAAATTACTTTTTAATTAATTCCCATCCAATACTCCCAGCTCATCTCTAAAAGTCCAGTAGTTGACAATTGACAACATTCTTGTCCAATGCATTAATATTAAATGTAAATGTATTAAATTGGGATCATTTTGAGTAGCTTTTTGAATTTTCTCTAGTTTAGTATTTGATATTGTTAAAGAATCCCTAGGTAACTTTACATGACAAATAATATGTTGATGAAGCTGTCTCATTTTACTTTCTGTGTTTGGGCAACTACGAGATAAGGTGTCTGCAATATACATAAATCTTCCAGGTTTGTATTTTACTTCTAGATTATAGCGTTGTAGTGCCAACATCATTCTTTGAAGTCTAGCTGGGATTTTATGAAGTGGTTTATTGAAGAGAGACTCTAAAGCAGGGGTTCCCAAACTTATTTTGTCTACTGCTTACTTTGAGAATAAATATTTTTCTAGCGTCTCCATTTTTTCACCTACTTAAAAATCACTATAACTTCAAATTATTATGAATTAATTAATCAATTATTGTGAACTTTACTAGCGGAGATTAAACATTAATTCTAATCGAGACTTTTAATAAACGAGATTGATACAGGAATGCACAATTCGGGTTATTTAACAAAAACTTGTTAAAACATGATTGCCCGCGGTCTACTACTCGTATCTACGAAAATTACCTATCTAGGAGTACTAATAACTATTAAAATGCGAAAGTATGTCTGTTGCCTTTTATTTGTTTGTTTGTGTCTACTTTCATTTCGAAACGGAGCGACCGAATGACATGATTTTTATTTTATATATTCAATACAAGTAAAATTTCACAATTTAAAAACCCCCGACACATTTATCTTGCGAAAACACCCCGATTCAAACAGTAAAATCCCCATAACTTTTGAACGGCTGAACCGATTTTATTCAAACATAGCTAAGAACACTCTCGACAAAATTAACTTTCAAACAAAAAAAACTAAATCGAAATCGGTTCATCCGTTTAGGCGCTATGATGCCACAGACAGACACACAGATACACAGCAACACACGTGAAACTTATAACACCCCTCTTTTTCCGGCGGGGATTAAAAACAGGACAGATATATGAACTACGCGGAGAGAAATATCGAACCGAATTTGAGCAATCTCTTAACTAATATTGGTTGATGTTCACCAGTTGAGAGTCGAGAGCTCATGCAGTCGGTGTCTAAGAGGCCTCCTAGCTAAATAAAATTACAAATCACCCCCCAAGCCTCTACACAACGTCGCCAAGGGGGAGTTATCGCCCACTTTGGGAAAGGCTGCTCTAAAGGTTTATGATTGGTCTCAACATAGACTTTACGCCCATACACATATACATTTTGTAACAACCAAATACTATTGCTAGCATTTCCTTTTCCAGTTGACAATCATTTTGTTCTGTGGAATTCAGAGCACGAGATCCAAAAGCAATAGACTTTTCGTTCTGGAGAATTACAGCACCCATAGCTGTCGATGAGCTATCTACAGACAACACAATGTCTTGATTGGTGTCAAAGTAACTTGCAAGGATTAATAGATAAACACTTTTTTAACAAGTTAATGGCTTGTTCTTGGTTGCTATCCCATGTGAATAACACATCTTTTTTCATTAATACTCGCAACGGTTCTGTTATTTTTGAGTAATTAGGAATAAACCTTGAAAGATAGTTACACATGCCTAAGAATCTTTCCAAGTCTTTCTTACAATTTGGGTGTTCCATGTTCATTACTGCCTGGATTTTGTCCGGATCAGGTGATATCCCGTTAGCTGAGAAAATGTGTCCTACAAACAAAAGCTCTGCCACAAAAAAAAATACATTTAGAGTTATTGAATTTAATGCCATTATTTACTGCAATTTGTAATACTTTTCATAATCTGTCATTTAGTTCCTCAATTGATCTTGCATAAATACATAAATCATCCATATATGGTATTACACCTTCTATAATCTCAAACATTCGTTTCATTATTCGTTAAATTAAACTAGATGTATTAGCTGTAAATCATAAATCTAAGGACTTTGTAAATTTTTGGAAAAACTCAAACAAACTGAACCCTAGGTCGAGCCTCCCCATAAGTGTTGGTGGTAAAAATAACTCCACACAGGTTGCTAATATGTTTGCAGACCATTTTAAAGTCAGGCCCTTAGCGAATCCCACAGTTGATCATGCGACGCAGACGGTGACTGGTGCTGATGTGAGCATGAAATTGGATGTTAAGTTCTCAAATAAAGATGTCGTGAAAGTAATTAAGAATATGGTTAGAGGAAAGTCCCCAGGACATGATCATCTCGGTGTCGAGCACCTTAGGTATGCAGGTGTACACTTGCCGAGAGTTTTGTCGATGTTTTTTAGACTGTGCATAAGTCATTCTTATCTGCCTAGTGCTCTTATGAGAACCATAGTTGTGCCTATCATAAAGAACAAAACTGGTGATGCTGCAGATCCCACCAATTATAGACCAATATCCCTTGCTACGGTCATAGCTAAGGTGCTGGACAGTCTGCTGGATACATACCTGGCCCCTAGGATTAGTCTGCACGATGCACAGTTTGGCTTCAGGCCCGGGCTATCAACAGAAAGTGCCGTTATGTGTCTAAAGCGGACGGTCCGGTACTATACGGATAGGAAAACACCAGTTAATGCGTGCTTCTTAGATTTATCTAGGGCTTTTGACCTCGTGTCGTATGACCTGCTGTGGGGTAAGCTAGGAAAAGAGGAAAAAGTAGAACCCGAGGTAACTTCTCTACTAAAATTTTGGTACGAAAACCAAGTAAACAATGTTAGGTGGGCAGGGACTCTGTCCGAAGAGTATAAATTGGAATGTGGGGTAAGGCAAGGGGGAATCACCTCCCCTCGCCTATTCAATTTGTTTATAAACCAGCTGATTGTTGGGCTCAGCAATACTGGCATTGGCTGTCATGTTGATGGTGTTGCTATGAACAACATCAGCTATGCGGACGATATGGTCTTGCTGAGTCCTTCAATCAGTGCCTTAAGACGTTTATTGAAGGTTTGTGAAGATTACGCGGTGACTCAGGGCCTTAGGTATAACGTCGCTAAGAGTGAGTTAGTCGTTTTTAATGTTGGCGCTAGAAGAGACTTAAATGTGCCGTGCGTCTCGTTAGCAGGTATCCCCTTGAAGCGAGTCTCAAAATTTAAATATTTGGGCCACTGGGTCACTGAGGATCTATGTGATGATCTAGACATAGAGAGGGAGCGCAGGGCGCTGTCTGTTCGAAGTAATATGCTGGCCCGGAGGTTTGCACGGTGTACGTACGAAGTTAAAATGACGCTTTTTCGAGCCTATTGTCAGACATTCTACACCTGCAGCCTCTGGGTCAAGTATACGCAGAAAGCATACAGCGCTCTGCGTGTGCAATATAATAATGCATTCAGAATGCTTGTGGGGCTGCCGCGATTTTGTAGCGCATCGGGTATGTTCGCTGATGCAAGGGTAGATGATTTCTATGCCATTATCCGAAAGCGATGCGCATCACTCCGGCATAGAACAGATGTCAGCTCCCACAGCATGTTGAGGGCATTGAGTGACCGGTGGGACTGCCCGATGCTTGGCCGATGGGTTAGGCTGCACACCCAGGTCGGATAAGTAGCTGTTAGGGCCATCTAATTGATTTTATAGCTTTTTTATTTCTATTGTATAATACTATTTTTCCCTATTTGTGTTGTACTCGTTGAATGTATGTGTTACTAATAATAGTTAAATAAGTCATGTAATTCTAACAATATGGACTTTAAAGTCTGCAAATAAAGATTATATTATTCTACTGAACTCTTCCGGAGCAGAACTTATGCCAAATTGTAACCTTTTAAATCTGTATCGCCCAAATGGTGTATATGTGCATAGATTTGAGCTTTCTTCATCCAAATTTAGCATCCAAAACCCGTTAGATGCATCCAGTAAAGTAAACACTTTGGCATTTTACTTTTAATTTCATAAATAGTATTGTGGTGTTCACTAATTAGGGGTTGGGGTTTATAATAATAATACACTCAAATTATCAGTAAGCACAGAGCTCCACATGGATACGTCCTGTCACCGATGTGGGTGACAACTTAATAATTAATAAGTAGGTAGACGCAGGCACGTATTGCTCTGTCGTTTATTATAGGATACCACATCTCTTCCTTTTTATAATAAAAATTATTTTGCAAGTGTAATTACATTAAAGATATTTATTGAGACAAGACAAAAGATATTTATTTCAACTGGGCCACCAAGCGGCACTTTTGAATGTCACAATTTAAATTTACATGGAATAAAAGTTGATTCTACCGTGCATTCGGAAAGTAGCTTGTTATGGAGAAGAATGCACAAGAAACTCCATACTTACTCTTTTAAAAAGAATGATTTTTACAATATTTAGGTACATGAGTACATACATTAATAAATTCACATATGTGAGGACAATGCACCCAGAATAGCACTACACACTATACTACGTAAAGTATTAAAAGTACTCACACATTATTTTGCATGTAGACAATAATTAAGTTTTAAGTAGGTCTAATAACCTACTTTTGATTATAGAAATACTCAGCATTTAGTATTTGCATTAAATACTAACATATTATATAATATGTTTTAATCAATACAGTGTTTTATTTAAAGTCTTACGAATCATCACTTCTTGATCGATAACCTTCCGGACTATGTGGCCTACAGGTTTTTTTTTTTTTTTTTTAACAGTATTGTCTGCCGTTGTTAGATGTTATAATTTTACGATTTACGGCTTTTGAAATATATTTCATAACACTATTATTGTGTTTTATCTAGAAGTTTCACAATTTCGACCTTGTGTAAAATATTTAGATTTTACATTAGTAGTCCTTATGGATTTAAAC
Source organism: Orthosia gothica (assembly GCA_949775005.1). Classification (NCBI taxonomy): domain Eukaryota; kingdom Metazoa; phylum Arthropoda; class Insecta; order Lepidoptera; family Noctuidae; genus Orthosia; species Orthosia gothica. The sequence goes on from OX459037.1 coordinate 39,717,580, forward strand.
ATATTTCATATTTAAATACTCTGGACTCATGATTAAACTAGGTCTTTGTTTTTATTTGGCCAAAGAACCAGTTTAAGAGTTCGTTTCTCTTTTTTTTTCTTTTTTGTACAAAGACAATATCGTCTCGTTATATTTTTTTTTCTCTGACAGTACACTGTCTATCTTTAGTTTCCACATGAGTGAAATTAATTGTTTTTGTTTGTCGAACTGAACCAGTACAGTCACTAAAGTAACAGAACTGGTGTCAGCGACTACTTGGGTGCAATACAAACTTTTGTGTCATTGTAGCCAAGGGTAGGCAACTTTAGTTTCAAAACTATAGATCGATTTTATAGTTGTGAAATTAAGGATCCACTTGCCAACAAAATTCATCCAGAAAACTGGATTACTTTTATACTTTCCAAGTACTTGAGCGTTTGTGTTTAACCGTCGATTTCACCAACCGGTTAAATTATTATAAACGCATCACAATTAAACGTCAGTCAAGTGATGCAAATTTTGGATTCGATCAATCGCAGTAGCAGACGCGTGCGTTTGACAATTCCCTTTTTTCTTTCATCGTTTTTATTACATTTGTTGTTTATAAGTTCTGCACTCCTTCGCCAAGCAATATATGCATATAATATGCATGAACAAAAGCATTTTTGATTTTTACTTTATAGAAAAATATTGCAGTCTGGAATTTAGGAGTGATAATCATGTGTGGTTTTCTTAGCAACACTACCTTAGTATTATATATTATCTAAGGCTATATGCATGTCCAAATTATAAGAATATCATTATCAGGCTTTAAAACTTGGGGAAACCCTAGATTATGGTTTTACTTACGGGTTCCATGTCTTTAGCTCGTATTGTGTTTTTACCTTTGATTCCAGGAATTGGGACTTAACTATGAGGTTGTCAAATTGTTTTGAAAATAGAGATCTCTAGATTTAATTTTGCGAAATTGAACATTTGTTTATTTTCAGTGGCATTCAGACCAAGTGTTTGTTTTAGTACATTAACGAAAATGGTAGCTTTCATCCACAAGATTCGTTGACCAAATTGATTGAATTGTTTTTAAAATAGAAATCTCTAGATAAACCTTTTCGAATTTGGAAATTTGTTATTTTTTTTTTTTAGTGGAATTCAGACCAAAACCTTTTGTAGTAGGTACATTAGGGTCAATGGCAGCTTTTACCCAAATTATTAGTTTTTACCACTAATCATTTAGAGCCAGTTTTACTGTCTTAACTGTTCATCCAATAAGCTTTGCACATGCAAATTTGTAATCAATTGTTGCATCGTCATTGACTTGAAAAATATAGTCTAGAAAAGTGGACCTTTTAAGCTTCTCATTTAAGCTTTTATTATCTTGTCATTTGACAAGAGGTTGAGTCTCTAAAGTGGACATTTAAGGCTTCTTTTTTTTTTTTTTTTTTTTTTAGCTTTTTGTAACTTGTCATTTGACTAGAGGTTGAGTCTCTAAAGTGGGACATTTTTAGTTTTTTATTTAAGCTTTTATTATCTTGTCATTTGACAGGATTTTGAGTTAAAAAAATGGACCTTTTTAGCTTCTTTTTTGAGATTTTGTATCTTGTCATTTGACAAAAGTTGGGAGTTTTTCTTTTATTGGCCTTTGTTTTGTAGTGTTTTTGGAAATAACATTAGAAAACTCCTTTTATTCTGTTCTCATTCATTGTACTAGGAATTGGTAACTGAGCATTATCTTTGTAACTCAGGAGCAGTTTACTGCATTACGTTTTAAGTGCCAAAGTGCTCATCTCTACATTGGCATAAATACGGCAGAAACCGTTAGTTATCACGTTTGTGATTGTATTGCCATATCGACAAAAGAGGTTATACTCTTGTTCATGTATCAATTTTAATAAGGCAAGTACTTGTTGCATTTTGGCTCTGACAACGTTATGCTGACTCTAGTGTTTGCTTTTGCTACTTACATTTAAATTGACAGTGCATGTTGCATTAGCTGCATTCAAATTAACTTCTTGCAATAATTTTAACATTTTTAAAATAATCAAAATGCTAATTATAAAATTAACAATTGAGTTTGTATTTAAACTGATTAAGCTCTATTCATAACAAGAGTTCAGTGTGGTTCTGTTTACGTTGGAATGTTTAAATAAACAAAGTCTAGCTAGCAAGCCGCACAAAAGTCCCTCAAGTACCTGTTAAGTGCCAGACTGCCAGTTAACTCGAGTCCCAGTCTATCACCTCAGGAAACGGTTCTTTATTTTTTTCTTATTTGAATATAAGTCAGTACAAAATGCATTCGATTTGATTCTTATTTAGCCTTAACAAATTTCATGATACTTTTTTAATTTTAACAACAAGTTTATACCGATTTTTGGCATCACATTGCTTCGAATTTATCGAAGTGGAACTTTTTCATTTTTATCATTCAATAAAATAACTGAATGAATGAATTTACGATTCATCGCTGAAACATCTTGTTTTGACCCAATAATTCGTTTCGATTAATTGGCATCAATTAACGGTTCACCGTTCAAATATTTTGTTTTAGATCCAATAATATCTTTCGATATGATTGACATCTTTTTTTTTTTTTTTTCCACTTAAGATCCAATAATATCTTTCGATATGATTGACATCATTTATTTCGGCCTTTCACTTTAGATCCAATAATATCTTTCGATATGATTGACATCATTTATTTCGACCTTTCACTTTAGATCCAATAATATCTTTCGATATGATTGACATCATTTATTTCGACCTTTCACTTTAGATCCAATAATATCTTTCGATATGATTGACAATTGATGTGTCGTTATCGTTTTTTAAACAACGTAACGACACCGTTGATCATTGGTCAACCTTTGACAAAACTATCTATTTTGGCAACTATCTATTTCTAAATGTTTAATGTGTTACCCTACGGTTTAACTTAAACACGTTTACCAAACGATTTTTATAGTATTCGATGAACTTCCCTCAGTACATTACCAAGCTTAGGACTGGCTGGATTCCACGTCCTGCTATTAACATTGCATTTATGTGATTGCTAGTACATATCGAGATAGTAAATCGAAATTCGAAACAATTGTGTCGCAGGTTACAATCGCAACGTATGCGACAAAGTCAAGGTTCAAAACGAAGTTTTACATAATAATAATATCGTCCTAAGTTACTTAGGAATCAGCTTCATTATCGCATTGTCAAATTCAGCTTATCATCCACCCTAAAGAATATAGCTCTCTTACTCGCACGCATCAAAACGCTCTATCTGGCTTATTCTCTTCAACCAGCTACGTTGACAAATTCAAGTGGGTGTGTTATAGTTTGCGGGGATTTATAGCGTTGTGACACAGCTTTGGTTTCGTTTCATAAGTAACGAGTGATGTTTGAGAAATATATCGTTTTGAAAATTAGACAGTTTAGAAAATAGATAGTTTTGCTTTGCTTGAATAACTGTTGAACTTGAATAAGTGATTATTGTTTTGTGCGATGGATCGTTTTATAACTATATACGTTGGTAAAGCTCCATCGCTTTATTAGCAAACGGATTTGGTCAACCGGATTAAACCGGGTTTGAGTTTTTTATTGCTGTCGAAATGTAGTTTTTATTTGAATTTCATAACCACATTTCGGTACACGGTTTTGTTTATTTACACAAGTCAAGTAATGATTTCAATGATTTATGTAGCACATCCCTCAGCTTATCGCCGATGCGGATCGCTAGCTGCAGATTCTGGGTCTAAGCGAGGTGAGAAGAAACAGATTTGGTGAGCTGAGAAAGTCCGGGGCTTGCCTTTGTTGTATTCGGGTAAAGAAAATGAGGAAGATGTGCGCGAGTATGGCGTGCGGCTCTTTCTTTCTAATACAGGTAAGAAAACCCTCGTGGACTGGAAACCGGTCTCGGATCGGATTATGCATGCTCGTTTTAACTCGAGTGCCCGTAAGATCTCCGTGTTACAGTGCTACATCCCAACTAGTGCTTCACCTGAGGATATTAAAGACGACTTCTACAACGCCCACAACCGCAACACTACCCTTAGCAGCGTATAGAAGCAAGACATCGTCGTCATCATGGGGGACCTGAATGTTAAGGTTGGGTTGAGTCCCACCTTGACATAACTCTTGCACTGCAAAAATAGTTTTTGTTGCAAAGTATTTCTTTGTAGATTTAGCAATAGCCGTTACTAAGCCATGAACCATCTTTTGGCGGTCTAAGAGAAAAGGAGCTGAATAGTGGCCTATTGACAGCTGTCCAATGGCCGGTTTCTGAAGTCGACGTCACACCTCAAAGTTCATTCAAATTCCGCTGACAATTTGTCACAAATTAACCAGCCCTCAGTTGTCAGTGAGTTTCTCAACACTTCGTCATTGAGAAATTACGTAATCGCTTGTTACATTATATGATCGGCATTAATTTATTTCGGTTGGCTACCCTACCCTAGCATTGTTTAAATCTGGGGATAGCAAAGAAGCCAATAATTATAGGCCAGTGTCAATTCTGCCGGTTCTCAGTAAGGTCTTCGAAAAGTTAATGCTCAACCAATTGTTTCGTCATTTTAACAAACATTCCATCTTGTATGATCAACAATACGGTTTTACCAAAGGGCGTTGCACAACTGACGCGGGTGTCACCATAATAAAGAACATATTTAAGGCCTGGGAGGAAGCACAGGACGCCATTGGAATCTTTTGCGACCTCTCGAAGGCGTTCGATTGCGTTAACCATGAGACACTATTGTTGAAGCTCGAGCACTATGGAATTAGACATACAGCCCTTGAGTTACTTAGATCATATTTAAAAGCCAGACAAGTTAAAGTTCAGGTAAACGGCGTAAACTCACTAGGGTCTGAAATGACAATGGGTGTGCCTCAAGGCTCGATATTGGGTCCTTTCCTCTTTTTAGTTTATATTAACGATTTACCCCAATTACTACAAAATCAACCGAAGATGGTGTTGTTTGCTGATGACACATCTTTGATATTTAAAATAGATCGGCGGTCACGAAATCTTGATGACGTGAATAACTCCATTTATCAGGTCCAAAATTGGTTCACGGCAAACAATTTAGTACTAAATGAAAAAAAAACCAAATGTATTAGATTCACATTGCCGAATGTTAGAAGTACCGAATGCGATATCATATTGAATGGCGAAAAGCTGGACTTTGTAAATCAAACAGTTTTCCTGGGAATCACTCTAGACGACAAATTGCAATGGGGTCCTCATATAACATCTCTTGCGGGTCGGCTAAGCTCAGCCGCTTATGCTGTTAGAAAGATAAGACAGTTAACGGATGTAGAAACCGCGCGTTTGGTCTATTTTAGTTACTTTCACAGCATAATGTCATACGGTATTTTACTGTGGGGTCGAGCGGCTGACATTGAATCCATATTTATATTGCAAAAGAGAGCTGTCAGAGCCATATATAAGTTAAGTCACCGTGAATCTCTTAGGGAACTGTTTAAAAATATTAATATTATGACAGTTTCTTGCCAATTTATTTATGAAAATATTATGTATGTAAGGAAAAATATACATCTCTTTAGTAAAGTCAGTGATAGACACAATCGTAATACCAGAAATAAAGATAAGTTAGATCCAATGACCTTATACTTCTTACTACTAGACTGTGCACTATGGCGCAAAAAACGGTCCGAGCGAGAGGGCTCCCGTTGGTAGTGTGTCTCTTTCTAATGAGGTGACCATGACCAAACATAACAAGGGACAAATTGATTGTAAAAACAATAGTGTAAGTATCCCGATATATGTATATATGCTACCTAACTACGCTACCTAAACCTACCAATTTCAAGGAAAAAAAAAGAATCGTGTGTATATTTTTTGGAATCTACATCACTTACCGTATGGTGTCGGGCGTAAAGAATTTCAACATCCCATGTTTTCCCATCTTTCCCATGTTTGTCATAAGAGGCAACTAAGGGACAAACCAGAAAATGGGCAGCAGCGTTCTCTGTGCATTTGTAACAACCATACTGGGATCGCCAACCCGGCTGCAAAGCACTCCCCATGAATAGCACAAATAAAACATAGCCCCTAGTGCCCGGCAGCCTGCCTACCCTCGACTACGGTAGCGATCTAGGTATGGCAAAGGGTGCAAAGAATCCCGGACGAGATCCGGCTACCCCAACAAATACCGACGACAGGACCTGGCAACGTACAACACACGCACACTCCGGACTCCGGACCGACGATAAGATCACCGAACTTGAAGAGGAATTGAGCAGTTTACGATGGAGTATTATAGGGTTATCTGAAGTTCGAAGAGAGGGCGGGGACTCGATAAACCTCAAATCCCAAGTCTGGATAAGTCTTGTTCTTCAAGACCCATCGTATAGATAGGAACAAAAAGCTCTCTGATCTTACTCTCAAGCTCATGAAGGAGAGGCGTGAGATGATCCTGCAGTCTTCAGACGATGCTTTGAAATACCCCAAAGGATCTTAATTATTTCACATATTGTCCAGTTGCGTAGACAGTTGAGAAACTTAACTTCACCAATTTTATTCCACTAGGAATCAATTTGCGAATAATATTAACAGCCGCTGAATTTTACTCGAACAAAACCCGCCAAAAACTCCACAAACCTGGTGGTCCTACATTTAGTATTACTAGGCCCAAACATTTAAAAGTACTACTCTTACTCAGTATTAATGAATTATTTTTTAAATACAATGAATTGATTAATTAAAGGAACTGTAAAAATATTTAAATACGCTTCAAAGTTTCATAGACTTTGAAACGTATTTAAATATATTTTTTATTCGTTCGTTTTGGTATAACATAAAAAAGTAAATATAAAATTTTCTACCATTTCTACCAAACCCAATGATTAGTTGAGCTGGCAAGATATCAGACAAGGACACACTACCAGCGGGCACCCTCTCGCTCAGGACCGCTTTTGGTTAGCTACCGCTTATAAGGGAATAGCTAACCTAGATGTATGATAATAGATTTCATTTTAGCTATACAAAAATTTTTGGTACACAGTCTAGTAGTAAGAAATACGTATAAGGTCTTTGGTTAGATCAGCCTTCTTACAGACTAGCTAAAGTACAATCATCTTTCATGGGGTACTGTGTTAAATTCTATAACAAAATATCTTGTGATATATTAACTAAATGAAAGTAAATTTAAAACTTTAGTTAAAAGCACCCTTTGTAAACAAGCATATTACAAATTAGATGATTATATTCAAGATAAGAATGCTTGGAAACATGCTGGTCCTGCTCCATAGGGCAATCTTTGGTGTGTAGACAAAATCAAATTTGTTCATTTATATTCCCATTCATAGTTATTGTATTCATTGTTTTTTTTTTTTTAGAAATTGACTCACACTCTGTTCCGTTGTTGTTGAATTATGTATTTTACCTATGTTTGTAATATTTGTAAGTATGTGAGAACCATGTTCCTACTTATCAAATTAATTAATTTTCCTGTTAATGCTTTTTAATACTTTATAGCTGTGTGTAGAGCTATTCTGGGTGCATCGTCCTCACATATATTAATGTATGTACGTATGTTAATATTGTAAAACATCATTTTTTTTTTTTTTTAAGCGTAAATAAAGAGTTTCTTGTGCGTTCTTCTCCATAACAATCTACTTGCCGAATGCACGGTAGAATCATTTTTCTTTTTTTTATCTTGTTTTTTTTTATCTTGTTTTTTTTTATTATTTTTAATTTTAATTTATGTGACGTTCAAAAGTGCCGTTTATTGGCCTAATTGAATAAATATATTTGACTTTAGCTGGTATTCATTCATACTATAACGTAATCAGTAACTTTAAATAGTATTTTATTTTGAGCAGCTGGGTTGGTTTAGCCGCCAAGTTAAGCAAAACCACGTTTTTAATGGTTTTCTTGTTTTTGGATAGGAGACCCCGCCAGGGTAAGCAACACTAACTAAGATCAGTCTTGGGATGGGTGACCACTTTTTTTTGGTTCGCTTGTTTTTGGATGGGTGACCCCATACAGGTTAAGCAACACTTACCAAGATTAGTCTTTGGATGGGTGACTGCTATTTTTTTGGTTCGTTTGTTTGGGATGGCTGACCCCGCCAGGGTAAGCAACACTAACCAAGATCAGTCTTGGGATGGGTGACCACTTTTTTTTTGGTTCGCTTGTTTTTGGATGGGTGACCCTGCCAGGGTAAGCAACACTTACCAATGTCAGTGTTTGGATGGATGACCACATTTTTTGGGTTCGCTTGGTTTTGGAAGGGTGACCTTGGTAGATGTTGTTTTACCTAGCGGGGTGACTAGGATGGGTGATCAAAATTTTTGATAGTCACCCATCCAAACTTACCAAGGTGAGTACCTTGGTAAGTGTTGCTTACCCTGGCGCAGTCACCACCCCAGCCGCTTCAAGTTAAACACAAACCTATCCAGAATCAGACCTTGGTAAGTACTAAGTACAGGGTACAGTCAACACTGACCCGGGAATCGATTTTCCGGGTCCCAGTATTTTTTATTTTTTTACTTAAATGCAAAATAACTATTTATGATAATTGTGTCAAGGTTTTATAATGTAATTAATTTAAAAAGTTAGTAATATCTTATTTTGTTTTCAATTTTGTTTTTTTTTTTTTTTTTTTTTATTTGCTATAGGTTCGCGTTTGACCACTATCTCGCCTCGAATAATTGATCTAAATTAACCATTGATATATAAAAAACTGAAGATACACACTCAGCGTCTCAAAATCGTCCGCACAAAATAGGCGCACAATAACAAATTGTGCGCTCATTTCAAATAGTCTCTCGTCGCTCGCGCGTCACTGCACACTCGTTAAAAATGCCGAAGTGTTCGTTGAGAAATTACAAAAATATTACGTCTAGAACCTTAAAAAAGGATAGGATCTCGTACTTTCGGTAAGTAAAAGAGTTTATTGATTTGTTTTTGTTGTTTTTATAACTAAATATTATGAGCAATATGTGATTTTGATTTAATTTGTCTCAAAACTGCGCTCAAAGGTTCAAATATAATACGGCAGATTTCAATCGCCGCTTTGTCAGTATAAGAACGATGAATTACAGCCTTCTTTTACTTTAGTCGCATTATACAAATGACCCTGTTCTTATTTAGTGGAGTCGATTATTTTTTATTTTGTTTTTTTTTTTTTATTAGTGTTTAAAGGAATATTTTCGGGAGCGCACACAATGAAATATCAAGTCCACGAACCAACTGTTTAATAGCGGCTTACCCGCAACTTATAATTATCATACAGATACCACACGTCCCCTCTTAAAAAAAAAAACAAACGCACACTTATCAATAGGCAGTAGGTATTTACATAAACCAATTGCTTTAACTGTTGTAAAACAACTGTTACGCAAGTAAGTATACCTATAATACTGATATCTGCTAGTGCTAAGTAATAAATTATACTGAATAGTATCGCTCAAGGAATAAGTTCCGTAACTGCTTCTGCATTTAACCAATTTATACTCATTTTTATATAAATTGAAAAGCGTTATCCTCGAGTGAAACTCAGTAACATAACATAACTTATTAGTTAAATAAAAACAAAATATAGTTGATAATAAAAAAAACAAAAAGTCAGCAAGTCAACAAAAAGACAATACCATAAATGGTGAGTAATAATATTAATATTTGTACTTCTTTTTAATTAAAGTACAAGCGCGCTGTTGGCGCATACTTGACTTCTCAGGAGTCTCATTATTGCCTAATAGCGGACCTGGGTTCGGTATTTGTACTTCTTGATTTGATGCATTAGAAATGTCTTTATGGAATGTTGTAGGTTCCGTAGCGCTACTATCCTGACCATTGGCATCGTCCACGGTCGCGTCCTCTAACTTATCCTCAATATTGACGCAGTCTGTTAACACTGAATGCCGTTTAGTGGTGCGGGACGTCCCTACAGGTAACAATTGATCAATGTGTCTTGTCCACTCTTTACCGTCTGCACTACGCACCCGATAGGTTAACGGTGCCTCTCTCGCGGTGACCACGGCCGGCGCCCACTTGTCCGCGCGCGGACGGTAGTCCCGTGCTAGCACGTGGTCGCCGGGCGCAGCGTGGCGCTCGGTGCCCGGGCTGTGGCGCGCGGCGTGTGCCGCCGCCTGCTCGCTGGCGCGCTCGGCGCTCGGCCGCAGCACGTCCAACCTACCACGGAGCCGCCTGCCTAGCATCGCAACAGCAGGCGCGACGCCTGTAGTGGTGTGTTCACAATTGCGATATTGGAATAAAAATTTTGTGACGGCCGTATCTACATCGACAGTCTCGTGCGCGGCTTTCTTCATTGCGCGCTTTACTAACTTCACCGCGTTCTCGGCCGCTCCGTTACCCGCTGGCCTATAGGGACTAGTAATAGTATGAGTGATAAAATTTCTTGTAAAAAAACTTGCTAGCTCTGCCGATCCAAAGGGCAGACCGAAACGGGCAAACAGTTCCCTAAGTCTTACTATCGTCGCCGTGGCGGTAGTGCCTGACATTTTCTGCACCTCGATCCATTTACTATGAGCGTCCACGGTCACGAGATAATGTTTACCCTGAAATTCACCGAAATCGATATGTAGTCTCTGCCAGGGCCGTGCAGGGAACTCCCACGGATGTAGAAGGGAACGTGGGGTTGCGTCACGCTGCTGGCGACAAGCACTACAATTTTTCGCGAGAGTCTCAATTTCTAAATCTAATGTTGGCCAATAAACATAACTCCTGGCTATATTTTTCATTTTAACTACCCCTAAATGTCCCTCATGTAATTCGGATAGAACTGGTTTTCTAAGTAACTCCGGCACGATTACCCTGTGATTGTATAAAATACAACCACGTTCCAACACTAAATTATCTTTCCGGTTGTAATAAGGCTTTTCTAACTCGGCTGTTATTTTTGTTGGCCAGCCAGTGATAAGATAATTTTTAATTTTACTTAAAACGTTGTCTTTCTGTGTCCATGAATCCACCTCTTTTGCACTGATTGGGATTGATTCCTCAACATAGTTTACATATGATACCGAACCCAAGTCATCACAATGTTTCCGTTCATATGGTAGTGGCAATCGCGATAGTGCATCTACATTGCAGTTATCACTCGATTTGACGAACTCAATCCCGAAATCATAAGCCGCCAGCCTAGTGGCATATCTTTGTAGCCTACTAGCTGCCGTTTGAGGTAACCCGAATTTGGATCCAAAAATAAAAGTTAAGGGTTTATGATCTGTTTTGATAATAAAATGGCGACCATAAATATACTGGTGGTGCTTGATCACGCCAGCGATAATCGCGAGGGCCTCCTTGTCCAGCTGACTATACGATCGTTCAGCTGCATTTAAGGTCCGTGACGCGAAACAAATTGGGCGCTCGTCGCCGTTAGGAAAGCGATGTGAAAGCACACTGCCGATACCATATGAACTGCTATCCACGGCTAGTACTAATGGTAGTTTTGGATTATAGTGTACTAACACCTTGCTACTGAGAATAGCCGCTTTTATATCCTGGAAAGCTTTTACACAATCTGCTGACCAGACCCAAACACTTTGTTTACGCAATAAACTATGTAAAGGATGTAAAATAGTACTCAACTGCGGTATGAACTTGGCATAATAATTTATCATACCGAGGAATGATCTGAGCTGAGTTAAATCTTCTGGTGGTGGTGCATCCACGATCGCTTTTATTTTGTGTGTTACTGGGTGCAAACCCTGGTTATCTATAATAAAACCCAAATAAGTAATGCTTTCTTTCATAAAGCTGCACTTCTTTAATTTAATCCGTAAACCGACCTCACGCAAGCGCGACAACACTGCCCTTAAATTAGCAATATGCTCCGACCTGCTGGCGCCTGTGATTGCCACGTCATCTAAAAACACTGCAGTTCCCTTCAAGCCCCTAAGTGTTTCTTCCATAAACTTTTGGAATTTCTCGGGAATGCATGTCAAACCAAAAGGCGTACGCTGGTACATGAAAGTGCCTATATGCGTTGTTATCGCACTACAAGCTCGCGAATTTTCATCCAAAAATAGTTGTTGGTACGCGTTGGTAAGGTCGATTTTCGAATACCGTTCGCCGCCACTTAGTGCAGCAAATAATTCCTCGATTCGTGGCATAGGGTACGGGTCGCGAATCAACTTTGGGTTAATGGTGACTTTATAATCACCGCAGATTCGTATTTCACCAGATTTCTTTATGACTGGTACAATGGGTGTACCATAATCAGAGTACCTTACGAATAGTACCCTCTGCCTCGAGCCGTCGTAATTCTTGTTCTACAGGTTTACGTAAAGCTAATGGCAATGATCTCGCTTTGATAAAAACGGGAGTCATGTCGGTTAATCTTAATGAGAGTTGCTTGGTACATGTGCCAAGACCCGGAGCAAACACGGTGGGAAATTCTTTTTGCAAAGTATCTACTAATTTGTCGTCTGATAAGTTCAACATCAATTCATTAATTTGAATGTGATCGATATTTAATTTACTCAACCAAGATCTACCCATTAAAGGTGGTCCACCATTCTTAATGACAAATAGTTTTAAATCTCTCGCCGAGTGTGTCCCGATCTCCACGTTAACCACTATATAACCGATCACTTCAATCCGCGTGCCGTTATAAGAATGTAAACAGACATCCTTCGCGATAAGCGGCAACGCCTTGAAGTGCTCATCAAATAAATAAGTACTAATTGCAGACAACTTACTGCCAGTGTCCAGTTCAAACGTCATCGCCTTACCGTTAACTTTTACGCACACATTGTATGGCCGATCACTATTATTGCACACATTTAGGTTATACATATCTGAGTCCAAATCGCTTTCACCATTATCCATGTAATTTTGACCGCCCCGCGACATCCGCGCCTCGCCCTGCCGGGGATTTCGTTTGCACATAACTTTAAGATGGCCTTTTTGCCCGCACACGTCACATGAATAATTTTTAAAACGACACACGACTGCTCGATGTCCCTTTCCGCACCGCCAACAAGGCTGTAGCGGCGCGCGCTGTGCCTCGCTCGCGGACGCGGCCGAGCCGCGCGTTCCTTCGATGCTGCTGCCGCTGCCACCGGTCGCAGCGCGCGCCGTACCTCGTCCCGACGCGAGCCGGTGCATCAGCTCGGGCGCCCCGGAACTTGTCGACGTCGCAGACGCTGCTCCGCTGCACGTGCCGCTCGCTTGAGCGTGCCGGTCAGCCGCTTCGAGAGCAAAGGCCAACTCCACCGCCCTCTTGTACGTCAGTGTCGGCTCGGCGAAGAGCCGCGATCTCATGTCATCGCTCACAAGACCAGACACGAATTGGTCTCGTAGGTTTTCTTCGAGACAACTTTTAAAATTGCACGTGCTGGCCAGATGTTTGAGAACTTGCAAATAATCGCTCAGACTTTCGCCGCCATTTTGACGTCTCATTCTAAATACATGCCGCTCAGCTATCTCTGAGCGCTTTGGTTCGAGATGATCGCCAACTATTTTCACTAACTCCCGAAAACTTATGGTCTCCGGATTGTCTGGCGCGCAAAGATCACACATCAGATCATAAGTGGCTTCGCCCACTAACGTGACTAACGTAGCCACTCGTAAATCTTGTTTGATTTCGTTGAGCGCTATAAACTGTTCCACGCGTCGAATGTATGCCAACCATTTTTTGCTCGATAAATCGAATTGATCGATTTTTCCGATCGGCATTTTATTGTCACTTCACAATAACACTATACACTAACTATTAGTGGAAATTTTTCTTAATTTTACTCGTCGCCAGTAGTGTTTAAAGGAATATTTTCGGGAGCGCACACAATGAAATATCAAGTCCACGAACCAACTGTTTAATAGCGGCTTACCCGCAACTTATAATTATCATACAGATACCACATAAGTTTATTCACTTTTGAACTTTTTTGTTTTAAGTTTTTAACAAATATTTATACGTTATATTTTAATTAACTTATCTTGTATAAATTATGGGTTGAACAAGAAAAGTTGTTTTATTTGCATATTATATTTCTAATTTTTTTTTAGGGACGTGGATGGCTCGGACTGGCTTGGGCTCTGCTTTATTCGGTACTTCGCCACGAGTACAGCAGGGGATGTTTTGGCACTATACGGGTAATGCTACTGTCACCAACAGCGATGCCCGCGAAACCATACCCTAGCTCAATCCCATTAAAATATTTTACTGTGGTTCAATTCTTTATCTTTTCGGTAGAGCAATATTCGGTGACTCCATTTCCGTACCCGAAGGGTCCAAACGGAGCAAAAAATAATAATAGTTTAAAAAACTAAAAAACACGCTAATACCTACTTAAATCACTAATCAATACATATCATCATCATCAATATCAATACATATATATTGAAAATATAAAAAAAACAGCCAGGGTGTTAAAGGATAACCAACTGAACCCATTGCCAGCATTTTTGAAATTTTTGGTTGTTTGTCTGTTTATTTATGCACGCTTATTACATAGTTTTTGTTTCATCGCAATCGGTTCGCTCTATCAAAAGTTAGATGAATTTAAAGTGTTCAAGAAGTAAAATATCACAAAACACGCAATTCAGATACTCGGACAGTTGAACTCCATATTCGATAGATGGCGTATTGACGTCATTTTCTGAATGGCGGTGGTAAAGGTGGACGCGCACCTATCCGCGCCGCAGGAGCCGCACGCGCCGCAGTCATCGCATTTTATAAATCTATAAATGAAATCGTATGCAGCCTCGCGCACCTATCCGCGCGACGGATTCCACCAGCGCGTGCGGATGACATCATAAGACTCGGCGAACGATGCGGGCGGCGCGGGAACATGATCCGTATCGGTATGAAAATATAGTTCAAGATGTACAGAACTAGATACAATGCGTGCGGCGCGTTCGGCGCGGATAGCGCCGGCCCTTGAGAAAATGCGATGACTGCGGCGCGTGCGGCGAGAGCGGCGCGGACAGGTGCGCGTTCACCTTAGATTCTCCGCGGCAAATGACAATAGAAAAGAAAACAGTGCTGCCAACTCGTCTAAGCAAAAACGCGCTGTTAGCTCTTTAAAAACGCGCTAGAAAGCGCTGAATGGTCGCTTTATAAAAAAAAACGCTTAATTCGGCTCCAAATTCAAGCAAAACGCCCCAATAAATTGAGTCAGGGACGCATAAACGTATTTTTTATTGCATCAAAATATGTCATTTAAAATAGTTACATTATAGTACTTGTTTAGTGATAAGAAAATATTAAAGTAATAACGTGTTACTATAATTATTCCATAAAATAAAGGAAATAAGTTAATTCACCATCGTCTGATTCTACTACAACTGCTTCTGCCGCCGAATTAAATGGTTGGTCAGGTTGGTCTTGATCAGTTTTGGACTTGAATTTATATATAAACATACATAAACTCACGCCTTTTCCCATTTATATTTATCTGTGGATGAAATTTGCCTCAACACGTCGTTTAGATGTTGATAGTTTACGAAGCAACTTTTTTTTTAAAGAAAGTCCAAAGTTCCAAAAAGCGCTAGATTTAGCGCTAGGCGCTAGAACGCGCTATTGAACAAAAAAAGCGCTAGATCTGGCGCTGAAAGCGCTAAGTTGGCAGCACTGAAAGAAATGGTATGTAGGTAGGATAGGTAGCAAGCCAAGTAGGGTAGGCAGGTAGGTAGGGTAGGTATAGCAAGTCAAGTAGCCTAGCCAAGTAGGCAGGGAGTATCAGCTATACATTGAGATCTATGGCTCTATACAAGGGCTATTTCAGGTGTGGCTACAGTAAAAATAATAATTCGGGACCTAATGCACGACACAATAAAATACGTTTTATGAGGTTTTAGGTCTCTAATCATACTATTAATGTCAATGTGTTTCGTAATTTTGCCGCCGCTACGGCCCGTCTGAATAGCCTAATGATAAACGCGGTGGCCTAATACGCCTAAGGTGCTGGGTTTGAGTCCCCGCTATGGATAGTAATTTTTTTAAGTTTTCGTTTCGGTGTAGTGTTCTGGAGTGCTACTAGATAGCGCGCGGCAAAACTGTCTTTAACTTTTTTTGTATGAAGTTGTTAGTCTTCTCCCCAAAGTAAATAATATTCTGTGCAGGTAGGTAAGACGTAAGGTAAGTAGGGTAAGGTAGGCAGATGACGGGAGCGAAGCCGCGGGCACAGCTGGACTAGCTGTGCCCGGGGTTTCTCTCCGCTTATCTAAATAATTGAAAATAATTTTCTATAAATTTAAATTAAGAATAGTGGGATTAACAAGAAAAAAAAAAAAAAATCCGTGGAAAAAAGATGCTTGATGTTAGTTATTATAACCCTTTACACCCGACAGTACACGATTGTGCGGGTAACTTTAAAAAAATCTCAAGGCCGCGCGGATTCATTTTTGCGAACGCAACCGACGTCGATCGATCGTGAGAGATGTGTACTCGCGTGGAGTAGCGCCCGAGTCGTGTAATGGGTTGCTAGTTTGACTCAATCGTAGGTATAAAATGACTGCCTTTTTTTTATCCGACCGGCGGCACGTGTAAGTATTGTGTTTTATTGTTTATTGTAAAATTTTGAGTATTGTTTTTGTTTTATTTTACTATTTAAACATTAATCAAATGAAATGCAAACTATTTTTATTATTTTGTTTTGTAAATTAGAAAAAAATGCGACAAAACTTCAATTAGCACGATCGTGGCCCCTCGGTTGCAACCCTATAGATTGATTTTAATGTAGTTTTTTTGTTTATTGCATAAAAGCTGGTATTTTGGCTAAGTAGTTGTTTGTTTTTTTATTTGAGTGCTTCTTGTATCTGATGATCGTATCTTGGAACTCCTTGGCTATGGAAACGAGTCAGACATTGAAGAATTTAACGAGGACGAAGAGTTAGAAACCGATTTGCGTGTACTCGCTGACCTTGTAGACGAGGAGAACAATTCTGAAGGGTCAGGCGATGAAATGGAACCTGAACCTCTAAGTCAGGTAATGACCCCAAGTAGGGGATGCTCTCGTAGTGCTACCTCACGGCAAATTGGAAGCAGAGGGCGATCACGTGGTAATAGTTTGCAGCGAATGCCATCACGCGAGGACGTTCTCGTACTACGGTGACTCGGCGAAATCTGCAGCAAAGTGGTTATGAGACACCTGGAAAAATATTCCTTTTACCGATAAGCCACATGACTATTCTGCGACTTTACCAAAAAACCCATCCGAATATCTTCATGATTATTTTGATGAAAGTTTCTACGAAGAGACTGCTCGGTGTACGAACAAAGATTACATGCGTAAGACTGGCCGGCAACTAAAAACTACAAAAGCGGAAATAGCTAAAGTGTCTGGTGTGCATATTCTCATGGGATGCCTTCCATACCCACGAATGCGGATGTACTGGCGAGGTAATATGAGGATTGGACTTATTACCGATAAGATAGTTCGCGACCGATTTATTACTTTACGCAATGCGCTTCATGTAGCATATCACGACCAGCCAACTGAAACTGAGACTAACAATCCACTTTGGAAGCTGCAACCGATAATCAAACGGGTTCAGGATATGTGCAACAAACTGGAAAGAGTTCCATCTTATTATTCCATACAGAGAGCAGATGATACCTTTCAGTGGACGATGTTCTTTGCGCCAAGTGGTAAAAAAGAAACCGCGACCAGAAGGCTTGAAAATTGTTGTTCTTAATACTAGCGAAGGTCTGATGCTCGATTTTGAGATTTACAGAGGCGCTAATACAATAAGTCATAAGTCATAAGTCATTTATTCATTTGTTTAACATAGGTACAATAATAATGGTATATACAGGTAATAAAGAGTGCGCTATGTTATGCCAGAGGGCGTACAAATGTTTGCAAGTATTTTAAAAAAAAGAAATTAAATAAAATCAAGCCAGGTAAATCAAAATAATGAACTAAAATAAGCCTGGACAATTAAACAACAAATAAATAGAATTGCATAATCCAAATTAATAGAAATCAATGTCAATACAAATATCAATAGAAATCAATGTCAATAAAAAGAGAAACAAATAATAATAGGAACAATAATATAACAAAAACAAAATGTCAAAAACAGTACATGTCAAGACACAGACTGAAAACAAATAATAAGGCTATGTCAATATAGGCAAAACATTACAAATGTCAATATTCAATACTAATGTTAATATACAAATCCAATGTCAATATACAATACTGATGTCAATATACAATACTAATGTCAATATAGGTAAAAATTACAAATGTCAATATCCAATACTAATGTCAATATACAATACTGATGTCAATATGCAATACTAATGTCAAATATACAAAATTATTTATAAGCACAAACAGTCATGTATCTCATTAGCATGTCAACATTCTATCATTAGATTTTTGTCTGATAAAAATTCCGAAATACTGTAATATGCTTTGCTCACCAGTAAGGATTTTAGCCGTTTCTTAAATAAGCTCACGTTCAATTCTTTGATTGATCGTGGTAAGTGGTTAAATATGACTGGCGCCATGCAAAATACACTTTTATACATTAATGCTGTGTGGGACCTTCTTACGCATAAGCTACTGTTATCCCTTCGACTTCGGTTACTAATGTCCGACATTTTTTTAAACAACTTAGGATTGGACTTAACAAATACAGCAACTTCAAAAACATATAAAGATGGAAGAGTCAATATTTTAAATTTAATAAATAATGGTTTACATGTATCTATGACCTGTAATCCAAACATTGTTCTGATGCACTTTTTCTGTGCTTTAAAGATTATTTTTATTATTATTTACAATGTTTGCTGATACAACTTTGGATCTAGGACCTTTTGTTATATTCCATTTGACCAGAAGTAGGCCAATACGCCCATCACAGAGCAAAAGATATGATGGCTATGATCCCCTGGCTGTGAATGATGACATAAAGGCACCAAGGTCTTGCATGATGGAGGGATGCCATAGCCGATCTAAGATTAAATGCTCCAGTGCAGTGTTTATCTGTGTCTTTCTCGAAACCAAAACTGTTTCCAATCTTATCACCTCAAACCTTAATATCTAGTTACGTTTTTTCAAATAATGTTAGTTTTTGCTATTCTTTCTTTCTTCAATTATTTTTTAATAATTTGTGATCTCATTTTGTTCCTAAAAGTAAAAAAAAATGTTTCTCTGTTATTTTAAGTTAGTCAGAGGTTGACTAAGTTTATTTTGAGAAATTTATTGGTTTTTGTTAGAGAATTAGTTAAAAGAAGGTTGCAAAATGATAAAGACTGATTAATGAAGAGGTTATTCAAATAAATAAATAATGATTAGAACCTAATTTGTTGTTTTCAATAAGAAAAAAAAACAAAAAAGGGAACCCTCACTATTGTGAGACTTGTAGATTATACCTAAGTGTCACGATCGTGAGGGCACCTTTTCAGGAAAACTGAAAATTCAGAATTTTCTTTTGCATTTTTCCTAGCTTCCCTAGACTCCGAAAAATCCCCTCCATTAACTTTTTTTTAAAGATCTGCAACTTTTTTTTTTCGGGTGTAAAGGGATAATGATATATTGACAGATAGAAAAAGGAAAAAAGTAGTTATTTTAAGAATATCAATGATATTCAAATAAACAGATACGTTATACACTCACAAAACAATTGGAAAAAGTGTTCTGCGCAGCAGCGGCAGCACACATACACACTTTTCATTCATCTGACATTTCACTATAAGTCGAAAGGGATGGCTTGATAAAACCAACAAGAAAAAAAGAGACAGCTAGTGTTTGTCACTTGCGTGTGAATGTAAACAAACATTATTCTGACCACCAATGTTTTTTTCTTTTTCTAATCTCCAAATATCAGAATATTAGGAAAATAAATTAGTAAATTGAGGTGTATTGCGTACTTACATTATGGTATGAGATCCCTTCTGTTTTATTTACTTTGGTTTCATAATTGGTACACTTTCTAAAGACACACGATGCCATTTTTTATTTTGTTTTTGTTTCAAGAAAGCCTATCGCTCATCGCCATGCGTGACATAAACTAAAGACTAAAGGTCACAATTGTGTCCTATTCGAGTCTTCACAATGCGCGCGCTTATAACATATTTGTTTATTTGAATATCATTGGAGATTATCACTATCACTTTATTAGAAAAAAGCTCGCCACGCTTTTTTCTAATAAAGCGTGTTTTTTAGATTTTAAAACAATTTTTGTTTTAAAAAATATAGGAAAACAAAGAAATGACAAGTTTGAAAAGCCACCAAAATCAGCTTTTTTACCAATGATATTCAAATAAACAGATACGTTATACACTCACAAAACAATTGAAAAAAGTGTTCCGCGCAGCAGCGGCAGCACACATACACACTTTTCATTCATCTGACATTTCACTACAATGTCGAAAGGGATGGCTTGATAAAACAAACAAGAAAATACATACATAGACTGATAAACACATTACCCTCCTTCGGCAGTCGGGTAAAAAAGAGACAGCTAGTGTTTGTCACTTGCGTGTGAATGTAAACAAACATTATTCTGACAACCAATGTTTTTTCTTTATGTAACCTCCAAATATCAGAAAATTAGGAAAAAAAATTGAAATAAATTAGTAAATTGAGGTGTATTGCGTATTTACATATGGTATGAGATCCCTTCTGTTTTATGTAATTTGGTATTATAATTGGTACAATTTCTAAATACACACGATGGCATTTTTTTAATTTTGTTTTTTTTTCAACAAAGCGTATCGCTCTACGCCATGCGTGACATAAACTAAAGACTAAATCATACAATTGTCTACTATTCGAGTCTTCACAATGCGCGCGCTTATAACATATCTGTTTATTTGAATATCATTGTTTTTTACAAAGTTTTGTACCGAAGAATTTTTCAGATTTTCTTTGACGTTTTTCCTATTACAACCAACTTGATTTTGCTGTTTTGGTACGGAACCATAAAGGTGCGAATTCCGACATGCAATTTTGCGGTCTTTTTAGGATAACAATGTGTTATAAGCTTATAATGTAAAAACAAGGTTATTTGAGCTTTTCATTTAGTGTTATCGGCACCGGAAATCCACCGAAATCTAAAAAAATGCCTAATTATGTGAACTATAAAGACCGTATAGAAAGAGCCGAATTGGCCGAGGCATTGGAAATGTTTTCGTTCATTGGTAAGTAAAGTGTGTGGCACGCTTGGTTTTCACACAGATGGAGGGACTTGCGTTATCTAGTTAGATTTATATCTGTGGCATTCTGTGGTCAAGGCCCATAGATTATACCGTTCCATGCAACCTTAAATAATGTTTTGAGTGCGTTTGAATGCGTAGGTAGAAGATGAATTTGTGTTGGGTCTCTTTTTTTACATCTGTAATTAGTCAGTAATCATAATTTTATTTTAACTCTATTTTATTTATTTGGTGTAATATTAAAACAACACAACAGAGAAAAAAAGTGACACATTTAAAACAAGTAACAAAACGTGAAACGAAACGCGCTATTAAAAAAAAAAATAGTTCTAAATTGATCCGTTAGTATACCTTAGCTTGGCAGCACATTAAACAGAGACCCGCCCGCCATTTCGATCGACGCGGATTGGACGAGCCATGGAAGTTGAGAGTTGTTTGTTTTGTACGCCACTTCCGCTTACGTAGAATTGCCTGCTCTGATTGGATTGTTACGAACGGCACGGCACATCGGCCATCTTTGTATTTAGCGTTTTGGCTTGGCGCCTTTCCTGTGTTCGTTGTTCACTGTCTGTAGTGGTAATAGTGTGTTACACGTTTCAAAATGGTGAGTTTTGCAAGATTTTGTAAAATTTAGTTGTTGTTGTCGTGATTTTATTATGTAATATGGTGAACAATGGTGTTATTAACTTACTGGCGAAGTTTCAACTCTGTACGAGAAAAATTAATAGGACTTTTCTTAAATTTTAGGCTGGCGGTAAAGCGGGTAAAGATTCTGGTAAAGCCAAGGCCAAAGCAGTATCCAGATCAGCAAGGGCTGGGCTTCAGGTAAGTTAGTTTATCCTCTTAAAATAAAATAGGATTTTTCATGATATCCCCATAAATAATCTCGTTTTGTTTCTTCAATTCATTTAATTGAATAATATGTATGACCCCTTCAGTATGGCGGCGTCCATTGCTCCGTAGAAAAGTAATCAATAGATTGAAGACATTGAAGTTACAAAAATTAAATATTTTTCAGTTTCCCGTGGGGAGGATTCACAGACATCTCAAAAATAGGACTACGAGTCATGGACGTGTTGGTGCAACAGCAGCCGTGTATTCTGCAGCTATTCTGGAATATCTCACAGCCGAGGTAAGCTTTGCGCGACGCCCTGTCAATATGGCGGCACTCAATATAGCGTAATTAATAATGTAATTTCACGACTGTATTCTAGTAAGTAATACCCACTTATTTTGTCTTATTAAAATGTTATTTCACGCTAGGTAGTTAATTTACCTACATAATTACTCTGATTAATGTCTAACTGAGGTAGTCTAATTTTGGCGGGAAACTAATCGGAATAGGTTACGAAAAAAATAAGCAACTTCATATCAATTACGATGACAGTAATTTACAGAACTTACTAGGTAACAACATACTATTAAATAACAAATGCTTTACTAATCAGAAACACTGTTGTGGTAGGTTTTGGAGTTGGCGGGAAATGCATCCAAAGATCTCAAGGTGAAGCGTATCACGCCGCGGCACTTGCAGCTGGCCATCCGCGGCGACGAGGAGCTGGACAGCCTCATCAAGGCCACCATCGCCGGCGGCGGCGTCATCCCTCACATACACAAGTCGCTCATCGGGAAGAAGGGCGGCCCTGGTGCTCCCGTTTAAATATAGGTAACTGATTAATATCTTTATTTATTAAATCTATTTTTACCTAATGTTTCGATTTCAGATAAATAGGTACACACCTCGAACGCTCCATATAGTGGGCTAGGCCACTTCTCATAGTGAGAAGGAATGAGCTTATCACCACACTTGCTCAGTGCGGGTTACAGACAAGCTAGGCCCTCTGTGAGTTTCGTGTTGACTTAGGTGGCTTTAATTACATTAACTTAACAAATAAACAAATCTATGTGCATCACACCAATCACAACTGAAGCTATCATATCTGTCCCATGTGTCATGCATCCCTTAGCCTTCAGGGCTTCCCACCCTACCTAACCATGGGAAATATTTAAGGCAAATTTATGGTTACTAGTATCATCAGCCCAAAGGCACTGTAGACATAATACTCGTTTCTAAAAGAATTGTGCATTATGGCCTGTCATGAACAATAAGATTATATTTACAAAATTAAAAACATATTTATTACATACAATGAATTAATATTTAATTACTATATCATCAAAATCATTCTGAATTAAAAATAACCATGCCACAAATATTATGAAATTTAGCATAATCATCAATTAACAACAACAATATAAATACAATAATTTAAAATTATAAAAGTTAAAAAAAACGGTAACTAACTATATACACATATACTAGCTGTCCTCTGCTTTGCCCCCAAAATGTTAATATAGCAATAAAATCTATGTATCACTACATATTATAAAACAAAGTCCCCTGCCGCGTCTAGACAAACGTTTTGGTACTTTGTTTTGTCTGTTCGCGATTAAACTCCAAAACTGCCGAATGGATTTTCATGTGGTTTTCACTACTAGGTAGAGTAATTCATGAGGAAAAGGTGTATGATATGTTTTGATTTTGTGTAAATTAGTTTAAAATAATGATAATTGTTGAAAATTTTGGCAAAAAACAAGACATATAACAAAACAATTGTTCCTCTTCTAAAGATCTACAGAGAAGTCCGGCAAATCTTTTAAGAATAGCTTACTATACCCATTCAAAGTTAAAAAAAAAATGTTGTGCACAATGCTGGGTAATTGGAAAGCTATCTAGATGGATATTGTATTAATGTACATATATATACGTAAATAAATTAAATACGTTAGTAACCTTAAGCATTTCATGCACATTATTTTTATCATTTACACCATATAATTAAATGAATATCTTAGGAGTGAAAATAATTCAAGGGTGGGTCTCACACTGATGACAGGACCCTACGAGTTACGACCAAAAGAACATAAGGCATAACATAATGCTCTACTACCCGTGCAATGCCGGGGCGGGTCACTACCGCTAGTGTCAAATAAATGATTCCACCATTTATCACCATTCACCATTCCATCGATCACTAATATTAATTAAAAATGTTTTTTTTTTTTTATAAATACGTTGGCCCACACTAGGCGTTATAAACATTTAAACTCACATGCACAAAACACCTGGATCCAGAACAACTAATTGTAGGCCATACAAATATTTTTTCCGTGCGGGAATGGAACCCGTGACACGCAGCATAGCAGCCGATCGGTCAACCACTGCGCCAACCGTGTCGTCTGTCTATAGCATCATTAATATTATAAATGCGAAAGTTTGGATGGATTTATGTTTGTGACTCAATCACGGTTGAACGGATCTGGATGAAATTTGGCATAGATATAGATAATAGTTTGGAATAGCACATAGGCTACTTTTTACCCTATATACGGTTCCCGGGGGACAAGTTCGGACTTTCACGCGGGTCAGAAATAATTCATCATCGTCATTTCAGCCAAAAGACGTCCACTACTGGGCATAGGCACAGCAGTTATGATATGTATTTTAAATCAGTCCTAATTTTACTAGCTTACTTAAAACTTGCTATAATACAATTTAAAAACTTTGTAATTAGCTCAATTTTTTACTTGCATTGCAATTTGGGCGCAGTGATTGAGCGATTGACTGCTGCGCTGCGTGTCGCGGGTTCGATTCCCGCACGGAACAAGTATTGGTATGACCTACAGATAGTTGTACCAGCTCTTGGTGTTTGTGTTTGTGAGTTTATGTTTGTAAATGCACCCACGATACAGGAGAAATTCCTAGTGAGGGGCAACAAAGTGTTTAATTTTTTTTATTAGTTATTAGCATTACTAATAATTGATAATTTTGTAGAGGTTCTAATCAAATTCAAATAAACCTTAGAGGTATTTTCTAATTATTGTCAATAAAAAAAAAACAAAGATGAATCTACTTGCAAATTCGGTGTCAGTAGATCTCTAAATCCTTACTAATAATTGATAATTTTGTAGAGGTTCTAATCAAATTCAAATAAACCTTAGAGGTATTTTCTAATTATTGTCAATAAAAAAAAAACAAAGATGAATCTACTTGCAAATTCGGTGTCAGTAGATCTCTAAATCCTTACTAATAATTGATAATTTTGTAGAGGTTCTAATCAAATTCAAATAAACCTTAGAGGTATTTTCTAATTATTGTCAATAAAAAAAAAACAAAGATGAATCTACTTGCAAATTCGGTGTCAGTAGATCTCTAAATCCTTACTAATAATTGATAATTTTGTAGAGGTTCTAATCAAATTCAAATAAACCTTAGAGGTATTTTCTAATTATTGTCAATAAAAAAAAAACAAAGATGAATCTACTTGCAAATTCGGTGTCAGTAGATCTCTAAATCCTTACTAATAATTGATAATTTTGTAGAGGTTCTAATCAAATTCAAATAAACCTTAGAGGTATTTTCTAATTATTGTCAATAAAAAAAAAACAAAGATGAATCTACTTGCAAATTCGGTGTCAGTAGATCTCTAAATCCTTACTAATAATTGATAATTTTGTAGAGGTTCTAATCAAATTCAAATAAACCTTAGAGGTATTTTCTAATTATTGTCAATAAAAAAAAAACAAAGATGAATCTACTTGCAAATTCGGTGTCAGTAGATCTCTAAATCCTTACTAATAATTGATAATTTTGTAGAGGTTCTAATCAAATTCAAATAAACCTTAGAGGTATTTTCTAATTATTGTCAATAAAAAAAAAACAAAGATGAATCTACTTGCAAATTCGGTGTCAGTAGATCTCTAACTCCATGGACACTCTTCTCCATCAGTTTCATTTACAAGTATTTGGTTACATCATTCTTGTTGAAAAAACATGATATTTGTGAACAATGCAAAAAAACCGCACGTAAAAGCGTCTAGAGTAAACGAAACAATTATAAAATACAATAAGTAGGTAATTAAAGAACAGGCTGAGGCAGCTAAGGTTATCATCAGGCCATCAGTGGTTGGTTGGTTAAAACCAACCACTGATGACGCCCGTTCACGAACATTACGCACGGATCGACACCACTCCACTCAACCAATATGAAGGGAACCATATGATCCAACACATGTGCCACCATCAGAGATATTAGAGAGAGCATGACACACCCAACTGCCAGGGCACACACAAGTCGGTACAGTAAATGGTAGATTTACAGTTGGTATATAATACTCGCACATTTCCTGTGCAGTTATATAAAACTTAAAAAAATTGAGTTTATACAATACAAATATATTCATACATTCTTCAGCTGGTCCAACAATACTTGAAAACAATAATATTCTGCCTATCATTTGTTTTAGCACCCTAGTGGTTGTGGGGCAGGACTGGCATTGATTGAGCACTAAAGGACTAGGTGTGCTCATACACTATCGTTTACAATTACATAAATATACAAAACATTTACCTGTTTGTCTATAATAATATGTAATTGTTACTTTTGATGCCTATGTAAATGTATAAATTTAAGCTTTGATGAAATAAATAAATTAACATAAATGATTGTCTGCAGGTTATCTTCAATACACCACCTTTGCTGCATTTGACTCCGGGCATGTTTTCTATGACACTTATCAGCTGATAAATAGTTTGCAAAAAGTTAGTGATGTGAACAGTGGAGTGTTTCCAGGGAACTTTTGGGTCCGGACTAAATCGTTTAGTAGTATAAGTACTAGAAATATTTTAGTGATAAGAAGATTTAATATGATTGTAGAATTAAGTTTAATTTTCTTGTTTGTTCATAAGACATGATATTTTTCTATAGCATTGATTTATTACAATGACTTAACATGTTAATATTACTTTGCTACCAGTTTCGGTTAAGCTAAAGGCGTTTGCAAATTGTGTCGAGTCTGGTGCATTCTAATGTTTAGTTTGAATAAATATGCAACCTTAATTAATTAATAATTCGTTCGAAGCTATAAGCTGTTGTAATTTTTTGCAGCATTTGTATTTTTAAGTGACAAACACATAAAATATGTTGTTCTAAATTGTAATTTGGTATGATTGAACTGTTACAAGTTGTAAGAAATGTATTTTGATCTTTGAAATATATTGAGAAAGCACTGAGGTCTGTTTAATTTCGAAGTGCCGATTTTACCCGAAAAGGAGATTTATAATTTTAACCCTAATTATGAATTTTCTTCTATTGCTCTTAACTTCTAAATAAATAGAAATGAATTTCCATTTGTATGTTTGTCCTCTAGCGTTCCTAGATCGTTAGCACAGTAAAAATATACAAACAGTATGGAAACTGCCTACAACGCTCGTAACGGCACACTGGCACTACTGACAGCACTGCAGAAGTGCCAGAGTGGTCTCGTATGTGAGTGTGCCGTTTCGAGCGTTTGTAGGTAGTTTCCATACGGTTTGTATATTTGTTTTGTGTCGTTAGCGTCAGTATGGCTGGTTGCCTATGGCAAGCGGCTCTGAAAGTATATTCAAGAATTACTATCAAATTGCTTAGGTTTTTACATTTCTTCAATAATTGCTACATTCGGATAAATATTAATACTTTTTTACCAGCCATTCTGACGTCAGGAAGATGGACAGAAACCAGGATGGATGGTGGCCTGTGTTCAGCATGAAGGATGCAGAATTTCCAAGTTGTTGTATTGCTACTTTCACGAATATAAGTTTGAGCTTCGTACATCTATACTTAATATTATAAAGCTGAAGAGTTTGTTTGTTTGTTTGAACGCGCTAATCTCAGGAACTACTGGTTGGAATTGAAAATTTCTTTTTGTGTTGGATAGTCCATTTATCGAGGAAGGTTATAGGCTATATAACATCACGCTACGACCAATAGGAGCCGAGCATAAATGAAAAATATTGCAAAAACGGGCTAAGATATTCCTTTTTGAGAGCTTCCATTGCGTGCGCTGCGTAAACGGTTTAAGTTACGCAAATATCAGATGGAAATGTTCCTCTTTAAAAGTTCTACAAAAAAGTCCACGACAGCTTAAGTCTATCTTTTAAGATTGACTCACAATAGCAACTTTTATGTTCTAAATTTTAATTAGATCGCCGCTGCCGGTAGAAACAAAAGTTGGTTACATTCGTATAGTAGTATTTTATTTCTTATTCAAATAAATAGTTCAACGAGTTGGTAGGTAGGTAGGGTAGATAAATGTTTGGTCTTTTTATGGCAAAACAAAGTTTGCTGGGTCAGCTAGTATATAATAATATTATAAAGCTAGTTTGTTTGAACGCGCTAATCTCAGGAACTACTAGTTAGAATTGAAAAAAATATTTTTGTAATGGGTAGTCCATTTATCGAGGAAGGTTATAGGCTATGTAACACCACGCTACGACCAATATGATCGTTACCTACAACAACGGGATATCTTTTCCTTTTTGAGGGCGTGCGTTGCGTAAACGGTTTAAGTTACGCAACAATCATGTATGTACGGTAGCCAGTTGACGGGAGCGAAGCCACGTGGGACAGCTAGTATTAACATAAAACGCAGTCGTACAACATGAACTCTGTAACCGTCAGAGATGGAAATACGTTAATTTGCAACGGTGTGTACCTAGTACTACATTGGGTATGTAGGTACAGTTTTTAGGATTCCGTAGTCAAACAAGGAACCCTTACAGTGTCGCCATGTCCGTCCACAGCTTAGCTCTCAGAGACTCTTTATCATATATTGCTGTATTTTAGAATACCTACTTAATCACGCTGACAAAGTGGTAAAATAAAATCATGAAAAAAAAAAACAGTGTAGGTAACGAACTCCTGAAAACGTAAAGCGGGGTTGTTTTTATCCCATGGTGTGGGTATTGGGATTAGGGCATGGCAGTATCGTAAGGTTCTCAATTCCGGAACTGAGTTCCAATACTGGAGGTCTGATTCCGGAACTGGTTTTTAATATTTCTTTCTAATCAAACAAAATTTATAATTGTATCAGACTTTTAATAATTTTTAGTAACAAATTAAACATAGTTGGTCATCTTTCTCCCATATTATACAAATAAAACATTTTAAACCGTAGTAATATCAACAAGGCTTATCTTTTTCGTATCGCTGGCACGGCGTCATCTGTGGCAGCCACATAAATCAAACTGGTTGCATGTTTTGGGGCACAGAGCACAGGACAGTAGGTGGACCATGGTTTACAATTCAGCACCACATGCACACCCTGCCGCTGATCCGTCGAGGTAACCCCATTTTGCGAGGTTGGAGTTACACCTTCATACCTGGATTCTGAGGCGTTTCAAGGATTTCCATGTAGACCACGGGAGGTTATAATATGGTGGTGGGGCCTAAGTCTGCAGCGGGCGTCCGCCGGAACTCCAGACAGGGGAACGACCGTCTCCAGGCAGCTGTGTTGTGTCTGCTTTTCTGCCCTTGCGTCGGTAGTTGTGCACCGAATAACGGGTGTCTGATGTCACGCTCCTCCTTTTTTTTCTCGTCTGCACTCGCTACTTTTCTTGGACGTATGGAGGTGCTATCTCGGTGTGGGCATAGTACGCTGACCGGGGTTGGTTTGAGGCAGCTGGTAATTGTACGGCATGTATCGTTAAGAGCAACATCTACTTCCTTGGCCTGGGTGGAATTGTGTCTTAACATTTCCATAAATGATAATCAAAATATGAATATCGGAATGCCGGAATTACGGCATTCCGGAGTTACGACATTCCGGAATGCATGCCCTAATTGGGATATCGTTGGATAAGCCATTAAAAAATATTAAGGGTCTGTGAAAACCAAAGATTACTATATTATTATTCTGTGAAAACTATTTTCAATTCAGGGATCCGTTTGCGTAAAATTAAGCTTTAAATTGCTATTTTTTGTTAAATTCAAGTGTCTCCCTACCCTTGCCAGCTAATATCTACGTTTCTCTGTCTCAAAACATCAACAGATGTGAATAACTACAATATATATACAACTAGCTGACCCCCGCGGCTTCGCTCCCGTCAACTGGCTACCTTAGGTAGGTATAACTACCCTACCCTACCTACCCTACGTTTTTAATATGTATTCTGCTATTCGGGGCGGAGACAAATCCAACGAATCAAAAACCATGAAAATTGGTCCAGCAGATCTCGAGTTATATATAAGTGTTGTAATGTAACAAACCCGTCTTTGTTTTATTTACGTAGATAATATACCTAAGAAGTGGATCGGAAGAGTTGGGCCAGTTAGAAGTCCAGACCTGGAGGGTGACCATAAGCTCTTAGAGTAAGGTTATTTTGAGATCGAGTAAGTGACAGATGTATACACGTCACATACATCTATCCCTTACACACTCAAAATAACCTTACTCTAAGAGCTTGTGGTCACCCCCCTGAACCTCATGGATTTTTACCCGACTGCCGAAGGAGGG
Organism: Orthosia gothica; assembly: GCA_949775005.1. NCBI lineage: Eukaryota > Metazoa > Arthropoda > Insecta > Lepidoptera > Noctuidae > Orthosia > Orthosia gothica. The sequence goes on from OX459037.1 coordinate 39,747,984, forward strand.
TAATGTGTTTATCAGTCTATGTATGTATGTTTGTTCCTATATGGCGTTCCAGAGACCAAACGCGTTGGCCGATTTTGATGATTCATACGTCAATCGATGCGTCTTAACTCTGCGAGTGTCATAGGCTACATTAAAATTTGACAATAGAAAAAACTTAATTCAAAAAATAAAAAAACCCGACTGCTTAAAAAATAAAAAAATTTGGAGCCCGACAATATGTTGCCCAAAATCCGCCATTTTTCTATTGTCCGATTTTAATGTAGCCATTGACACTCGCAGGGTTAAGACGAATCGATTGACGTACGAATCATCAAAATCGGCCAACGCGTTTGGTCTCTGGAACTCCTTAAAGGAACAAACATACATACATACATAAATAGACTGATAATAAACACCTCCTTCCTCCTCCTTCGGCAGTCGGGTAAGAAGTGGATAAAACCCAGAATGAGAGTATGTGTGCGAAACAGAGGTGGACACGTCACACGTGGAACGCGAATTGTAATCGTAGACTTTCTGTAAAAATAGTAATAAAGGTCGTTTTGTAGGTACCTATTTGGATTGTTTTATTTTGTTTTCTGACCGAAGTGATAAATTTGACGCTTATGGGTACCGTTATTTTTTACTACTACCCAGCAGCCTTTCATCAAAGTTTTAGCTTGTTGGATCGCTAATGAAACGTAGCTAGATATTTTTGAGCACAAATGCAGCATGATTGCACTTGCATTGGTGCGCATGGGTGGGATGTCCACCATAAACCGATGACGCATCGAGTGTACGTCATGTAGTCTGATGATGGAACGGGCTACGAGGAATTAGTTATCCACGCCCATGTCCACCATAGCCAACAGCACAGAGAACGCCGTGCCGATAACAGATGTCGTCTCGGGCGTACCTATATGCATACACCCGCGCGTGGTTTAAAATTGTGCTCCAGCGGGGCACGGGCTACTGTGACAGGCTTGAGTCACACTTTTTATCATAGTTTGGTAGCAAAATGCGTAACTCAAAGCCTATCACAGTGGCCTTGTTCGCCCGGCAGGGTAAACCCCGGATATGTTAGGTACGATACATCTGACGGACATCTGATCTGCGTCTCCGAAAGGAAAAAGAGAGCCGGCTTATTAGTCTCCAGGTTATGATGGACTGCTAGAAAACCTATGTTAGCGTCACCATGCGACAAAAACCCAAAAACACACCACTTTCATAGGCATTAACATAATACTTAAAGAAGAACGATGTGACTACTCAGGCCCGAAAGAGATGAGAGTATACACCGACGGATCGAAGACGAACTCCGGTACCAGAGTCGGAGTCTTCTCACACGACCTAAATATAAATATATCGAGACCGCTAGGAGGGTTCAACACCGTCTATCAGGCGGAGTGTGTAGGCATCATACTGGCGGTCCACGCCTTAGAAGCCAGGAGGGTTACAGACACTCACATACGTAGGTATACTCGCCGACAGCGCTTCAGTCCTCCAATCCTTACGGAAAATATATATTACATCGAAATTAATACTAGAATGCCACAACGCACTAGAACAAATAACTGTATCTAGTCGTAACACGGTAACACTGCAATGGATAAAGGGACACAGCGGATCGCATCAACGACGCGGCTGACGAGCTTGCGAGACGCGGATCTAGCACGGCGGTCTATGGACCCGAAGCTGTTGTACCCATCCCCTTCAACCAAATACGCAGGTGGCTACAGGAATTCACCCAGACACAGGCGGATAACTGGTGGACCTCGGCACCAGGCTGTAGGCAGTCCAAAGAAGCTCTGCCATCTTTGGACAGTAGGCTAACCAGACGCTTGCTACGCCTGGACAGGAATGGCCTGCGCCTGATGACGGGGACCATCACGGGACACTGCTCACTTAACAAACACTTCCACACAATAGGCATAACGGACAGTCCTCTGTGCAGGGCATGCATGGAGACAGAAGAAACCGTTGCGCACGTTCTCTTTGAATGCACAGGGGTCACCCAGATAAGAACAAAAACCCTCGGGTCGCCCAGAACTTACACGGACGTTCTAAGAAAACGTCACTTTAGTGACGAAGTGCCAAGGGGGCAACATATCCGGAGGTGCTTGTGGAGTGGAGAGGTATACCACGGCTATCAGGAAAATCCTGGAAGTACGGTCAAGATCCCTACCAGCATCTTATATATTATTATGATTGTGCTCCAATGGTGGTAATTGCTGCAAGGCGTTCTAGTGCGTGGGTAAACAAATAAAAAATCTAGTCATACACGCAAGCCGGTTATGAGCACAGCGCACTTGGCCTTTCTGCGGAACATCACTAATAAGATCCGTCTATAAGATGTCTAGGGCAAAGACCTTATACTGCTTACTACTAGACTCTGCACTATGGCGCAAAAAACGGTCCGCTTGAGAGGGCTCCTGTTAGTAATGTGTCTCTTTCTAATGAGGTGACCATAACCAAACATAACACGGGACAAATTGATTGTAAAAACAATAGTGTAAGTATCCCGACATATGTATATATGCTACCTAACTACGCTACCTAAACGTACCAAATTCAAGGAAAAAAAAAAAAATATGTGTATATTTTTTGGAATCTACATTAGTTACCGTATGGTGTCGGGCGTAAAGAATTTCAAAATCCCATGTTTTTCCATTGGTGTCATATGAGGCGACTAAGGGACAAACCAGAGAATGGGCAGTAGCGTTCTCTGTGCATTTGTAACAACCATACTGGGATCGCCAACCCGCCTGCAAAGCACTCCCCATGAATAGCACAAATAAAACATAGCCCCTAGTGCCCGGCAGCCTGCCTTCCCTCGACTACGGTAGCGATCTAGGTTAAGGTATGGCAAGGGGTGCAAAGAATCCCGCAGCCTAATTGTGTAAGTGAATTCGGCAAAGGAAACAATCTGGTTCTTTCCCAAAAACACACACATACACAAAAAAGTTGAATAAAGATTCTTATAACACACACATACACAAAAAAGTTGAATAAAGATTGAAGAAACCGTTGCGCACGTTCTCTTTGAATGCACAGGGGTCACCCAGATAAGAACACAAACCCTCGGGTCGCCCAGAACTTACACGGACGTTCTAAGAAAACGTCACTTTAGTGACGAAGTGCCAAGGGGGCAACATATCCGGAGGTGCTTGTGGAGTGGAGAGGTATACCACGGCTATCAGGAAAATCCTGGAAGTACGGTCAAGATCCCTACCAGCATCTTATATATTATTATGATTGTGCTCCAATGGTGTAATTGCTGCAAGGCGTTCTAGTGAAAAACACACACATACACATACACAACACACACACACATATTGTAGTTGAATCTTTATTCAACTTTTTTGTGTATGTGTGTGTTTTTGGGAAAGAACCAGATTGTTTCCTTTGCCGAATTCACTTACACAATTAGGCTGCCGGACGAGATCCGGCTACCCCAACAAATACCGACGACAGGACCTGGCAACGTACAACACGCGCAGACTCCGGACTCCGGACCGACGATAAGATCACCGAACTCACAAGGAATCGAGCAGTTTACAATGGAGTATTATAGGGTTATCTGAAGTTCGAAGAGAGGGGGGACTCGATAATCCTCAAATCCAAAGTCTAGAAAAGTCTTGTTCTTCAAGACCCATCGTATAGACAGGAACAAAAAGCTCTCTGATCTTACTCTCAAGCTCATGAAGGAGAGGCGTGAGATGATCCTGCAGTTTTCAGATGATGCTTTGAAATACCCCAAAGGATCTCAATTATTTCACATATTGTCCAGTTGCGTAGACAGTTGAGAAACTTAACTTCACCGATTTTATTCCACTAGGAATCAATTTGCGAATAATATTAACAGCCGCTGAATTTTACTCGAACAAAACCCGCCAAAAACTCCACAAACCTGGTGGTCCTACATTTAGTATTACCAGTTTACCAGGCCCAAACATTTAAAAGTACTACTCTTACTCAGTATTAATGAATTATTTTTTAAATATAATGAATTGATTAATTAGAGGAACTGTAAAAATATTTAAATACGTTTCAAAGTTTCATAGACTTTGAAACGTATTTACCTAAATATATTTTTTATTCGTTCGTTTTGGTATAACTTAGAAAAGAAAATATAAAAATTTCTACTATTTCTACCAAACCCAATGATTAGTTGAGCTGGCAAGATATCAGACAAGGACACACTACTAGCGGGAACCCTCTCGCTCAGGACCGCTTTTGGTTAGCAACCGCTTATAAGGGGATAGCTAACCTAGATGCATGATATTAGATTTCATTTTAGCTATACAAAAATTTTTGGTACACAGTCTAGTAGTAAGAAATACGTATAAGGTCATTGGTAACAAGCAAAGACCTTATACTTAAATACGTATAAGGTCTTTGGTCTAGGGCGTCCATTAAACGTCTATTCGGCGTGACACTAAGGTGAACGCGCACCTAGACGCACCGCACTCGCCGCACGCGCCGCAGTCATCGCATTTTCTCTTGGCCCCGCGCTATCCGCGCCGCACGCATTTTATCCACTTCTGTATATCTTGAACTATATTTTCATACGGATACGGATCATGTTGCCGCGCCGCCCGCATCGCCCGCCGAGTCTGATGACGTCATCCGCACGCGCTGGTGGAATCCGTATACCAAAGACCTTATACGTATTTCTTACTACTAGACTATGCACCAAAAATTTTTGTATAGCTAAAATGAAATCTATTACCATACATCTAGGTTAGCTATTCCCTTATAAGCGGTAGCTCACCAAAAGCGGTCCTGAGCGAGAGGGTGCCCGCTGGTAGTGTGTCCTTGTCTGACATCTTGCCAGCTCAACTAATCATTGGGTTTGGTAGAAATGGCAGAAAATTTTATATTTTCTTTTTTATGTAATACCAAAACGAACGAATAAAAAATATATTTAAATACGTTTCAAAGTCTATGAAACTTTGAAGCGTATTTAAATATTTTTACAGTTCCTTTAATTCATCAATTCATTGTATTTAAAAAATAATTCATTAATACTGAGTAAGAGTAGTACTTTTAAATGTTTGGGCCTGGTAATACTAAATGTAGGACCACCAGGTTTGTGGAGTTTTTTGCGGGTTTTGTTCGAGTAAAATTCAGCGGCTGTTAATATTATTCGCAAATTGGTGAAGTTAAGTTTCTCAACTGTCTACGCAACTGGACATTAAGTGAAATAATTGAGATCCTTTGGGGTATATCTCCTTCATGAGCTTGAGAGTAAGAAGAGCTTTTTGTTCCTATCTATACGATGGGTCTTGAAGAACAAGACTTATCCAGACTTGGGATTTGAGGGTTATCGAGTCCGCCCCCTCTATTCGAACTTCAGATAACTCTATAATACTCCATCGTAAACTGCTCAATTCCTCTTCGAGTTCGGTGATCTTATCGTCGGTCCGGAGTCCGGAGTGTGCGCGTGTTGTACGTTGCCAGGTCCTGTCGTCGGTATTTGTTGGGGTAGCCGGATCTCGTCCGGGATTCTTTGCACCCCTTGCCATACCTTAACCTAGATCGCTACCGTAGTCGAGGGTAGGCAGGCTGCCGGGCACTAAGGGCTATGTTTTATTTGTGCTATTCATGGGGAGTGCTTTGCAGGCGGGTTGGCGATCCCAGTATGGTTGTTACAAATGCACAGAGAACGCTGCTGCCCATTCTCTGGTTTGTCCCTTAGTCGCCTCTTATGACAACAATGGAAAAACATGGGCTGTTGAAATTATTTATGCCCGACACCATACGGTAAGTGATGTAGATTCCAAAAAATATACACACTTTTCTTTTTTTTCCTTGTATTTGGTAGGTTTAGGTAGCGTAGTTAGGTAGGATATATACATATATCGGGATACTTACACCATTGTTTTTACAATCAATTTGTCCCTTGTTATGTTTGGTCATGGTCACCTCATTAGAAAGTGACACACTACCAACGGGAGCCCTCTCGCTCGGACCGTTTTTTGCGCCATAGTGCACAGTCTAGTAGTAAGAAGTATAAGGTCTTTGCCGTATACCTACAGCATTTTGCTGAAATGCGGCTAGTGCGGCTCGTGCGGCGCGGATAGGTGCGCTTAGGCTGCATACGATTTCATATAAAGATTTATAAAATGCGATGACTGCGGCGCGTGCGGCGAGTGCGGTGCGTCTACTTGCGCGTTCACCTTTAGAAACCATACGACCTCAGGAAGTCAGGATAGTCACTAATGAATGTGTCTATGAAAATAGACACATTCATTAGTGACTATATAACAGTATTGATTGATATTTTTGCCCTACTGTAAGCCAATTGGGCAAATTGCAAACGCGCGTTAATTAAAGGTGCAGATACCCCTCGTTCATAGATCTAATTTTTTTTTTAATATCTAATGTAACATTTTTTTTTGGCCAAAAAATTACGAGTAGCTGTTTAGACGTGATTCTCATTTTAAATCTGCTACTGAGGGGTATCATATCTTTTTCCAAAAAAATACGAGTAGCCTTTTAGACGTGACTCTCATTTTAAATCAGCTACTGAGGGGTATCATATTTTTTTGGTGGGTTGTGGTGTATATTGTTCTTTTAACTAGGGTTCGGACACGTAACTAGCTAGCTACATATCACTGACATATCAGTAATCTGTGACGTAAAGTGACAGAGGAACTAATGAGTGTTACCATAATGCCAGCTCTACAGACACACTCGCGCGAGAGCCCGCGAGGACAATGTACATTGCAAAATAAATGATTTCTGATTTCAGTATTGAGTACAATCATGAATAAATTTTGTTTAAAAACTCAATGTACAGCGTTTCCTCGTTGTTTTCGTGCACCTTCATACAATTCCATAGGTCGCAGAACCCGCAGAATGGGCGGAATAAATTCGCGCGAATAAAAACCGCAGTGCGTGCTCAGCCTAATGCCGGTCACTCACATTCGCACAAATACGCAAACCCACAAGTGTAGGACGACATTTGCAAATGATTGTGCAAAGTTTTCGCTGCATTCGCCGTTTTCCAAGCTGTGTCGGTTTCTTAACGGACATCAAAGCGCGCGAACCTCGATCCTTCGTGTAGTCTCCCACATAGACTATACACTTAATCAGCGTTGCCAGAACGTAACTTTTGTTACATTTTACGTAACTTTTGTCCGTCTCACGTAACCTCCATGTAACACGACTCAAAATGTAACTTTTACGTAACTTTTCGGACTTACTAAAAATATTAAACAAAAAATAATCGAGAAACGGAACGTATCTAAGAAAGCTTTTGTTCGACGTGTTGTCGCACCTGTGCCCTGACTTTATTCACTCACTCACTCACGTGTATTTCTAAATCTTCCATCCCGCTTACTCTGGCGAGCGATTGAGCGTCGTGTTTTGTTTGCCAAAGTTTTATCATCTCCAAAGAAGATTAAATAAATACGAAAGTTAATATCTGTGGATGTAATTTTATTTTTATTTCTTGAATAGTGTAGTGATTGGTTTGTTTTCGACTTCTTTGTGCTAATAATACTTGGTTAGTAAATGTTATACTTATTATAGTTATCATTTAATTATTAAATATTTAGGAAATTAGTAAATCAACAACAAAGTCGTATTTGCAACTGAAATAAGTTTATTTTTGTATCAATCGTCAACTAAATATCAAGATTATCAAGTCAAATAGCATACTAAATTATGTGTGCCATGCACTGCACATAGCTTCAAGAAGTTCATTTAGCTATTTATTACTCATTGTTAAGTACAATAACTTTGGTTTCGATTACAAGAACTAGAGTCGGCTAAATATCTACAACGCCGGCGTAAGCTAGATTTGATTATATTTATCGATCTTTTCGCTAATACGACCAAGGTACCTACATAGTTGTTTCTCGTTGTAAGGTGAATGTTCTAAACTAAACGCAACAGATGTACCCGTGGTAAACGCGGGGGAGGGCCCGCCCGCGTGAAAATTCAAATAATGCGTGTTCCGCTAACTACAAAGTAGAAAAAATAGTCAAATTGTAGTATTTTATTATTTTAGTGTCGTTTTCTACATAAAATAAGGTAATGTAACTTTTCTCATGAAAATGTAACTTTTTGAGATGTCTCATGTAACATTTGACTATATGCCACTGGCAACACTGCACTTAATACAGAGCGCGACCAGTTGCGCACACGATTGCGAAGGTAACGGACGTTTCGCCATTTTCTTCGTGAATTCTACTGTGTAGCGTAGGTATTTAAACTAACTTCATGATGCAACCCCAAGGTGCTGGAGTTCATTGAACTCCTGCAGAATGAAATGATGATACATCAACCATATGGGATCCTCAAAAAAAGCCCATATAAAATTCGTAAACATGTGTAGGAGGAAGCGCAAGCGGGTTCGCAAATTGAGTATGCGAACCCATTTGCATATCCGCTAAGTTGGCGAATGAATGGCTGAGTGACCGGGGTAACAGTACAGCACTTGATTTTTGTCATGTTTCAATGCAAATTTCGGTTTCCATTAGCAGTATTTTACTAGATCGTTCTAGTTATGTTGAAATAAGTATTTAGTTTTTTTTAGTTAGGTATTAAAAAGTACAACGTAAGGTAAGGTCAATAGAATTTTAATGATAGCAGATAAAGGTGTACCAGAATCTCATGGCATTTTTTATTTTTTTTAAATTGTGATTTTCATATGGCAATGTCAATTGTCATCTGTCGAATCAAAGTACTTGATGTGTCAACCGCTGCTGAAATTTTTTGATATTATCTTGAAAGTTTGTTATTTTTGTGAAAATGTCGAAAAACCCACTTCGATCTCATGCGAGACATATTGTTTTCAATGTGTATCATAAAATAAGGGAAGAAGAAGGCGTAAATCAAACTCAATCTTTGATTTTAAAGTGCGTCGTAGAGTGGACCGGTAAGTTGGACTGACTTGTTTTGATACTTTTAGTTTAATTTATATTTTTCGTACTTAATTTTTATTTCTTTCCATTACTATTATATGGTAAATCGTAGGTCAGGGCACATCGAATGATGGCCGGAAGGAAATGGCAACAGTAATGTAACTGTTACTAATTCTTCGACAAGATATTGATTTTAACGTAGATTGAGAATCTTTGACGTAAGAAAAATATTAAGTAATTATCTGCGCCCTGCAGTGGGACGTGTATATAGACGGGAGTTTTTGGCGGGATTTTGTCGAGTGAAGTTCAGTGGCTGTTAATATTATTTGCAAATTGATTCCTAGTGGATAGTGTGATATATTATTGGTGTAGTTTTGTGTCTCAACTGTCTCCGCAACTGGACAATTTGTAAAATCATTGACAAAAGCGATCTCGGGATAGTGGAGCGGTGTATTTTATTGTAGTATTGACTGCCTCTGCAAAGCTTTCTGGGAAGACTGACTCGATACAATTTGCTGCCAAATACTCCAAAAAACATTAGAATCTGTTACATCCGCATTCTAATGCATACTAAAGAATAAATATAAGATCCAAAACTCTTTCCAAAGACGTGGCTAAAAGGTCCTAGCAACCAGGCCATAAAACTTACTTAAAAAAAAATATATATAGACTGATGATGATGAATGACTTTAAGTAACATGATACATTTTATTATTTTTTACAGACTTTATACCTAAAGAGATTGGTTTTGAATGTGATAAATGCCAATGAAAAAGAACCATTTTGATGGAGAGAGATGACATAAAACTACAAAGATACAAGTTTTTGAAATGCCAGTGGAGTTCATGGAATCGTATTCTAGTTTTCTAGTTCTGAATGAGGTTTTAAGTTATTAGTATGATTTAAATGCTAAATAATAAATTAGTACATAAATTCATATTCAATTGATTTATTTTTCCTATGTTAAGAACACGATGTATAACAACATTATTCATACACATACCTATAATACTCACAGTGGATCTTTGTGTCTCTGAATTGGTTGCAAGACCCCGCGCAGTAGCTATTTTTGTGTCAATGTTGAAGGTGAAGATAGCATTGTATAACTGCCTCTTTCACTCGCTTATGTATGTCACATAAGCTTACGGAGTTTCTTGTGCATTCTTCTCCATAACAAGCTACTTTCCGAATGCACGGTAGAATCAAATTTTATTCCATGTAAATTTAAATTGTGACATTCAAAAGTGCCGCTTGGTGGCCCAATTGAAATAAATATCTTTTGTCTTTTTTGTCATCGTCCTATTTCGCTTACTCTATGCAGTATACTCGATGACAAACTGTTTCTTACGCAATGGTTGGCAGGACCAAGTTCAAAGACACAAAGATCCGTTGTGACTACTATAATATAGGTACCTCATGTTCACCCTTCCGATGTCCACTCTGCCTCTCTGCCAGCTGTCATCGGTCGCTCAAATGTCCAGTCTGCCTCTCTGCCAATTTTTGATATTCTATGGCTGTTCTTGTTTTTGGCTTGAAATATGTCAGTAAGGAGGATATTCTCGACAAATCTTGGTTTCATTCGATACTTTAATAGACAATTATGAAAAAAAAATACCCCGCTGGTCTTTGGATCCGCCCAAGACCGTAATATTTATTTATTAAATCTGTGCATCGGGCGGTCGCCATTTTTGACAGCACAAGGGGCCGTGCTCAAACTTTTTGTGATTAAAAATTTAGTTTTTTTATTTTGAGTGGCTGTTGTTTTCTGCTGGAAAAACATGGAACGGTAAGTTTTGAACTGTTTTTAATAGTTTTTTTTTGTATTTGGCCTAAATTCCAGCAGATATACGTATTTCAACGAACGCCGTCCGACATTGTTGTTTATTTTTTTCTGCGTGCGAATATTTTATTTTTTATTTCTTATTTTTGCAAATATGACTATATCAAACTGTTGTTATTTACAATGCTACGTTAATTAACAACAGAAATAATGCATTTAATTGTAGTGGTAACGAAACAAATTCGAATAAAAAAAAAACAGCCACCAACTGTCCACCCTGCCAATTTGCATTATTTTTTTTTTGAAAAGTTTGTAATTCTCGTGGGATGAAAAAATGTATCGGGGGGTGTGTAATTTTGATTGATTATTGTGAAATAGGGTGTATTCCTGTAAATAAAATTAAAACTTTATGAAATAATGGTTTATTTTTTTATTTCTATCTCCTTTTATACACGAAACTGGAAAAAAAATCCCTTACACTGACTTTACACAACAATTACCAATACTTACAAGGTAAAACTGGATAAATCCATTTGGAATATGATAGCTTATTTCATAGAGATTGTAACAACATAAGTTTCATACATGGTTCCCATACAAAACTTCCGAGAAATCGACGATTTACTGACACCGCGCCCATAGCGCAAAAGGCGCCAGGGTACCCGGACACATGGGTGATTTTCGGCCTGCCTGGTGGACATCTAAGGGGTTAATACTAAAGACATTAATAAAAATTAAACAGTATCAAGATCGTTTGATCCAATTTCCCCAGTATTGCATACAACAAATTTTTATTTCCCCTTTTGCCATGAGATTCTGGTAGACCTATAGCAGTTTTCTAAGAATAGTCTAGCAGCGATGTCGGTGACTAAAGGCGGAACCACACTATCAAGTCGTGGCGTGGCGTGGCGCAGGATCCACCAATCAAACGACTCTGTTCCAGCCCACGTCATAACGCGACTTGTTTTGTAGCCAATCAACTGCGTCAGAAGGCGCCACGACACGCCACGCCACGTAAGTGTGGTTCCGGCTTAAAGGAGTAAAGTCGAAACCACACTTACGTGGCGTGGCGTGTCGTGGCCCCACCACGCCACGATACGTAAGTGTGGTTCCGTCTCAAGTATGGTTCCGTCTTAAAGGAGTGGTCTGTGGTGTGGACCAAGCTTAAGTAGAATAGGCGATAGCAGACCGTGCACCCCACGTGCACCCCAACATTATTTGTTGTATTGTTGACATAGACATACTATTGTTGATAAATTAATATTATAATCTGTGGGAGCTCCGTCAAACTCAAAAATGAAAGAATAATGACTGACGTGACGACTGCCCCGTCGCCATTTTCCGTCGACTTGCTCTGCTGTGCTGTGCTCGTTTTCATGTTGGTTTTTTCTTAGCAATACATAGACTAGTAGTATTTTACTAGACTGACATTTTACTAGTGCAAATAAACCGCTCACCCAATACATAAATTAATAATTCCTCTAGACCGTAAGTCGAGTTCAGTAAACTAAAATTATTATTAAACATAGCGTTTAAATTACAGTGTGGTATTAGAATCGAAGTTGTTTATTTCTAAGTGCGTTAGCAAGCGCTCGCTATGAGTTCAAGACATCGCGACAGAAGTCGTTCAAGATCTCGCGACCGCGAGAGGGACAGGCACAAGGAGAGGGATCGCGAGAAGACCCGAGATCGAGACCGTGATAAAGATAGGGAGCGAGACCGCGACCGGGATCGTGACCGCGATCGTGATCGCGACCGGGATAGAGACCGGGACCGCGACAGGGACCGTCACCGCTCCAAAAGGTACGTGTGCACGCATGTTTATTGGATAGATGTTTATTTACAATATTTACCTAGCACAATTGGCATAATGGTATTAACGGTACGCTCTGCAGGGACAAGGAGCGTGAGCGCAGTCGCAGCCGCGACCGGCACAAGGAGAAGCGCCGCAGTCGCAGCCGCTCGCGCAGCAGGAGCCGCAGCCGAAGCCGAAAATCTAAAGACAGGCAAGATCATTGATTGTTTTGTGTAGTGGTCACAAGAGCAAGTTGCCCAGCTTGTAAAATAACTGTGTGACTATCGTTGAGTTGAACCCAGTTTCCTCATGGAAACCAATCTTTCATCTTGTATTGTTGAATGTGTGTTTGCACTAATTGAAACTTATTCAATGACCTGTTTCATCATGTACTGACTGAATGACTAGGTGCAAGGTGTACTTTAAAAATAAGTTGGTAAACATGAAGTGAATGTTTCAAAATTGGTTTCTAAAACATTCAAAATGTAAGATAAGATATTTATTTTGCAAATATGGGTACAAAAAAACATGGTGACATAAACAATACAATTAGGAACAGCCATATTTAACCAGAAGGCATGCAAAAGTTTAAAATACAGTAGAGATGCTATGTACATAATAATAAAGATAAACAATGTCAATATAAAAATTAATCAACTATAATTATAATTTAATTATGAAGTATTTCAATAGTTATTTATTTACACAATTCTTCTGCAGGCACTTATTTCGTATTGGAGTTAAATAAAAATTAAATGTCATATTTTTCAAATTAATAATCATCAAGAAATGCCTTTCTCCATTAAAATTCCGATACACTATAATAGGCTTTGTCTACTAAAACAATTCGAAGTTTTTTTTAAATAACGTCGTCGTCGACGTAATTTATTGTAAACGACTGGCGACATGTAGCAGACACTTTTGCGCATTAAAGTCGTTCTCGCACTAGGGAGACATAGCCTACTATTATCACACCTATTTCGTGGAAATACGTCATCTATGCGGTCAAAACGGTTAGGGTTTAGCTTTACAAACACTGCCATTTCTAAAATATAATAAGCATGGTAAAGTTAATATTTTATTCTGTTTAAAATATGGCATGCATCTATCAGTAGTTTGCAGTTTTAAAAATGACCGTATGCATCTTTTCTGTGCTTTGAATGCAGTATGTATGAAATGAATATCAAAAAAGTTTTGGTTATAAAGATAAAAAAAAAAATTTATTTGTCATACATGCATTTACATACAAATGACAGTGTCTCAGTGTCCTTAATTTGTATCAAGCGCAAGTTCGATCATGCATGGAGTACTGTTCTCATCTCTGGGACGGATTTTCCAAAAATACCGGCTTGTCGCACTAGAGTTGATCGAAAAGCGAGCCAAGAGGCTCATCGGCGATGAGGCGCTGGTCAAGTCAAAGCTCCAGAGTCTTGAAGATCGTCGCCGAGTTGCCAGCCTGTCGGTTTTTTATCGGTTACATTTCGGGGAGTGTGCGATGGAATTGCACGATATAATTCCACCTAGCCCGTTTCATCATTGGACTACCAGACGTACGGCGATGCGCCATCGATACATGGTAGAAATCCCACCCATACGCACAAAACGTTTTGGGAACACTTTTATTATGCGTACAGCTAAGGAGTGCAATTCCCTGCCGGAGTCCGTGTTTCCCGATAGCTACAATCTAGGGGTCTTTAAGTCAAGAGTGAATAGATTATTTCTAGGCAAGCGTGTTTCACCGTCGACCAAATCATCGCTTAACATCAGGTGAGATTGTGGTCAAGCGTGAGCCTATAGGTTATAAACAAAAATAAAAAATTAAGCATGTAAGATCTTAATTATAGGTAAAAAGTCACTCACACTCACAGTCACACTCTCCTTGGTGCCATTCTCCTTGGTGGTTGTACACCACCAAATAAAAATCACCCAAAATTATACCTTAAAATCAGGCTCAATATTAGCTTCTCACAGTTTGAAGAGCAATGATAATTGATTAGGATTACTCTAGTCATTCACCATTACTATTCATAATCTGACGCAGAAGAACCATCTCTAAATATGCTCTTGCTCTGAAAGCTTCTCTAATTCTTTGTGGCAAGTTTAACAATCTCCCCTTCGCTCTCACACTCATAGGTTTGTACCAGTTATTGTGAGTTGCTCGCTGTGTGTGTGTGATTTACTTGTGTACATGAACAATTTTATAATAATTCTTGTAGCTGGCATAGCTACAAAACATAAAGGGTCTTATTCAAAATCCTACATGGGCACTTATATAACGTCGACAAAAGGAGCATGGTTCGGGTTGGTCGTTTCCTATGGAGAAGAACCGGCAAGAAACTCCACGGTTACTCTTTTAAAAAATGGTTTCTTTGACAATATTTCCATATAACAGCATAAGTACTTAGATAAGGGGGGACAACGTAAGCCCGACAATAAGTCGTAAGAAACTAAAAAAAAGATTATATATTATATAATCAAAAGTTAACAAATGTTAATAATCATCTAGAAGGCCTACTTTGTTCACACATTCACAAAACAATCTGTAAAAGAATCTATACAATAATAAAAATAAAACTACGACAAGACTAAATTTAACATGTGGCACAAATGTTGGTATCAGTGTTGTAACTATTCTTAGCTACTATAAAGATGATTGAAAACCATTGTGAAAAGTCCAATTAAAAGAAGAAAAAATGAGATTGAGGATAATTAGAGACATCCAAATATTTGTGCCGTTTATGAGTTACCAGGGAAGACGCATGCGCAGAAGGAGCTAAAGCCAAATTTTTATCTTCAATGTAGTCCTTGATTTTATAATATGCTTTTTTAATAAGGACATGTTTGATGTAGTTTTTGAACTTTCCATCAGTCAGTTCTATAAATGACTTTGGCAACTTGTTATAAAAGCGTATACTGTTTATAAGAAGAAAGACTTGCCAGTTTTCTTTAATCTGAATTTGGGTATTACAATTTCGTGTATTTAAATTATGGAAGTCGCTTCTAATTTTGAAAAGCCCTAGATTTTTGCCACCATAAAAAATACATTCCAAAATATAAAGTGAAGGTAGAGTCAGTATATTGATCTCTTTAAATTGTTCTCTGAGGGACTCCCGAGGACCCATTTTAAAGCTCGCGCGGATTGCCCTCTTTTGTAAGATATAAATTGAGTCAACGTCTGCTGCTGATCCCCACAGCAGAATGCCATAAGACATAATACTGTGGAAATAAGCATAGTATACTAACCTATCTGTGGCTACATTGGTTAACTGCCTTATGTTTCTTACTGCATATGCAGCTGAACTTAACCTACCCGAAAGAGTTCTAATGTGCACGCCCCACTGCAATTTTGAATCAATACTAATCCCTAAGAATACAGTTTCCGTTATAACTTCAAGATTTTAGCCATCAAAATTTAAATTTAGGTCATGTTGTGGTATATTTGGTAAAGAGAACTTTAGCCATTTTGTTATTATTCAGTAAAAAATTGTTAGCTGCAAACTATTTTGAGAGAATAATTTAATTAGACTTCCTTTAATAAATAATAATGTTATAATAATGTATCTTTCCTATTTTAAAAATTTGTGAAGTATCATCAGCGTATATACCTATATATATATTCTTAAGCATTAAATTCTAAATTAAAAAAAAACTTGCAACATTTTTATACATATGCCAACACATTCTATCAACTCATAAATGTTACACTGAGTATGTAGTAGTTTGACAATTCAAAATTACATTGTTGAAATTTAATAAATTATTGATTTTGAATTTATGAGGTTGGGTGTGATATACTCAACCTACAGCTACTGTAACAACGGGATCAACATGGCAACAATAACATTAAATATGTTTCATATGTAAATCTCATTATATAATAATTAGAAGTGGTATTATAGATATACACAGCAAAGATATTGGGACAGCAGGATGAAAACACAGTATACACAGATGGTTTTTTTTGTATTGTTGGTAAGCAAAACATACGATGTACTTACAGAGACGGCACGATCGCGCTGCTGGACCAGATGGTGGGCACGACGACGAAGGCTACGGCGCGCCAGGTGAGCAGCAACGGCGCCATCAACCCCGCCACGCAGGCTGCTATCCTCGCCGCCGCCGCCGTCGCGCAGGTACCTCCTTCATACTCGTCTCGCTGTACACACTACCTGCCAAACATCTGAATATTGGATAGTTAGTGAGGATGCTACCATATTCTCCTAGACTGGGCTTTCTTTGCAGCTTTCAAATGAAATACAATAAATTACTACGGACTTGCAGCCTCAAAGATCCATGGTGTGTACCCTCACCCAAAAGGTAAGGTATGCTTAGAAGTGGAAATGCTTTAAGTAGTATGTTAGTATGAACAAAGCAATACTAGCTGAGCTCAGAACAGAAATACTTGGCAGACGCACATTGTGCTGATGTTATAAGTAACTAAATCATGTTAGTATGAACACAGCAATACTAGCTGAGCTCAGAACAGAAATACTTGGCAGACGCACATTGTGCTGATGTTATAAGTAACTAAATCATGTTAGTATGAACAAAGCAATACTAGCTGAGCTCAGAACAGAAATACTTGGCAGACGCACATTGTGCTGATGTTATAAGTAACTAAATCATGTTAGTATGAACAAAGCAATACTAGCTGAGCTGAGAACAGAAATACTTGGCAGACGCACATTGTGCTGATGTTATAAGTAACTAAATCATGTTAGTATGAACAAAGCAATACTAGCTGAGCTCAGAACAGAAATACTTGGCAGACGCACATTGTGCTGATGTTATAAGTAACTAAATCATGTTAGTATGAACAAAGCAATACTAGCTGAGCTCAGAACAGAAATACTTGGCAGACGCACATTGTGCTGATGTTATAAGTAACTAAATCATGTTAGTATGAACAAAGCAATACTAGCTGAGCTGAGAACAGAAATACTTGGCAGACGCACATTGTGCTGATGTTATAAGGAGTAACTTGGGCTAGTTATCTTAAAAAAATAATAGTTAAAAAAAACTAAAAAACTTATTATAATTTATTTTCTATTTTTTAGTTCGGTTTTCTATAAAAAAGCGTGGTTTTTAGTTTTTTTAAACTAGTATTTATTTTCTACTTTTTAGTTTGGTTTATTTTTATTATTATAGCCTTGTTAGTTAACGGAATCAAGATATTTTGCATACTGTTGTCGAGATAATTTAATGGAGATTAATTCTATACTTTCTAAAAATTGATTTAGTGCAATAGAAACGAAAAAAAACACCAAAATAGGTCAAAAAATTTCGTGTTCATCATGTATGAAACTCCGGAAACACTGTAACTTGTGAAAAAAACAATTATTTGAGTTAATTTTTTAATTTTTAATTCTAATCGACAATAATTGTAGGTCACCGAATGCGAATGGCTAATAATTTTAGTGTCGCTTAATTACAATTAATAAAAAACGAAAACTACAAGATTGTATATCTATATATATCCATGTTAAATTAACATGGATGGTGATATTTCTATATCTAGAAATATTATGTACATTTATTCTACCAGGGGCGCTTGTGCAGTACCTTCCTAGTATATAATAGCTGTTTTTTCGGCAACAAATTTTGAACAACTTAGTTTTTTTTTTTTTTTTTTCAATTTAGTGTATTGTCATCGGTCCTCGATAAATCTACAAAGTTTGAACGAAATCTGGCCGTTCAAAGTGGGTCAAAATCGCGCCCAAAGAAGTCGTTTACAAACATACATACAGGTGAAGCTAATAAAAAGCTTGTAAAAAGAAGTAGGTAGTTTTCTAAGAAAATTAAATTTAAACCCACATTTTCTTTTAGTTGTACGCAGTTGACACTGACAAAGTCACGGGCAACAGCTAGTGTTCCATATAGGTATTCAATGTGGGGCATCATAATTATAATGCGATTGGTCATAGAGAGACATGTTGATTTTTGTTAATAAACAATAAGGCCCTAACTTACGATTTTGTTTAGAATATAAAATATGCTTTAGTATTTTTCAGCATAATGCTCTTGAGCGACAGGTAACCCATGTTTCCATACTACAATCATTACAATGAATCGGAATTAATGCGACGATAATAAAATTGTTATTCAGGTTATCTATTGCCTTACGTTGAGCCTATGATTGTTTTATTAAGTAATTAGAGGTCCTACTACCGTTAGTACAACCCAAACACATTTCTATGGAATAGATGAACACGCTTCATAATTGTAGAGGACACAATTGATGAGCATTGTGATCTTGTGCCTATTCGTAAACTGCCGCTAACTTCTTCACTTCTAACTAAAGCTAAGGTTAGGTAGTTGTGTCCTCTGATTATAATGATTGCATTTTACAATGTCAGTAAGTCCTCCTTGCATATCAAGAATGTTGTGTTTTCTTTCTGGTCAAATGGAAACAATTGTAATATGTTTTATATTTTATAGAAATATATCAACTACATGGTAAGCAATATCATTCTAGAATATTTTTTTATTTTTGGTTTTTCCTGTGTCTACACCCTTTTATCTTATTTTCTTATTGAGTAACCAAATATTACAATAAAATTCGGGGACGATCTGTTCGATAAAGTCGATTGTGTTGTGGCGCAGACGTTCGTAGCAGCGCGGCGCATGGCGGCGCCCGTGCAGCCCGCCGCCGCCGCCGCCGCCGCGCTGTCGGCCGCCACGGCCATCCCGCCGCCCACGTCGGTGCAGCAGAAGCTGGAGCTCATGCAGGCGCGCTCCGACAGCCGCTACCGGCCCGAGCGCGCCGAGCGGCCCAGCGCGCCGCCCGACTACCATCCCGACGACGACCATGACGACGGGCTCGGTGCGTAGCGCTCGTGTGCTGTGTGGTGTGCGGTGAGCAGGAGCAGTGTGTGCGGTAGTGACACGGTCCCGTTACAGACTGGTCGCCCCCAGGCCCGGCGGGCGAGACGGCGGCGGAGCGGCGCGCGCGGCGCCGGCGCACGCGCTGGATGGGCGGCGAGCACGACAAGACCTTCATCCCCGGCCTGCCCACCGTGCTGCCCAGCACGCTGACGCGCGAGCAGGAGGAGCAGTACCTGCGTGAGTGTATATACTACACGGTGCACCCCAGCCCCACCCCCATCTATCACAATCATGTCATGAATTATTTCTGTTAGAACGATCTTAAACTATTGATTAGTTCAAAATGAATCATAAAAAATGGTATGTATTGTTTTTATGTAACTTAACGTATTAGTACGGCGGGCAGCGGCCAGCTGTTTTCTATCATTCATTATCAGCGAATTGAGCGTCACCCGCTGCGCCCGCCGTGGATGGAGCACAGAGATCCAGCATGTTATAGCTCCCAAAAAAAAAGAGTGTTGAGTGATTTCATACCGCATCAATTTACGTGATTCAGATTTCTTCAGATCTGTTGAATACAGGCCTGCGGATCACAAAGCCAAGAGCCGAACACTGGGCCCATAGCAATATTACGACTCCTGGATCCTACCCGCGAAACTGCTATGCGCAGCAGCGGTAGCTAGGGTTCTGTTCTTTGAGATACCGATTCCTGTCAGACAGGTGGAAAGTGGTACAATGGTATAAATTACAACTATTACATTGATTCTCTCGGTGGCCTCCTGTGCTCGGTCAATCCCGTGTGTGGTCAGGGGTTGTCGTGGGAAGATATATATATAATAAGGAATGAGGGACAACCAACTTGGGCTGAGCGGGGTTCACGGCTGCCGGCTATACACGTTCCCGAGGAAAATACTTCGCTGCGCGCGAAATATACACAAAAACAAATGCACGGGTGGCTCACAATACCACTCGCGGATGGCGACCGTAATTTCGAGTAACGATGGGTTGATTATCTAGCGATAACAAAGAATTCAAAGCAAGACCACACCGTATTACGTCTAGCTATGTCGATCACATTTTTACAAATCAATTGTAACTGTTAACTCAATCAAAAGCTGACAAATCGATGACAGCGAGCTGACAGTGTTGCAACAAAATAACAAAAAAGGAATGAAACGTTTGGTTCCAAACCAAATCCAATGATCATGATTAAAAAAAAATATCAGCTGCATTGAAGCCAGGGGGATATACGTCAGTCGCATATACGTAAACATGGATATTTTGGTTTAACTCAGAAACCATTGAAGCTATAAAGCTGTCGCTCAAGGTAAAACACTGAACCATCCAAAAATCGACCTTGATAAGTGTTGCTTAACCTGGTGGCTTCACCACCCCGGCCGCTAAAAATAGAATACTGAACCATACAAAAATCGACCTTGATAAGTGTTGCTTAACTTTGTGGCTTCACCACCCCGGCCGCACAATATGGAACAATGAATTATACAAAAATCGACCTTAATAAATGTTGCTTAACCTGGTGGCTTCACCACCCCGGCCGCTCAATATGGAACAATGAATCATACAAAAATCGACCTTGATAAGTGTTGCTTAACCTGACATTCTGAAACCAAACCGAGCAATGTGTTTACAATTGAATGGTTACAGACCAAGACAGATAGATGGTAGACTGGCGCACTGATAGCTCGTATTATTCCGTTCGAAATGTTCAGTTCACAATTTGATTTATCAATAGCATAGAGAGTCTCGACATTCACATAACAATTCAGCTGCGTGAAATCGTGAATTGCATAAGGAATTATAAAATATTTATGGCTTCAATGCAGCTGAGAATTTTATTTTAGTTCATAATGACCTGCAGAACCATCTCACGGTGTTTGGCGCAGTATGAAATCAATCAAAACACTGTTTTTTAGGCGACTTTGACATTCTGTAATTATGTACACCGCCGCTTCTGGAGTGGCTGACGTTTAGAGTTCTCAAGTATTAATGTTCTGATTTTCAGTCGGTATGAAATTAGTTTTTTTATTCACGTTGCCTGCCGGACTGTACTTAATTTCGTATACAAAATAGTTTGAATATAACGAGCACGTATTCTGAACTTGTACATTTCAATGAAACATGATTATAATGTAACGGTAGGCTCTCCAAGCGACACACCGTATTGTCTTAGTGTCTGCGCCGCCTGCGTCGCGTGTTCTGTGTGTCGTGTATGTGTCCCTAGTAAGTCGGCTAGGCAGCGGTCAGTATTCTAATGTGTTGCTGTGGCCGCGGTTGGCTAACCCGTTCCCTTGCAGTTCAGCTGCAGATCGAGGAGGTGTCGCGCAAGCTGCGCTCCGGGGACCTGGGCATCCCCGCCAACATCGAGGAGAGGTTTGTGCCCACCACTACCACTACCACTACCACTACCGATACTCCGCGCCGCCGCACTGCTAATGAGTATAAGAACTAATGTTTTCATTACTATATCTCTAGTTACGAACGCTCCACGCCTCCCGTAGTAGCCGCCCTGGTTGTAACGATAACCGACACGTAGCCTAACATTGTTTATAATATTAGTATAGTATGGATAAGCTCGCGTTTGACCGCTATCCCATCTGGGCCCATACCGTGAGCTCTTATAGCAAGGCTATTTCCATTTATTATGTAAGGTGAGCGTAAGGGATAGATGTACAGGCTGTAACGGAAAGATACGAGCATATTTTGTATACACGTCACGTGATCATGTTGAGGCCGTGCTCGCCGCGCTGATAAGTGTAAAGAAAAAGAAGTAAGTGATGATGTGGTAGAAGTAGGCTTGAAACAAAGACCCTCAAGTTGTAGCTATCAGAAAATACAGTCGCCCTTATAATTATTATTATTTATATTAACTCTGTTAATCGGACGTCATGTCGGCGGGGTAATAGTGTAAGTCTACAGAGTGAGATGTCCAAATGCCGTCTGTTCCCGTAGGTCTCCTTGTAACAGACTGCCCTCACAAAGTAACTTACGTTAGGGGTGCTTTGTATCATAGGTTAGAGTGTTAGGTAATTGCTATAGGGATAGGTTTATATTCAGTAGGCTCTTAGGTAACTCATAGGTATTAGGCTGAATTGTCTCTAACCATTTGGAATAACGGCCGTACTAAGCTGTAACTCCCGATGCGTACAGGATTTTTTCAAAATCCATATACCTATTCAAATTGTGAACACAGTAAAATTTAATTATTTGACAGAATTCACGGATCCATCATGATTAAATATTTTACAAGATAGAATAGAATAAACTTTTAGTTAAAATACCGGATAGAAACGTTCAAGTATCAGCATTATACTTACGATTCCAAGAGGGTGGCCTAGCTTGCTTGACGCCTGTTTATACAAATAAAAAACCGACGGTGATGTTTGCCAGAGGAATTAAATATAGTTCTGTGTAACTTCGCCATAGGTAGTGCCGGGCATCCATCAGTACAGCCAGGGCGGCCGCTCAGGCCTCACTGACGCCGCTCGTGCAGCCCGGCCTTGTGAGTGCCAGTGCGACCAAGATATCTATGTATTAGGATGGTTCACACGAACGCATCAGTTATAAATGACCTAAATTTAATTCATAACTAAGAATTACGAGAATTAATAACTTTTCATTCAGTCAAAATGTAGATAATGAAGTAAAATTATGTTACTAAAGGAATTAAAATCGTAGGAAGACACAGATGTGTTAATGATAAGACAAGATTGCGAGACCAGTTAGCGCTCAGAGCACTGGTCGCACGTGGAGCGTGTCGCGTGTGCCGCCCACCGCCCACCGCCCATCGCCCGCCCAGGGCCGCCCTACTACTAATGCGCCGTTTTCTTCAGTTGCAGGTCGCATACAGACTGCTATAATCACTAATGATTCAATTAATTAACCAAATATCTAATAATAATTATTATTGACAATTTTCAGCAACGACAGCTCAATAATTAATAATAACCAGATTATTTTCAGGACTAATGAGCTTGATTAAAATTTCAGGAACAAATTAATTGAATTATTCTTTTTCCTCGGGCGTTAGGATCTAGGTGTTCAGAGTAGGATGTCAGTGCACTTCATATTATATTATGTGTACTACCTTTTGTTATTGTTGGTCGCGCCCGCGCGCTGCTCAGCGGTACCCGGCCGGCCGGCGCACTACCGTTGAGCAGACCGCTGACCGCTGACCGCTGTCTGACCGCCGGCGCCGCGCTCCGACACTCCACATGTAACGCACTGCTACATATAAACAATATCATCTTCGCTCTCGAGATCAACAGGTTTATATTTAATTAGCTGGAGAAACTACGCAGACTTGATACGCATAAAATCGAATTACGGTAAACAAAAAGTTTGTTTTAGAGACATTCTTAAATTAACGAAAGCAGTTAGCTGTCAGCCGCTTTACTTACTTGAAATTATGAATTGCGGATATCATTGTTTTTAGGCTATCGTGATTGAAATGGATAATCCAGGTCTGAGAAGTTTAATCAAGCCTGTTGTAACCTCGAGATCAGTTAGAGAGTAGCTGCGTGGCTGTGGGTTGTGGTGTGGAGTGTCCGCGCCGCTGTGAGCGGCTAGTGAGTGGCTGCGTGCCTGCGCAGGTCGCCGTCGCCCGAGCCCATCTACTCCACGGACGGCAAGCGCCTCAACACGCGCGAGTACCGCACGCGCCGCAAGCTGGAGGAGGAGCGCCACCGCCTCGTCACGCGCATGCAGCAGATCAACCCCGAGTTCAAGCCGCCGCCCGACTACAAGTACGTACTCACACTGCTCACACTGCTCACACTACTCACATCTACTCCACGGACGGCAAGCGCCTCAACACGCGCGAGTACCGCACGCGCCGCAAGCTGGAGGAGGAGCGCCACCGCCTCGTCACGCGCATGCAGCAGATCAACCCCGAGTTCAAGCCGCCGCCCGACTACAAGTACGTACTCACACTGCTCACACTGCTCACACTACTCACATCTACTCCACGGACGGCAAGCGCCTCAACACGCGCGAGTACCGCACGCGCCGCAAGCTGGAGGAGGAGCGCCACCGCCTCGTCACGCGCATGCAGCAGATCAACCCCGAGTTCAAGCCGCCGCCCGACTACAAGTACGTACTCACACTGCTCACACTGCTCACACTACTCACATCTACTCCACGGACGGCAAGCGCCTCAACACGCGCGAGTACCGCACGCGCCGCAAGCTGGAGGAGGAGCGCCACCGCCTCGTCACGCGCATGCAGCAGATCAACCCCGAGTTCAAGCCGCCGCCCGACTACAAGTACGTACTCACACTGCTCACACTGCTCACACTACTCACATCTACTCCACGGACGGCAAGCGCCTCAACACGCGCGAGTACCGCACGC
This sequence comes from Orthosia gothica, assembly GCA_949775005.1. Lineage (NCBI taxonomy): Eukaryota > Metazoa > Arthropoda > Insecta > Lepidoptera > Noctuidae > Orthosia > Orthosia gothica. Next base: position 39,772,606 of record OX459037.1, read on the forward strand.
GCCGCAAGCTGGAGGAGGAGCGCCACCGCCTCGTCACGCGCATGCAGCAGATCAACCCCGAGTTCAAGCCGCCGCCCGACTACAAGTACGTACTCACACTGCTCACACTGCTCACACTGCTCACACTACTCACATCTACTCCACGGACGGCAAGCGCCTCAACACGCGCGAGTACCGCACGCGCCGCAAGCTGGAGGAGGAGCGCCACCGCCTCGTCACGCGCATGCAGCAGATCAACCCCGAGTTCAAGCCGCCGCCCGACTACAAGTACGTACTCACACTGCTCACACTACTCACATCTACTCCACGGACGGCAAGCGCCTCAACACGCGCGAGTACCGCACGCGCCGCAAGCTGGAGGAGGAGCGCCACCGCCTCGTCACGCGCATGCAGCAGATCAACCCCGAGTTCAAGCCGCCGCCCGACTACAAGTACGTACTCACACTGCTCACACTGCTCACACTACTCACACTACTCACATCTACTCCACGGACGGCAAGCGCCTCAACACGCGCGAGTACCGCACGCGCCGCAAGCTGGAGGAGGAGCGCCACCGCCTCGTCACGCGCATGCAGCAGATCAACCCCGAGTTCAAGCCGCCGCCCGACTACAAGTACGTACTCACACTGCTCACACTGCTCACACTACTCACACTACTCACATCTACTCCACGGACGGCAAGCGCCTCAACACGCGCGAGTACCGCACGCGCCGCAAGCTGGAGGAGGAGCGCCACCGCCTCGTCACGCGCATGCAGCAGATCAACCCCGAGTTCAAGCCGCCGCCCGACTACAAGTACGTACTCACACTGCTCACACTGCTCACACTACTCACATCTACTCCACGGACGGCAAGCGCCTCAACACGCGCGAGTACCGCACGCGCCGCAAGCTGGAGGAGGAGCGCCACCGCCTCGTCACGCGCATGCAGCAGATCAACCCCGAGTTCAAGCCGCCGCCCGACTACAAGTACGTACTCACACTGCTCACACTGCTCACACTACTCACATCTACTCCACGGACGGCAAGCGCCTCAACACGCGCGAGTACCGCACGCGCCGCAAGCTGGAGGAGGAGCGCCACCGCCTCGTCACGCGCATGCAGCAGATCAACCCCGAGTTCAAGCCGCCGCCCGACTACAAGTACGTACTCACACTGCTCACACTACTCACATCTACTCCACGGACGGCAAGCGCCTCAACACGCGCGAGTACCGCACGCGCCGCAAGCTGGAGGAGGAGCGCCACCGCCTCGTCACGCGCATGCAGCAGATCAACCCCGAGTTCAAGCCGCCGCCCGACTACAAGTACGTACTCACACTGCTCACACTGCTCACACTACTCACATCTACTCCACGGACGGCAAGCGCCTCAACACGCGCGAGTACCGCACGCGCCGCAAGCTGGAGGAGGAGCGCCACCGCCTCGTCACGCGCATGCAGCAGATCAACCCCGAGTTCAAGCCGCCGCCCGACTACAAGTACGTACTCACACTGCTCACACTACTCACACTGCTCACACTACTCACATCTACTGCACGCACGCAACACGCGCGTCTACTAAGCACTCACTCTCACAGTGTCTCAGTTGCATCCAAACACTGGCAGCGGAAGTGCGCGCGAGGTAACGATCCGCAATCCCCAAAATCATCATCAGCCAATAATTATATTATATTAGAATAACAAGTATATGTCAGCATATGCTATCTAGGACATGCTTCATGAGCAGAGATGATTGGTTAGCAATAAGATCAGTATATAAGATGAATATTCTGTAGAATTAATTAATTACTATGTTGTTGTACCTGGGTACAAATAAAGTTTATTTTTGAACTCTGTCGCTATCGCTTAGTTCACACATCATCATCATCATTCACATATCATCATCGCGATCGCTACAAAGTGCAAGGAGTGAATTGCTTCTGCCAACTTTTTCTATACAGTCTTTACAGCTATGCCATAAAAAGGCATTTTCCTAGATTTCGGTGGATTTCCGGTGCAGATAATGCTAAATGAAAAGCAAAAATTACGATCATTGATCGCAACTTTACTCCGTTTTTTGGCACGCGAAGTACATACAATCGCGTCATCTGGTTAGATTTATGTCTGATAATCTATGTCTCTGATTTGCACAGGTAAAAATGGTTGATGTTAATTTCAATGGGTGAATTTGCGAACTGTACCATTTGCTAATTAGACTAAAATTGTGATTTTGTCGTTGTGAGAATTACTTCAGAAAGGTGTTTCAAACTACGTCATGTCATAATGCTCATATAATAATAATGAAATAATATATTCTTTTTGCAAAGTTCGTTGAAGGCTTGCTCCGTTCGATAGAATGCCTGGAAGACGGATGGCCCGACTACACAAGCTGAACGTCGGCGAATCTAGGTTTAGTAGTCGAGGCGTTCGTCTTCCCTGGTGCGCGCATTTGTTACTCAGCAGAAGTAACGGCTGACGTGGTTGCAGGCCTCCCATCATCCGCGTGCACGACAAGGTGATGATCCCGCAGGAGGAGCACCCGGACATCAACTTCGTGGGGCTGCTCATCGGGCCGCGCGGCAACACGCTCAAAGGTAACCAGCTGAGATAATAAACTTATCCCGAGAACATTCTGGCGTCAATCATTGCTGTGCAACGGAGCAACACAAAAATTACAAGTGCCAGAAAACATGAAACATTATTAAAAAAAAAAGAAAAATAAAGTGTTGAACAATTTTTATTTAATCAATTTAGTCTTCACTTTAAACCTACCTCGGAGGTTAATGGTAATATTTCCCGTGTATATAGTATAATAGTTTGTCTGACTCGTCGTGTAATAATATGAATGTTTGAGTCAGCGATGGAGAAGGAGACGGGCGCTAAGATCATCATCCGCGGCAAGGGCTCGGTGAAGGAGGGCAAGGTGGGCCGCAAGGACGGCCAGCCGCTGCCCGGCGAGGACGAGCCGCTGCACGCCTACATCACGGCCACCAACGCCGACTGCGTCAAGAAGGCCGTCGAGAAGGTACGTCGGACCACCACTCTACTGCTACGTGTCACCGCGTCGTACTTTGTTTAACCAAGCTGTATGTGTTTGTGGGCAGATCAAGGAGGTGATCCGCCAGGGGGTGGAAGTGCCGGAGGGGCAGAACGACCTGCGCCGCATGCAGCTGCGCGAGCTGGCGCAGCTCAACGGTACGCTGCGCGAGAACGACGCCGTGCGCTGCGCCAACTGCTCCGCCACCGACCACAAGACGTGGCTCGTACGTATACACGCACCCGCACTGACTATCTCGAACATACGCGGTTACATTTTAATTGTTTTAATCCCGCAGCGAAATGATTTTGTCTTGGTAATACAGTTCATTTATGAAATAAATATACGTTAGAATTAAGAAAAGGCAGAACAACAATTATGAAAAACAAAACTCGGAAGCGACGTCGAATCAATAGTAACCTGCGATAGTTAACCGGCGAACCAATAGCAGCGCAAACCGCGCGGTTGTTGTCTCTGTCGGGCCGCGCGGTCGTTGTCTCCGTCGGGCCGCGCGGTCGTTGTCTCCGTCGGGCCGCGCGGTCGTTGTCTCCGTCGGGCCGCGCGGTCGTTGTCTCCGTCGGGCCGCGCGGTCGTTGTCTCCACCGGGCCGCCGGGCTGCGCGGTCGTTGTCTCCGCCGGGCCGCGCGGTCGTTGTCTCCGCGCCGGGCCGCCGGGCTGCGCGGTCGTTGTCTCCACCGGGCCGCCGGGCTGCGCGATCGTTGTATCCGCCGGGCCGCGCGGTCGTTGTCTCCACCGGGCCGCCGGGCTGCGCGGTCGTTGTCTCCGCCGGGCCGCGCGGTCGTTGTCTCCGCCGGGCCGCTGGGCTGCGCGGTCTTTGCCCCCGGTGCGTGATGTGCGTGTGCTCAATTCCTACGTTACGTCTTGGGAATTACTATTAGCTCTGACGCTTTCGAGTTGATGTTTTTTTTTTTAATCATTTTAAAATAAAAATCATTTTTATCTTTACAAATCGGTACATGTACCGATTCGAACCTCCACGGGATTAAAACAATCAAAATGTAACGGTGTTAATATACACTGTTACGAAACTAAAGGTGCGATGACTCCACCGCACTGTCCAAATGAACTAACAAAATATTATCGTTACTACATTAAGTACAGTTTATAATGAGGATGCAATGTGTGTGCGCAGTGCCCCGACAAGCCCAACGTGACCAACAGCATCGTGTGCTCGTCGTGCGGCGGCGCCGGACACATCGCGCGCGACTGCCGCGCCAAGCGCCCGGGCCAGGGCACGCTGCACAACACGCCCAACAAGGTACGCTACACTATCACACTATAACACTACTACACATCGTGTGCTCGTCGTGCGGCGGCGCCGGACACATCGCGCGCGACTGCCGCGCCAAGCGCCCGGGCCAGGGCACGCTGCACAACACGCCCAACAAGGTACGCTACACTATCACACTATAACACTACTACACATCGTGTGCTCGTCGTGCGGCGGCGCCGGACACATCGCGCGCGACTGCCGCGCCAAGCGCCCGGGCCAGGGCACGCTGCACAACACGCCCAACAAGGTACGCTACACTATCACACTATAACACTACTACACATCGTGTGCTCGTCGTGCGGCGGCGCCGGACACATCGCGCGCGACTGCCGCGCCAAGCGCCCGGGCCAGGGCACGCTGCACAACACGCCCAACAAGGTACGCTACACTATCACACTATAACACTACTACACATCGTGTGCTCGTCGTGCGGCGGCGCCGGACACATCGCGCGCGACTGCCGCGCCAAGCGCCCGGGCCAGGGCACGCTGCACAACACGCCCAACAAGGTACGCTACACTATCACACTATAACACTACTACACATCGTGTGCTCGTCGTGCGGCGGCGCCGGACACATCGCGCGCGACTGCCGCGCCAAGCGCCCGGGCCAGGGCACGCTGCACAACACGCCCAACAAGGTACGCTACACTATCACACTATAACACTACTACACATCGTGTGCTCGTCGTGCGGCGGCGCCGGACACATCGCGCGCGACTGCCGCGCCAAGCGCCCGGGCCAGGGCACGCTGCACAACACGCCCAACAAGGTACGCTACACTATCACACTATAACACTACTACACATCGTGTGCTCGTCGTGCGGCGGCGCCGGACACATCGCGCGCGACTGCCGCGCCAAGCGCCCGGGCCAGGGCACGCTGCACAACACGCCCAACAAGGTACGCTACACTATCACACTATAACACTACTACACATCGTGTGCTCGTCGTGCGGCGGCGCCGGACACATCGCGCGCGACTGCCGCGCCAAGCGCCCGGGCCAGGGCACGCTGCACAACACGCCCAACAAGGTACGCTACACTATCACACTATAACACTACTACACATCGTGTGCTCGTCGTGCGGCGGCGCCGGACACATCGCGCGCGACTGCCGCGCCAAGCGCCCGGGCCAGGGCACGCTGCACAACACGCCCAACAAGGTACGCTACACTATCACACTATAACACGTCTTACTTTAACAATACTTCAATTATTTTGCTGTTTGTGTCAGTAATAACGCCATGCACTTGCCCCTCTCGGCTGACTGTTGTTTGTTGTGTCGCAGGCTAAGATCGATGAGGAGTACATGTCGCTGATGGCGGAGCTGGGCGAGGCGGCGCCGGGCGGCGGCGGCGGGCCGGCGCGCCGCTTCACGCCCGGCCTGTTCGCGCCGCACCAGCCGCCGCGCGCCATCATGCCGCCGCCGCGTACGTACTCACACGCTACACACGTCCCTCCTAAAATAGTTTTCTATTGCCCATTCATACACAGAATACATGCAAGACAGAGAGAAGCGAGCTAAAAAAAATTTGCACCTCTCCTAGGGTATGCTAGGTTCTCTCTAATATGAGACTTTTTTTTGTATCTTTGCTATTTTTTAAATGCTTTTCTAAATTTTATTTATAAACCAGGAGGGTGCAAGTGAAGTACTTGCATCCTCCTCCCTAGTCCCCACACGTCAGGCCACAGCATCCTCCTCCCTCGTCCCCACACGTCAGGCCACAGCATCCTCCTCCCTCGTCCCCACACGTCAGGCCACAGCATCCTCCTCCCTCGTCCTCGCACGTCAGGCCACAGCATCCTCCTCCCTCGTCCCCACACGTCAGGCCACAGCATCCTCCTCCCTCGTCCTCGCACGTCAGGCCACAGCATCCTCCTCCCTCGTCCCCACACGTCAGGCCACAGCATCCTCCTCCCTCGTCCTCGCACGTCAGGCCACAGCATCCTCCTCCCTCGTCCCCGCACGTCAGGCCACACTCACAGCCCCCGTGTTGCAGGCGAGCTGCCGCTGTCGCTGCCGCCGCCCCCGGGCGCCTTCCCGCCGCCGCCGCCGCCGCCCAGCTCGCAGCCGGCGCCCTGGCTCGGTACGTGTACGTGTTTACTTCTTCTCTTACTAATATAAGCTTATTTTGTTCAATGCTACATTATTACTGAGTTTAATTACGAAGTATTGTTTAAGCGTGCACAAATATAATGAAACTGGATTGGTTTTTACATTTATAACTCTTAAATTAGGTGTTGTAACAGGTTTGGTATTAAGCAACCATTTGAATAAGTTTCCTTATTCAAAGGAATACATTATGGGTTGCCAACTGCCACGACGTTGAACCACCAAACTAAAACATCTCTTTCGACGACGTCTGTGGGGCCAGTTAGTTGATAATAAAATCTATTGAATGTAAAACCGATCTAAAGACGACAAATCGAATAATTTGTGTCATTCTCAATCGAAGTCATATTCAAAAAAAAATATTTCAATTAGGCAATTAAACGGCACTTTTGGATTCTATTATGAATTTAAAAATCAACCAGTTTTTTTGTCTACTCTAAAGATTGTTTACTAAAGAAATGTATATTTTTCCGTACATTCATTATATTATTATTATCATAAATGAATTGGCAAGAAACTGTTATAATATTAATCTTTTTAAATAGTTCCCTAAGAGGTTCTCGGTGACTTAACATAAATATGCTTTGACAGCTCTCTTTTGCAATAAAAATATTGATTCAATGTCAGCAGCTCGCAGTCTCCACAGCAAAATACCGTAAGACATAATGCTGTGAAAGTAACTAAAATAGACCAAACGCTCGGTTTCTACATCTTTTCGTCTTATCTTTCTAACAGTATAAGCGGCTGAGCTTAGCCGACCCGCAAGAGATGTTATGTGAGGTTCCCATTGTAGTTTCTCGTCGAAAGGGATTCCAAGCAAAACTATTTGATTTTATAAATGAAACAGTTTTTCTAGTAACCTCTTTCACAGTCTATTTTTCTGTATTCAATATGATATCACATTCACTACTTCTAACGTTCGGTAATTTGAATCTAATACATTTGTTTTGTTTACCCACTTATTATTAAATTGTTTGCCGTGAACCAATTTCGTAGCTGATGAATAAAGTTATTGGTGTTAATGAATCTATTTCTTAATGACTACTTCAAACTTACACAAATATTATAAAGGGGGTCTCAGAATGATTTTCGTTTATGATACTTAAAAAAAAACACTAGAATTCGTTCAAACTCGTTTTATTTACTGTTAAATTAAAGTTTTTGAATTTTGTTTATGAAAAACAACTCTTCCTGACACTCATTTAGCCTGCAACTAAAATTTTCAATTACTCGCTAAATTTGCAATCATCACTCTTGGAATAGCTTTGATTTAGTTTTTGCTTGCTTTAAACATTCAGGTTGGGTGTCAAGGGTTTGTAAACTTTACTCTTTAAGTAGCCGAATCGTTAAATCTGGGCTATTTGGGATGCCATATCAAGTCAAGGAATTGTCGGCCCTTACTGTTTCGAGGACGCTCCAGCGAGTCATTGAAGATTTTAGTGTCAGAAAATGGATGGTATCAATATCTTTATATATAACTAGCTGTTCCCCGCGGCTTCGCTCCCGTGGACCACCCCACAGGACCCGTTTTCGGGATAAAAAAGTAGCCTATGTCACTCAGAAATAATGTAGCTTTCTTTTGGTGAAAGAATTTTTTAAATCGATCCAGTAGTTTCGGAGCCTATTCGGTACAAACAAACAAAAAAATCTTTCCTCTTTATAATATTGGTATAGAAAATCAATGCCACTTTTCGTTGTAATTTTATAACTCAAGAACGGGCTCACCTATCCAAACCAAATGTTTAGGCTTTGTTCGGACTATTTAGTAAATGGTTTGTTTTTTTTTTTTCAGTAGGTAGGGTAGTTATGGTAAGTAGGTAGCCAGTTGACGGGCGCGAAGCTTATTTTTTATGTATTAAAAACGTAAAAAATACAACCGACTGCCAAATAAAAACACTTTTTTTTTTGTTGTGGTACCTAATAGGCAAGTTTTATAGTAAGGTACCTATGATTTCAGAATAGATTACCCGAATATCATGAAACTTGAACATAATTGGTGAAATGAGAGTGTACCAAGGTTAACTGTATACGTCTGCGGATCCCTTTAGAGCTTACTGGCGTGATGTTATGTTGTGAAATGGTATAAACAATAAGCAGACATGCTATTGTAGCAATACCGACAGATTTTCTGTCATTTATCTATCAGATCTTCACTAAATTTAAATGAGACTAATTTGGGAACATACTGCTTCATAACAAAAAACAAAAAGAATTTTCAAAATCGGTCCATAATCGAGAGAGAAATCGGTGAACATACCAAAGAAAAAACAATCATTAAGTCGAACATAGGACCTCCTCCTTTTTGGCAATTCAGTGAAAAATATTCTGAGACACCCTTTATTTAGCTGCGTTAGATAGGCAAATAATATCGGATACTACCCCAACGGCGCGGCGTTGTGATATACATGTTGGTGAAACTAGTCGTGTAATGTGTGATGTCCGTGTGCGGGCAGGTGGCGCCGGCTCGCAGCCCCCCCCGCCGGGCAGCGCGGCGCCGCCGCCGCCCTCCTACCCGCCGCCCCCTCCGCCCGCGCCCTCCATGCTGCACCAGCACCAGGTACGTCACCACCGGCCAGGCACACTCATTTTTAGGGTGCCGGACTCAACAAGGAACCCTCATAGTTTTGTCTTGCCGCAGCTTAGCTCGGAGACTCTTAGTACTATCACGCCGACAAAGTGGTAAAATGAAAGCTTGTTTTTTTTTTATTGTGTATAACCTCCTGTACAGGCGGTAATAGCTGTTACCTGGGTGGGTACCCTGACGTTAGCCACTAAAAGTTAGACGATATTGAACCTACTGCAATTAGCGTTAGATAAGTGTTATTCGATACGCATGAGCTTATCGAACTAGAACGACTTGTTCAAGGTAGGCAAATAGACTATATAGGCATAGACTCGACTACAGCCGGCAGAGACAGGTCATTGCCTACTTCAGAGATGAGGGCACGGCGTGCATCAGTGAACCTATGTCAGCATGGTTGCGAGTTCAAAACTAACCTTCCACTTCTTGTGCTTTATGTTTACAATATTCAGTTAAGTTTATTTGAATTCAAAATATTATTTATGTTAAATTAAAATCATCATCATCATATCGGCCGAAAGCGTCCCCCCAAGCGTCGCCACATTGACTGGTCCCGTGCGTCCCGCATCCTGCGGATCCCCGCAACCTTGACCAGGTCATCGGTCCACCTGGTGGGAGGCCTTCCAACGCAACGTCTTCCGGTTCGCGGACGCCACTCCAGAACTTTTCTACCCCATCGGCCATCCGTTCTGCGAGCAATGTGCCCTGTCCACGGTTACTTAAGTTTGGCAAATCTTCGGACTATGTCGGTAACCCTGGTTTTCTTGCGGATCTCTACATTTCAGATTCGATCACGCAAGAATACTCCGAGCATAGCCCTTTTCATTGCCCTTTGGGTAACTGTAAGCTTTCTGATGAGGCCCATTGTGAGCGACCACGTCTCAGAGCCATAGGTCATCACTGGTAACACGCACTGGTCATAGACTTTCGTATTGAGACACTGGTAAATTGGACGAGAAGATACCGCGCAACTGCCGAGAAAATGTTACGGCTAAGTGGCCGTCGCCAGAATTGATAAACATTCGGGCCCGACTCATGGCATTTTCCATCACTCATGCCAGAACTTCCGGCAAATATTATCTTTGAGGGTTTCAAGAATCTGAGTTTTTTAACATAGACTCGTGAAAGAACCAACAGCAAAAAGCCTGGAACAGTTAAATCAGGCGATCTTACCGGCCAGTGCAAGTCCGGGTAATGCAGCTCTTAGAATTTCGGTTGTAGCTCGTGCGATAAGCGCCGCCGTTCCGTTATCCAGTTGAAACCACATGTGGAGAACATGTGGTTTCAACAGGATAACAATAATAGTTCCAGTTTATTCCTTTAAAGTATAGTGAAAGACATTGATTGTAAGCCAGGCAGAGTCATTACACTGGTGAGTTCACAGAGCCAGACACAGTCGTTTGGCGGCTCGATGATGCCTCCAGCGTAAACAATACAAACAACAATACAAAGTCAAATATATTTATTCAACTAGGCCAATAAACAGCACTTTTAAACGTCAAATAAATTAAAATTTACAAGTAATAAAAATTGATTATATATAAATATACAGGGTGTTTGGAAGGGAGCTGTACATACGCCTAGGGTAGAAACTAGGGATAGTCTGCTACCTACCCCCGCCCATTATATTGACCTTGGCCTCAAGGTTTTTTTTTAATTTATTATTATTTTTTATTTGACTTTTTTATGATTTTTTGACTAAAACTACCTGTAGCTCAAAATCTATCCATGGGACCGGTCGGCTAATGGTCTTGTTTTAATCGTTAGAGTCTTAGGGTCCTGCAAAAAATTATTTTACACCAGAAAATTGTGGAGAAGAAAAGTTATGGGGCCTGAAGTACCGTAGTAAGGTAAAGAAATAATTTTAAGGGCAACTTTCTATGGGGTTTAAAAAAAAACTAACAGGGTTGGAGTTCTTCTGATTTTTTTAAAACATCCTCAGTCCATGCCCTTTCTAACGATATGCTAAAAGTGTAATTATCACTTTTAGTTTTAAAGTTATTAATTAATTTCCGCAACTTACTACGGTACTTCAGGCCCCATAACTTTTCTTCTCCACAATTTTCTGGTGTAAAATAATTTTTTGCAGGACCCTAAGACTCTAACGATTAAAACAAGACCATTAGCCGACCGGTCCCATGGATAGATTTTGAGCTACAGGTAGTTTTAGTCAAAAAATCATAAAAAAGTCAAATAAAAAATAATAATAAATTAAAAAAAAACCTTGAGGCCAAGGTCAATATAATGGGCGGGGGTAGGTAGCAGACTATCCCTAGTTTCTACCCTAGGCGTATGTACAGCTCCCTTCCAAACACCCTGTATATATATTTACATAAGTACATACATTAATAAATTAATATATGTGAGGACGATGCACCCAGAATAGCTCTACACACGATACTACGTACAGGTATAAAGTACAGTGTAAACTCTTTATAACGTTATCCTTTATAACGATAAACTCCCTATAACGTTGGAGTGAGCCCAAGTTGGTTGGTTTGCGTTAAAACTCACATATTGAAACACTCTTTATAGCGATACGCCATTCTCTATTACGAAGAAATGTGTTCATATTTGTAGACAGTAAATATTTATTATCGGTATTATTGTTTATGTTATGTTATCAGGTAACAAAAGACTTTGAAGCTCCGAAACATCCGAGGTCGGTCTAGCTTTTGTTATCCTTAATTGCCTTGTACACGTGCAGTATGACGCATTGTTTTCTCGGAAGTGATGGTCTTCGACCAAGCATACTGGGTACCTATCGTATTATCAGTCGTAAACCTACTTTGAAACTGTTAACATGGCCAGTAAACGGAAAGCGATTAGTGTTGACGAAAAAATATAAGCATTTATTATCTAAGACATACATACAATTAAAAATTCTTGTATTAAAAATTCTTATTAATTTGGTTTTTTTTTGTTCACTCCATATAACGATAACTCTCTATAACGACAAAAAATGCTCAGTCCCTCGAGTTTCGTTATAAAGAGTTTACACTGTATTAAAAAGCATTAACAGGATAATTAATTAATTTGATAAGTAGGAAGGTTCTCAAATACTTACAAATATTGCAAACATAGGTAAAATACCTAATTCAACAACAACGGAACAGTATGTGAAACAATTTCTAAAAAAAAAAAAACAATGAATACAATAACTATGAATAGGAATATAAATTAACAAATTTGATTTTGTCTACACCAAAGATTGCCCTATGGAGCAGTAACAGCATGTTTCCAAGCATTCTTATCTTGAATATAATCATCTAATTTGTAGTATGCTTGTTTACAAAGAGTGCTTTTAACTAAAGTTTTAAATTTACTTTCATTTAGTTTTAATATATCACAAGGTATTTTGTTATAGATACTCCATGAAAGATGATTGTACTTTAGCTAGTCTGTAAGAAGGTTGATCTAACTTATCTTTATTTCTGGTATTACAATTGTGTCTATCACTGACTAAAGAGATGTATATTTTACCTTACATACATAATAAATGAATTGGCAAGAAACTGTCATAATATTAATATTTTTAAACAGTTCCCTAAGAGATTCACGGGTTCTTAACTTATATATGGCTCCGACAGCTCTCTTTTGCAATATAAATATGGATTCAATGTCAGCCGCTCGACCCCACAGTAAAATACCGTATGACATTATGCTGTGAAAGTAACTAAAATAGACCAAACGCGCGGTTTCTACATCCGTTAACTGTATTATCTTTCTAACAGCATAAGCAGCTGAGCTTAGCCAACCCGCAAGAGATGTTATGTGAGGACCCAATTGAAAACACAAATTACCAGTGTGAGAAACAAATCTTCCCTTAAATCTATGGCTGCCACCCATAAGTCAAATAATTACCCTGGGATTTATTTATGGTCATTGCTAACCAGAACTTAAGGGGGAATTGTAATCGTTTAAACATAAAGCCATAGCCAGAGGGCATCAGTGGTAATCGAGTTGTGAAAACTGATTATCCCCGAGCACATCCAGTGATCATAGTGGCCTCCATAGTATTTTAGAACAGTGCTGTTGATATAGTAAATAAATAAAGAATTTATTTTTAATACAAACTTTAACACCCATATATACCCCTTTAAGGGACGAAAAATCCGTAAGTACGAGTTTCTTTAATTGTATTGAAGAGCAAAAAAACTAAATTTCAAATAATTTTGGTAATAAACAATTTACTTTTTTATACAAACTTTTAACATCCCTTTTTACCCCTTCAAGAAAAAAAATCCTACTTGTTTCTTTAATGGAATTGAAGAGCAGAAATAATAAATTTCAAGTGATTTTGATATGAAACAATTTATTGTTCGTACAAATACATTATAACCCCTTTAAGGCATGACATTAAAAAAATCTTTTAAGACGTATTTTATATTAAGAGGCTAACCCCCAGTTTCCCAGCTCAAAATTATCGGAGAATTAATGTGACAAATTGTCAAGCACGCGTTATCTGCTGTGATTGGCTGTTGAAAATTCATTCAACCAATCACAGCAGGTAACGCGTGTGTGACAATTTGTCACATTAATTCTCCGATAATTTTGAGCTGAGAAACTGGGGGTAAATACCACATTTCATTTATTTCAAATGAAAAAATTACAGAGTTTCATACAAACTTTCATACCCTACACCCCTTTAGGGGGCGATTTATGAAAACCCTTTAAATGACACCTACAATATAAAATTAACATCTTCTCAAAATTTCAAAGTTCTATCATTAGCAGTTTAGGCTGGGCGTTAATATGTCAATTGGGACGTAACCTTTTATAAATATTGTTTTTCAACTACCCACTTATTACAAGTTAGGCGAAAATATTACCAATTTTATATTTGAAGAATGTGTCCGTCTATAGTTCTTTACAATAATGTAAGAAATACTTATTATTGAATATATTCTGAATGGAAAGCAAAACAATAATATTCTCGACGCAAGATTTGAACTCGCATCTTGTTCGCCTCATACACAAACCACGGGACCAGATCTACTTGAATATAATTGTTAAAATAAGCTATTAGTAGCAATGACACTAATTAAATTACAATCTATACTAATATTATAAAGAGGTAAAGTCTGTGAGTTTGTGACGTTGTAAGGGATAATCTCTGGAACTACTGAACCGATTTTTTTAAATTCTTCCACCAGTAGAAAGCTACATTATTCCTGAGTGTCTATATTTTCAAAATATCCTTATGAAAATTGCAATAAATAAAAAAAAACCCCAAGCTAGCAAAATGTTGCCTATAACATTCATTATTTGGCGTGCGCTGAGAAAACTATTGATGATAGATAAATAATATTAGGTAGGTAGGGTTTGGTAGGTAGTGTAGGCAGGGTAGGCTGGGTAGGCAGGATAGCCACTTGACGGGAGCGAAGCCCCGGGGGTCAGCTAGTACTCTGATAAACTTTTAGTCTTACATCACAAACATCAAAATTGTATAATAAATAGTTATGAATATCCTAACGCTTTTGAGAACAAATTTGCGTATCTGTATTATTGTATTTGTTCATCGAGTAGTGCTAGTCTGATAAACTCATCAAATTAAATAATCCTTAATGTTACAGGAGGAGAGTTAAAACTCTTTTGTTTTTAGGGTGGGTCAGGTAACAGCTATTACCGACTGAACACGTAAAGTGGGGATGTTTTTTTTTTCACGTTTTACCCATGCTGTGGTTTATCGTTGGATAGGCCATTCACAAATAATACGGGTCTTTGAAAACCATTTTTCGATCCAGGGATCCGTTTGCATAAAATAAAGCTTTAAATAGCTTATTTTTAACCGACTTCAAAAAAAAGGAGCAGGTTCTCAATTCGTCGGAATCTTTTTTTTTTTTTTTTGTTAGCAAAGTGTGTGTGTCCCTCTTGCCAGCTAAATGGTTGATTTGGATAGGTGAAAAAATTCACGGCATTAGTATATATATATATATGTTATGAACCAATTTGATTTATAAGGCATTATTCAAATTGCCCGAGTAATTTGAAAAATGCCCAATATGAGCAGGCAATATGATAAAAATAATTAAATTGAACGGGCATTATGAATAATGCTCATCACCTTATTGGGCCGGGTAATACAAAGATGTGTTTTTTTTTATTATTTTAATGTTGATATTGGTTTTAATATAGAATAGGTAAGTACGATTACTATTTAAGCAGCAAAGTCCACGAAGCCTCCTATTTCTGTCTGCGGGGTCTAAAGTAACCAAACATGAAATAACATAAACAAGGACATGACCAGAGCTGAGTTCGCTCGCTTTGCTCGCTCACTTCGGCATCTCCTTCGAACCCAACCTATACTCGTACGTGTCGCGGTGCCCTAAGCTCCCGAGCTCGCTCTTGGAAATAATTCAGTGTCCATAATTATCAAATTGCCCTAACCGTTAAGTAGCAATATTCATAATGATTAGACAAAGTGATAACTATCGAAGTTTAAATCACTATTCATTACATTGCCCGATTTGACTTGAATAGATTCATAATGCGCGGCCATTATACATAGTGCCCTGATAAATCACTTCGTTCATGACATATAATATAACGAAATTAAAAGGAAAACTATCACAGCTTTGTAGCCTTTACAAGTTTACGAGTAATAGTCGACCAACTTATAAAATATACTTGAACAGTAATTTTTTTGTATATTGATATATGGGGACAAGAGTTTTGGCAAAGTTAATTTTGTCCCTTCGTCAGATCAATGTTCGGTGCTTTCATTGTTTAAGAACGTTAGTAATGTTATTTTATTATGGTGAATGTAGCTGTTTATCGGAACCACAGATAATATAATACTATAGTACAGATACCCAATCCCATACAAAGAAATGTCACCTCCTTAAGTCTGGCTATTGGTCGGGCTATTTATTCTTTCTCCATATTTTTAACAGGCGGCAGCACTAGTGACTTATTAATAGCCCGAGACTGTAGTTTTCTAACGCCATCTAGTAGTTTGCCCAGATACTAAATGGCATCGATAAATATGGCAATTTGTCTGAGCGAGGAATTGCATCATGTACTCAGAGACGTTATTTGCCAGTTGTCCTTGACCGCTTACTTCGTATTCGTAGTAATAACAATAGGTATGATCAGGACAGACTCCGCTCAGGCTCATCATCATCATTCATCATCATCATTTCAGCCGAAAGACGTCCACTGCTGGACATAGGCCTCCCCCAGGCGTCGCCACATTGACCGATCCCGTGCGTCTCGCATCCAGCGCCTTCCCGCAACCTTACCCAGGTCATCGGTCCACCTAGTGGGAGGCCTTCCAACGTATCGTCTTCCGGTTCGCGGTCGCCACTCCAGAACTTTTCGGCCCCATCGGCCATCCGTTCTGCGAGCAATGTGCCCTGCCCACTGCCACTTAAGTTTGGCAATTCTTCGGGCTATGTCGGTAACTTTGGTTCTCCTGCGGATATCATCATTTCTGACGTGATCACGCAAGGAAATGCCGAGCATAGCCCTCTCCATTGCCCTTTGGGTGACTTTAAGCTTTCTGATAAGGCCCATTGTGAGAGACCACGTCTCGGTCCCATAGGTGATCACTGGCAACACACACTGGTCATAGACTTTTGTCTTGAGACACTGCGGTAAATTGGACGAGAAGATACCACGCAACTTCCCGAACGCCGCCCAGCCGAGTCGGATTCGACGGTTGACCTCTTTCTCGAAGTTGGACCTACCCAACTGGACCGTTTGTCCCAAGTAAACATAATCGTCTACAACTTCGAGTGTAGAGTCTCCGATCTTGATAGGAGTGGGTGTTACATGGGCGTTCACCATGACCTTGGTTTTGTCCATGTTCATTTTAAGACCCACTCTTTCGGAAGCTCTACTAAGGTCATCGAGCATTTTACTGAGGCTCTTAATGGTCTTAGCCATGACCACTATGTCGTCGGCAAACCGAAGGTGAGTGATGTACTCGCCATTAACGTTGATGCCAAGCCCCTTCCAGTCCAGAACCTTGAAGACGTCCTCCAGCGCAGCAGTGAACAGTTTCGGAGAAATGACGTCTCCCTGTCTTACGCCGCGCTGGAGAAGGATTGGTTTCGAGGTCTGATCCTGAAGACGGACTGACATGGTGGCGTTTTTGTACAGACACTTCAACACCTCAATGTACCGGTAGTCGATCTGGCACCGTTGGAGAGACTGCAGTGCAGCCCAAGTCTCGATCGAATCGAAGGCTTTCTCAAATTCAAATTCAAATTGTTTATCGTAGTCCACAAACGCTAAACAGAGAGGCAGGTTATACTCTTCGGTCTTCTGTATAACCTGCCGCAGCGTATGTATGTGGTCTACGGTGCTAAAGCCTTTTCGGAATCCGGCTTGTTCGGGAGGCTGGAAATCGTCAAACCTGCGCGCGAGACGGTTCGTGATGACTCTTGAAAACAACTTGTAAACATGGCTAAGAAGCGAGATGGGCCTATAGTTCTTCAGGCTCAGACCGCGGTAACTTCTTAAATCTAAGTGGTCGCATCGTGCACAAAGCGAATTTCACGATATTTTCGCTTAATGAGTACCTACTTCATGTCATTTTATTATTCATTATAAGGGTTATCATTTTTATTTTAGGTAAGTACTTAGATAAATAAAGAACAGGATGTTTTTATTACAAAAATGTTAACTTTTAATACTTTAGTTTGGTACGTAGCATGGGCAACTTGAACAAATCTCGCAACACACACTGCATATTAAAAAATAATTGTGCCAGCGGCGGTTAGGGGTGCGCAGCGACTCATACGAGTATTCCAAGCCGCCATTAAGTTTGAATCGAACTGTACGAGTAGTGGAGTCGTTTAATCACAAGGACAATTTTTTTTATGATGCACGATTACTATTTATTCACGGGACGTCGATCGTTAAACACACAAAGAAAAAGAAAGAAAACACATTTATTTGACACAAGCCATAGCACACTACATAAAAACTCTCTCTCTCTCTCTCTCTCTCTCTCTCTTTGGGCATTATAGCTCTCGCTAAACTTCTGGGCCGACCTGAAGTTGGCTTTCCGCATGCGCGATGCACGAAACAGTGCTGTTTTTGTATGAGATTTTCTACTGCGCAGCCGTTGTAGACAACTTCAAGGCGGCCAAGAAGTTTGGCGAGAACTATACTTCACTCCTAACCCCCGCTGTCACTGAAATTGCTTCTACACGACTGCGCAGCGACTCGCGTAGTGTTCCGAGTCACCACTAAGTTTGAATCGAACTCTATTAGTAAAGCCGTCAGTCAGTCTCCAAGGAAAAAAATTGCTCCAGTCATGCGCACATGCGCGACTCCTATTTACTTATGGATTGTTGGTTTAAACTTAATGATGTTTTAAAAAACGCTACTCGCTGCGCAGTACCCTACCCCTCACCCCCGCTGTCACAAGAAATTGCTAGTGCGTAGCGACTCACGAAGTGTTTCGAGCTGCCATTAAGTTTGAATCAAACTGTACCTACCATGCGTTGCGTAAACTCGGACGGCAAGCGGCACACGCGTCGCTTTATCTCTTACTTTATAACTCGTGCGCGTTGAGCAGGCCCTAGCGCGGTACGAGTCCTGTTCCAGCGAGGTATCTAGGGGTCCTGTGTGACCTAGGGTTGATGGTAAACAAGCTTCACAAAAAAGAGTTTTGATTTTGTTGAAAATTATGCCGATAATAAATAATATCTTTTAAACTACGCCTATAATAAAAAAAATATTTTAAATTACGCATATAATAAATAATATCTTTTAAATTACGCCTATAATAAATAATAATTGTCTTAGAAAATGGTTCTTACGATGGATATATAGTTTAGGATAAATTGGAAAAAAAAACGCCATCTATTGCAAAAAGCTCAAAACAAAACGAAAAGTCGATGGCTAGTTTTAATAATTTGTCATACAAAATCTTCACTTATCTTTTTTGTTAAAAAAACCTGATTAGTATGTGTAAATGGATAAATTAACATTAAAGAAGGATGTTTTTTTTTATATTCTACCGCGGACATGTGTGGTCCGCGCTCTTTTTTACCTTGTTATATTTTGTTTGTTTTTTTTTTCATAAAAAATTGCAATTGTTTGACCCCTACGTCGAATATTATTTTTAGGCTTACATAACTAACTTAAGACTACGTGAGTTCATCCCTCACTAAATACTATATATATATTACACACTGGCATTACAATTTTATGTTTCTAAAGAAGGATGTTTTGTTTTATACTAAACTTATTTCAGCCTAAATCTGCTGTTTAACATTTTTAAGTGATTGTTATTTCACAGTTGCTACCTATGCTTCATCTATCACGTTCATCTATGATCTTTTTTTAAGACTAATTTTAATTTGTTTGAATTGAGACCCCATGATCGGAACCCTCTATGCTCGAGTCAGACTCGCACTTGGCCGGTATTTATAAAATTGTTTCTGCTCATCTACAGTAACGGATGGTTAACGTCTTACATACATTTGCATTGCAGGGTGACGGCAAGATGGGCCCTCCACCGAACGTGGCCCCCGGGGCGCCGCACATGCCGCCGCCGCCGCCCGGTCAGTACTCCCGCATCCCGCATGTTCTGTGGCTCCACCAGGCGCCGACAGCTCTTGTATTTGTTTTGAAAAATGCTCCGTTGGTTGTACCATCGTAATAGGAATCGTGATGTATAACTATGTATGTTGTGCGCAGGCATGATGGGCATGGGCTGGCGCGGCGGGTTCAACCCTCCGCCCTGGGGCGCGCCGCCGCCCCCCGCCTTCCTGGCGCCGCCGCCGCCCCCGCCGCCTGTGTCCGGCGACTAGCGGCCCGGGCGCGGCAACAGTGGCCCGGGCGAGCCCACTAGCGGCCCGGGCGCGGCAACAGTGGCCCGGGCGAGCCCACTAGCGGCCCGGGCGCGGCAACAGTGGCCCGGGCGAGCCCACTAGCGGCCCGGGCGCGGCAACAGTGGCCCGGGCGAGCCCACTAGCGGCCCGGGCAAGTTTCCATCCGGCGCCCCTTCACCTGACTCGACCCCGGTCGTCGTCTCGCGCTCTACTACGCAGTAGATGCTGCTCATGCAATATTATTTTAATCAAGAAGATTGAATTGATAATGTATTATAATTTAACGTGAAGATAAAAATATAATAATACAATAAAAATACGTTCGGTTTTATTTACTCACTAGCGGACGCCTCGCGGTTTCACCCTAATAGTTCCCGTTCCCGTGGGAAAACATGGATTAAAAGTATGTAATCTATGTCACCCGGGGATAGTGTAGCTTCCCAACAATGAAAGAATTTTTGAAATCGGTCCAGTACTTTTAAGTTTTACATACAAAAACAGAACCGGCTGAACAAAACCAGATGTATCCTCCGACTGCACAGCATGATTTTCATCTTGTTTACGTCTTTTTAGTTCGCTTTTGAAGCAGTCTGATTTTTTGATTTTCTTAATTAATTTATTTTCCAATTTTAATGTAGCCAGTGACACTCGCAGGGTTATGACGAATTGATTGACGTAAGAATCATCAAAATCGGCCAACGCGTTTGGTCTCTAGAACGCCACATAGGAACAAACATACATACAGGTATCGGCACGGATTAAGAGCGCTCAGCGAAAGTGGTGGGGTGATTTGCGCGCATGTGTACAGTCACGCATAAAATTACTAAGAGCCATTTGAACTAATTATTTGTTTGTATGTAGTTTAAATTTTGTGAATAATAGATTTAAATAATTAATTTTAACACAGTGTGGTTTAGGCACATTAGCCTATCATCATATTAATAAATAATATGTCACTAAATTTAATAGTTTTTCTGCAATGAAATATTCGCTCCGGTTGTTGCATTTTTCACCAGTTTTAAATCATCAACGACTTCATCTGTTTCTTTTTTTATAAAACAATTCACAACGTAAATCATTTTTCGTGCTTGCCTCGTTAACACTGCACAGGCAACGAAAAGAACGAATTTATGTTAAATAAGAGAAGAATTTAGCACTTCTTATTTAACTCAATAATGCGCGACTGTACCTAGAGGAATCCAGACGTGTGATCGCGGCGAGGCGGGGGAAGAACGACTGATTGACCAATAAGACGCCGGCGCCGGCCGCTTCTCCCGTTACACCTCACGCCCCCCGCCACTCAGACCCAAAAATCGACTTCTGCGCATTCAAGGTCAGCCCTCTAAATCTGCGCCGAGACCTGTACATACAAAGACTGATAAATACATTACCCTCCTTCGGCAGTCGGGTAAAAATACAAATCTTTCCTCTTTATAATATTAGTATACATACTTTTTGTGGTCGGGCAAAGGCCTATATAGTTTTGGGAAAAATGTAAACTAAAATAATATAATAACATAACGCCCGCATTCCCTGAAGGGATAGGTAGAAGTGCTCCTATACTATAGTACACCTCGCCAGTTACGTTTAGGTCCCGTGGACCCAATGCGGCGAGCCTGTACGCCATCTATACCGCCTCATACGATCTAACGACCTGACGTCACATCCTGCAGCGCATACAGCAGTCCGACTACAGCCGTCGGGCAATCCCACCGCACTGTTCCCAAATCACTGCGACTCCTGAAAGCCAGAAGCAATGAATTTAACGGTCTTGGAGCCCGCAACGAAATTACAACACCCGGTTGGTTGGAGGATCCTGCCTTTTCAATGGAGGTTTTTGGGGCGTTACATTACAAACAGCGGGCTTTTAATTATTTGCATTATTATTCCGAATGCCTCCAAACTAATGAACATCAACGTCAGCGCAGCCTTCGTGCAGAGCTACTTCATCGTGTCCTCATCATCACTTCCTCAAGCTTTCGAGCAGTGCATAAGTACCCGCGGCACCTACGGGGTATTTTTTTTTTGGGACAATCCCACCGCACTATTCCCAAACCACTGCAACTCCTGAAAGCTAGAATCAACAGTGGCGACCACCAGAAAAGCGCCGAGAAAAAAAATACAAATTTCCACTTCCCTCCATATCAAGCAGGATACAGAACAAACAAGGCCAATAGGCATAAAGGGTCGTTTACAACTGGGATAAGCCCAGTGTCTAATTTAAAATTAATGCTAATTTTTATCCGTGGTGCACGGATAAAAATTAGCATTAATTTTAATGGGTCCTAAAATTTGATTCCAATAATAGGTATGGCAAGAACGCTTGAACGCACGGAAATTTGTTCTAGTTTCCACAAGGTCCGTATAGTAAACAGCTCCTGATACAGCCTGTACATTATTCAACATAGTATTGCGTCCATTCTGCCAAAGAATACACTCCCATAAGATATGATGTGCAGATTGTACATATTCGCAGTTAGATGTAGAACACTGACGTATAGGCGAGGCAACAAGCTTGAAGGAAAATAATTTACTTTTAAAGTTACCATGTCCTGTGAGAAATTGGACAACACAGTGATCCACCTCCAGCCACGTGCTGGCCAGCCGCACGCGAACGGATGGAAAGAATTGGTGGAGGTGTCGGCCCTTGATGGAGTTATCCCACCTACATTGCCATTCGGATAAAAGTTCCTCCCAGACGTAAATGTGGCTTAAATAATTTAGAGATTTTCTCGCGGTCACTCCGCGTTAAAAAGTCCGCGTCCATGGTCTCTTTTGTGCGGAATAGTACATTGCAGCACGTCGCTGCATTTCAAAGTCGACCGGAAGTACGCCAGCAAGTACCGGTAAGGCCTCAGTACTAACCGTCCTGTATGCTTTGCATAAGAATATCAAAGCCAAACGCTGACTCTGAATTAATTTACGTCGTACCGCCCCTATTGTGGCCCTATCAGCCCAAACAGGCGCTCCATAGCAGATACAACCCAAGTAAGTAGCCCCATAAATAGTCTTTAAAGTCGAAAAAGACAGACCCTACGTAGCCTTAGATATTCTCGTTAAGGCATAGTAGTTCTTTTTTGCTTTTTCACCGACTATTTTCATGTGATCTATAAATGCAAAATTCCTCTCTAACAAGGTAGCTCTCTAACGGTCTAGCCAAGATAGCACACGGACTGCTTCCTCTTTACCGGAACGTTATTAAAACAGTAGGACACGATTTAAGATTACCTTTTAAAATGAGTTGATAAGTTTTGTGCGGAGCAAAGGTCAGGCGGTTTCGATCGCCCCACTGAGATATTAATCGTAGGCAAGTGTCAGCCAAGTTCTCGAGTCCAGCTCGAGTACTTGATTGAATGAGCAGAAGATCATCGTCCGCGTAACCGGTTAATGAACAGCCGATTGGAAGCGGAATCGCAAGGAAATCATCAAAGCCTAAATTCCATAAAGGCGGACCAATAACCGATCCCTGAGGACATCCCATAGTGAGAGACTTCGACATTGAATGATGGCCGAGTCTGAGTTTCGCGGCACCATTTAAAAAGTAAGAGTAAACTAAATTGTATATATTTCTATAGCAGCCTCGAGTTTTCATTTTATGTAATAGCATTGGCCACCATACGTTATCAAAAGCCCCAGAAATATCTAGAAAAATCCCAATTGCGTACTAACTACCTAAAGTTCAGATGTATTAACTATTTTCCTAACAGTAAGGGCCGCGTCTACGGTAGATTTTCCAATAGTGAAACTAATCAATTCGGATTATTATGAAATTTTGGTCCGTCCGGTAGCAACGTGTAACGATATGGCGCTCCAGAAAGTTTTCCCAAAGATCAGAGGCGTCTCTAGCCCATGTAGCGCCCGTGTGCAATCATTACCTTAGCGCCCTCTAGTAAGCGCGCGATCATAATGGAATGGGTACAAAAAACAGCACATTACCACAAACTGTAAAATTTCCCCAATGGATAATAAACTCTATTGTTGGAGAGTAAATTGAAAATCAATAAAGAAATTTGACAGTTTTGGATGTCATGATGTGCAGTTGAATGTATTTAGAGATATGCAGGGTGTTTACCCTTACAAGCCCAAACGTACCCATGTTAACATGTCTATAAAGATGTTACACCAAACGAAATTATAAAACAAAAACGAGTTTGCATAGTAACTCAATCAGCTGATCGGTCATTTTATAAGGAGAGTCAAATTTTATTTTACAATTTTCATTTAATTGATATTGACAACATGTTAACATGGGTAGGTACGTTTTGGCTTGTTAGGGTGTTTACCAAACACCTTGTATTTTCAACAGTGAACGGAGATCCGGGTGCAAAACTACAAATGGTGTAATTTTAAATGATGCCGGAAAACAATAGATACACATACAAACACTACCACAAATACTGGGTCTCGCATCAAGCTTCCCACATCTGTACAATTTAATCATTATAAGGATTAGTATCTTGTTTAACTAAGTCATGTTTAACTTTGTAATATAGTTCATTGAAGGAATCAATTGTCATCCGACAATAATTATAAAAAATTCTTCAGTTTTTACCCATTTAGAAAAAAGTCTATGAAATTCACCATCTCGTTTTCTATCCATATTTACTGGGCGCACCCAGTATTTCCTTTTCCGTCTTGTTGCTGATAATGACCACAAAATCATTTATTCGTCTTCCGATGAAGAACTAACGTCAAAAAACATGGTAAAAAATAGTGGTAGGTACCACGTAGACCGTCCAACAGCGCGGGGTTCGTAAACGAACGCAAAACAGACTTCTTGAACGCTTAACCTCGTGACCGCTCTCTATCTACCCTATTTACGGCGTCATGTCAAACGTACAGAGTTTAATATCAATTGGAAACAATTGACAGATTTCGGAAGCTTATTGCGAGGCCCACTGACAACGGGTAAAAAGTATTTTAAGGTAACTAAATTATACAACTTTGTGGTTAAAAAGAAAAGCCGATTTAATTCGCATTTATATGTTTACTCAAATATAATACTTAATCCATTCAAGGCTTACTTCGCAAAATTACGTGTAGCGGTAGAATACAAAGTGCGGCACGCGCTACGCGACAACTCGGTTTTGAGAAATGCCGCGCCCGTCACGTTCGTCCATGGCAATTTGAACTTTATTTTTAATTCTAAACAGCTGAACTCGGGATTTGCAATTCAAACGAGTCAAAACAGGTAAACACGCACCTTTGGAAGCGATGCGACAATCACTACTACACCAATATAATCTGCAAGATCTGTTTTTAAGTTTATTTCATAAAAGTTACTATTGTAAAAGCCGCTCGTGGCGCGCCTTGCATTGCGGTTATTCGACATATATAAGAAGAGCTCCAGATGCCATACAAGATGTATGCAAACCGGAGCTATTTTTACGTGGGTCATTGAAAATGCCGCGGCCGAAGGGCGCGCGTGGTGTGTGGCGCTCGGCGCCCCCTAGGGCCGTCGCCCGTGTGCTACGCACACCCTGCACTATAGGTAAAGCCGCCCCTGCCAAAGATGGAAGTTATGTTAATGGCCGGTACTAATAAAGTTGAAGGCAGAGGTTTGCAGTGTCCGTAGATGAAAACAAATGATGAATGCTTCTATTACTTTAATGAGGATCAATGTAAGGAGATTATTTATTAGATACAGAGACATTACGGAGTTTAAGATTTAACATTTTTCGTGACGTTGCGAGGTACAGGAGAAGAGAGATAGTGATGGGCTGACCATCCTGTCAATACTAAAATAGTGATGGGAACGGTGTTACTTTATGGAGTATGCTCACAAGTTTCAACAGGTACGACTTCGGGTCGTCCGGGGGTTTGTCGCCACTTTTCGGGATGATTCGTATAAATCCGCGTCGCCATAAACGAGGAAATACGCCCTCCGCAATACAACGGTTAAAATAGCATCACCGGCTGTTTTACACGCTTCTTTAATCATCCGATTAGATATTTTATCTTCACCTGATGACTTGTTGACTGGTAACCTCTTGACAATGTTAATAAATTCGTCAGTGAATGGAAGGTCTGACGCTGGTGATTCAGGTGGTACAGCTGCCCACGCCTTGATCTGTTGATGGTAGTCGTTGTCATTAGCTAGTAATTTCATACTACATAATAGTAGTTCATACCCTGAAACACAGGTTCAACCTAGTTCAGGCAAATAAGAAATTGTCTTCTTTTATATGTTTAAGATATTTTATTGTAAAATGTGCCTTATGTTATAAATAAACAATATTATATATCATTATATTATAGTAAGTCATCAGGTATAAGAGTATTCAGCAAAACTTCAGTTGTTTCCTCAATATCGGTGGTGTGTTTATTATTTACTTTAATTTTGTGAACAAACGCGAGGTCGACTGATCGATTGGCTTTAAACTCATGATATAAAGGAGACCACGGACCTTCTTCTAATTTTTCTACTATTTTACGCAAAAAATACCCTTTGATTTTTCCACCGATGCTCTGTAGCGGGACCTGGCAACTCTAAACGCATTTTAACGCAATGGAAAGAGGGTCACTGGTGACCTTACGTTTTTTCAATCAATTCAATTTCAATTTATTTCATCACATATAAATTTGAGTACATGATTATCCTTTATACTACCACATACATAAAGCAGGTGAATGAGGTGAGCTGCAGCAGAGGGCAGAGCAAGACCCAGCCCTGCGCTAGGAGCTAACCTGTGTCACAGGCGCTGGGCACCTACTCCACCGTCACACTTGCAACACACTTACAAACATCGAAGCAGCATAGAGGGTTTAAGACTCGCTGATTTCCCAGCTTAGGCAAGCCTGTACATAGGGAATCAGTATATTAACATTAAAAATAATTTAAACTTACACGATCAATTCTACCAATATCAAAGTAATAAGCTAAAAGTAAGTTAAAGCTAAGTTTAAGCTTTTTTTTAGCTTTTTATTAGTGTTTAAGCTTGTTAAGATGTTTACGCGCTCGACGATAACTTTTACGCTGTTCAGTTAGGTAGTCACACCACCATCTACGTATATTGGTCACAGATCCACGACCAATGGCAATGTCAGCACAGTAAGTGAAGGTGTCTGACATAATTTCAACACTTTCTTCAGCTGAAAGCCCATCACGAGTGAAGTCTTTGGTGTGAGACGCAACAAGCGAGCTAAAGAATTCCCAATTCGCACCCTTACATTTATACCTAAAGTTACCAATGACATGTGACGTACCCTGAGTAAAAAACGGAACAAATTCGTACACGATCAAGCGATGATCACTACAAGACGCGTCCGGTAGGACACGCCACCGATCCAAGCGTACGTCTGTACTAGAAAGTGTGACGTCAATAGAAGATTCAACTTTTTTGTGTATGTGTGTGTTTTTGGGAAAGAAACAGATTGTTTCGTTTGCCGAATTTACTTACACAATAAGGCTGCTGGTCATCACCCTTATCCTTTAAAATTTGCTTGGATTTGTGTGACGTCCGGTCATTAGTGGCGCCTACTGATTGGAACACACGTATGAGGATCCTGATACCCATAGATGATTGAAAACAATATAATTATCACGGGAAATTTAACGGGATGATTTCGATTGTTTGTTTACCTATTTCGCCCGACGTTTCGGCCGTGTTGCAACGACCGTGGTCCCGGGTAGACTGGTGTCTCGGTGTACTGGCTCCGTTGGGGCAGAAAATTCTTCCTCTACCCTCACTTTTCTACACACTACACTGACCGTGTCCTTATTCTGTAAGTTTGCCGACTGCACAAAACGAGGTAATGATTTTTGAATCACCGGATTCCACGCCGCGGATAATTTGTAACCGTCATCCCGATTGAACATTTTGTGTTTTTAATTTCAATCGCTTCACGCACAATTCTTGAATAGAAGTGGCGTTCCGTGGAGAGGACTTGCGGACGATGAAATTCGATCCAGTGATTGCTGCCGCCTTCTAATAGGTGTTCTGCAATCGCCGACCTATTGGACTCCTCACACAGTCCATCCATCTTTACTTTGGCCGTCCCCTCCCTCTCCATCCATCCACATCTATATTCATAACTCTTTTACTAGGAGGAATCAAAAAGTAGTGAGAACGACATACTCCTTGGTAAGAAAAAAAATATGGGCAGGTAGCTCAGATACATATTTGTAATATTAATAAAGAAAAAAATCTTCGATTCTCTTTTGTTTTTTCTGAATGTAGTCATTTGTTTGCTTCGTGTCAGAACGTGTTCTCGAAAACGGAGAAAAACGAAGTGCGAGCCGTTATTAAATAGCTCTGTTTAAAAAGTTAACGACGCAAGAGATTCATTGCGATTTGGAGGCAACATTAGGAGAGTCTGCTCCGCCGTATTCCACTGTCGCAAGGTGGGCTTCTCAATTTCGAGTAGGGAGAACGAGCACGGAAGACGAACATCGTTGCGGCCGTCCATCGACGTCAGTCACCCAAGAAAATGTTGCGACAGTCGAGAAAAATGTATTGAGCGATCGAAGAGTTACCATCCGATACTTAATTCAAGAAACGGGCATTTCATATGGATGTATTCAATCCATATTGAAACAATCTTTGAATATGAGAAAAGTCTTCGCAAGATGGGTGCCGTGAATGTTAACCGACAGTCAGAAACAAAATCGACTTCACATTTCGAAGATATTGTTGGACAAGTTTCAAGAAGATTCCGAAAACTTTTTGTCGCGTTTCGTAACAATGGACGAAACATGGGTCCATAATTTTGATCCCGAGACAAAACAGCAATCTTCGCAATGGAAACGGCCATCATCACCGACCCCGAAGAAGTTTCGCGTCGTGGCATCGGCTGGCAAGGTTATGGCCTCAATATTTTGGGTCTCAGAAGGGATATTGTTGATTGATTACTTGGAGCGTGGAACCACTATTACAGGCCAATATTAGGTATGCAGCTTTAATTCCCAAATTTAGGAATGCCATCAAAGATAATAGGAGAGGGAAACTTCGAAGGGGCGCGCGGGCGTGCTGTTTCATCAACGCACCCGCGCACAGGTCGGCAGTTGCGATGGCTGCCATTCAGCAAGCTGGCTTCGAATTCAAAATCAAAATCATAAAATCAAAATCAAAAATCAATAATTTTTATTTCACATAGGCCTACATGGGCACTTATAAAACGTCGACAATGTGCACGGTTCGGGTTGGTCGATTCCTATGGAGAAGAACCGGCAAGAAACTCCATGGTTACTCTTTTAAAAAATTGTTTGGTTTTACAATATTTCCATGTTACAGCAGTACTTAGATGGGGGGACAACGCAGGCCCGATAATAAGTCGTAAGAAACTAAAACAAGAACTGATTATATAATAAATAAACAAAAGATTTAAAAAAGTAAAACGAGATAAAATGTTAACAATCTAGAAATCTAGAAGGCCTACAATGTTCACACATTTACAAACCAATCGGTAAAATAATCTATACAAACTAAATTTAACATGTGGCACAAATGTTGTTATCAGTGCTGTAACTATTCTTAGCAAAGGGCTATAAAGATAATTGAAAACCAGTGTAAAATTCTTATTAAATGAAGAAAAATTAGATTGAGAATAGTTAGAGACATCCACATATTTGTGCCGTTTATGAGTTACCAGGGAAGCCGCATGTGCAGAAGGAGCTAAAACCAAATATTTTTATCTTCAACGTAGTCCTTGATTTTATAATATGCTTTTTTAATAAGGACACGTTTGATGTGATTTTTGAACTTTCCATCGGTCAGTTCTATAACTGACTTTGGCAACTTGTTATAAAAGCGTATACTGTTTATAAGTAAAGACTTGCTAGTTTTCGTTAATCTGAATTTAGGTAAAACAATTTCATGTTTACTGCGTGTATTTAAATTATGGAAGTCGCTTCTAGTTTTGAAAAGCCCTCGATTTTTGCGGACATACAAAATACATTCTAAAATATAAAGTGAAGGTAGAGTCAGTATATCGATCTCTTTAAATTTTTCTCTGAGGGTCTCGCGAGGACCCATTTTATAGATCGCGCGGATTGCCCTCTTTTGTAATATGAAAATTGAGTCAACGTCTGCTGCTGATCCCCACAGTAGAATGCCATAAGACATAATACTGTGGAAATAAGCATAGTATACCAGCCTAGCTGTGGCTACATCGGTTAACTGCCTTATTTTCCTTACTGCATATGCAGCTGAACTTAACCTACCCGAAAGAGTTCTAATGTGCGCACCCCACTGCAGTTTTGAGTCGATAGTAATCCCTAAGAATACAGTTTCAGCTACAACTTCAAGTTTTTTGCCGTCAAGATTTAAATTTAGGTCACGTTGTGGTACATTTGGTAAAGAGAACTTAAGACATTTAGTTTTCTTCGCATTCAGTAAAAGATTATTAGCTGCGAACCATTTTGAGAGAATAATTAGACTTTCGTTGACCTGTAAGACATCCGTATCTTTCCTATCTATTTTAAAAATTAACGAAGTATCATCAGCAAATAGAATTATATCCGATAATTTGGCCATCATAAAAGGGAGGTCATTAATGTAAACAAGGAAGAGGAATGGGCCGAGAATTGAACCTTGAGGCACGCCCATCTTGACTAGAGACCCGGAGGACGTCGCCCCATTAACATTTACTTTTTGCTGTCTGTTTGATAAATAGGAAAGCACAAGATCAGCAGCTTGTCCTCGAATTCCGTAGTGGTGTAATTTACAGATCAGTGTGTTATGGTCGACGCAGTCGAACGCTTTTGAGAGATCACAGAAAATGCCAATGGCATCCTGGGAATTCTCCCAAGATTCCAAGATGTGACTGATGAGTTTTACTCCCGCGTCCGTTGTCGACCTACCTTTCGTGAAACCAAACTGCTGACTATGCAGGATCCCATTTGAATTGAAGTGAGACAACATCTGATCCAGCATGATTTTTTCATAGATTTTACTCAATGCTGGAAGCACGGATATAGGTCTATAATTAGAGGGATCACTCTTACAACCTGATTTGAAAATTGGTACTACTTTACTGTGTTTCATTAAGTCAGGAAACGTGCCGCTGTCCAAACATTGATTGAATATGCCTGTTAGGACAGGAGCAATTGAGTCAATAATCTCTCCAAGAACCCTAACGGATATCCCCCATAAGTCTTCAGTATTTTTTTTATTGAGACTTTTGAACGTGTTTTTAATTGTATCAATACATATTGGTTTAAATCTAAAGGTTGGTAATTCTTTAGTAAAGTTTTCCTTAAGAAGAGCTTCAGCTAATTTAGATGAGGAGGGAAGAGACTTCGTAACCTCTAACGGAATGTTGGTAAAGAAATTTTCTAATGTCTCAGCGACTTCTTGCTTATCAGAAATGGTTTGATTCGTTATTTTCAATGACAACTCATTCTGATCGCGTAGTTGTGTCTTTCCGGTTTCTCTATTAATTACTTGCCACACAGTTTTTATTTTATTATTAGAAACACCAATTTTGTTAATTATTATTTGAGATTTTGCTTGAGCGCAGACTCTTTTAAATATTTTGGAATAGTTTCTAACATAAGTGTGGAAAACTTGATCGGAAGTCAAAGATTTTTCGTAATATAAATTATATAAGATATCTCGGCTTTTTCTTATGCCCACAGTGGCCCATTCGCTAAATTTTGATTTGTAATTGTTGACGTTAACTGTTTTTACAGGACACGTTTTATTGAATTCTTGGCAAACTGTAGAAAACAATGTGCCGTAATTTATATTGGGGTCTTTTGAATCAAAACTGGCGTTACATAGGTTGCTAAAAACATTATTATTAAAAGAATTTAATTTTTTTTTTGTAAGAGGTCTTAATCGAATTGATTTAGCTAGGTTATTTTTGTTTTTATCAGACTCAAAAGATACTAGTTGACCAGTATGGTCTGACCTAACACCACTAATTAAAAACGAATTTTTTACTTTACAATTAGTGAAAACATTATCAATGCACGAAGCTGAAGTTGCTGTTATTCTTGTCGGTTCATTAAATAAATATTTTAAGTTAAATGATTTAAACAATGATATGAGCTTACATTTTTCAGGTGAATTTACTAATAGATCTATATTTAAGTCACCGCAAACAAAAACTAATTTATTGTCCCTGAAAAGTTTACTTAACAATTCTTCCATTGTTATTAAAAACAATGACAAGTTTGATGCTGGTGGTCTGTAAACACACAAGATAGTATGCCCCTCGACCTCTGCACATGCTACCTCACATAAGCGATCAACAGAGTAAGCAGTGATATCCTTCCTTTCCTTATATTTGAGATGACTATTACAAAGTATCAGGGTACCACCACCCACTGAGGATCTGTTGTACGCGCTGGCAACTGAAAAATTATTTACATTAAACAACATCCTATCTGGTTTTAACCAAGTTTCACAAAAACATAAGATATCCATGTGGTATTTATCTACTAACAATTCCACGTCTAAAATTTTGCCGGAGAAGCGATTTATATTTTGATGATATAGTAAAATATTACTATTCGTCTTCTCTTTTGTCGGCTCTAATAGTTTAAAGAATCTACAGTAGTATTATCAGAAAAACTGGATAATACTGTTAAATCACTAAACCTAGTCTCAGTTAAATCATCAATAACTGCGTGTATATTAAAAGCTAACAATGTAGATAATAAATGTCGACTATTTTTGGGAAGAAACATATGGTCCCGAATCAAAACAAAATCA
This sequence comes from Orthosia gothica, assembly GCA_949775005.1. Taxonomy (NCBI): domain Eukaryota; kingdom Metazoa; phylum Arthropoda; class Insecta; order Lepidoptera; family Noctuidae; genus Orthosia; species Orthosia gothica. The sequence continues at coordinate 39,805,063 of OX459037.1, forward strand.
CTAACAAAATTGTTGGTGTCAAAAAACAATAAACGGTCACTATGACGACAAGATAAAATATGCATCAAGTTATTTAAACTAGAAATATATTCATTTTCCTGAACAAGTAACTTGTCAGAATAGGGCAATGCACAAAATATTAATTTGCCTAATCTTAACTTAAGCAGGGTGTCAATACCATTAACTAAGTCCCTTTTTGTTACACTAAGGCTATTTCCAAAAAGAAGTACTACAGTAGTTTGCTCATTCAATTGTGTCTGTTGAATTTTATGAATAAGCTCATTAAATTGCAGTTTATGATAACAATGGTTCACTATTGTATGTTTAGAACAGTTATTTAACAAAGGTCCAAAACCTGTTCCTAAACTATCAGAATATACTAAGACATTACTTTTGGTGGGGTACAAATTTGTTGCAGTATGAGTGATGGGTAAAGATGTAGGAGCAACATGTTGTGACATGAGAGGTGGCGGATCAGCAGCACAACTACAGGTGAGGTTGTTAGTCAATGACTCATACCTCTCTGCATTACACTTCACCAGGTCCACCAACTCACAGGCCTCCTGCATGCGCTCACTTAACATCTGTTGACTACATTCATATTTACAAAATATTTCCTTCAGTGTATTTTCCCTACTCAATAATTCCCTTTGAAGGTTCTGGATGTCAACATCATACATTTGTGTACTATTTTCTAATTTACTATTACATATACTTAATTGGTTTTGTAAGTTTCTGAAATCTCTTCTAAGGTTAACATTATATTTGTAAATACTTTGAGTTTTTAAAAGTTTCTTGTATTTCTTAATACTTTTATTGATTTAATTGGTTGACCACCCCCCTTAATCACCAGATCTAGCGGCTAGCGATTTTTATCTGTTCCCCAAATTGAAAAAATACCTAAGGGGAAACAGGTACGAAGACGATAACGAGGTGATGGATGCCGTGGAGAGCTTTTTGCAGGACCAAGACAAAACTTTTTTTGTAAAAGGGTTTGAAGCCTTGGAAAAGCGCTAGACTCGGTGTGTAGAGAGACTCGTAAACTATGTAGAAAAATAAATTATTAAGTTATCAATAGTCATTATATTCTATCTCATTCTCACTACTTTTTGATCCCTCCTCGTAGTAGCATGCGTTTCATCCCTCCTCATCACATGCGGACAAACGGTTTCCTTTCACCTTTTCTGTCACTGGCGCCACTTTCAAACTTTCTCTAATATACTCATTTCTCACTTTATCCATTCTCGTCACTCCGCACATCCATCTCAACATTTTCATCTCTGCTACATGCAATCTCTTTTCATCCATCTTTTTCACAGCCCAACATTCTAATCCATACAGTACGACAGGTCTTATCACGGAATTTTCCCCTTTAACTTGAGGTGCATCAAGGGGTCGCAAGTTGTTGCAGTGACCTGTCGCGTTTCATCCATCCCGAGTTGATCCTGTGCGTTACGTCTCGGTCAACCTCGCCATCCTCTTGGACAAGCGACCCTAGGTACCGGAAGTCGGAGCAAATCGGTATGGGTGTTCCAGCAAGAGCTATAGGCCACATAGAAGCACAACATATATCTTTTTATTCAATTTATGGAATATCTATTAAATTGGTCCAATATTGGAGGAGGAAATAGACGAGAGCTAAACCACCAATTATGACTTTTTACTTAGGAAACTCAGTCTGAGCTCTCTGCCCGCACTTCCTCTTACTGTTGAACGTAAGTGTTTGACTGTACAAAAGTTTAGTCAAAAATTATAAAGTTTGATATTTTTTTAATTATATTTATAGTCGCGCTTGACCACTATCTCACCTTCGACGTCGACGTCGACGTTTTTAGTCGCGCTTGACCACTATCTCACCTTCGACGTCGACGTCGACGTTTATAGTCGCGCTTGACCACTATCTCACCTTCGACGTCGACGTCGACGTTTAATACTAACTAGCTGACCCCCGCGGCTGCGCTCCCGTCAACTGGCTACCTATCTACCATAACTGCCCTACCCTAACAACTGAAAAAAAAAAAACATCTACTAAATAGTCCAAACAAAGCCTAAGGAATAAGGAAGGATAGGTGAGCCCGTTCTTGAGTTATAAAATAACAACGAAAAGTGGCATTGATTTATATATATATGTATAGATTATAAGCCTATTGCCATCAATCGGGAACAAGTCCCGGCTGCTACTGTAAAATTTTAGATTGAAAAACATTTGAATGTAGGTAGTTAGTTATGCAGGTTCAAAATTAAATAGCCAGGTTAGTAGGTGACTCGGCGGAGCTTGTTCCATGGCAGCGATGATTAATAACTATAACGAGTGCGTTACTACAGCCAGATAATGTCGAAAATCGTCATCTAAGTGCCATAGATAATTATATATACCTACTACCATTTATAGGCAGTAAATTACCTTTTCTCAAAAATGGTATGTAATGTTGACATAACATCTCTAAAAAGTATCCAGAAAGTGAACTCTACCGGAGACTATTCACAACTGTCCGGTAAGAAGCGAGATTTTAAATTTGGAATCTCCTACTGTCCAGTAAGTAAGTATGTAATTTACTTACTGGACACTTGGTCATCCTTCATCCCTTTTTTTTTTTATGGCTTCGCACGGTTTAGGTCATCCTCTTTAGATCTGCTTAGAAAAAAAAAACATAGTACCAGACACAGATTAGAGTTTAGCCATTATAACATGGTTAGAGGGAGGCTCCAAATATATATCTATCTCTTTTTGGTATGACATTTTATGAGATACATAATATATTTTGGAGCCTTAAACATCCATTTTATTGTCTGTGACACTTTTTTTTTTTTTTTTTTTATGGGTCTGTGACACATAACGCGACGCAGAAAAAGTATGCACGTTACGTTTTGTACTTAGTAATGTTGTAGAAGTATAGTGTGGGATTTTATGTTTGTATTTAGTCATTTCAGTTTATAAATCATGTTGGATTAAAGAGTCCGTTAATCAAGATGTACAACAAACAAATATAAATGCCCCCGGTAAATCGATCACAATATCTATCAGTAATTGCCCTAATATGAATGTAACCTTCAATATTAATTAAACGAATTTGTTGTTAAACTTTCTTTCATTTTTGAGAAAAGCATTATACAAACCTCAACCAGTAAGAAAGCCATCCTGGCCTCGTATATAACCGGACCTCACCTGCGGTTCGGTCCGGTTAACTCATACTCGGCCAGGAAGGCTTACTTACTGGATTCTGCTGTAATGTACTAATACCAGGCCCCTCAGAAAGTATTGCGAAAAAAAGTTTTTATATATGGGAGACTGGCCAGTTATAATGTTTTTCGAAAATATGATTATTTATAAGTAAAAATAAGTAAGTTCCAATTTCAAAATTTCCCTCCACATTTTTTGCGAGTTAATTCAAAGTATTGTGTCTCACTGAAATATGGATCTGCGCCGGGAACATTTTAGAGCTATGATTTTATACGATTTCAAGTGTCGCCTGAAACCGGATGAATCGTACGATAGACTTCAAATGGCATTCATGGATGAAGGCCCTTCCAAGGCAACCGTGTATCGTTGGTATAACGAATTCAAGCGCGGTCGACCAACTTTGGGGGATGACGAAAGAAGCGGTCGCCCTTTGACGGCTGTTACCGAAGAAAACGTGCTAGCAGTGAAAAATTTAATCCAAGACAATAGGCGAATTACATATCAGGAGATTCAACACATATTGAAGATTGGATCGGGAAGCGTTCACGAGATTCTACACAGCCATCTTCGCGTGAGGAGGATAGTATCACGCTGGGTGCCGCACAACCTCACCGATGCTCAGAAGCAGGCCCGGGTGGAATGGTGCCGTGATATGCTTAACAAATTTGAAGCAGGCTCGTCTCGGCGTGTTTACGACATCGTTACAGGTGATGAGTCCTGGATTTATCAATACGACCCAGAAACCAAGCGCCAGTCGACTGTTTGGGTGTTTCAAAATGAGCCAACGCCTACCAAAGTGAAGCGATCTAGAAGCGGGGGTAAGATTTTGATCGCTAGCTTTTTTAATTTGACTGGCCACTTGGTATCAATTCCCTTACGGGATCAAAGAAGCATTAATGCCGAATGGTATACTACCAAATGTTTGCCAGAAGTTTTCTCTGTTATAAGCAACAAGCGACCAAACACAGGGCTCCGCGGGCTACTGCTCCACCACGACAATGCACCTGCGCACACCGCACTCAAAACGAGGGACTTCCTGGACAGCACGCCAGTCAAACTCCTGGGTCACCCTCCTTACAGCCCTGATCTAGCACCGTGTGACTTCTTTTTATTCCCAAAAATAAAAAATCAGCTCAAAGGGATACAATTTTCGTCGCCGGAAGATGCGCTGGCTGCGTTCGAGCAGGCTGTAAACGAGGTGTCTGCGGCGGACTGGAAAAAGTGTTTTGAAAACTGGTTTAGGCGCATGAATCTTTGTATAGAGGCTGGTGGAAAGTACTTTGAAAAGATTTAATAAAAATATATGTACGTATAGAACAATTTTTTTTAGTTTCGCAAAACTTTCTGAGTGTCCCACGTATAATACCATTTCAAGTAAGTCTTTGGATCGCTTATTGGAAGTACTAGGACCTATTAAAGCATTATTTCTATTTACTAAAATAACTTCAAAACGGTGCATTATTGTGCATCCTTTTATTGCGTAACAAATTATAACTAATTAGCCAGATGTCGTGTACAAAAATTATAATCATCCGTTTAGTCAATTTCGAAATGCAGCAATGGTGCAAACGTTACCACAGCAGGATTTTAAATATCTTCGCAACCATAGCAAATACAAATATACCATTTATTTCAAATTGATATCTAATTATTTAGATAAAATTTATTTCAAAATTCCCGTTACAAAACCAAAGATCTGCAGCCTAATTGACACACATACACAAAAAGTTGAATAAAGATTCAACTTTTTTGTGTATGTGTGTGTTTTTGAGAAAGAACCAGATTGTTTCCTTTGCCGAATTCACTTACACAATTAGGCTGCTGGCTGCGGTAACGGTACTCCAGCCGGAACTGTTTTTATCAAATAATTAAAAAAACTATCAGCTTACAAAATTTAAAAATCTGCTTACCAATTACAGAAGCTATATATCTAATTATCTATTGCACTTAGATGACGATTTTCGACATTATCTGGCTGGAGTAATGCACTCAACTATAACTATTCCAAATTACAGCTTCCGAACTGCAATGGTTTCTGTGTTCAACCATAATTATTATGGTTATAGTTGGTGGTTGGTCTGGTTCATAACACCCCAGTTTTAATACGTCTACTTTTACCGACTTAAAAAAAAAGGAGGTAATCAATTCGACACGTATGTACCCCTCTGCAGCAGAAGGACAGATAAGCATATAGCAAAATCCCAGATTAGCAGAAGGACAGATTTGCATAAAGGCAGATAATGTACTGTCGCCGTCAAAAAAGTTACAAATCCTAGTAGATAACCTTATTATCAATTTGTGACCTCTTTGCTTTATCTAACTGAATGGCCACTTTTAATTCTCATAAATAGTTAAGAAAATCTATTTAAATAAGTCAGTCTCTTATACGCAACAACAACACACAATATTCACATATGTTACTCTATGTGGGCTTCTAAACACGTGTGCCAAATTTCATAAGTGTATGTTTGTTTGTTTGTATGTATGTCCACGCATTTCTCCGAAACTATGTATTGGATTATGTTTACCTGGGACAAACGGTCCAGTTGGGTAGGTCCAACTTCGAGAAAGAGGTCAACCGTCGAATCCGACTCGGCTGGGCGGCGTTCGGGAAGTTGCGTGGTATCTTCTCGTCCAATTTACCGCAGAGTCTCAAGACAAAAGTCTATGACCAGTGTGTGTTGCCAGTGATCACCTATGGGACCGAGACGTGGTCGCTCACAATGGGCCTTATCAGAAAGCTTAAAGTCACCCAAAGGGCAATGGAGAGGGCTATGCTCGGAATTTCCTTGCGTGATCACGTCAGAAATGATGATATCCGCAGGAGAACCAAAGTTACCGACATAGCCCGAAGAATTGCCAAACTTAAGTGGCAGTGGGCAGAGCACATTGCTCGCAGAACGGATGGCCGATGGGGCCGAAAAGTTCTGGAGTGGCGACCGCGAACTGGAAGACGATACGTTGGAAGGCCTCCCACTAGGTGGACCGATGACCTGGTTAAGGTTGCGGGAAGGCGCTGGATGCGAGACGCACGGGATCGGTCAATGTGGCGACGCCTGGGGGAGGCCTATGTCCAGCAGTGGACGTCTTTCGGCTGAAATGATGATGATGATGATGATGTTTTGGATCGTGATTATTCTTTTTGTGTTGGATTGAATATTTCTCAACTTAGGGAAAAGTGCAAGTTTCATCAAAATCGGTCCAGCAGTTTTTAAGATATGGAGCATACAACCGAACTGCTTAGCGACAAACAGCACGAATGTGTAAATTGAGTTAGTATGGGTATTTTCGTACCACTTGCTCAAATAGTGACATTCTATGCCACAAAAAGCGAACTTAACAATAGTCATTTTTAATCTGATAAAACAGGCCAAGAAAATTGTACTGAATTTCATTCATCCTCTAGGGAGGAGGATGTGATTTAAATTTGGAATACTTACCGAAATTTATACTGAACTACATCTGTGTTTACATCATTGAGTTTTTATATAAAGCATTATACATCTTTTTGATAAAGGAATACGCATTTATTATGCAGTTATGATTAGAAAATAAAATTACGAAAACCGACGAGGCCGTATAAGCTTGATGCCTTTGCTTTTCCGACAAAAAAATATTAGTCTAGGAATTTGCCGAGTTTTTGTTTTCTTCAAATACATACACGTTAAGTTTATTTTAATTTTAATTGTCATTATTTTTAATAAATGCTTATCTCATATTATTATTGCGTTATTTTTTTCGAAAAGTAGAGTATTTTCCTCGGTGATAAAGCTGTCTTAGTCTTGGGTGAACTTTAATCACTCGCTACACTCAGGACTCGTCTTAAATCCCTCGCTTCGCTGAGTACGTTACCCCAACAGGAAAGTGACTCCTAGACAGATATGAGTGGAACGTATAATTCGTGCGTAATCTGCTGTGAATGTGCGCCACTTAAAAAATAAGTGCGTGTCGTCGTTTTTGAAAAAAACGGAAAAATAGGTTCCTGCTAGGGTAACGTTGTTCCAGCAGGAAAATTCTAAACGAATGATCGGAATGAGAAATATTGTGCATGGGCAGAGAGCTCATATTTGTGCGAAAATGTGCGCCGAAAATATAACTTGTGCGTCATCAGGTTTTCGAGATATTGCATTTCCTGCTGGGGTAACGTTTTGCAGAAACGTGTATCTCTAAAACCATTGTACGTGCGCCTGTAGAATAAACACACACGAGTAGCTCTTGATTTGTGCGTATTTGTGCCGGAATTAGATTTAAGAAAATATTTATAATTTTCAAGTAATTGCGCTTTTTCGAAAACCCGAAAAAAAATCGCAGTGCCTAAATGAGAAAACGTATAAGCTCGCTGGAAACTGTATTCAGTCCATCTTGACGCTTGTAATAACCATAAAAAGTTTCAAAAGCATACATGCTTGCGTTATATATTGCTAAAAGTCAAAACGAGAGTGTCATAACTTTGACGGCAAAATAAAAGAAACCGACTCAACCAAAGATAGATAGGTGTAAACCACGAGTATGTGCGTTATGTCAAAAATATATAGTGAAAATATTAAGCTTGGAAAGATTCGCATTAAGTAGATTTAAACAAAAAACTAAACATATAAACAATGGCTGGTTATCAGACCAAATTCAAATGACTACGAAAAAGCGACGGATTCATACATATCGATGACCTTCTTAATTGGACTTATTAAACCTAAGCTGTTGTCCGTACAGTCGCGTTCAAACGTTTGTTGGTATGACCTAATTTTGGGGGCTAATTAAAAATACATTAAATGCACCTTGTGACCATAACAAATAAAAGAGGTTGATAATGTAGAAATTATTATTTTTATTCTCTTAATTTTGTTTCTTAAAGTAATTATGGCATCAAATCACTGATCAAATTACAAACCTATTAGTATTAGAACGCATAGTTCAATCTAATTATTTGTACCGTGTGTAGTTATTATTATTTAAAATCACAGATCAGTTTTTCATTTACATAAGTACTTAGTCTTAGTAATAGGGTGCCTCTTTTAACCTTTGGGTACGGAACCCTAAAAACTCAATGCTAATTTATCTAGCCTACGTCTCAGATCAAGTAAAAAGTCAAGATGGAACGTTGCAAACAACAAAGTGACGCTGGTTCAAACTATGCCTTGCCGTAAAAATACACAATTACACGCACTCGCAACGAAATTACGCCTTAGCTTGTCATTCGAGCTCACAGATAAAATAATAAAACTCAACTGAGAAGCTAAGGGTTAGTTTAGGTGTATGTGTGTGCGTGTAATTGTGTATTTATACGGCAAGGCATAGTTGGAACAGGCTTCACTATGTTGTTTGCAACGTTCCATCTGGACTTTTTATTTGATCTAAGGCATACGGTTTAAATCAATGTAGATACCTACGTTGTTTTTTTTACTGTTGTGTTAATTGGCTTTTTATATATAAACTGTATCTGTAGGTTATTTTTTGTAGTAGGTATTCATCACACATATCTTGAACTTCTTTTTTTTTTAAACAGACTCCATAAAATTTTTGGTCTCTACTTTTTTCTACTAATATTATAAAGGCAAATGTCTGGATGTGTCCACAAAATACTGAATATATTTTAATGAAATTTGGAATAAAGAAGATAGGTTATACCTTGGAAATACTTTTTCTAATGTACTTACCTAATCAAATGCAAGTCACGGAAACAGCTAGTAGAATACGTATAATCCAATAACAAGTTAATTTTTATATAACTTTTCAACCTCAGTGTACTCAGGCACAACACGCTACAACCGGTTCGTGAGTAAAGTTAAGAAGGTCATCGTTATGTATGAATCCGTCGCTTTTTTGTAGTCATCCGAATTTGGTCGGATAACCAGCCTTTATTCCAAGCTTAATATTTTCACTATATATTTTTGACATTACGCACATACTTGTGGTTTACACCTACCTATCTTGGGTTGAGTCGGTTTCTTGTATTTTGCCGTCAAAGTTATGACACTCTCGTTTTGACTTTTAGCAATATTATTCGATAACGCAAGCATGTAAGTTTTTGAAACTTTTTATGGTTATTACAAGCGTCAAGATGGACTGAATACAGTTTTCAGCGAGCTTATACGTTTTCTCATTTAGGCGCTGTGATTTTTTTTCGGGTTTTCAAAAAAGCGCAATTACTTGAAAATTATAAATATTTTCTTAAATCTAATTCCGGCACAAATACGCACAAATCAAGAGCTACTCGTGTATGTTTATTCTACAGGCGCACGTGCAATGGTTTTAGAGATACACGTTTCTGCAAAACGTTACCCCAGCAGGAAATGCAATATCTCGAAAACCTGATGACGCACAAGTTATATTTTCGGCGCACATTTTCGCACAAATTTATGCTCTCTGTCCATGCACAATATTTCTCATTCCGATCATTCGTTTAGAATTTTCCTGCTGGAACAACGTTACCCTAGCAGGAACCTATTTTTCCGCTTTTTTCAAAAACGACGACACGCACTTATTTTTTAAGTGGCGCACATTCACAGCAGATTACGCACGAATTATACGTTCCACTCATATCTCTCTAGGAGTCACTTTCCTGTTGGGGTAACGTACTCGCTTCGCTCGTGATTTAGGTTTTTAACACCCTCGCTACGCTCGGGAGTAAACCTCGAGGTAACTAATATGTAATCTGTGCCTCGAGTCCTTCGTTACGCTCGCGATTTAAATCGTCACCCGCGACAGAAGACACTGCTTTATCCCCTTGGTTAATAATCTACTATATCTTAAACGAATAGAATAGAATAGTTCTTCATTTGCACAGAAAGTAGGTACAAGTTACAGATGTTAAGTTTTAATGTAATGATCCTTATACTAACTACCTTACCTACCTTTTTTTTTTTTTTGGTAGCTATAAAATATTTTTTCTAACTATTTTTTGAATCGACCCATAGGAAGACGAGTAGGTACGTATATCCCATGTTGGTATATTGTCAGACAGTATAGTTACTGTTGTAGGCTTCGCAGACGCCAGTGAAAAGGCTTACGGGGGAGTGGTTTATTTTCACATTTGAATGCTGATAAGGTCTCGGTTAGTCTTATAAGCGCTAAATCTAAGGTTTCCCCTGGCAAGGTCGTTTCTCTGGTGCGCCTGGAGCTGTGCGCTATACCTTTGTTAGTGCAATAAAATTAGCTCTATTGTCAATGCTTGTAGGCACCGCATTGTTGTTAATAGAATTATGGGTTTTTCTGATTCTACTGTAGCTTTGTGTAGGGCACATTCTTCACCCCATCGCTGGAACACATTCGTCGCTAATAGGGTGGCTAAAATTCAGTCCGAATTACCACCACAAAATCTCTTTCACGTCGCTGGCACAGATAATCCAGCCGATTGTCTTTCCCGTGGATTGCTACCTTCGCAAATTTTAGATCATCCGCTGTGGTTCTGCGCTCCGTCTTGGACTCATAGTGTACTTGAGGAATGGCCGGTTAAGCCCTTTAACTCAGCTGCCGTTTCAGAACCACCCGAGGAGAAGAAGCATTCGCTGGTAGTTTCGGTTCCACGTGAAGAGTCGATTATTTTATCGTTGTCTAATCGCGTCTTGTCTTGGTCGAGACTTTTGCGTTGTGTGGTGTATGTCTGTCGTTTTATAAACCTGTTACCCACACGCTGTAATATAACCGCCGCTGATCTGGATAAAGCTGAGTCAGTCGTGCTTCGTGAATTACAGAGATTTTACTTAGCATCCGAATTAAGAAATTTTGAGTCCAACCAACCTTGTAGTCGCGCATTACAACATTTGAATCCTTATTTTGCAGGATGGTCTCATTCGAGTAGGTGGTCGTTTGAGAAATTCTGATTTAGAATTTGAACAGAGGCATCCAGTAGTTTTACCCCGCAAGGACCATATTTTAGATTTGATTGTAGAGTATCATCATAAGATAAATTGTCACGCAGGTCCGGACTTGTTGATGTATATCCTTAGACAGAAGTACTGGATACTTTCCGCTCGCAATTTGATTCGTGCTAGAGTGCACAAATGTGTGCCTTAAGTATTTGCCCGCTATGGATGTTGATGAAGACAGACTGCATCTCTTAAAGCGTCACGTTCTTTTGGATAAATTAGTTCAATCGTTTTGGAGGCGTTGGAGAACAGATTATTTGCACACGCTGCAGTCGCGTCAAAAGTGGAATACTCCATCGAACCCAGTCACCGTTGTTCCTGTGGTAGTTTTAATGACCGAGAATGCGCCCCCTCTACACTGGCCTCTAGGTGTAGTGGAGGAAGTTTTCCCTGATTCAAAGGGAGTAACGCGTTTAGTAAGAATTAAAACGGCAACCGGTTCATATTTACGTCCGGTTGTCCGCCTTTGTCCTCTGCCTAATCAGCAGCAGGTTTCAACTTAGTTTAGTAGCTGTAGTAACGCTTTATATACATATTTAATTTAGGAATAGGTTAGCAGTTAGAGGTTACATCTGAATTTAGTCTTTGAATAGTTTCGCTTATTATTATTTTTTTGTACCTAACCCTTCAAACCCGGGGGGAATGGTTGCGCCAACATGCAAAATATGATTGACGTTCGCTATTTCCTATACCTATCTCTTTTCCGCACATCCTCGGACCTCGCGAGTGAACAAGAAGATTTGCTCCGTCATTTTGTTTGGAAATGACTTCCAAATTGAATCGCATCGCCTACGCATATGGCGTCGGCCCGCTCCGTGAAAAATATTAATAACTTTGGAATCATCGCGTTTTCGCATGTATTATGACTATAATCAACAGTTTGTGTTTGTGATTAACGTGTGATGACAGTAACTTGAAGCCCAGCTTCCCTTGAACCCTGGTTTTAGTGCCACGACGACGCTACCACGCGGCTCCAGAAAAGGTTTGTGCTTCCTTCCCTAATTACTTTCGGGTTGTATTCTGTTATCCAACATCCCCGCAACTCGAATTACCTATCATCAAGTGTTTGTCAATCGTTTTGCTCCGCACCGCAGATACAGTCCACTAAACCAGCCCTTCGCGCCACCATTATTTGGTAGACGAGTAGGTATATCAAAGGGACAGGGTTGACTATTGCAAATTATGGAGAAAATATGTATTGGGCTATGGATTTTGTAGGTTCAGTGGATCGATTGCCCAAAACTATAGGAGGACTACCAGCCCCTATTATTATTATTATTAAAAGTAATAAAACAATTGTTATTACGAAAACTTAGTTTTTATTTTCAGAAATTGTCTAATTTTAAATTAAATACATCACTTGTCAGTCGCAATATAGATCGATATGATTGAACACGAAATCAAAATATATTAAATGCACAGAATATATCTACATTACTTATTCTAACGCTACAAGAGATTATTATTGCATTAAACGATAAATAAACGAGTCGTACACGAAAACAAGATTTAATCTAATAAATACTCTAGACAGGAATACCGTCAGTCCTATAACCGAAATAAATAAATAACTTAGAAACCGATCAGCGCAAGTCGCGGGCGAGTGGTCGCGCCACTCGTACGAGTGCGGCGTCGGCGTAATAACCTTAAATATACCATTATACTTCATGTATCAAATCTAAATATTTCCAAAGATAAATTGCATCTATATTTAAACTTATTGTATAGGAAGGCCTTCTTCTCTATAGCCTACTGGTTCTATCTGAGTGAGGACATACACTACGCGTGAGGGCAGACGCGGGCGCTGCGTGCGCGTGCGCAGTACGGCAGTACATCGTCAATACAAGCAACAACACTCATTTACTTGATCGTTACCAATCGTCAAAGTTACAATAATAACATAACACGAGCTCTCGCACGTGGCCGGCAGCGGCCGCCAAATCCTGCCCTCATATCACAAACATTTTAATCATTCGCTAACATCTCAGTGTTAGTAGTTATTTAGCACTCTAGTGTTATTTAAAAACAATGAAAATGCTACTATGCAAGAAACATCAAAGTACTAAGATTTACGAAGCTTACCCCGAGTTTCCCAGCTCAAAATTATCGGAGAATTATGTGACAAATTGTCAAGCACGCGTTATCTGCTGTGATTGGTTGAATGAATTTTCAACAGCCAATCACAGCAGATAACGCGTGCTTGACAATTTGTCACATTAATTCTCCGATAATTTTGAGCTAGGAAACTGAGGGTTAGAGGTTTAAACCGATCATCGAGAATTTGAGATTGTTCGTGCGGAGAGCCTGCGGACACCCGCTTAGCATCGAGCTGAGCTAACGGCGTCGCGCTTCCGGCGACGAGTTGCTGGTAGCGCTCCCGGCGACGAATTGCTGGTAGCGCTCCCAGCGACGAGTTGCTGGTAGCGCTCCCGGCGACGAGTTGCTGGTAGGGCTCCCGGCGACGAATTGCTGGTAGCGCTCCCGGCGACGAGTTGCTGGTAGCGCTCCCGGCGACGAGTTGCTGGTTGCGCTCCCGGCGACGATTTGCTGGCTTCGCTCCCGGCGACGAGTTGCAGGCTGCGCTCCCGGCGACGAGTTGCTGGTAGCGCTCCCAGCGACGAGTTGCTGGTAGCGCTCCCGGCGACGAGTTGCTGGTAGGGCTCCCGGCGACGAGTTGCTGGTAGGGCTCCCGGCGACGAATTGCTGGTAGCGCACCCGCTTAGCATCGAGCTGAGCTAACGGCGTCGCACTCCCGGCGACGAGTTGCTGGTAGCGCTCCCGGCGACGAATTGCTGGTAGCGCTCCCAGCGACGAGTTGCTGGTAGCGCTCCCGGCGACGAGTTGCTGGTAGGGCTCCCGGCGACGAGTTGCTGGTAGGGCTCCCGGCGACGAATTGCTGGTAGCGCACCCGGCGACGAGTTGCTGGCAGCGCTCCCGGCGACGAGTTGCTAGCAGCGCTCAGCGGCGCGCCCCAGTGTGACATAGTGTGTAGATCGAGCGATACAATAGTAAGCGTGTGTACATGTGGCGTGCGGTGTGTGTGTGTGTTGGGGGGGGGGGGGGCACTCATCGCGCTTCCTTGGCGGTGAGCTTCTCGATGAGCTCCTGCAGCGGCGCCAGCTCGCGCCTCTCAATCAGGTTGAACTCCTGCACAAAGACACACACAGCTATTATTTATACACAAGGGCATATTACTACACAGTACACAACGATTGCTTTCAAGGGTACGAAACAAGATAAAAAAAGAGGAGGAACACACTTGTTGTGTTCTTATGTGACAATCTAATGTTTGTCGGAGTTGTCAGAGTGGTGGCTACCTGCACGAAGAAGATGAAGTGCTTGAAGGAGGTGTTGAGGTGCGCCTCCTCGCCCAGCTGCACCACCTCGGGGAAGTGCTGGTGGTAGATGTGCGCGTACACGCGGAACAGGCGCTTCAGGATCGTCTTCGCCATCGCCAGGAAGTTCTTGGGAAACGGTACGCCTGCAGCAAGCAACATGCTCAATGTCACTCTAAAAGTAGTGGTTTAAGTAGATAATATAGGCCCGTTTACAACCAACCATTCATAAATCATCGCCTCCCTGGTGTCTTAGGCCTCTGCCTCGAATTTTGCGGGCAGCGGGGCGGCGGCGGCGGCGGCGCGGGAGCGGGGCGGGCAACTCGGACCCGTTCTCGAAACCAGCGGGCAGATCGCGCGGCACTATAGCGGGCGTAGTGTTGTGTTCGTGGTTGTGTCGTCGAGATATTTGTTTTTTTTCGCGAACGAAATTTCTGAACAACGGTGACAACATTTTTTAGATTCAAATTTATTCCTAAAGCTCGATTTATTGTAGGCAAAAGAAGAAGTGAATCCCTACTATAGGGCAAGGAAAAGAATAGGCAAGTTTTACCGAAATTATGAAGAACAGAGACAATGTCCTGACAAATTCTACGACTACACCAGAATGAGTGTAGAAATTTTGACTATATTCTTGAAGCTATCAAGGGCGATTTAGAGTCTGGCATTAATCCAAATCGATATAGAGGTATATCTAAAAATTTGTGAAATAATTTGTTCTAGCACGTCCGAGGACATTTCGACACATCACAAAAATAAATTGCACAACACTACAATGCAGACGCGCGGGCGGTCACCGCTTGACTGGAGTGCACCGCTCGTTGCCCGCCCCCGCGCCGCTGGTTTCGAGGGCCGGGCCATCTGATTGTATGCATTAGATCCAGCCGCTCCCGCGCCGCCGCCGCCCCGCTGCCCGCAATATTCGAGGCTGAGGCCTAACGGTCATGGCACAGGGAGCCTCGGACTTGGTTCCTGTTAGCTAATACTGTAAAACCTTATTTGTATCAGAACAATTGTGCATATGTACAATTTTGTTTCAGTATTTCTTCATTACCAGTAAAAACAAAACAAAATTTATTAATTACTTCATTTTCAAATGTTATTTTTGCAATCATTCTAAAAGCCTTCTCACGTCAGCACGGTGCGGTGTTATTTATTTACTAATTAAAATGCCTGACGTATTCTCTACCAGTCAACAGAAGGTGCGTGCTATGTACGTGGATGTTCTGTCAGTGGTCGAGTAATGAATATCAAGTTACCTATCTTGGATGGGAAGAGCATCTCGTCGTCAAGCTGGTCCTGCGCCCACGTCATGAGGTAGTCGATGTACTTGGGAGCGGAGCACTTGATGGGCTTCTTGACTGTGTGGCCGTCGGCCCAGTGGTACTCGTACTTGGGCCCGGCCGACATCACAGCACACGACTCCTCGGTGCAGAACTCCGTGATGGTGCCGTACAGCATGTTGATCTGGTTGAAGAAGTCCACCGCTGCGACACAAGAGAGGGTAACACACCAACTTAGCAAGTATATGTCTTAGGGACCTTTCTGATGGCGCACCGCGCAATCGATAGGCGATATCAAGCTCGTATTTTCTAAGAAAATTTTAAGTCCAAATCGGTCAAATTGCATCGCATTGCGTTCATGAGAACGAGCCATTAGTAAGGAAGCTTACTCTCTCTACTGTGGAACAACGAGCCATTAGGAAGGACGCGAAATCTCTCTACTGTGGAACAACGAGCCATTAGGAAGGACGCGAACTCTCTCTATTGGGAACAACGAGCCATTAGAAAGGACGCTTACTCTCTCTCTACTGTGGAACAACGAGCCATTAGGAAGGAAGCTTACTCTCTCTACTGTGGAACAACGAGCCATTAGGAAGGAAGCTTACTCTCTCTACTGTGGAACAACGAGCCATTAGTAAGGAAGCTTACTCTCTCTACTGAGGAACAACGAGCCATTAGGAAGGAAGCTTACTCTCTCTACTGTGGAACAACGAGCCATTAGAAAGGAAGCTTACTCTCTCTACTGTGGAAAAACGAGCCATTTGTAAGGAAGCTTACTCTCTCTACTGTGGAACAACGAGCAATTAGGAAGGAAGCTTACTCTCTCTACTGTGGAAAAACGAGCCATTTGTAAGGAAGCTTACTCTCTCTACTGTGGAACAACGAGCCATTATAAAGGAAGCTTAGTCTCTCTACTGTGGAACAACGAGCCATTAGAAAGGAAGCTTACTCTCTCTACTGTGGCACAACGAGCCATTAGGAAGGAAGCTTACTCTCTCTACTGTGGAACAACGAGCCATTAGTAAGGAAGCTTACTCTCTCTACTGTGGAACAACGAGCCATTAGAAAGGCAGCTTAGTCTCTCTACTGTGGAACAACGAGCCATTAGGAAGGAAGCTTACTCTCACTACTGTGGAACAACGAGCCATTAGGAAGAAAGCTTACTCTCTCTACTGTGGAACAACGAGCCATTAGGAAGGACACTAACTCTCTCTACTTTGGTACAACGAGCCATTAGGAAGGAAGCTTACTCTCACTACTGTGGAACAACGAGCCATTAGGAAGGAAGCTTACTCTCTCTACTGTGGAACAACGAGCCATTAGGAAGAAAGCTTACTCTCTCTACTGTGGAACAACGAGCCATTAGGAAGGACACTAACTCTCTCTACTTTGGAACAACGAGCCATTAGGAAGGAAGCTTAGTCTCTCTACTGTGGAACAACGAGCCATTAGGAAGGAAGCTTACTCTCTCTACTGTGGCACAACGAGCCATTAGGAAGGACACTAACTCTCTCTACTGTGGAACAACGAGCCATTAGGAAGGAAGCTTAGTCTCTCTACTGTGGAACAACGAGCCATTAGGAAGGAAGCTTAGTCTCTCTACTGTGGAACAACGAGCCATTAGGAAGGAAGCTTACTCTCTCTACTGTGGAACAACGAGCCATTAGGAAGGAAGCTTAGTCTCTCTACTGTGGAACAACGAGCCATTAGGAAGGAAGCTTACTCTCTCTACTGTGGAACAACGAGCCATTAGGAAGGAAGCTTAGTCTCTCTACTGTGGAACAACGAGCCATTAGGAAGGAAGCTTACTCTCTCTACTTTGGAACAACGATCCATTAGGAAGGACACTAACCCTCAGTTTCCCAGCTCAAAATTATCGGAGAATTAATGTGACAAATTGTCAAGCACGCGTTATTTGCTGTGATTGGCTGTTGAAAATTCATTCATTGGTTGAATCACAGCAGACAACGTGTGCTTGACAATTTGTCACATTAATTCTCCGATAATTTTATGCTGGGAAACCGGGGGTTACTCTCTCTACTGTGGAACGTGTCTAAACATCTTTTACTAGGTATAAAATCGATATTTCAGTGTGATTACGTGCAGTATCGGCAGTTTCCTTGCACCAGTTTAAATGATGGTATAATATCTTACAGCTACAATTCAGCCTATCCACTCACATCTTCCTCAGGTGCTTGTGATTTTTTATTATTATTTCCTTTTTTATTTGCATTCTTATTTAATACATTTTTATATATTAAAAAAAAGAAAACTTAAAAAAAACATTTAAAATATAAAAATAGAGGCCGACCGGTATTGGGACCAGCGTCCAAGCTACCGGTGGTTAGGGCTCCATTTACAGGAACCTCCTTACAATGCGAGCCGTATCAAGGAGTACTGCCTTCTATACAGGCCCTTGATCCAACCGCGCAATGACTGTCTCGACAGATGGTCATCGAGGCTATTGGCCATCAGTCCGTTTGGCCGTAACGACAATCGGCACAATGATCGCCGAGTCCACATGTCGACAAACTCGTGTGCTAAGTCGAGATACTTGATTTGTTTCTCTTTCTTAGCTTGCACGAGGTTCTCATCATGTGGGATGGTGATATCGATTATCATTGTGCGGCGCGCTAATCGGTCTATCACCACTAAATCCGACTTATTTCCTATCAATGATGATAGACCGATCCCAGTACAACGTGACATGGTCATTTTTGAGAACTGGGTCGAAACATACTTGTAATTGAGTTGTAATACAGCACCTCAGAATCCACTAGATTGTATTTCAAAGCAAGTTGCTGGTTAATAATCCTGGCCACTTGGTTATGTCTTTGTAAGTACTCGCCGTTAGCCAGACGAGAACAACCAGAGATAATACGTCTGATGGATTCACCTGGGTGGTGGCATGCCCGACACACGTCAACCATCCCGTCCTTCATTATATGTCTGCGGTAGTTATTCGTCAGGATAACTTCGTCCATAATTGCACAGACAAAACCTACAGTTTCCCTGAAAAGGTCGCAGAAACGTAGCCAGGATACGAATGCTCAAAAATCTACATCAGGCCCATAGAGATCCCCGATAGAAGCGCCCGTGAAGCTTCTTGACATGCCTCTTTTCGTTCATCAGTAGTAAGTACTACAGGTTTGCGCCAGTTGTACTTCAGGGTGGTACCCAGACAACAGGGTGAGTCCCTTGTCCACTGCGTCCACATCCCGGTACATACCCACTTCGGCTTCTAAAAATATTCTCTGAGGCTGCACACCTCGCGGTTGTGAAGAGTTTTGGCATTTAAAAAGCCTCGACCCCCACACTTCCGCGGGATGTACAGACTCATCATCGATGATCGTGGGTGATGCATCCGGTTTATGGTCAGCAGTGTCCGGACCCTCCTATCTAGAGCAGTGAGCTCGGTCTGAGTCCATTTGAGTATGCCGAAAGAGTACATCAAAACCGGCATGACCCAACTGTTGAAAGCGCGCACCCTATTTCCGCCCGACAAAAGGCTATTTAATACCTTTTTCAATACCGCTTGCTTTATGTCAGCACTATTAATGCCCAACGCTTCCGATATACCTAAATACTTGTAAGTTTCGGTCGAGGAGAGGTGTCTAAGGTGTATGGAATCAGAGAGTTGATTTCCTCATCTTCCCTCGCTTTACATGCATGACTGCACATTTCTCCACACCAAATCCTAACCAGATGGCGTTACTGAAGTTTTCTGTTACCTTCAGTAACTTCATCAGTTGCAAGATGTTGGGGGCACAGAGCTTCAGATCGTCCAAGTATAGGAAGTGAGATATAACCTGACCACCTCTTCCCAATTGATGGCTAAGCAGAACCAAACTGTCGCCCTGAAATATCCCCCGCTTATTCCATATAGGCTCATCATCCTTCTGAATCGGTCGACATCCTGGATATCGAAGGACTGTCTTCCATTGCCCCATACATGACTCAAAGAAGGTGCGTAGAGTTGCGTCTATTTTGTACAACTCCAGCAGAGCCATGTATGTGGCACAGAGTCGTATGCCTTCTTGTAGAGTCTATCCAGCATGTCGACAGATCCTTACGGAATCGACGAAGGTGCTGGCTTATGGCTATGTCAATGAGGAGTTCTGAGAGGCAGACATTATTAAGTTACTTCTAATGTGCACATTATTTTTTCCTCTCAGGATGGATTTAAGAAGTTTATAATCCGTCAACAAAGATGTAGGTCTATAATTCTTGGGTTCTGCGGGACTATCTCTCTTATTATTATTTATTATTATTGTACAGGATAAATCATAAGCAATTTAAATTACAATATAATTTTTCCTTGTACAACTCATGGTTTGCTGTAAAAGGAAACAAAAAGAGGATGTGAGTATGATAGCCTGTTATCTATGAGTCACGCGCAGTGCCCGCCGACAAGCGGCACCAGGCTCCAGTGGCAAGCCGTATATGTTGACGCCAAGTTCAACAATGGCCCCATGCAGTGATGCTAATGCCTTTCCTGCTAATGGCAGGTCCCTGGCTACTGACAAACTGCACACCTCAATACCTTTTGTATCATTATATCTCAGAAAGTAATATTGAAAGAAGAAACCTCTTTGTTATTTGCAATCTGTGAAACCTTAAGGAAATTTGTTTGTTGATGTGCAAAAACAAGACATCATATCAGTCAGTGCAGCTGGTCATCTAGCCAGAAGCCTCTAGATAATGCAGTGCCATGGCACCGCTTACTTCAGGTTGTTATTTTGTTTGCCTTTGGCATTTCTCAGGCTTTATAATTTATTCTCAATCATGATGAAATTATAATTTGTACTATATTGTTACATGAGTGGAACTGAGAGGCAAACTGTTTGACAGAATGTAATAGGATATAAGAATTTTGAATAAATAAATAAAAATAATTCTTCAATAAATAGTTGGTGGTTTAGTAAAAAGATAATTGGCATATATTAAAGACAGGTTTTTAAAAGTATGAAAGATCAGATTAATTGCAAAAAGCTGTGGTCTCCACTCCATTCTATATATTTATATTATTATAAATGCAAAAGTAACTCTGTCTTTTACATTTTCACGCGTAAGAGGAAATATGGGCAGAGAGCGGCGACTGAATTTCCTAAGTAAAAAGTCATAATTGGAGGTTTGGCTCTTGTCTATTTCCGCCTCCAATATTGGACCAATTTAAAAGATATCCCATGAAATGGCAAAGTAAGATATATACTAAGCCCCTATGTTTTCCTTTTTTCATTTATTATTGTCAAAGTTTGTTCACTAAGCCTCTGTTAACAGCGCAATTTTGAGCATCTTTTGAGGGTTCTAGTGCATCTAGAGATAATGTTTCATCAAATAGGAAAACACACATACATACATACATTAGGTACTTGGTGATTTAAGAACTAATTCTTACACTTCTTTCTAATACACATTACAGTTACATCACTGAATCTTATTTGCCGTGACAGCTTTATGATCACTGATTCTGATGGTCCAACCTGTCTAACTGCTTGGTATAAGTTGTAGTGACAGTTCACACTGCATGTACAAAGTTAAGGCAGCTAGTAATGAATGTCTGGTGCTCACTGTTGACGGCGACCCACTCGTTGAGGTCCTCGCCCTCAGGCAGCATGACGGCAAGGCGCAGGTTGCCGGAGCCCAGCGTGGCCGCCGCGTGCCGCATCAAGTCGTACTGGTGCGTGCCCTCGGGGATATTCTTCTTCGGCTTGAATGTCTTGTTTGAACGACTTCCACTGTAACACGAAGTGTTCATATGTTACACATACATAACGATCTCCCATAGCAGAGCGTTAAAGCGCTAAAGTTATTTAGTCTATAGTCCAGCGATTCCATCCTGGAGGTCGTTCTGATGGCACACTACACACAGAGACGGAATAAGGCCAAACGGTATGGTCTGGGCTCCTGCTAACTGCGAGGCTATGGAGAAGCGGCGCAAATCTTTAATACTGTAACCATCTAAATAATACTCAACAAAATTTCACTACAGACGTAAACAAGACGTCAGCGCAGCAGAACGGAAGACATTTAGTTATAAATAGACACACATGACCGCTTATAACTAGAACTACTACACTTACAATAAAAAACTCATTTTGAAAGTGTTCTTTTCCCTTTCGATTATAAGAAATATTGTTTCCACAAGAGTAGCACCGAATCATTAAAATTAGGTTATACCAATACAATTTATTCTTTTGATGCAGTTGTCAAAAGTTTATTGCATTTTTTTATTTTGATTTGACAGCTATGGATGTTATTGCCACTAAATAAATAAAACCCACTGATTATATTATTTTACTCTTTGACCCACTGACTGGCAGTCGGAACCACACTAACGTGTCGTGGCGTGGCGTGGCGCGGTATCCACCAATCAAACGACTCTGTTCCAGCCT
This sequence comes from Orthosia gothica, assembly GCA_949775005.1. Lineage (NCBI taxonomy): Eukaryota > Metazoa > Arthropoda > Insecta > Lepidoptera > Noctuidae > Orthosia > Orthosia gothica. The sequence continues at coordinate 39,827,122 of OX459037.1, forward strand.
ACGTCATAATGCAACGAGTTTTTTAACCAATCAACTGCGTCGGAAGGCGCCACGACACGCCACGCCACGTAAGTGTGGTTCCGTCTCAATAGACTCGGAAGCACAGATCATTTTTAATTTTTTACTCTTGCGAGCTTGGAAGTCAGATCGCTCTCGGATTATACAGGCTGGAATTTTGTAATGTCACCTGAAGGAAAAGTACTCTTAATACTGTAGATAAATTTACTCAAAGAAAACATTCCTTTATTTTTTTAAAAAAAAACAGCATTTAAGATTTTCGAAAATTCGCTTGCCACACCCGGGAATCGAACCGACTAAAATCTTTAAAAATTACAAGTTGTACTTTTATTGCATCGATTGTTAAGGTCAATTATTATAAGGATGAAATCTCTCTAACAAACTTGATAAATTAAATGAAAGGAAAACCATGAAATCTGGACTTATAAATTCAATGGGTCAAGTTATAGCACTTTTACTCAAAGATCAATTTGTATCCTTATGTGAGTAATTCATAATTATCATTGACGTCATTTATCCATTATAATGACGAATTACTATTTATATAAGACTAGAATTCGTTGGAAGAATAAATTTGTGTATCCAAGAAAATAGAGCCCATTTTGAGCAACTAATTAGATAAATAACCTTTATTTGTAAAAAAAAAAAATGTAAAAATTTAAATTATTTAATTTTTCATGGTTTTCCTTACATTTAATTTATCAAGTTTGTTAAAGAGATTTCATCCATATAATTGACCCTAACCATCGATGCAATAAAACTACAGGATGTTATTTCAAAGATTTTAGTCGGTCGATTCCCGGGTATGGCAGGTGAATTTTCGAAAATCTATGAATGCAGTTTTCTTTCTTTTCAAAAATACAGGAATGTTTTCTTTGACTAATATTTTCTATCTAAAGTATTAAGATTACTTTCCGTTCAGGTGGCATTACAAAATTCCAACCTGTATAAATATATGACTGATAGATTATAATATTGCGCGCTACAATAATAAAATATTGTAATATTCTGTGATGGTAACATTGAAACTGCTGTATGCTAAGCTGTCAGGTCAGCCAGTCAGCCTGTCAGATTTTTTCAGAAATTGACAAAGTCTGCGTTGCACCCAGATCGATTGCTTGTATTCAGCCTCCTAGGCAAATAGTTGTGAATTTTTGAGTTTTCCAAAAGCCAGCAAGATGCAAGGATTATCACTTGAAAGCTTAAAAAAGCACAAAGCTGTAAGTAGCACTTCTTCTTACTATTTGTTGATAAACCGCAACGCTCACTACGTCTCAGGTGTACACTTCTTACATAATTAACCTATAATGTTGTATATTTTTCTTCCAAAATGATTTATAATTTGTTATGGCTTACATTTACCTTTAAATGAATTGAGATTATAATTACGTAATATTTCTATCTGAAAGTTATGTTCTAATAACTTAGTTTCTCGCCTCGTCATAGGTCTGCCATTGCTAAATCTATTCCTAGTTACAGAACTGAATATATTTTTCAGAATATTTACCAACTTTATCCTCCTCCTTGTCCTGTGTATTTAACTACACTACACAAACGATATATAAGATAAGATTTAACTTATAAAGAGATTTTGAGATACATTTTTTTATCCTAGTGTTGATGTGCATTTGTTGTGTATTTCTTTATCGTTTAAAATTACAAATGTAAATCAATAAAACCTCACTGAACATCATTTATACATTTTCAAACCTAAAGTATTTTCAAGAACATGCACCAAAAAAGAGCAGTGCAGCTTGGCAATTGCAATTCATTGGACTATTTCAAAATAATTCTTGAGTATTAATTGATAGATGAGTACTGCTAACTGGAGCCCGTCCTGGATAACCAGTATTTCATTTCTTGATATCATATCTAATAAATGATAAATAGTGATGAAGGTCGCATTGTGTAGTTTCTGCCTACCTTAGAACTGGCTAACATTAGCTGAGGAATTACATTAAACATGGTTTGTTATACTTCGCAATTATGAACAATGAACATGCAATGTATTGTGCAGTTGATCCCGCTGTACGTGTGCGTGGGTATCGGTTGCGCGGGTGCTGTGTTCTACCTGGGCAGGCTGGCCACCCGCAACCCAGATGTCTCCTGGAACAAGAAGACCAACCCTGAGCCCTGGGAGGAGTACAGGGTCAAGCAGTACAAGGTATGCCGCAGGCCACTTAACTTCCTCTGAGTTACTAGTTCAACCCTGCTTAATAGGAGGAAAGGATTAATATAATTAATTGCAGATCTGACATTGCCAACAAATAGAAATATTTTCTCTAATTAACTATATCTACAAGGATAATGTTACATCTGCATGCGACAGCTCATGACCAAGCAAAACTTGCTGTGTTTGAGTAATCTTATTAGAGCTATTTATTTATTTATTTATTTATTGATAGGAACACCAACTACACGTTTACAGAAAAACTTACACACAATTATACATAAAACATCATTCCGTGCAAACATGTCACTTATAGGTGAACACAACATATACAAATTAGATTTTCGGTTATTCATTAGATTATATGTAAGACTTATAAATTAATAATAACAAACATATAACTTATTTAATTATGGATTATATACAAAATTAATAAAAACATTTGATTAAAATTTATAATTGTTGATAATTGAAAAATATTCGATAAAATAAATTAAATTACATCGCTTAAAGAGATTTTAATAGTTAACAATTGAGATAATTATGAATTAGGTAATTTAAGTACATTATTGACAAATTGACTAGATTATTTTATGAAATGAAATGACTAGTGAGGAGAAGTAGACCACAAATCAGTCTCTAACAGTTTTTGTCTGAGCTTTGCTAAACTGTCGCAAAAAATGTCAATCCCGGTATCAGCGAAGATTACTCTATTAGAGATTCCTGCTATGTCAATTATGACACTTAGCATATGGAACTTTTAATGTATGAATGTGACTCTTTAAATATTGAATTTATCACAAAGTTGTTTTTACAGTATTAGCATATTAAAATAACAATTAAAACTGCATGCTCATGAAGATGATAAGATGTAGACAATATTGACATGTATGGTGTGTATGAGATATGTAGTGGTGCTCGTTGTTTCAGTTCTACTCGCCCAACAGAGACTACAGCAAGGAGGAGTCCCCCGCACCTAAGTACTAGACTAACGTAATCAAGTGTAATGCGAACTTTAGATTGTATCATTTAATAAATAGCAACAATTATGTTATAATAATGTTTGTTTAATTTATTACTCTTAATTAGTTTATCTGTTGTGGTCTAACTGTACACTGCAGGTGTAGAGCTCATACCTGATGTATAGCTTCAACATCAATAGCCTTGATAACTAAAATAAACTAATTATAAAGTAAAGTAGTTGTGTTATTTAGCTTATACCTCAGCTCATTGATTGTTGTCCTACATAGTATATACTACGTACTTTGTGTGGATTGGCAGTTATCATTTATTATCTAATCAGCCACTTATCGAGTCCACTGTTCAGTACTATTTACTTTATAAGGGCGCACCAAAGAACTGATACGATCGCTAACGAACGACCGGTCCTGCTCACAAGTTCTATGAATATCAAACACCAAGTGCCCATTCACTTACACTTGGGATGTAATGCACGCCTGACTCACACTGCAATTCGATTACCTCATTTGTAATTAAGATTCCCTGGCTAATTCGCCGCTACAAAGCTTAATTCCAACAGTGAATTACTGAAATGGCCAGATTTTAGTGTATCAAGCCGTAAACATGTTTTCGCGGAACTCGCCGCCCGTCGCGCTGATTGATAGTGACGACGCGACGTGCTCTCGTTGGTGTGAGGTCATCGTCATGGTGAGCTGGTGACTGTATTAAGTCTATATATAGTCTACGATGGTGACGACAGAGTTATGTTTTAGCGCTTGTCATGACTTGTCCCATGAGCCTTAACACTACCCAGAGGCGTCTTTAGCCCATGTAGCGCCCGTGTGCAATCATTACCTTAGCGCCCTCAAATAACAGCACATTACCACAAACTGTCAAATTTTCCCAATGGATAATATTGTTTGGAGATTAAATTGAAAATCTATTGAAGAAATTTGATTGTTTTGGATGCCATGATGTGCAGTTGACTGTATTTAGAATTATACAGGGTGTTTACCATAACAAGCCAAAACGTATCCATGTACGAATTGGCTTGTTAGTGTTTACCAAACACCATGTATTTTCAACAGTGAACGGAGATCCGGGTGCAAAACTACAAATGGTGTAATTTTAAATGATGCTGGTAAACAACAGATTCATTCTGGAATCTTGATTTGATTGAATCTTATTGGTTCCATCAGACAGAGAGCGGTCACGCGGTTAAACGTTCAAGACAAGAGTCGAGCGTTCTTTGTGTTGTATTACGTTACATAGATATGTCGCAGGGATATGATGAAAACAGGGAATTGATCAAATCTCTAAGCGATTTGATCAAATCACGGAGGATGTTAAAATAATAACACGTTTTTATCATTTCCCTAAACAAATTGGTGATTTGACAAATCCCAATAAAGAAATCTAGTGATTTGAACAAATCTCAAAATTGGTTCAGTGAAATGACAAAAATAACTTTTCTGTAGTAATTTAAAGGTTTATTTTGTACTTTGCTTTCCGAGGTAATCGGCTGCGTTATGTTATATGGTCAAAGAATCAGTCCAAGAGCGAGCGAAGCGAGCTCGGGAACTTAGGGCACCCCGACACGGACAGGTTAGGTTCGAACGAGATGACGGGAGCTGAAGTGAGCGAGCAAAGCGAGCGAACGCAGCTCCCGTCATCTCGTTCGTGTTAGGTTACTTTTGACCCTGCAGACAGAAATAGGAGCCCCGCGCAGCGGGGCTACGTCGACTTTGTTACATGTTTTATTATCTTTTCACTGAATCAATTTAGGGGTTTGTTCAAATCACTAGATTTTTTTTGTGAGATTTGTCAAATCACCAGATTTGCTTAGGGAAATGATAAAAACGTGTTGTAATTTTAACATCCTCCGTGATTTGATGAAATCGCTTAGAGATTTGATCAATTCCCTGTTTTCATCATATCACGACGACAGATATACCCACACAGGAGGCATTCTGTTCTGACCGCGTCGGTCAACCAGAACGTACGCGTTCGCTGCTGTTTTGGTGACCAAATTGGAAGGAAGATGGAGACTGAATAGCTAATTATGGCGGTTAAAGGCGTTTTTTAAGCGATGCGAAGGATAAAGATTATAAAAACCGAGGCATAGTAACCAATCTTTCTTTTGCTGAAATGGCTTTCCTCCAGTTAGTATCTTGTTTATCAAGTCATGAATAACTTTGTCATAAAGTTCATTGAAGAAATCAATTGTCATCCGAAAATAATTATAACAAATTCTTCTTCTTTAGCCCATTTAGAAAAAAAGTCTATGAAAATCTCCATCTTGTTTTCTATCCTTATTTACTGGGCGACACCCAGTATTGCCTTTTCCGTCTCGATGCTGATATTGACCACTAAATCATTAATTCTAAATTGCGATGAAGAACTATCTTCAAAAAACATGGTGACAATAGGTGGTACCGCGTAGACCGCCCAACAGCACGGGGTTCGTGAGCAACTACACGCTCGAACGCAAAACTGACCTTTTGGACACTTGACCATTTGATAGAACATTTGACAGATTTGGGAAACTTAATGCGAGGCCCACTGTACACGGGTGAAAAGTATTTTAAGGTAGGAAGGAGTGACAAGAATAACATAATACAATTTTGTGGTTATTTAAACGCTGACTGACTCCGGTGAAAGTCGCAAAAGTTGTGGCAGCTAATAACAAATCTTACTTAATAGATATATTTGAATCAAAAGAAACTCCGATTTACTTCTTATTTACATGTTTACTCAAATATAATACTTAATCTATTGCGTCAAGGCTTACTTCGAAAAATTACGTGTAGTGGTAGAACACAAAGTGCGGCACGCGCCACCCGTACACACGCTTTTGAGAAATGCCGCGCAACGTGACGTTCGTCATTGGCAATTTGGACTTGATTTTTTATTCTAAACAGCTGAATTCAGGATTCGCAATACAATTAAAACAGGTCACACACGCGCCTTTGGTAGCGGTGCGACACTCACTACTAAACCAAAATAATCTGTTTATTTGTGGTGGTTTTGCTCTTGACTCTAGTCTTGGTCAGAGGTGACAGAGACAGAGCCGACGGTATCGATTATCTGTTTTGAGGTTTATTTCATGTTGAAATAAAAATTACTATTCTAAAAGCCGCTTGCTGTAATTTGACATATTTAAGAAGAGCTCCAGATGCCATACATAATGTTTGCAAACCGGAGCTATTTTTACGTGGGTCAAAGGTGGGAAAGTGCCGCGGCCGGGGGGGCGCTGCGCCCGTGTGCTTCGCACACCCTGCACTATAGGTAAAGCCGCCCCTGTCCCTGGCTGACCTTAACATACATCAGAAAGCGCCCCGAGCAGCCGAGCGTCACTATAAGGTAGGTGTACTCGGATGCGTTGTAAAACTGGCCGATGTGTTTTTCATTCAACCGGCCCAGCAGGCTTTAGAGCTTGTTGGATACCGTATGATAAACGTCAAAATAAAACAACCCACACTTTCATTAAAAAAATATTTCTACTTTTTATTTCATGAAAATAATAACAAATATACTTTTTACATAGTTACAAATGAGGTTGCTGTAATAATTGCAGTGAGATTTATAATTATACAAAGCACCAGCGCGCGCCGGCGTGACGTCACCGACACGTGTCGGCGCAGGCGCAGGCTCCACTGTCCCTGTCCCACTCCACCTTCCACTAAATATCACCAAGTAGCGCCGCTGTAATGGCTGAGCATATACTTATAAATATTATCTATTCTCCTATTCCTCAATAGAATTCGAACTTCATCGCTAACAACTTTGCATTATAAACTATTACGTCGTAGGTGTCGACGGAGATTATTACCATAATATATTTTCAATAATTTATTTCATTTAACATCACATTCTTTTTTTTTCTCAAATTCGTTAAAATGCATTGTTCTGATAAAATCTTTAAAAATAATTAATTGTAAATGATAAAGCTATTAATATAATGGTGCGTACGCGACCGACGTAAGAAATGCACCAAGTGTCATCACGAGCAGCGCACGAGTGTAGCACGTGTGCTGTGTACTCGTGTGGTGCTACTGCTGCGGCGGGTAGGGGTTGTAGCCGGCGGGCGGCGGCGGCTGGCCGTAGGGCTGCGCCGGGTACTGGTAGGGCTGGTACTGCTGCGGGGGCGGCATGCGCGGCGCGTGGTGCGGGTACGGCAGCGTGGCGTACGGGTTGTACAGCTGCGGCACGGGCGCCGCGTAGTACGGGTAGGCTGCGCCTGCGCCGTACGGCAGCGGCATGCCTGCGGGGGAGCTATCGTTAGTGGGCTCGCCTTATGGGTGGGGGGTGGAGCTCGCCTTGGGTGTGGAGGACTTACCTTGTGGCTGCTGCGGGTATGGCAGCGCGGCCGGGGGCGCGGATGTGCCGGCGGCGGGCGTAGGGGGCGGAGGCCGGGGGGGCGGCTCGCGGCGCGCCACGGCGGCTGGCTGCACGACGACATAACACACGTTATTACACGCTCATTTATTTAAATCGAATACCCAAAATTGTTTCGTAGAGTTAACATAGTGTCGGAGAAATGTGGCAGTAGCGTACCTCAGCGGCGCCGGTGTCGGCGTGGTGCTGCGGGGGCGCGGGCGCGGGCCGCACGGAGCCGCGCGCCGCCTCCTGCGTCAGGTCCTTCAGCAGCTCGTCCTTCTCCGTCTTGCGCGCGAAGCAGAAGTCCGACACCTTGTTCTGGAACGCCACCAGCAGCTGCAACACGCAAAAAACACTACTAAGTCAGGCGCCGCGTGCGGGCGGGCGGTGGGGAGGGGAGGGGGGGGCTAGGTCGTACCTGCGTGAGGTCGTTGTAGAACTTGATGCCCTCGTTGAGGTTGGCGGTGAGCTCCTGGAAGGCGTCGGCGGCGGCGCACAGCTGGCCCAGGGCGGCGTCCCGCCCGCTGGCGCCCCCGCGCGCCGCCATGAGCGCCGCGTGCGCCGCCTGCACGTCCGCTAGCAGGGCGGCCTGGCGCGCCAGCGTGGCGCCCACCTGGCGCTGCAGCGGCGCCAGCGCGGCGCCCAGCGCGCCGGCCGACAGCGCAGGCTCGTCCACGGCGCCCGAAGCCGCCAGCGCGGACATGAACTGCTGGCGCAGGTCCACGGTGGTGTCCTTGAGCTCGGCCTCGATGGCGTCGCGCTCGGCCTTCATGGTCTCCACGTCGTCGCACAGCGCCCGCAGGCGGCGCGCGGCGGCCTGGTCGGCGGGCCCGTCGGGCTGGTCGGCGTCGGGCGCGTCGGGCACCTCTGCGCTGAGCTCGCCCTCACTGCCGCTGAGCAGTGCGATGTTGTCGCGATGCTGCGCGAACTTCTGCTGCACGATGTTGTCGGCGCGCACGGCGTTGTCGATGATCTGGCGGTACTTGTCGGCGTTGGCGCGGAAGGCCTCGGTGAGCTTGGCGGACTGCGTGCGCGACCAGCGCGCACCGAACTGTGTGCGCAGTGCGGCGTCTGCCTCCTCCTCCTCGCGCAGCATGCGCTCCGCCTGCACACAGGGACACTCATTTGTGACAATGTGAAATATTTTTTTCATTTGTCACGAGTGGTGACTAAGACTGGGCGCCAACTAAGTAAGTATTTGTTATACTGCAGTAAACATATACTAACAGTATGGAAACTACCTACAAACGCTCGAAACGGCACACTCACACAAAAGTACGCACCGACGAGACCGTTCGTGCACTTTCAAGGTAATGTCAGTAGCAGTATTAAGTGCCTTGCGCGACGAGTGGTCACGTATTTTTGTGTTAGTGTGCCGTTTCGAGCGTTTAAGGTAATTTCCATACTGTTTGTATATTTATACTGTAATAATAATAATATCGTTTATTTATAACACAAGGCACATTTTACAATAAAATATCTTTAAAAATATAAAAGAACAATTGCTTATTTGCCTGAATTAGGTTGAACCTGTGTTTCAGGCTAGAAAGTGCTCAAAAACTTATAATAATAATAAATTAACAATTAATATAACTTGTATATGTAGAACTTAAATTGAATTAAAGACACAGCAAAAAAATATGATTACGTTATAACCAGGAGCTCTATAAAGAAATAATATTTTTTTGCTGTGTCTTTAATTTATTTTAAGTTCTACATATGCAAGTTATAATAATTGTTAATTTATTAACTATGTCACTACTGGTAAAGGTAAACCGGAATCTCATGGCATTTCTGTTTTTTTTTTTTTGTGATTTTCATATCGATTTGACAGGTAACAATGTCAATTGTCACCTGTCAAATCAAATTACGAGATTTGTCAACCGCTGCTGAGATTTTGTGATATCTTCTTGAAGATTTGTTATTCTTGTAAAATTTGAAAAAGCCACTTCGATCTCAAGCGAGACATATTGTTTTCAATATATATCTGTAGGTGAGGGCACATCATAATGATGGTCGGAAGGAAATACCAACAGTAATGGAACTGTTACTAATTCTTCGACAATATATTGCCGGAGTCTGTGTTTCCCGATAGCTACAATCTAGGGGTCTTTAAGTCAAGAGTGAATAGGTTATTTCTAGGCAAGCGTGTTTCACCGTTGACCACATCATCGCTTACCATCAGGTGAGATTGTGGTCAAGCGCGAGCCTATAGGTTATAAAAAAAAAAAAGGTTTAGAATCTTTGAGGTAAGAAAAATATTATGTAATAATCTATGCCCTGCAGTGGACTGATGATGATGAATAACTAAGCTATAAGTAACATGATTATAGACTTAAAAATAAAGAAAAATATATAATTTAATTTAACATATTCAAAACCAATTGTTTTGAATATGTTAAAATTAATTTATATATGTATATATATATATATATAAAAGTATTTATTAAAGTAAATATATATGTATGTTTATTTTAACTACAATATATATATTGTTATTCAATTTTACTTCAGTATTTTTTCAATTTTTATGCACCTGCCATGTTGCCAACTCTTCTATTGATTGCATGGAATTAGTAATAGTCGAGTATAAGAGTACAACTAATTTTCAGTGTAGCGCTTTGTTTCTCTGTGTGCTTAAGTTGGGTGTGCCATTGTTTTGTGTTTTTGTGATGTGATTTTCTTTTTATTTATCATTTCCTTTTTTGTTATTTTTTTATATAACCAACTTTTAGTTAATAGGAATAGTTTTTTTATGTGCATGTGTACCTTGTTTATAGTTATTGTTGGTGTTAGCTGGCGGGTGGTGCAGAGTAGCATTATTTGCACCAGTTCAGCAATAGTATTCTTCCTATTTATTTTATATAGTTATATTATTACTTATTGACTTCATCTGTTTATGTCTGACAATGAGTCATATTTTTCTGCTAACGTATCTGCTGCCTCTTCAAGCGAACCAAGTTTTTGTTCTCTTGGTGATACCCTTAGTGACTTTGTTCTACATAATTTCAACGATGAGTCTTGTCGGTTGGTGAATGTGTGTCACATTAACGCTCAGAGTGTTGCCAGTCACTACAGTGAGCTGTATGATATCTTCAATAACAGCAACTTTCATGCTATCCTGATTTCCGAAACTTGGCTCAAACCGCATCTTCTGTCCACCACCTATCCTCTTACTGGTTATGTTCTCATACGGAACGATCGGATTGGCAAGGGTGGGGGTGGTGTGGCCATATACCTTCGCAGTGATTTTACTTACAAAATACTTGCTACTTCCTCTTCAAATTATTCTGCCTCTGCTGTGTTCATCTTCCTTGAAGTTTGCGTCAAAGGAGCCAAAACCATTATCGGTGTTGTCTACTGTCCGCCGAATGTCGATTACTTCACTGAATTGGAATCAGTTCTTGAATCTTTGGGTTCAGAGTATGCGCACCACATCATCATGGGTGATTTCAACACAAACCTCCTTTCTCAAAACTCCCTTCGATCCCGTAAGCTTCTCCATCTTATCGAGTCAGTTAGTCTGTAGGTGTTGCCACTCCAGGCGACCCATTATAACAAATCTGGTGATGACACCTGGCTCGATCTTATCCTCACCTCGAATCCCTCCCTTGTCTCATCCCATGGTCAACATGACGCTCCTGGCTTTTCTTTCCTATATCCTCAAACCTCCTAAACCTAAACCCAGGGTTCTGTACAGGCGTTGTTTTGCCAGGATGGACGTTGAGAAACTCAAGAAGGATGCATCTCTTATCGATTGGGAGGTTGTGACGGAGGCCTCTTCGGTTGACGATAAGGTGGCAATCTTCAACGATGTTGTAATGAACCTTTATAACCTCCACGCTCCCATCAGAAAAGTGAAACTGAAGCGTCCACCTGCGCCTTGGATGACAAGTGGCATACAGATGGCCATGCGACGCAGGGATCGTGCTTTCCGAAAATTTAAAAGGGATCGAACTGACGAAAACTGGGAGCTATTCAAGGCTGCAATGCAAGGAACAGATGTAACCAGATGATACACAATGCTAAACGCTGCCACATTCTGCAAATTATTTCTTCTTCTTCTTCTGCCGATATTTGGAAGTTCCTGGGAATCCTTGGTATCGGCAAACCGCGACATTTAGACCTTCCTAATTCTATCGACTTAGATGATCTCAATCGTCATTTCTCCACTGTGCCTACTATGGATTGCCTAACTAAGGAACAAACTTTGTCTCTTCTTTCTGGTCTAACGCGTCCTTACATTAATCCTTTTTGTTTCGTTCCAGTTGAACCGGGTGAGATCAAAAAGATAATTCTCGCCATCAAATCCAAAGCGGTGGGATATGATAATATCACTCGTGATATGGTAATCACTATCTTGGATCAAATTCTATCTCCCATCACCCATATAGTAAATTATTCCTTGTATTCCGGAGTATGCCCCTCTTTGTGGCGTAAAGCCTATAGACCGATAGCGCTAGGCTATTTTGATGTCATAAGTTAAAAAAATTCTAAAGTTGCTTATTTCTTGCCTGTGGATACAGTCGTACCTATGTAGCTTATTTTTGCGTTTTGTGTCACATCTGTTACTTGCATTTTCAGTAATTCGATGATTTGCGGTTGATTCTTTATAATCAAATCAAAACTGGCAAAATTAAATTAAAGTTTAAAATAATTATGCTATCATATCTAGGATAGTCTGCGGAGTGTGTAAACCCAATTTGTGTCATATTCGTCCAGTGCAAACTGACATAGGGGTCAGTGTGTAAAAATAGTGCAAAAAAAATTATTACAATTTATGAAATTACTATTTCCTTTCTCAGATCACTTACATATCCCTATTAATTAAATTTGTGCCAAATTAGGGCACGCAATTTTAAGATTTTTAATTATTTTGTTTTTCCAAGCTACAATCGCTTCAAAAAAATATTACAATCATTAGAGTTAACATAATCAATATCATAAATGCATGAAAAATCGACATTGTAAATTTGTGTCATTTTCATGCACGATATGTACCACATGAGTAGATAAACGGAACAGAGATAAAGCTTCATACAACCGCGTGAATCGGTTGCACTACTACAAGCACGCGGACGCATGAGTGCGTGACCACTGGCCGCTGGTCGCGTACGCGGCGAGACTGGAAAAAACCGGTTTACGATGGCACAGCCAGTGGACAATCTCAGGGTCTGTGCAACGCACGTTGATTGTTTTGTTAGTTGCAAGTTTGAATATTTTATTGTAAAAACGTTGTATTTTATTATTATAATGGTTGTTTATTGTACGTGTATGAATAATACTTGAAAAATAAAAAAAATATTAGAGTAAGTGATTTGTAAAGTTGGCGGGGAGGTAGCTTAGAACCAGAAGACATATAAAAGAAAGTCGTGTTAGTTACACTATTTATAACTCAAGAACGGCTGAACCGATTTGGCTGAAAATTGGTGGGGAGGTAGCTTAGAACCAGGAGAAGGACATAGGGTAGGTAGGGTAGAGTAGGTAAGGTAGGATAGGTAGGGTAGGGTATGTAGTGAAAAGTAGGTAGTGTAGGGGAGGTAGGTTAGGGGAAGTAGGTTAGGGTAGGTAGGGTACAGTAGGTAGAGTAGGGTAGGATAGGTAGGATAGGGTAGGTAGGGTATGTAGGGTAGATGAATGTTTGGTGTTTTTATGGCAAAACAAAGTTTGCCGGGTCAACTAATAGTAAATAATAAAACTGTTTAATAAATGTTTTGTTTTTGATTGCACCTATTGTGACAACCCTACCAAAATAGGTAACAATTTTGCTCGTTCTTAGGAAGCTTTGTCTCTGTTCCGTTTATCTACTCATGTGATATGTACCTTTATATGAATAAAACACAAAAACAATGGTTGCGGTCGAAGCGGGCGGAGGAGGCCAGGCGGCATACGCACACACGTTCGTTCGGTACGATTTCTTCTTAGGTGCTTAGCGTTCATAATATAAATAAATAACATAACTATTATATTGAGTATTGATTGATTCTTATCTCCGCTACGTAATGAACAAATTTGTAACCTATAGAGATAAAAAAAAATATGACGTGGGAATTTTGTACAAATCATGCGTCTACGAATGTCAATGTTCCATGCTTACTGCTAAGAAGACGGTCAATGTGGTCAATATTTTCCTTGGATTGACGCTTCGATTCGCTTCGAATTTGAACCTGAAAGCGGTAGGTAGGTAGATATACCTACCTACCTACCGCTTTTTCGTTATACTGCTTCTCAATATCCCGTGCCACGTTTCGAGTAGGTAGTGTACAGTTAGCAAAACAAATAATACACGAAGTGAAAAAAAAACTCCAGATATGTGTGGTGATAGTGATTATGTATAGTTTTATTTCATCACGGTCCTTAAAACAAGGACTTTTTTTCGGCTTTTCCGTCATCCCTTACAATGCTCGATTCTATGAACTTTAATAAACCCCTTTTTTAACAATCACTGTATTAACGACGACGACACCCAATATGAATAACATTGTAACTTTAGTTACACATTGGTTTAACTTTATGTAATCTGTTATCACTGGGCCATCACAGCTCTATGTTCTACGAACGGGAATGGAACGAAACGAGCTAGGCGGAATGAGATCATGTAATTTCATTGCACACTCCCCGAAATGCAGCTGATAAAAAACCGATAAGCTGACAATGATGTTCAAGGCTCTAGAGCTTTGACTCTACCAATGCCTCATCGCTGATGAGCTTCTTGGCCGGTTTTTTTATCAACTTAAGTGCATCAAGCTGGTATTTGGCAGATCCGTCCCAGAAATGAGATAAGTACTCCATAAAATGTGCCCTGCCCACTGCAACTTAAGTTTGGCAATTCTTCGGGCTATGTCAGTAACCCTGGTTCTCTTGCGGATCTTTACATTTCTGATTCGATCACGCAAGGAAACTCCGAGCTCCTCTTTCTCCTTTGCGAGGATACCCAACTTTATAGCAGCCAGCTGAGCCTTTGCCTCAATGTATGGGCCAAAATTGAGGATCGTGTTAAAAGTTGCGACAAGAAGCTCAAGATGGTCCATTATTGGCACGTTTACACCTCGGAAGGAAGGAGCCGAGTGGAATTAGCTCATTTTAACAGAGAAAAGGCACGCCTGGGTTTTAGCAGCATAGAACCTGGCCAAATTGGCATCACCACATTTGGATACTGGCTTCAAGGATAAGCTCAAACGCTCCACCACAGCCTCACAAAGGACAAGTACCTCTCAGCAACAGTGCTGTCGTCATCGCATGCCCAAGTTTTTAGCAGATCATTTATATGCAGCAAAAATAACGTTGCTGAGAGTACCAACCCCCAGCATTAATAATCCAATTGGTCCAACGAGCACCCATCTATAACCACTCGAATTCTACAATTCAATCACACATACCATCACCAGGCAGACCTAATGAAAGAAGTTTACTAATAAGGCTTCCGTGCCAGACCCTATCGAAAGCTCATAACCACTATTTGTGTCAGACAAAATAGCTCTCATCTAGAGACGTCTAGTCATAATAATTATTAATAGGTTTCTCGTTTTTTTTATTGGTATTTATTAGTCTATTTTATTTGTATATGTGTATTGTTAATATATATGTAAGTATATACTTTTTCGTATACAAGTTGTTTTTTAAATATTATTTTGTACCCCTTCACAACGTTGTTCTTTTTTAACCCAAAGGTTGACTTAAATAAATAAATAAAGCTTTCGAGTTTTTGAGGGAGACGGCAAGCGCCTCCCCGTGCCTTTCGATTGCCTCACTCCAGATGTGAATGGCATACAACGAGTTCGGCGGCAGCCGTATTGGAAATCACTTAGGATGTCATTAGCTTCTAGGTATGCCAAGAGCTTAATATTAAGCACACGTAGAGGTCTGTAATTGGCCGGATCAGCTCAACTGTCCTTCTTGGACTTGTACGTTAGCTTACCTACAAGCATTCGACACTTTTCCAGTTTCATACGAAAGGCGAAATAGAAGTGTCAAGATCGTAGACAGTTCGGGCGCATAAGTTTTAAGAACAAGTGCTAGTATACCATCGGGGTCACTAGCTTTGTTCAAGTCGAGGTTGCCCAGCACTCAACGAACGTCATTTTGATGGATGCGAATGTCCGACAATTATGTCTCACACCCACCAGGAGAAATAAGGGGCCACGCATCACCAGAATGCAGACGCAAAGATGCCGCAAAAAAAGGCAAATAAATTTGCCTTCTCTTCAGCGAAGTCGGGTTTCAGCAGTGGTGGTAGTGAGGGATGGCAGAAGTTCGACTCAACCGACTTACCCAGGTACCGAAACTCTTTATTACCTACTGGGTAAGAAGCGAGTTATGTCCCTATTCGACTGTAGTTAAGTGGCATGTTAGTAATGTGGTCGGACCGAGACCTTTGCAACACATTTTTGCAGGACTTGGCAGCGCTGTTGCAGGCCTTATTTTCCGACATAAGTTAGCCGCTACCCAAGGTGAACTTGTCGACACAGAGTAGCGACACAGATAATATAATCTAGTATTATATACATACCAGGCCCCTCAGAAAGTATTGCGAAAAAAAGTTTTTATATATGGGAGACTGGCCAGTTATAATGTTTTTCGAAAATATGATTATTTATAAGTAAAAATAAGTAAGTTCCAATTTCAAAATTTCCCTCCACATTTTTTGCGAGTTAATTCAAAGTATTGTGTCTCACTGAAATATGGATCTGCGCCGGGAACATTTTAGAGCTATGATTTTATACGATTTCAAGTGTCGCCTGAAACCGGATGAATCGTACGATAGACTTCAAATGGCATTCATGGATGAAGGCCCTTCCAAGGCAACCGTGTATCGTTGGTATAACGAATTCAAGCGCGGTCGACCAACTTTGGGGGATGACGAAAGAAGCGGTCGCCCTTTGACGGCTGTTACCGAAGAAAACGTGCTAGCAGTGAAAAATTTAATCCAAGACAATAGGCGAATTACATATCAGGAGATTCAACACATATTGAAGATTGGATCGGGAAGCGTTCACGAGATTCTACACAGCCATCTTCGCGTGAGGAGGATAGTATCACGCTGGGTGCCGCACAACCTCACCGATGCTCAGAAGCAGGCCCGGGTGGAATGGTGCCGTGATATGCTTAACAAATTTGAAGCAGGCTCGTCTCGGCGTGTTTACGACATCGTTACAGGTGATGAGTCCTGGATTTATCAATACGACCCAGAAACCAAGCGCCAGTCGACTGTTTGGGTGTTTCAAAATGAGCCAACGCCTACCAAAGTGAAGCGATCTAGAAGCGGGGGTAAGATTTTGATCGCTAGCTTTTTTAATTTGACTGGCCACTTGGTATCAATTCCCTTACGGGATCAAAGAAGCATTAATGCCGAATGGTATACTACCAAATGTTTGCCAGAAGTTTTCTCTGTTAAAAGCAACAAGCGACCAAACACAGGGCTCCGCGGTCTACTGCTCCACCACGACAATGCACCTGCGCACACCGCACTCAAAACGAGGGACTTCCTGGACAGCACGCCAGTCAAACTCCTGGGTCACCCTCCTTACAGCCCTGATCTAGCACCGTGTGACTTCTTTTTATTCCCAAAAATAAAAAATCAGCTCAAAGGGATACAATTTTCGTCGCCGGAAGATGCGCTGGCTGCGTTCGAGCAGGCTGTAAACGAGGTGTCTGCGGCGGACTGGAAAAAGTGTTTTGAAAACTGGTTTAGGCGCATGAATCTTTGTATAGAGGCTGGTGGAAAGTACTTTGAAAAGATTTAATAAAAATATATGTACGTATAGAACAATTTTTTTTAGTTTCGCAAAACTTTCTGAGTGTCCCACGTACAGATGCCTCATCCCATATACTAGGAAACCGTGCCGACGTAACTAGCGTTTTTCACCTGATTATACCAATTATTTTTTTGTAAATCGATCGCGTTCGGTGCCGTTCCACGGCGATAGATAGATCACCATCTTTATCCGTGTAACGGAACCGAACGCGATTGGTGTACAATAATCAGTACAATCAGTAAAGTACGTCGGCTCGGTTTCTTTGTATGGGATTAGACACCACTGGTATCGGTCTGGATTCTGGACAATTTGCATTGTAACGGTAATTACAATGATTTTCATATTAAACTTAAAATCTGTACATCAAAAATCATATCAAATCAAAAATCATACTTGCAGTGGTTTTATTAAAACTGAGAAAGCAATTAAAATTATTAACATGAAACCTGAAATTGTACAGAACAACTTATTTATTTATTTATTAAATACTAGGAGAACCAACAGCTATAACAGATGGATAACAATTGTTTAGGAGACATAGAGCCAATTACAGGTTCTCACGGATAGAAACAGAAAAAGTAGTAGAAAACTTAGGATCACTAACAAGCACGATTTATATGATTAAATAAAAAAACAATAAGAACTAAACACTTTTAAAAAAGTCAGCATTCAGCCGAGTGCGTGCCGAATAGGTTTTAGTGGTAAATGGGTCAAATGAGAACTCTTTACAAAGAATATTAAAGTCCTTACTCGCTCGCACCATGTATGAATTTCGCCTGTAGTTGGAATAAGAAAATGGAATGGAGATAGGCGGATTAAATCTAACCGATCTCCTGGGAACATTGAAGCGCAGTTTATGCAGGAGATCAGGACAATCAATCTCGTTAGAAATAATTTTCAAAAGAAAGGTGCAATCTGCTAGTCGACGACGATTTATAAGTGGTTGCAAATGAAATTTCTTGCAAAGATTTAAGTAATTATCAGAATGATACGGTATACGCAGCCGAAAACATAGAAAGCGTATAAATCTTTTTTGTATATTTTCAATACGATCAATGTATTTGCCATAACAAGGGTTCCAAATTCGTGATGCATATTCGAGGTGACTTCTCACAAAAGAGCAATAAAGGATCTTAAGGGTCTTGGCCCTCTTGAAACACCCTGCGAGTCTCATAACAAAACCCAGTGACCTCGAAGCTTTGGCTACTATTTGCTCAATGTGCACGTTGAATAGAAGTTTGGAATCATGATATACACCTAGGTCGCGTACACCATCGCATCTCTGCAATAGCTGCCCTTTAAGATTATAAGTTGTAGGGAGAGGAACCCGTTTTCTGCTAAAGGAGATAACTGAGCATTTGACAGGATTCAAATCGAGTTTGTTAATCAAGCAATAATCATCCAGTCGCGCCAGGTCAGATTGGAGAGCATTCATATCATCAACTGATGATATAGAAGCCTGCAGTTAGCTGCTTATGCCTGCAGTTGTTAAACAAAAAAACCTTGCAAAAAAAAACTGTGTTGAAAACCATGCCATATTGCGTTTCAATGTTCTTCATATTGGGTGTCGATATAACACATTTATTATATTTAGATTATATTCCATTTTAGTCTTTTACGGCTTCATAACTAACTGTTAAGGCCCACTTGCGCAAAAAACTTAACTCAGATTTAGTTGCTAACACTAGGTTAAATTGACAGTTTGTTATACATTAATGTCAATTTAACCTCGTGTTAGCAACTAATCCTTAGTTAATTTTTTAGTGCAAGTGTGTATTAATCAATCAAATACATCTTAAATAACGTACGCACTTGTTTGTTGCAACTTGAAAAGACCTAATGTAAATAAATAAACGCGCCGCGAGTCTGGCTGGCCGGCACCCGCCGCGCGCGTTACCGCGCTTTTCTCCGCGCTCGCCCTTCGTGCGAAGAAGTCTAGTATTTTTTTTAATAATAAGATTTCGTGGATAAAAACGACACAAATTATGCACAGTGTTTTGTTACACCATAATAATCAAAAACACGTAAACTCTAATAACTTGCATTTTCTTTTGTGGATTTTACAGGGTGTTGTAATAAAAAAATAAAATATCTATAAAAGTCGTGGATGAATTCGACACAAAATATTTTAACCAACAGATATCAGTACTCTAAAACGCGTAACACCTATTTAACCTATTGTAATATTCTTTTGAGCTAGTTGGCCGACATTTATTTATTTATTTATTTATTATTACAATTACTCTCTGCACTTACAGTGTTACCCAAAACGTACAGAGAGTCAATAATTACATTATTTAGACATCACATACACATATAAGGTATTAGTTAAGTATTGGTTAGGTATTGGTTAAGTATTAGGATTATCGTGGACAGATATGACACAAAATGCCTATGTACACCAGTTACTACTTCGTTATTATCGTGAAAGTAAAATTTTCATCTCTAATTTTCTTTTCGTCCAATACTGGTCGAAAAGACAAATACCTAACTTTCTACCTATGCAAATACCTAAGATGACACAAACTAAGGTATTAGATTGGGCAAATGGTCTGGAAACTATATGCGAAACACAAACAACTTTAATATTTTTGAAACCTCAAAACCTAGCGCTATCGGTCTACTATGTTCGTCCACTTCCCAAAGTTTCCAATCCCACTCTTCCAACCCACTTCCGCCCCATTTCTATCCTTCCCTTCCTATCCAAAGTGCTTGAGGCCTGTGTCCACAAACAATTTTCAAACTTTGTGCAGAATAATTCACTCATTAGCCCTCTACAATCTGGGTTCAGGCCCGGTCACAGCACTGTATCCGCCCTTCTTAAAGTGACTGGTGATATAAGGGCGGGACTGGAAGATACCAAAGTCACTGTACTGGTGTTGGTTGATTTCTCGAACGCCTTCAATACCGTCAGTCACGAAATCCTGTTAGCCATGCTGTCCTATTTGATGGTCTCCCCCAAAGCATTGGAATGGTTCACCTCTTACCTTCAGGGGCGTCAGCAGTCGGTTTGCGTTGGAGATTCATCATCTCGTTGGTGTGATTTGAAAACTGGCGTTCCTCAAGGCGGCATTCTATCTCCTCTTCTGTTTTCTATTTTTATTAATTTCATTACTTCCGAACTTCAGTGTGAAATTAAATTATTATTATGAGACTTCAAGCCGATTAGTATCGGCTTGAGGAGTACTGTCGGGCTAATTAACTTGATCTCAACCCATTCAAGTGTTCGGTGATCACTTACTGTACAGTCTAAAACTGTACATATTTTGCTGACGCGGTGACATGCACCTTACGTGCGTCATTCCAATAATATTATAAATACACATGTAACACATTAAATCGACGAGTGCGATAACTGCTGCGCAGTGACTAACATTAGAGAAAGTAATCGTCAATAGTATTACTTGTAAACACGGAAACACGTAATAAACCTAACGGAAACTGAGTGATATTTTCTCTTCGTGCTTCAACCTCAACAACAATAACTCTGCAAGTGTACGAACCGTACATTTTTTGGTCCTTCGAGCCAGATATTTGATGCCACTGTGTCTCTTTACGGTAGCGAATCGGTTTAGCTGGTCTCCCAGAAGCGGGACGCCCCAGTTAGATTGAGAAGTCGCATAATATCGTGACCGAGGTGCAAGGGTGCTGAGTTCCATTGACCATTTCAAATCAAGTAAGTCAACGATTTCAAGATTTGAAACGGAGAAGACTATAAGCAACCAGTAGCCTTCGCAATACAACGCAACGCTCTCCTGTCATCGTCAACGACGTGTCAGCAAGCATGGATATGCTAGAATTACAGTCAATGTGCTTCGATAACATTAAAGCATTATGTGTCAACTATCGCAAGGATTCATCGTCACGAAAAACTGTGGAATACCTGAAGATACGTTTGTCGTCGCTAGAAAACCAAGGCAGGCATGCCAAACTGTTGCTCGAACTAGAAGATAAGAACATAGCATATTTCAAGGATGACATCTACGAGAAAACTAAAGAAATGTTCTTATCAACTAAAACGGATATTACTAGCAAACTGACAACTTCGAGCAAACAAAACGTGAAGTCCGACCTAGGTGGGACTTCAGAAGATGACGACAGCAACATACAATTCTTGCTTAACAAGCAAGAATGCAATTACAACGCGAACGTGTCATCTCCAAGATTGACTTAATCACTGTATCGGAAAGATGGGAACTGGAAGACCACATCGCAACCTTGAAATCGAAATGGGAACCCATCGATAAACTTCACTGGGAAATAGACTTTCAACTGAAAGGATCCAACTAGCAAATATGATAAGCTAAAGAGGAAAATCCATGCCAAAATCTGGTCCACCGTCCACTACCAGAAATCAACAACTAAGATCGAAATTCCTGAGTTCTCCGGAAACTACAGTCAGTGGATCTCCTTCAAAGACCTACTTCTGGAAGCAATTCACGCTATGATCAACAACGCGCAGAAAATGCAACACTTAAAGACCAAGCTGCGAGGAGAAGCTGAACGCTTAGTGCAGCATCTGACCATTAGCACTGAAAACTATAACTCATGCTGGGATATATTAAATCAGCGTTACGACAATCGTCGCCACCAGTTTACTTCATTTATGAACAATGTGAATCTGCCGATCATACAACATGCAGACTCATCCAATTTGAAGAAGATGCAGGACGTCATTACCGAATGCCTGAACGGCATCTCTAACATCGGTATTGATACATCAACTTGGGACCCGATCATTGTGCACATTGTATCACAAAAACTGGACTCCAGTACTTTGAGTGACCACATGAAGGAACTTTAAGATCACAGAGAATTACAAAACCGTCCACGACTTCCTGTATTTCCTCGAAACACAGTTCATGGCATACGAAACGATGAAATCAGCTAAAAGGGCGAATCCTACAGCTTCATAAAAATCATCCAACTGGAAAACATACAACAAGCACACCCAGATGAAGAAACATAACTATAACGTCAATCAAAATAAAACAAACAACTATCACTCCACTTATGGAAAATGCCCATTTTGCAACGGAAGTGACGTTCTGCGCCAATGTGACAAATTCCTACAAATGGACTTTGGCAAACGAAATGACACCGTTTCGAAACTACAGCTCTGCAAAAACTGTTTATTCAGCCACGGAAATGACGAGTGCAAATCAACGAAAACGTACAAACAAATTATAACGTCAGCGACTAGAAAAAACAATATTGAGCAACGGCCTTCATCTTTAACTCAAGAACGAACATCTAACCATTTGTCTAAAGACAACATGGAAGTTCTACTGACTATATACGGTCCAGCTGAGAGTAAAATCTGCAGATGGGAATTATTTAACACTACGTGCGCTGCTCGATCAAGGCTCACAGGTGAACTTGATAACAGAAAACGCTGCACAAATATTACGTCTGTCTCGGCACGGAATCAACGCATAAGTATCGGGCATCAGCTCTGTTTCAAGAGAATGCAGGGGAAAACTGAAACTTACCTGTCAATCTATTCACTCCGATTATAACTATAAAACTCAAGCACTTATCATGACGAAGCTAACAAACAACTTGCCTATCAAAACGTTCGAGATAGGTGCATGGACGCACTGGGAAAACTTGACACTTGCAGATCCTGACTTCAACGTATCTCGGCAAATCGACCTATTAATAGGAGCCGACGTATACTCCTTAATTATCATAGGAGGTGTATTGAAAGGCAGTAACAGCTCCCCAGTTGCACAACAAACGCAAATTGGATGGATTTTATGCGGAAAGATGAAACAAACGTTTAACTGCCACGTTACTAGTCAACTTAGAGGATTTAACAAAATTTTGGGAGAATGAAGAAATTCAAAAAACTAAAGATATCCGCAAAGACGACCAGTGCGAACAATTTTATAATGAAACTGTGATAAGATCGTCTGACGGAAAGTACATCGTCAAAATGCCTCTAGTTCCAGACTACGAAGAGAAACTAGGCAAGTCTAGAACATTTGCGGTTTCGCAGTTTCTACAGTTGGAAAAATGGCTAGAGAAGAATGAAAGGCTTTCCTCCATGTACAAACAATTCATGGAAGAGTATGCGGATCTGATGAAACTCCTCAGATACCTACTGACATCTACTTCTTACCGCATCACGGGGTCTTGAGAGAAAACTCGACAGCAACAAAGTTGAGGGTCGTATTTAACGCCTCTCAAAGAACTACGAGTGGCGTCAGTCTGAACAACGTCATGGAAAAAGGCGCCAACTTACAAAAAGACATTCAGGCCCTTATACTGAAATGGCGAACTTATAAATACGCATTAACGGCCGACATTGAAAAGATGTACCGCTGCATTTGGATTTCAAAAGAACAACAACATCTACAGAGAATTGTATGGCGGGACTCACAAGATCACTATCTTCGCGAGTACCAGCTCTGCACAGTAACCTACGGGACCAAATGCGCACCATGGCTAGCTATGCGAACATTGAAGCAACTAGCCATTGACGACGGTCACAAACATCCGGCAGCTGCCAAGACACTCATAGAAGAATGCTACGTAGATGACGTCATTAGCGGCCATTACAACCTCACTCTTTGATTCAACTGTTAAGAGGAGGAGGCATGAATTTCCGGAAGTGGACAGCAAATGACCGCGCTATACTGGAAGACTTAAAACAGGATCAAATTTCAACTCAGAACATGTTTGATTTCAAAGGGGAAGAATCAAGCAACACGTTAGGACTCGGTTGGAATCCAAACACCGACACCTGCCACTTTAACTGGCCTGTGGAAAACTCAAAACAACTAACAAAGAGATCCTTGCTCTCAGCCATATCAAGATTTTACGACCCACTGGGTTGGCTCTCCCCAGTGACGGTCAAGGCCAAACTACTATTCCAGAAAGACTGGATGAGTAAGCTTAGCTGGGATGACGTAGTGCCCAGCAACATTGAATCGGAGTGGCTGAACCTAAAAACAGAACTGCCGTTCATTAAGAAAATAACGATGAATAGATGGATTGGCGACACAAAAAAATGCGTCGAATTGCTAGGCTTCTGCGACGCAAGTGTAAAGGCGTACGCTTGCGTTATTTACAGCAAGGTGTTCAACGAACATTACCAACCCATCGTAAGTCTACTAGCTGCTCGAACAAGGGTGGCTCCACTGACTCTAAAAACAACACTACCAAGACTGGAACTGTGTGGTGCTCAGCTACTGGCTGACTTGATGGAGAAAACCAAGCAATAATTCTGTGGATATAACATATCAATACGGGCTTGGTCAGATTCTCAAGTGGTCCTGGCGTGGATTCAAGGCGAAACATCTAGATGAAAACTTACGTAGCCAACAGAGTTACAAATATCAAAAACGTCATTCCTGCAGCTCAGTGGCATTATGTCAAATCAGAGCAGAATCCAGCAGACTGCGCCTCAAGAGGTCTTTTGCCTAGCAAACTAGTAAACTTCAACCTGTGGTGGCAAGGCCCAGAGTTCTTAACAAAACAAGATCCGCCGGCAAATATTCCTTGCACTTTTCAAACGAATTTTGGATGCGTAAACCACGCTAAAATCACGCCAGAAAATACCGATCATAACATAATTATCCAATTTTTGAGCAAATGCAGCTCATTGACACAAACAAACAGGGTCATCGCATGGATATTACGCTTCATTACAAATGTGCACTATAGAACGAAATCGGAAACTACGTACCTAACAACAAGTGAACTAAGCTTAGCGCGTATGTATCATAATTCAAGCGCATTCATCTGTGTCGGAGGTCGTCTTAAGCACTCAAGATTAACTGGGGATATGAAGAATCCAATAATCATACCACATAAAGGAAGATTTACACAACTTATTATAGAACAAGCTCATTCAACCACATTACAAAGAGGAGCTCGCCTGACGTTGACTTATATAAGACAGCGTTACTGGATTGTTGGCGGCAACTGGGCCGTTAAGAACCAGCTTCAGAGATGTGTACGCTGCCATCACTTCAACAAGACAGATGGCTATCAACTGATGGGTGACCTACCTCAGCAAAGGATCACTCCGTGCCGACCTTTCACGCACACAGGAGTAGCCTTTACCGGTCATGTGGATGTAAAACACAATAAGGATAGAGGCGTAAAAACTTCAAAGGGATACATAGCCATATTTATATGTATGGCGACAAAAGCTGTTCATATTGAACTCGTGTCAGACCTTAGCACATAAACGTTTATGGCGGCCTTCCAAAGACTATGTGCGAGGCGCGGCACCCCCAAACACATGTACTCTGACTGTGGTACCAACTTTATCGGCGCTGCAAAGGTGCTTCGTCAAGAATTCGAAGAGTTCAAACAACTACTGAAACCAGATCTCTTCAACGAACTGGCCAAATTGGAGGTGGAGTGGCATTTCAACGCCCCTGCCTGGCCAACAGCAGGTGGTCTGTGGGAAGTTGCCGTCAAGTCTATGAAGCACCATCTGCGGCGAGAACTTTGGGGAAAAACTAACATACTAGGAGTTCATAACGATTTTAGCAAAAATAGAAGCCTGCATGAATTCCAGGCCTCTGTGCCCACTAACTGAAGATCCAGAAGAGTTCTACAACTGCCTAACGCCAGGACATTTCCTTACAGGAAGCCTAATATTGTCCATGCCACTCTCGGATTACAGTGACTTAAATAACATTGATTTACACTGTAGATGGCAGCTTACCGAGCATATGTCAAACGATTACCTTACCACTCTACAAACACGTAGTAAGTGGAACAAGCCTTCTAGAAACGTCAAAGAAGGCGATGTAGTGCTGGTGAAACAAAACCATCTTCCGCCGGGAAAATGGGCCCTAGCTCGGATTCTGGCGACTCATCCAGGAACTGATGGATATGTTCGAGTAACTACTGTTAAAACTCAAGCAGGAATCATAAAGCGCCCAATAACGAGACTGTCGCCATTGCCACTGAACTCTGAAACTGAGGACACCAAACAAAACGAAATGAATAATAAGCCTCCACAAAATTCTGAAAACGAACGGCGGCAGAAGTCAAAGAATCCTATCTCAACGTTACTATTAACAATGTTATCATTGTTTGCATTTGTAACGGGATCTTATAGCGCCACCGAAGGCACGCGGCGCCGGCGTCAACCACTCAGATTACAAGTTTGGAACGCGAGCGCCCCATATACTATGACACCGTCGACAAAATGCAAGCAGTGCACGATGAATGGATACTAATGATGTACTACAACCTAACAAACCATTGGGAAGGGACTCGTCGTACTCGAAACTTTCTTCGATAATATCAAGAACTTATGCCATAAAACGGATCTACAACACTGCAGATCAACCATGAAACAATTAAATCACGAACTAGAACTTCTAAACGACTACAACTGTATACTTATAAAGCCCCAAAAACACCTGAGCAACAGGAAGAAACGGGGTCTAGTCGACGGAGTCGGCTACACAGCTAAGCGTCTGTTTGGAATATTGTACCAACATAACGGTAAGAACAAAACTACGAGTCAACCTGAAGGTATTGAACATCAAGTTTGTCGCAAAACAGAGTGCCAGCAGCATGAACAACAAAGGACTTGCGGCGGGAGCTTCAACCTGGGAACTGGAACATCGCTTTTCGATTAGTATGGTCCAATCATAGCCAACATTAACACCATAAAAATGCTGCGATGTGCGTTCAAAAACTGTGCAAATAACCACAGTACCACATTGATTTTGGAAGGAATATCTTTTTTTCGGTAAGTTTATATCATTAAGTGTTTTTAATAAAGTAAAAACCGAAATAAATAGAAAATATGAATCAATTACCAAATATTATGATTGTTTGACCAAAGTTTGCGTCGAAAAAGCGAACGCGCCAACTATTGTAACAAACATTGACTGTTCTGGAACAGAGAATGCATGGAGTAGTTTGTAAAGCTTATTTTTATAGTGATCCGTGTTTTTTGACGTCTAATAGAAATCTCGTCAATTACTAAATAATAAATTAAAATGCAATTAGTCCGACGAGCAGCCACTGATAACCACTCGAATGGACCGATCTCTCAGCAAGTCTGCAATCCAATGTGCCTCACTTCAGATGTGAATGGCATACGCTAGAAGATCCCCAGTAGACAGATTTCGGCGCTAGTTGTATTGGCGGTCACTAAGGATCTCGTTAGTTTCTAGGTATGCCAGGAGCTTCGTGTTGATTACGTTACAGAGATGGGTCTGTAGTTGGCCGGGTCAGCTCGACTGCCCTTCTTGGGCACGGGCTGTACGTTAGCTAGCTTACAAGCATTCGGCACTTTTCCAGTGTCATACGAAAGGCGGAATAGGCGTGTCAAAAAGACCTTCTTCTTCTTCGCACGACACTCGCTTTGCGCGATCGAGCGCGACCGATTTCACTGTCAACATTAGATAATATAATTATAAAATAATTAATGAGAATAAATAGATTGTTTTTAGTGTATTTACAATCGATAGCTTCTAGTGGCATTGTCTTCGGGTCGGTACAGTCGACAGTATGACTGATTTTGGTGCTAGTGTTAAGAAAATCCTAAGCAAATAAAGACTTTTCTTGCATACTTTGCCAGCCTATGGCCCCGATGCCCTATAGATGTGACTGGTTGATGTATATAGTTTGTTCGTATCGATTTTTGGGTCAATTGTGATGTCAACACTTGCGGGAGTACACTGACCTCGTCGAGGATGTCGCGGTTGCGCTGCAGCAGCTCGGGCAGCTCGGCCATGAGGCGGCTGAGCTCGGCCAGCCCGCCAGCCTCGCGCACGGCGGCGGCGCGGGCGCGGATGCTGTCGGGCAGCGCGCCCGCGCCCGGCGCCGGCTCGATGCAGGCCGGCAGGTTCAGCGACGCCAGGATGCTGTTGAGCAGCTGCGTGGCGTCGCGCAGCTTGTTGATCTCGGCGGTCACCAGCTCGGAGCGGCGCGCGCCGGCCGCCGCCAGCGCCTGGTGCACGGCCAGCGGCACCAGGCGCGCGAACAGGTCGGCGGCGTCGCCCCAGCGCGGCGGCGGCTCCAGCGGCTTGGCGATGGCGGCGCGCGCCACGGGCTCCAGCGCGCCCGCCTCGGGCACGCGCTCGTGGTAGATGAAGTCGTTGTCCTTGCGCGCGGCGCCCAGCAGGCGGGCGGCGCGCGCCCCCTGCTCGCCCGCGAAGGCGCCGGCGCCGCGCCCCAAGGACGTCTTCAGCAGCTCCTCCGCCACCTGCGCAGAGCACGCATGTCACGGGGACTCGGCCAGCTCGCCGCACGGTGTGAATTAAATTATCTACGGGTACCTCTATCTACCTATAGGTCGCTCTGGTTACACGTGCAGGGCATAGCGGACAGGTCACGAGGTGGAGCACTCCCTGCCGCGATTCCGTCGAGGTAGCCCATAGATTGACTTACACCTTCCTAATTGGGCTCTGAGACGATTCACACGACTATGATCTATACGTAGCCACCGACGCGGCGACGTCACCGCGGAAGCGGCTCAGCTTTGGGCCACACCAATATGAACGACTGTCGCACCAGCGACACGAAGAATACTTAAGTAGGTTAGGTTTATAGCAAGGATCCTAATAAATACTACCTTAAATTTAAGAACAAAAAATATTTAATTTTGATTAGTTGTAATCCGTAACGAAATACTTCTGAACCCTAAATATCTGTTTGTTTCTAAGAATAGCTATAAGATAATATATGGTTTCGTCTAGTAGTGTTCAAAGTTGCTGACAATAACTGGCTTAATACTATAAGCTTTATATTTTAAGAGCGTTATTTACACGCTTTATGCGTGCACGAATAAAACAAGCGCGGTGAATATTAACTCGCCGCTAACAGTTACCCTAGTGTTGGCATTTTTAGACAGACAGCATGCTTAAAAATATTACATCGCTTTTATGAATTTATCACGATAAAATGGAGCAGTAAAATACAAACGATGAACTTTCCTTCATACGTTCATTTCTAAATTAAGTTCCATATTGGTAAATCAATATTTCTTTTAGACATTTTCGACCACACGTCCACACACACACACACCACACACACAAAAACAACATTAAACAACAACACAATCTCTCAATCAATCGCCCTTGCTTACACAATTATACTTAGTAAAGCGCCACGATAGCGTTTGCTTAATTATATTTTTAATAAGCACGCTGCTTTAAGTTGCTTCACGTTATATTAATCACCACTAGTTTTGTCGCATATTCTAATTTACACCAAAAAATGCTGCATAGATAATGCTCTGGTTGAATGTTTTCTGGGAGTATTACTGGTACATTGGGCACGCACCTGCAGACGCGCGATCTCCTCGCCCACCGCCTTGCTGGCGCGGCACACGCCGGCCTGGTACAGCTGCGCCAGTCCGCGGAACATCTGCTGCTTGGCCGCCATCTGCACACAACATACGCCACGCTCAGTACGTGCACACCTGCACTATTAGTGGAACGAGTTACTGTACACACAAATCAATTGTCACTTTTTGTGACTTATAACATAAATAACGATAAAGATAATAAAAATCTGACGCGGACAGAGCTCTCACCTCTCTCTTGGCTTAATTGGCAGGCTTGAGTGGAGATTCGCAAGAGCAAAAGTGCTCGAAGGAAGGAAGTTAACCCAGTATGATGCTGGTAGGGATCTTGACCGTACTGCCGGGATTGTCCTGATAGCCGTGGTATACCTGTCCACTCCTCAAGCACCTCCGTCTATGTTGCCCGTTGGCGCTACGTCACTAAAGTGCTAGCGACATTGAGTGTGCAAGTCACCCCCTGCCATTTTATAGCCGTTTAGTTCAACAGTGGTCGAGCACGGGCCGGTAGCCCTCCTATAGCTTTGGGCAATCGATCCACTAAACCTACAAATTTTTTCTCCATAATATGGAATAGTCCTGCACCAACCGGGGATTGGCCTTGGGTACAGTTGCGTAGTGCATACAGGGATAATCGTCGATTGGACATTTCCTGATACATGCCTAAAGGGGTCTCTACGAGTTGGCTTCAGGCCCTCGCACGCCTTCAAAAAGACCGGGACCCTAAGGTCCCGAGATACAAAAAAAAGATAAATAATAGTAATATGTGATGACAACTTAGCGCATAGCAACTTAGAGCTCGTTTCTGAAGACGCGGCGGCGGCCCGGCGGAACCTTTTGCCAGTCTTGTTTGCAAATCGCACAACGTAGACGTGAGCCACCGCCAGAAATGGAGAACGAATTTATCGACATTTTATTAGGAAATGATTCGATTTTGATTTAATATATGAAGTATCCGATTCTGATTACATCGATCTATATATATAAAAGAAGACACTGACTGACTGACTCACTGGCTTATCGATCAACGTGTTAAAGTTTTTATTCGTATCTATTTCGAACTAAGCCAACTCTGCCTGTCAAAGACAATACTGAAAAAGAAAAGAATTTCGTTTTTACTTCTTATTTTACTTCTGTAAGAAAAAGCGTGTGACTCGCAAATATAAATATAAAACTCAAGATGTGGTTTAATTTCATCGGCCTCTGACAATAAATAATAACAGCAGAGCGTGGTTGATCGACCAAACTAAAATGACGTCGTCGGGAACGTGTAATTTTCCAAAACTAAACGACAATACGGCGGTCTCCAAAGTTCCGCGTGAAGGTTTTACTAGAAGAAAGAGCAAGGTTTCTTTCTTCTAGTAAAACCTTCACGCGAGCATATTGAATAAATACGACAAGACGGACAAAGAAAACATTGAAAGTGATGCAAAATCTCGGTCAATCATTGTTTAACTGACCGATACCTGAACATTATCAAGAAATGTGAAACAGCGGCCGACATGTTATCTCTTTGGATGAAGTTTTCGAGAGAAAAAGTGTGTTCAATAAGCTTTTTCTACATAAAAAGCCAATCGCAATGAAATGTTACAGCAGTCAAAGTCTACAGGACCATTTCATACAAATTAATAATCAGCGGGAACTACAATGGAAGATAGTGACAAATAGACACATTTATTTCTTACACACCTGAGGAAGACAGCACAGTGATAACAACATTAGAAACCATGAGTAGGTATTGAAAAAGAGCTCACTGTAGATTTTGTGAAATCTAGCCTTCTAGACTCGGAGCTAAAATTGAAAGAAAAGAAAACTGACGTTGTAGAAAGCAGTTTCTACACTTGCTATAAATGCGGAAAAGAAAGACATGTGTCCTTCTTTGTGTTCATATCAATGTGACAAGAAGACTGAAAACAATAATCAAGTACAGCGAGCCAGAGGAAAATTTAGAATGAGAAGTAGTGGACGATCAGGTTTCAGAGGCAAGTCCAGAGGACAAGGACATGCAGCACAAGCGTATGACAACTGATGAACAACTGATATGATTATTGCTTCAAGCATGGAACACATATTGCATACAAATTCATCGGAGATTATTTTTGTTGTGGACTCGGGAATAAGCCATAACTTCATACAGGAAACGTATGAAATAAAGATGACAAATGTGACGGAACTTCAAGAACCAATTCTTGTATCTTAAATCATTGCCCCACACTAGGCATTTCTTCCTGTATCGTGGGTGCGTTAACAAACATATAAACTCACATACACAACACCCAGAGCCCGAACAACTATCTGTAGGTCATACAAATATTTGTTCCGTGCGGGAATCGAACCCGCGACACGCAGCGCAGCAGTTAATCGCTCAACCACTGCGCCAACCGTGCGCCCTAATTAAAGTTAAAATCGCAAATGGAGAAGTTTTACATGCTAAGAAAAAAGGCTATTTAAGAACCTTGTATGAGGGCGACACACCTGTCACAACTGAGGGTCTCATATTAAGTGGAATAGAAAGTAATTTACTGTCTGTTAATGTACTTGTGATGTAGTACGTATGCAACCTCTATTTCAATGTGTGTAACCAATATATAAGTCATAGTATCAACATAATAAAGGCAGTCTTACACCACATTTTGGGATGTTTTATTATATCTGACACCCGACCATACATGGCGACCCTGCCACTAAACAGGGCTTGAATCATGTACGCGATTAGTATCGGTTTTGTTCAGTGTGGCAACTGTTTAAGTGAAAAATATATTAAAAGTGACTTTGAAAAATGTGCAACTCAAAAGTAACTAATGAGGAGGTTTTTCTCAATCAAAATAGCGCCGCTAAAAACACAGCGACGGTAGAGGAATTTAAATCTCATTTATCGGCCATAAGTATCGTGTTAACAATAATTTGCACGATATTATTCATCGGTGCACTATACTCCATCTTTAAAATTTACAAAAGATGTCATGAGTCCTGGGCGCGAGAGCAGATAACGAGACACATCTTAAGGCGTTCTGTGGATCGATCCAGAAGGTGTCGCGACGGTGCTTGTAACGTGTCTGCAGGCGAGGAACGTCGGGTCCACGCTTCCAACAAGAATCCCTGACAACACAGAGGCGTGTAACAAATCATACAATTCGGCTAGTGTTCTTGTGAGTTCTGTGTTCTAATGAATGTGAAAGTGTGGTAATTCTAACATGGGCAGTGTATGCGTGCAACAGTGGAATCATAGTCGCGATATGAACTTGCATTTGGTATATGAACTATAAAATTATGGACAGTTATGTATGACGAATTGTTACAGATATACAATGACCTTGGTAAGATAAGAATATATTTAATAAAAATAGGACCAAGTAGACGAAAGGGTGAAATTGTTTTGAAAAAACTAAAAGAGGCCGATAAATTGCTGAGTAATTTCAATGAGAGCTTAGACCATTTAAGGCTACTTAAAACCGGATTAAAAGACGAGGAATTATGTAAATTTAATAAATTAAACAAAGATTTTGTTAACCTGTATGACAATATTTTAGATTTGTGTAATAATTCATCGACTGAAGAGTCAATTATTGAACAAAATATGGCGAAATTCGATTTAAAAATCGCCTTGACCTTATTACCAGTTCTAAATGACGACGGCACAAATACAAAACAGCTCATTGATGGCGTAGAATACTATGAAACGGAACTTGACGTAGACGGACAAATTAAATTGATAAATTTTGTTTTAAAAAGTCGACTTTCGCAGTCTGCTAAACTTAAACTTAATGCAAAGTATGACAGTGTTAATGAGTTAGTAAAGGCTATGAAAACATGTCTGTTACCAAAAAAATCAGCAACAGCTCTACAACACAAATTGTACAATTTGAAACAAAATGATCTTACTATAGATGACTACGGTAAGAAAATAACTGATTTGTTTGTTGACTTGACGATTTCCCAATCTGAAGGCAATGAGTCTAGC
This sequence comes from Orthosia gothica, assembly GCA_949775005.1. Taxonomy (NCBI): domain Eukaryota; kingdom Metazoa; phylum Arthropoda; class Insecta; order Lepidoptera; family Noctuidae; genus Orthosia; species Orthosia gothica. Next base: position 39,860,655 of record OX459037.1, read on the forward strand.
TTCGATATATTGAAGCCTATTAACGAAAAATCAGCCATTAAAAGTTTTGCCGACGGATTAAGAAATCGTCGACTAAGCACAACAATAGCAGCACGACAGTTTACATCTTTAAGTGATGCCATACAAGCAGCCATCGATGAGGAAGTTTCAACACCGTCCACGTCAGGTGACATTTTATTTATGCGTCGTAATAACAATTACTACCAATATAGGAATTCCAGAGGCCAGGGGATGTCACGAGGACGAGGACAATCAACGCCACCGGCGGAATGGAGGGATGATCGAATATCGCAAACAGGTCGCGGTGGATGGAGATCTCGTGGCCGCGGCACATTTAACCGTGGAGCTAAAGGTAGGATTTTTTTTAACCAAGCAACTATTCACCAGGAACAGCAACAAAATACGCATATTTTGACAGATTCAAATCCGCGAGAAAATCAATCTGAAAATAACAATGATAATAATAATTCAGAAGAGTTTTTTCGTGAATAAAAGCGTTATGATGTCATGTAGTAGCATATATCATATTTCATTACACTCTAAACATAACAATCTTACATATACGTGGCTAATCGACACCGGTGCATCCATATCGGCCATAAAATATAAACACATTGCTGAGTTAAATGAACCCATCCAAAAAGGAAAACTTGTTGTAAATGGTATTGGTGGAAAAATTGAAGCGATCGGTTTTGTTTATCTTGAATTAAGAGCAGGTGAACAAATTCTAAGCCATAAATTCTACGTATTTGAATCCTTACCCTGTAAGGCAAGTGGCATTTTAGGCCAAGACTTTTTGAGCAAATATCATTCGATTATTAACTTCAAAAATTACTCCTTAGTTATGTATAATAACAATAAAGAAATTTGTGTGCCTATTACCAAACATAACGAGACGCTAACTATACCCGCTAGGTCCGAAAGCACACATTACATAACGACCGATATAACAGAAGATTGTGTAGTTTGCGCAGAGCAGATAGGAAACGGAATATTTTTAGCAAGTACAATAGCAAGCCCCGCGGACGGAAAGCTACCAATAAGAATTTTGAACACAACAGGAAACGATTTTTATGTACATAGCATTAATCCTAAAATACATAAAGCAAGAGATTATAATATCTGTATATTTGACAAGCCAAAGAAACATGCAGAACGAGTCAAAAAACTGCTTCCCTTATTAAAATTAGATCATCTAAATAAGGAGGAAAAAATCAGCATTAGGAACATATGCGCAAAGTATAACGATATCTTTTATCTCGAAGGAGACCAACTCACTACGACAACTATATATAAACATTCAATAACAATACAACCCGGTACTAGACCAAGTTACAGCAAACCTTACAGGCTCCCACATTCACAAAAAGGGGAAATACAGAATCAAATTAACCGCATGCTCGAACAAGGTATAATAGAACCCTGTAATAGCGAATGGTCTAGTCCCGTTCTATTAGTACCAAAGAAATCAAATGGAGAGAAGAAATGGCGTCTAGTCATTGATTACCGAAAGTTAAATAACTGTGTTCAAAATGATAAATTCCCACTGCCAAATATTCATGAGATATTAGACTCGCTTTCTGGTTGCATTTATTTTACGCACTTAGACTTAAGCCAAGGGTTTTATAACGTGGAACTTGAACCAGATAGTAGGAAATTTACAGCTTTTCATTCAGGTCAATATCAAATGACTAGAATGCCAATGGGTCTTAAGACAAGCCCGAACTCATTTGCCCGAATGATGACAATGGCAATGGCGGGCCTTAATTATGAAAAATGTTTATGTTATCAGGACGATTTAATTATAATGGGACGGGACTTATCAAATCATAACAAAAATTTAATCGAAGTACTAGAAAGATTACGCAGTGTCAATTTAAAATTAAATCCGATGAAATGCGACTTTCTTAAAAAGGAAATGCTCTATTTAGGCCACGTCGTAACAGATAACGGTGTACTACCCGATCCAGAAAAGATTAGTGCTATACAAAACTATCCAATTCCCCAAAACACAAATGAAGTAAAGCGTTTTGTAGCCTTAGCGAATTATTATCGCAAATTTATTCCAAATTTTGCTGAAATTACAAACAGTTTAAATATTTTGTGTAGAAAAAATGTAGAATTCATTTGGAATAGCGACGCACAAAAGGCATTTCAGACACTTAAAGAATGTATGTCTACACCACCAGTTCTCCAATATCCGGATTTATCAGATAAAAATCAGTTTATCGTACAAACTGATGCGTCAGGGTACGCGATAGGAGCGGTTTTATCCAACGGCAATGGACGGCCAGTCGCTTACGCCAGTAGGAGTTTAAACAAAGCTGAACGTAATTACCCGACTATTGAAAAAGAACTCCTGGCTATAGTATGGGCCGTAAAACATTATAGACCCTATTTGTATGGTCGTCCATTCAAAATAGTAACTGACCACAAACCACTGGTATATTTATTTAGTTTAAAGGAGCCATCAAGTAGACTACTCAAATTTAGATTATGTTTAGAAGAATATGACTATTTAATAGAATATGTCAAAGGTCAACAAAATGCAGCCGCCGATGCTTTATCTCGAATTCCAAAATCATCGAAAGATTTAAAGAACATGCACGAAAGTTTATTTGTAATGACACGAGCACAGATAAAACGATTAGAACAAACTTCTCATATTCCGGAAGATACCGCAGACAACTGTGTCCCGGATCAAGAAGATCAAGCAAGGATTGTGGGAACAATTAACAAGCCTAGTAATGCAGTAGAGCTGCAATTCATTGATAAAACAAGTCTAAACAGGCTACAAAAAACGAATAGAATATATAAGGGAAATAATATATTTTCATATGATAAAGCAAAAATGATGTTGTATATAAATCCATCTGCTCGATCACAACTAACGCCAGCCGCATTTGTGAGAGCGATGTGCGATTTCTGTAAAGTTAATGATATACATGAAATATGTTTCGTGAAAAATAAATCCCATAACTTATTCTTAGGAAAAATAACTAATGAGGTTAAAAGATATACTAAATGGGAAGGACCGCGATTGTGTATTTTAAATAATATAGAAAAAGTAGATAATTTAGAAGATCGGAGAGTCATTTTAAATGACTTTCACTTATTACCCACAAGTGGCCACGCAGGCACAAAAAGAATGTTTAACAACATTAAAAAATATTATTTCTGGCCGGGTCTCGAAAAGGATATAAATAACTATGTTAAAAAATGCCCTATTTGTCAAAAACAAAAGTATACGGTTATGGTAAAAGAACCCATGGTAATAACCACAACGGCACAATCATCATTTGAGAAGATATTTTTAGACATAGTAGGGCCTCTTGATAGAGATTACTATAACTACACGTATATTTTAACACTTCAATGTGAACTATCAAAATATGTATGCGCTTTTCCACTAGTGAATAGAACAGCAGCTGAAGTCGCTCGTGTGTTCGTCAACAACTTCATCCTCGTGCACGGTGTGCCTCGGGAAATCGCTACTGACAGAGGAACGGAGTTTATGTCAGAGACATTCAAAGAGGTATGTACAATTCTTAATATTTCCAAACTGAACTCAACAGCCTATCATCACCAGAGCATTGGTGCACTGGAGAATTCTCACAAAACCCTAGGGGCCTTTTTAAGAATGCACATCAATCAAAGACCAGACTCATGGAGTTCATGGTTACCTTTTTGGGCCTTTGCATACAACACCACAGTACATTCATCGACAAAATTTACTCCCTTCGAACTTGTGTATGGAAAGAAATGTAACTTACCAAGTAACCTTTTAAGAACAGTAGAACCACTATACAATTATGACAGTTATCCCCTTGAGCTTAAATATAGATTACAGATTTCACAAACAGAAGCACGGGAAAACTTGATTAACTCGAAATTAGAAAGGAAAAACAGATATGATAAATATGTAAGACCTGTAGAATATAAACCAAATGATAAAATATTGATTAAAAATGAAACTGGTAATAAGCTCTCAAACCTTTATACTGGTCCCTACACTGTTATTAGAGATTTGTCGCCAAATGTAGAGGTAAACATTAATGGAAAAATTGATGTTATTCATAAAAACAGAACGAAGTTGTATTACTCATAAAGTCATAATATATTGTATACTTAGCAACAATACCTAGGTTACTGACCTTCGTTGCGATCGTGGCTGTAAAATGATATGCACTCGTGATGCCCTGAATGAATGGTGCCAACAAAAAGTACTTACATGTTTTATTTGTAAACACAGAACTCAACTGTAATCTTAGGTATAAGTTTGAAAAAAAAAAGCAATTCGCTTGTTTGTAAACACAAGCGATACAACATCTGTAATCTTAGTTATAAGTTGTTTATTAATATACTTATATAAAAAAAAAAAAAACCTGCGAGTAACTCAAACGCATAACCATTACTCGTAGATAATAAACAGTAATTTTACATTAAATTTGTAACCACATTACGTAGTTTTATGTATATAAAAAAAAAAAAGTATCCATGCAAAGGAATACTTTTTTTTTTTTTTTATTGCCTTGGGAGGTGTGATGTAGTACGTATGCAACCTCTATTTCAATGTGTGTAACCAATATATAAGTCATAGTATCAACATAATAAAGGCAGTCTTACACCACATTTTGGGATGTTTTATTATATCTGACACCCGACCATACATACTAATGAATAAAGACAAATCTTTCATATTTAAAAATGGTGAGTTGATAATAAAATCTCATAAACGAGTATATAATGAAGAGAAAAAGGGAAAGTTATACATACTGAAGATGCAACTACCTAAAGAAAAATATAAATGCTATTACAGCGATGATGACCTGACGAATGGGGATTTATAGCATATCAAGAGAGAGATGGCGCTAGTGCCGCGCACAACATCGTCTCTTAGTATATAAATCGTAAAAAAATATTTAAATCGCATGTAGACAAGAAATATATTTTGTAATATAAATATAATAGTGTAAATAGCAAGTACTATTGTTATCTGAGTGCTAAGCGGAAGTATAGTGTATAAAATACTACTTTTAAATAAATGGACACAACAGATGTTTACATCTAAGACTATGAACAAATAACGTTTAAATAACACAAGTGCAGTGAAATATCATTGTACACAGCAGAGAAATACTGCTGGGACACTGGCTTTAAATATAAGTGAAACAATAAATTATTTACAAAATATTGTGTTTGTGAGAATCAAGTAAATCTGACGGTTGCCAATCGTTTACTTTATAAACACGACTAAAAACAGGTCATTTATTTCAACACATAGTCTTAACTGCAAGTTGGCGCAGTGGATACGACGGCGACCTTGTGCGCTCGATGTCTCGAGTTCCGTCCTGATGGGCGAGCACGGCCTCAGGCATTTTATCACGGTTTTTGTTTCCAAACTGTGATAAAAATGTGTGACTCAGGCCTATCACAGTAGGCCGTGCTCGCCGGTCTGACATACCAATTTGGCATACTGGTTTTTGTGATTTAAAAATTTCTTGTCACACAATTCTCCACATTCCCTTCAAGTAAAAACAAGAGATTGTTGAGTGGTGTGTAAGTACGTAACAACAAAATAATTGTCACGTTCCGACGCATGAGGCGATCTTTATCACTCCACGAAATATCCAATACAACGATATTTGACTCAACAATGCTAAGTTTGCCGGACACCTCTGTTAATACTCACAAATCCTGTTGTGAAGACTTGCGATATAAGGTTGAGACATTAACAAAAAATCTTGAAACTGCGACCAATGTAACCTACATGACGAAATTAGTAACCTAAAAAACGAATTAGCTAAGTATTTGAAAGTAATAGAAGTATATAAAAAATTGATTGCTCTGATTTATCGAAAACCCAATCAAGTAGAAAGAAGAAAAGGATATCCATGCATGACAAGAACAGAGCAACCCTAAAAACCTCGTCCCCTACACAAAACGTTGCAGGATCCCCTGTAACTGACAAATGTGATTTGGATGCTCCTGTCAATGAGTCTCCTGCTATTAATAATATGCTGACAGAAAGCACTACAGCATCAGCAGCTATCTTAACCCCAGGACCTGCGAATATTATGAACTCAAGCGCTAGTACTCTTTCTCAGGAATGTATATCCGTTGTAAAGACAACATCAACCCACAAGACTACCTGTGCAACAGAAGAAGGTCATTGTTTTAGGTGATGACCAAGGGCGAAATATTCGTTACACCTTACAAGCCCTGCTGGGCAATGAATATCAAGTACTATGCTTCTGGAAACCTGGTGCAAAAACAATAGATGTCTTAATCAATTCTTATAACTTGAATTCTCTAACGAAAAATGACTATGTTATTATATTGTCAGGTACTAATGATACCAATCCTCTGGATTTTCAAATTGACCTCGGTGTTTGGTTTAGAAGTATTAAACATGCCAATATTATTGTATCAGAAGTCCCTTACAACAATCATTAAAATTAATTTAGCTTAAATAGTTCGCTACGCCACGTATGTAATAAATATAATGGTCTATTTGTTAATATGGGGTATAATCAATCGGTACCGCGAAGACAGCGCCATCTTACTGTTAATTTATGTAGGTATTTACTGAAATAAATATTACGTATTGATTTCAAAACTAAATTTGTGACATTTGTTGAGCAAAATCGAATTCTGACTAAGCTAAAACCTGACCAATCAACTCAAACTAGTAACATACTTGGCGACGTTGTTATTACTGCCTGTGACAAATCCACTCAAACCTGTGACATTCCTGATGACAAAATTACAAACTACAACTTGTCTATGTATATGGACAAAGTACCTAAAGCTGGTATTAGCAATTGTTTTCGTGTATAAATACGTAAATATCTTTCATCAAAATGTTAATGGCATGATTGGTAAGTCGGACCTACTTACTCTCCATTTAGAAAAATTATGGGACAAGGGACAGCACATGGACTTATTATGTATCACTGAACACAATATGCTGAATGGAGATCAATTCCATCTATCTATCCCTAACTACGAATTAGCTACATTTTCAATGCGGAATACTAGGCATGGTGGTTCATGCATCCTTACTAATCGCATGCATAACTACAAAAACATTGATTTAAGTAAATTCTATGTAGCTAACGAATGCTGTGCATTAGAATTAATAATACATAATTAATTAGTGAGTTAGAACTATTTTTTGCAAACTTGGATGGTATTTTACGAATGTGTAGCCTCGGTGATTTAAAAAAGATGGTTATTTGTGGTGATTTTAATATAGATACTTTGACACAATCAAAACCATCTATTAATTTTCAGAATCTCCTTTTAAACTATAACTTAAAAATTGGAATTCACCAACCTACACGTTCAGCTAGTGGTAAATGCATAGACAATATCATTCATAACATCAGAGGTAGTTAGTGTGCAGTACTTGATCTTGCGCTATCTGATCATATTGCCTAAGTTATCAAATGCCCAATGAAAAAAAACTTGTTCCATAAAGCATTGGTATACTCTGAGGCGCAATTATTCCCAAGAAAACTTAACTAAATTCATTGACTCTCTTCATAGTCTTGGTTTTAGTGAATTCTATCTACACGACAACCCTGAGGAAGCATTTAACTGATTCTATGACTTGTTTATGCTTTTTTATGACCTGTTTCCCGGAAAATAAGAATCACTCTGCGTAAAAAAACAAACTGGATTTCAAAGGGAATTAGGCTCAGTAGTAAGCGTAAAAGAGAAATGTTATGACAATACAGGCGAGTGTAAAAAGTAATAAAAGTTTATTTTTGGAAGTAGGAGTACTTCAAAAAATTAACTTTTATTAAAGCATTATACTGCTCGTTTAAAGAAAATAATAACATTGACCCAAAAATCTCAGAATGACTTTTACATGAATTTGGCCAGGAATAATTCGAAAGCAACTTGGAGCATTATCAAAAAAATAAGACTAACTATCCTAGAGAAAATATACCTGAATGCGTCACAATAAATAACAATAAAATACACAAACCTCGACTAATTGCACAAGCTTTTAATGACTATTTTATAGATGAAATTCAACCGAATAATTCTACTCCTTCCTATGAAAATATTGATACTAATTGTAACTCCATATTTATTCCTCCTACAGTACCAGCAGACATAGTGGCTATAATTCGCTCTTTAAATAATACCAATAGCCATGGATATGATGGCATCATTAAAAAAGTGGTCAAACATGTAGCGCCATTAATAGGACCTGCTATGAGTTTTATCGTCAATCTTTGCATTGAACATGACCATTTCCCGGACAAATTGAAAGTTACTGTTATTAAACCTATTCATAAAAAAGATGATAAAAGTATCATGGGTACTTATAGACCGATAGCACTTATTCCTATTTTTCCAAAATTATAGAAAAGGTGATATACAACAGCCTTTCGTCGTTTTTTGAAAAGTCAACTCATAGTCAGAGAACAATTTGGATTTAGGAAAGGTAAATCCATTTATATGGTGGTCTATGACGTGATCGAGAAAGTTGTTTCTAGTGTTGATGCTAGAATTCCAGTAGCGGCCTTGTTCATGGATATGTCTAAGGCATTTGACCATGTAGATCATGGTATACTGCTAAACAAATTGGAGCGATATGGGATTAGAGGAACTGCATTACTATTACAATCTTATCTCTCTAATCACACTCAAATTACAGCGGTCGATAGTCTATGTGTGAGCTCGAAAGTTGAAAGAACATACATGTCGAGTACTAGAAAAACTACTTTTGGTGTTCCGCAAGGTAGCATTCTTGGCCCTCCATTATTTAACATTTACATAAATGATATGCCTAAGATCAGTAAACATCAGATGGTCTTAATTGCTGATGACAGAACTATTTTTTATTCTCTAGTAATGACATTAATATTCTTGAAAATGACATAAATGATGATCTTAAAAATATAATAAATTGGTTAGTAAATAATAATCTAAAAATAAATCTTGACAAAACTAAAATAATGACAAATAATAATAATAATCAAAGAACAAATAAACCGAAACTGAATATAAAATATGGTAACGTAGCAATCTCTGAATGTGACATCACAAATTTTCTGGGCCTTTACATAGATAGTCATCTGACTTGGAAACATCATATCGACGCTTTGTCAAAGAAGCTTAGCCAGTTTGCGTATGCTCTGTACAAACTATCAAAAACGGTTAACCGCATTACAGTACAAATAGCTTATAATGCTTATGTGGCTTCGGGCATTAGGTACGGAATCATTTTCTGGGGCAACTCCACTGACAGAGACATTGCTTTTAGAGCCCAAAAGAAATGCTTGCGATCGTTTACCAAATTGCAAATGATTGATAGTTGTGAACCATTGTTTAAGGAACTTAGACTGCTCACTCTACCGTCTATGTACTTATTTACATATATGAAATGGGAGTGTTTGTTCGCTGTAATCTGCATTTACTTGAAAAACTGCGCTCTTACCGTTACCAGAATACCATTCATGTTACCTCTCATAAAACCGCATTTTTCGTTAAAGTGTGCTAGGTATGGCTCCAAAAATATATAACAGTATACCAGCAGCTAAAGAGTGTCTGGGATCATTTAAGAGGTCTTTGTTTAAATTCCTTGTAGATAGATGTTATACTCCATCACTGAGTTTACTACTGATAAACAGAGGTATGACGATTACAACATTTTTTTTTTTATAACCTATAGGCTCGCGCTTGACCACAATCTCACCTGATGGTAAGCGATGATGTAGTCGACGGTGAAACACGCTTGCCTAGAAATAACCTATTCACTCTTGACTTAAAGACCCCTAGATTGTAGTTATCGGGAAACACAGACTCCGGCAGGGAATTCTTCCTCCAGGGAAACTCCTTAGCTGTACGCATAATAAAAGTGTTCCCAAAACGTTTTGTGCGTATGGGTGGGATGTCTACCATGTATCGATGGCGCATCGCCGTACGTCTGGTAGTCCGATGATGAAACGGGCTAGGTGGAATTATATCGTGCAATTCCATCGCACACTCCCCGAAATGTAACCGATAAAAAACCGACAGGCTGGCAACTCGGCGACGATGTTCAAGACTCTGGAGCTTTGACTTGACCAGCGCCTCATCGCCGATGAGCCTCTTGGCTCGCTTTTCGATCGACTCTAGTGCGTCAAGCTGGTATTTGGCTGATCCGTCCCAGAGATGAGAACAGTACTCCATGCATGATCGAACTTGCGCTTGATACAAGTTGAGGAGCTGTTCTGGCGTGAAGTACCTTCTCACCTTTGCAAGGATCCCCAGCTTTTTGGCAGCCAGCTGAGCCTTTGCCTCAATGTAAGGGCCAAAATTGAGAGTAGATGTCAACGTAACGCCAAGAAGCTCAAGATGGTCAGTTATTGGCACGGTCGCATCTCGGAAAGTTGGATCTGGGTAAAATTGGCTCTTTTTAGCGGAAAAAAGACACGCCTGGGTTTTAGCAGCATTAAACCTGGCCAGATTGGCATCGCCCCATTCGGAGACTGCCAGCAAGGACAGGTTCAAGCGCTCCACCATGGCCTCCCGGAGAGACCGGATCTGAAGCCCGGTAGCACGAGCGTTGGACAAGTATCTCTCAGCAACAGTGCTGTCGTCTGCATACCCAAAGGTGCCGGGTTTAAGCAGATCGTTAATATGCAGCAAGAATAAAGTTGCTGAGAGTACCGACCCCTGAAGGACCCCGGCATTGATATCCAATTGGTCCGACGAGCAGCCATCGATAACCACTCGAATGGACCGATCTCTCAGGAAGTCTGCAATCCAATCACACAGACCACCGGGCAAACCGAATGAAGGAAGCTTACCAATAAGGCTTTCGTGCCAGACCCTATCAAAAGCCTTCGAGATGTCGAGGGAGACGGCAAGCGCTTCCCTGTGCCTCTCGATGGCCTCACTCCAGATGTGAATTGCATACGCTAGAAGATCCCTAGTAGACCGATTTCGGCGGAAGCCGTATTGGCGGTCACTAAGGATATCGTTAGTTTCTAGGTATGCCAGGAGCTTCGTGTTAAGTACACGCTCCATACTCTTACAGAGTATGGACGTTACAGAGATGGGTCTGTAGTTGGCCGGGTCAGCTCGACTACCCTTCTTGGGCACGGGCTGTACGTTAGCTAGCTTCCAAGCATTCGGCACTTTTCCAGTGTCATACGAAAGGCGGAATAGGCGTGTCAAGATCGGAGACAGTTCTGGCGCACAGGTTCTAAGAACGATTGCTGGTATTCCGTCCGGGCCACTAGCCTTGTTCACGTCGAGGTTGCGCAGTACCTTACGGACGTCCTTTTGATGGATACGAATGTCCGACATACTCGTCTCGCATCCATCAGGATAAGAAGGGGGCCGCGCGTCACCAGGGTTCAGACGTGAAGATTCCGCAAAAAGAGAGGCAAATAAAATTGCCTTCTCCTCAGCGGAGTGGGCCAGCGACCCGTCGGGTTTCAGCAGTGGTGGTAGTGAGGGACGGCTGAAGTTGGACTCGACCGACTTAGCCAGGGACCAAAACGCTTTACTACCTGCTGGGTAAGAAGCAAGTTTGGCCCCTATTCGGCCAATGTGGTCGAACCGAGCCCTTCTCAACACCTTCTTGCAGGACTTGGCAGCCCTGTTGTAGGCTTTCTTCCTTTGACCTACGTCACTCGCTTTGCGCGAACGAGCGTCAACCCATGCCAGGTACGCCTCATGTTTAAGCGCGTCGGCACGATGACATTCGGCGCCAAACCATGGCCGGTCAACATTGGTCATTGTTACGTCAGAAAACGGAATGAAGTACTCCATTCCCTGACGCAACACATCCGTCACGATGTCCGCGCACGCCGAAGGATCATCCGAGGAAAAGCAAGTAGGCTGCCAAGGATATCATGCGAAGAAAGATCGCATGCCATCCCAAAAAAAAAAAACTAACTTGCCAATTAAACACTTATGATTTTATTAATTGATTGTGTATGAATGTGTTTATTTATTTAATGATAATGATAAATGATTGTATTTCTGTAAGTTGGTTTGTACAAACACTTTTACATGTCGATCATATTTTTTAAACTAGATGGGTCGGCGTTTCCTATCTGACTACTCTGAGAAGAAAGGCCGAAACAAACTCAGAGGTCACAGTCTCTTTTAAAGTCCTGACAAAATCTTGGTTAGATCATGTGAAGACCATGTAGACAGATGTCTGAAATGGTCTTTTGAGGAAAGAACCAGCCAGATTGAGTGGACATGTCCAGTCAGTGCACGCATTTGTCAATAACCGAGCAGCTCAACTCAGAATTTAAGGAGCTCAACGATTCGACGAACAATACCAAAGAAAGGACATTCGGGTAGGCCGCATAAACTACTCAAACTGCCAGACCATGATTAAAAACTAACTAAGATAAAATAAAAAACAAAAAAAAAGATCCACATAGTCTTCACATGCACAATAATTAAAATAAAATAATATAATACTTTAAAAAGTAAATATTCTTGTCATTGCAAGAAAACAAAAAAAAAGAAGAAAATATCAAAATTAAAAACAAAATTCACAGTGCAAAATATAAAAAATCAAAATTAATTGGAGCAGCTCAATCCCAAGCCTTTTTGTCCTCAACGTAATCATTAATAGTATAAAACGCTTTCTGGCACAACTTACGTTAAATGAATGATTTGAATTTATTAAGACTTAGATCTTGTACGTGGCTTGGAAGCTTATTATAAAAGCGCACACATTGACATCTAAACGAGCCACCTATCTTCTTGAGCCTTGTTGTAGGTACTACAAATTTGTGTTAGTTCCTAGTATTTATGTTATGGATATCACTGTATTTTTTAAACAATTTTATATTTTTATGGGCATATAAAAGATTTTCATAAATATACTGTGAGGGCACAGTCAATTACATTAATCTCCTTAAATTTCTCTCTGAGAGAGTGTCTCGGGCTTAATTAATGAATTGATCCAACAGCTCTTTTCTGCAAAACAAAGATAGTCCGGATGTCGGCGGCATTTCCCCACAACAGAATACCGTACGACATTACACTATGAAAATAGCTAAAGTATACTAAACGGGCTGTCTCAACTCAGTTAAATTACGAATTTTTCTAACAGCATATGCTGCGGAGCTTAGCTTCTTTGAAAAAAGGTTGTTTTATAAATATAAAATATAATATAAATTTAAAATTGTAATTAATGACCTTTTTACCTTGTTGACAAATCTTAAATTGTCTTTTTTTTACCCGACTGCCGATGGAGGGTAATGTGTTTATCAGTCTATGTATGTATGTTTGTTCCTATATGGCGTTCCAGAGACCAAACGCGTTGGCCGATTTTGATGATTCATACGTCAATCGATTCGTCTTAACCCTGCGAGTGTCATAGGCTACATTAAAATTGGACAATAGAAAAATGGCGGATTTTGGGTGCCTTAATGTAGGGGCCCAAATTTTTTTTTCTTCCTAACCCATCGTGTGGGGTATCAAAATATAGGGTTATAAGAGGTGATTTCAAAAACATATAACACTTATATGTTTAAATGTATCTAATTCGAAAAAAAAACTAACTAAAAAGTTATAAATAAAAAAAACTTAATTTAAAAAATCAAAAAACCCGACTGCTTCAAAAGCGAACTAAAAAGTCGTAAACAAGGAAAAATCATACTGTGCAGGCGGAGGATACACCGGTTTTGGTCAGCCAGCCCGCGAATATGTATCCTCCAACTGCACAGCATGATTTTTTCCTTGTTTACGACTTTTTAGTTCGCTTTTGAAGCAGTCGGGTTTTTTGATTTTTTTAATTAAGTTATTTTTATGTAATCTATTGACATGCCACCTTAATAATTGTAATTGACATGCCACCTTAATAATTGATTGAGAATGAATGTGTTTATTTATTTAAAATTAGAAAGTCAAGAAATAAGAGAAAGGCCCAAATTTTGAAACCAAAGATTTAGATTTAGCTTTGCAGTAGAAAAGGGTTTCAAATGTTCTCAGAATGATGTCTGTATATATGTCGTCGTGATATGATGAAAACAGGGATTTGATCAAATCTCTAAGCGATTTGATCAAATCACGGAGGATGTTAAAATAATAACACGTTTTTATCATTTCCCTAAACAAATCTGGTGATTTGACAAATCCCAATAAAGAAATCTAGTGATTTGAACAAACCCCTAAATTGATTCAGTGAAAAGATAATAAAACATGTAACAAAGTCGACGTAGCCCCGCTGCGCGGGGCTCCTATTTCTGTCTGCAGGGTCAAAAGTAACCTAACACGAACGAGATGACGGGAGCTGCGTTCGCTCGCTTTGCTCGCTCACTTCAGCTCCCGTCATCTCGTTCGAACCTAACCTGTCCGTGTCGGGGTGCCCTAAGTTCCCGAGCTCGCTTCGCTCGCTCTTGGACTGATTCTTTGACCATATAACATAACGCAGCCGATTACCTCGGAAAGCAAAGTACAAAATAAACCTTTAAATTACTACAGAAAAGTTATTTTTGTCATTTCACTGACTAGACTAGATTTCTTTATTGGGATTTTTCAAATCACCAGATTTGTTTAGGGAAATGATAAAAACGTGTTATTATTTTAACATCCTCCGTGATTTGATCAAATCGCTTAGAGATTTGATCAATTCCCTGTTTTCATCATATCCCTGCGACATATACATATGTTGATGATATTATTCTGACTGGCATTCAAGAAGAAATAGAGAAGATGGTAAAATATCTGACAATGGAATTTCAAACAAAAGATTTTGGTTATCCTAAGTCATTTCTAAGAATGGAAATTGAAAAAAGGGTATACTGCGGGACACGTAAGTTGAACCAAAATGTATTATCGTTTTACTGAAATTAAACGATTTAAACCGAAATTAGTCTTTTCTTTATGATCTAACCGTTGACAAATTGTATAGTGTAAACGGTTAGGTCGTAGAAAAAGGATTTATTTCAGTTTAAATGGTTTAATTTCAGTAAAACGATAATACATTTTGGTTCAACTTACGTGTCCCGCAGTATATCAACTTGATGAAAATGAGCCAATAATATCTGATATACCTTACCGCCAGTTAATTGGTAGTCTCATGTTTGTATCAACAGTCTCACGACCAGATATTACTTATGCAACCTCATACCTAAGTCAATACCTGGATAAGCCAAAGTAACAAAGCACACTCACTAGGGCGAGCCAGTCGCGCTCCCACAGCGACTTGAGCTGCTCCTTCTGCATGCAGCGCAGCGCGTCCGTGTACAGCTCGTCGCACTGTGTAATATGTACACAGCAGCGCAGCGTATTATTGTAACAAAGCACACTCACTAGGGCGAGCCAGTCGCGCTCCCACAGCGACTTGAGCTGCTCCTTCTGCATGCAGCGCAGCGCGTCCGTGTACAGCTCGTCGCACTGTGTAATATGTACACAGCAGCGCAGCGTATTATTGTAACAAAGCACACTCACTAGGGCGAGCCAGTCGCGCTCCCACAGCGACTTGAGCTGCTCCTTCTGCATGCAGCGCAGCGCGTCCGTGTACAGCTCGTCGCACTGTGTAATATGTACACAGCAGCGCAGCGTATTATTGTAACAAAGCACACTCACTAGGGCGAGCCAGTCGCGCTCCCACAGCGACTTGAGCTGCTCCTTCTGCATGCAGCGCAGCGCGTCCGTGTACAGCTCGTCGCACTGTGTAATATGTACACAGCAGCGCAGCGTATTATTGTAACAAAGCACACTCACTAGGGCGAGCCAGTCGCGCTCCCACAGCGACTTGAGCTGCTCCTTCTGCATGCAGCGCAGCGCGTCCGTGTACAGCTCGTCGCACTGTGTAATATGTACACAGCAGCGCAGCGTATTATTGTAACAAAGTACACTCACTAGGGCGAGCCAGTCGCGCTCCCACAGCGACTTGAGCTGCTCCTTCTGCATGCAGCGCAGCGCGTCCGTGTACAGCTCGTCGCACTGTGTAATATGTACACAGCAGCGCAGCGTATTATTGTAACAAAGCACACTCACTAGGGCGAGCCAGTCGCGCTCCCACAGCGACTTGAGCTGCTCCTTCTGCATGCAGCGCAGCGCGTCCGTGTACAGCTCGTCGCACTGTGTAATATGTACACAGCAGCGCAGCGTATTATTGTAACAAAGCACACTCACTAGGGCGAGCCAGTCGCGCTCCCACAGCGACTTGAGCTGCTCCTTCTGCATGCAGCGCAGCGCGTCCGTGTACAGCTCGTCGCACTGTGTAATATGTACACAGCAGCGCAGCGTATTATTGTAACAAAGCACACTCACTAGGGCGAGCCAGTCGCGCTCCCACAGCGACTTGAGCTGCTCCTTCTGCATGCAGCGCAGCGCGTCCGTGTACAGCTCGTCGCACTGTGTAATATGTACACAGCAGCGCAGCGTATTATTGTAACAAAGCACACTCACTAGGGCGAGCCAGTCGCGCTCCCACAGCGACTTGAGCTGCTCCTTCTGCATGCAGCGCAGCGCGTCCGTGTACAGCTCGTCGCACTGTGTAATATGTACACAGCAGCGCAGCGTATTATTGTAACAAAGCACACTCACTAGGGCGAGCCAGTCGCGCTCCCACAGCGACTTGAGCTGCTCCTTCTGCATGCAGCGCAGCGCGTCCGTGTACAGCTCGTCGCACTGTGTAATATGTACACAGCAGCGCAGCGTATTATTGTAACAAAGCACACTCACTAGGGCGAGCCAGTCGCGCTCCCACAGCGACTTGAGCTGCTCCTTCTGCATGCAGCGCAGCGCGTCCGTGTACAGCTCGTCGCACTGTGTAATATGTACACAGCAGCGCAGCGTATTATTGTAACAAAGCACACTCACTAGGGCGAGCCAGTCGCGCTCCCACAGCGACTTGAGCTGCTCCTTCTGCATGCAGCGCAGCGCGTCCGTGTACAGCTCGTCGCACTGTGTAATATGTACACAGCAGCGCAGCGTATTATTGTAACAAAGCACACTCACTAGGGCGAGCCAGTCGCGCTCCCACAGCGACTTGAGCTGCTCCTTCTGCATGCAGCGCAGCGCGTCCGTGTACAGCTCGTCGCACTGTGTAATATGTACACAGCAGCGCAGCGTATTATTGTAACAAAGCACACTCACTAGGGCGAGCCAGTCGCGCTCCCACAGCGACTTGAGCTGCTCCTTCTGCATGCAGCGCAGCGCGTCCGTGTACAGCTCGTCGCACTGTGTAATATGTACACAGCAGCGCAGCGTATTATTGTAACAAAGCACACTCACTAGGGCGAGCCAGTCGCGCTCCCACAGCGACTTGAGCTGCTCCTTCTGCATGCAGCGCAGCGCGTCCGTGTACAGCTCGTCGCACTGTGTAATATGTACACAGCAGCGCAGCGTATTATTGTAACAAAGCACACTCACTAGGGCGAGCCAGTCGCGCTCCCACAGCGACTTGAGCTGCTCCTTCTGCATGCAGCGCAGCGCGTCCGTGTACAGCTCGTCGCACTGTGTAATATGTACACAGCAGCGCAGCGTATTATTGTAACAAAGCACACTCACTAGGGCGAGCCAGTCGCGCTCCCACAGCGACTTGAGCTGCTCCTTCTGCATGCAGCGCAGCGCGTCCGTGTACAGCTCGTCGCACTGTGTAATATGTACACAGCAGCGCAGCGTATTATTGTAACAAAGCACACTCACTAGGGCGAGCCAGTCGCGCTCCCACAGCGACTTGAGCTGCTCCTTCTGCATGCAGCGCAGCGCGTCCGTGTACAGCTCGTCGCACTGTGTAATATGTACACAGCAGCGCAGCGTATTATTGTAACAAAGCACACTCACTAGGGCGAGCCAGTCGCGCTCCCACAGCGACTTGAGCTGCTCCTTCTGCATGCAGCGCAGCGCGTCCGTGTACAGCTCGTCGCACTGCGCGCACACCTTGGCCACCATGCTGTCCTTCATCTCGTCTGCAAGTACAACCACTTGTGACAGTAGCTCATCATACCCCAAAAAATAGAAAAGCTGTAACTAGATGATCGTTAAATTGGACATATAATTGAATGTTCAACGTTTGAAAATTTGGAAACATTTTGCCACCGAGAATTATAAGTAGGTATTTGAAATGGAATTATAATAAAAGGAGATGTTTGATTTTGGGCCATCACTATGTACACTATGTAGATAAATAGGAAAAAAATAGGGGAATTCCATTAAAATACTAACAAATTAATTTGAAGAAGGGTACAGGAGTAACAAAAATGATCATTTATAGTTTTTTAATAAGATAACCCTATTTTTAGGGCAGCCATGACAGTTGTGTTTGACATGACGTCTGACGACTTTGACAGTTTTTAGAAGTGACTTCTTTGAGTCTTTCTTTGCTTTGACTTTGAATTGGATATGTTTCGGAGTTTTTAGTGATTGTTTTACTCTCACGGACATTAATTGATTGCTTCTCTATTGTAATTGAATTTGTGTTGTTTCTAAATAAGCAGATATTACGATGACAAGTCAAACAAATGTCATTGTCAAAATGACATGCCGCGCATACGGTCATTGTCAAAATGACATTTTTCGCCTACTGCTGATCTGACCCACCATGTTTAATTGTAAATTGTGTTGCTGTACTTGACAAAGTTAATTTGAGTTTACATTGAAACGAAGTGAAATTAAAGAAAATTAACAATAAAAAACACTTACTATAATATACAGCAATTTTTACATAAAGTGTACATAGAGCTGGCCCAGGCTCCATACATTTCTGGAACATCTACTTTGCAATAATTCTTTCTTTTCACAAGTTTTTCTGGCAGGGTGGAGCACGTGTAATGGGGGCTGCGCTTACCGCGGATGCACTTGTAAGCGATGACCTCCTGCGCCTGCGCCAGCATGAGCTTGGCGAGCGCGTCCAGCGTCTCGGGGTGCAGGTCGGGCGTGGTCTCCTGGTGCACCGCCATCATTATGTTGGCCTTCAGGAACGAGAACACGCCGGCCGCTTGCTGCACACACCACACACATTATCTCCTTATTGTTACTCATCAGGGATCGCAATAACATTTAAAAATTACCATTTCTTTTAACGGACTTTCCTTTTCCTTTAATCCTTTCAATCTGCTTAGCCTTTTCTCAACTACATTGGGGTCGACTTCCAGTCTTGCCGGATTCAGCTAAGTACCAGTGTTTTACATCGAGCGACTGCCTATCAGTAACTGGTTAACACAATACCCCTTGGCAAGAAGATCTCAGGCTTCTGACTACCCATAACGACTGTCAAAGATCTTCAAATGACAGCCGGGACCAACGGCTTAACGTGCTTGCCGAGGCATAGAGGAAACTCGGAATGTTGATGAAATGGTCACCGATCCACGGACCGACCTCGTCAAGCGTTGCTTAACCTCGATCGACCAGTGCAGCTGTTATTATTTAGCCACAAGCTCCTTTTCCTTTAATCCACCCTATGTTATTTAATTTTTACTTATGTTTTATAGTTTAGATACCTATTGGGATCCCTGTCAAAAATTGCAATTTTTTTGTCACAATTATTATTCCAAGATTCCAATGGAGGTATTTTTCACTCTACATAATAATATGTTACTACCTATTCTCAAGTTTAGGTAAATATAATCTACCTACTCCAATCCTTGATTTTTTCTCCCTGGTGTTTGTCAGTGTAAACTATGTTTATTGTGTTTGTTAGTGTGGACTATGCCTGTTGCAAGTTTGTCAGTGTGCGAAATGCTTACGCTTGACCACTAACTCACCTGATGGCACGCGATGATGTGGTTGACGGTGAAGCATGCTTGCCTAGAAGAAACCTATTCACTCTTGATCATTGTGGGGTATTTACCTGGAACAGCTTGGCGGCCTGCTTGAGCGAGTCCTCGGTCTCAACGGGCTGCTGTGACGCGATGAGGCTCTGCATGGCACCGATGTTGAACAGGATGCACATGCGCTCATACGCCAGAGAGCTTATGGCTGCAGGATACAGGACATGTTACACTTAATTCAATCAATAACCATAAACTTAGGCAAGATGAAGACAGCTTTAGGTCAGGCCTCAAGTTGGGACATTAACTGACCAAGCATCATCCCAGTCTACACCCAACCTCATTATAATGTTGATGAGAGGTTATCTACATTATTATGTTATTTATAAACTTGATCTTGGTTGGTTGGTTTATCAGACAAATAAAGATTTCAAGACAAAGACAATTTCGGATTATTCCGTTTAGGACAGATTCTGGTTTGGGCAGATTCTTGTTACGGCAGATTCTTTTTTAGGCAGATTCTTGATAAGACAGATACATTACAGTCATCTGTAGAAGTATTATGAAAACATAAGAAAAAAGTGAGAAGTGAAGTAAGTGCGAAGTGTTATGGAAGGGTGTACAAAAGTGTGCATTGATTGGAAAACTTTTTGTTGCGGATAATAGATCCTACACACAACCTGATCTGGTTGGTTTCTAGTCTTAAATAATCTGATAAATCCTGGTGGACACGGTAAGTCTTGTCAGATCAGATGAAAATCAAGTCGTGTGGAGCAATCCGGCCTGATTTCGCCGCTCACATAGTACAATTATTACAGTGAATGCTAAATAAAATTTACAAGGAGGTCTAGGAGATCAGATTCTGTATGAGTTATAAATAATGGTTTAAAAAGATCAGGCCTGGACGCAAAATCTGATGTTTTTTTTTTTGTTTTTCTTTATCTTGCAATTGGTTTATTAACCTTTAGCAGATTTTCTCTGCTGAGGTGCATTCTTCCATCGATGAATCTGCCTCTCAAAATTGCTTCGTTTCACTTAATAAAGTCCCATATGTGGCGGCGTTTGAGCTTTTTCATTGTTACTGGTTCACTTAGGGCTATGGCTATGGTGTTGGTGTGTAAAGCTATTTGTTGCTTGTATGCCTGTATCCTTTGTTCTACTTCCTCTTTTACTGTCTTGATTTGTAGATGCTCATGTATTTCTGAGGTCTTCATAAACCAAGGAGCATTTGATATCATTCTAAGAGGTTTATTTCGAAATCGCTGGAGAATTTCCACATTTGAATGCCTTGCAGAGCCCCACAGCTCGACTCCGTAGGTCCAGACAGGCTTTAACACTGCTTTGTAGATATGTAATTTGTTTTCCAGAGACACGTGTGATGTTCTTCCTAAAAGCCAGGTTAGTTTTCGGAGCAGAATGTTTAGCTCGTCCCTTTTCTCTATGTGATGACTCCACGTTTGTTTCCTATCGAGATGTATGCCAAGGTACTTGGCTGTTGTCCCGTGTGGAAGTGTGTCATTTCCGAGTTTAACAGGTGGGCAGTCATCCTTTCTGAGTGCAAATGACACATGTGTCGACTTGTAGGCGCTAGCTTTGATTTTCCACTTAGAGACTTTATCTAGGTGATTCTGTAGTATGAGCGAGGCCATTTGAGGGTCTTTGTTATTGCACAAAGCAGCCGTATCATCAGCGAAGGAGGCAGAGAGAACTTCCTCTGATGTTACGGATAATATAGTTAGGCCATTGAAATTATAGTCTGTAGGGCCTTTAAATGTAATCTCTTTGTCTTTTTTTACTTCATCTGAGAGCGCAGGACAGAAATTTAGAAAAATAAGAAATGTCTTGCATAAGTAACAGGCGGAACATGAAAAACTATAAAAATAAATAAATGTATAAATAATATTATAGAAAAAACAGAATCAAATGAAATCAAGATATTAAAATGTCTTCAACGTTTGGCAACGCTAAAAAAATAAGTTAGTAAGACATTCACCAAGCAGTGCTAGGTATTTGCGGAGGTTTTTTTTATTGTTTTTAGGCTCGCGTTTGACTCTCTATACTATTGACACGACTATCTCGCCTAATGGTAAGCGAGGTTAAGTTTTATTTGTTTTAATTTAGTTACCTTTGCTAAGTATCTTTAATCAAGTTTTAAGTTTGTAATTAACTTTAAATATACCATACATAATTTATATGGTTTATGTTGGTCATATTACTTCTGCCTTATAACGAATCTGCCTAAAAAAGAATCTGTCCTAAACCGAATAAGCCACAATTTCATAATATTTGTAAGTGCCACAACCCCACAGGATTATTTTGTGAACCTAAATGTCACATAGAATAGCATGAATCAACATTGTCAATTGAATACATTTGGAAATTTGTAATTTATCCTCCTAAAACTATTATTTCAGATTTTATACTTGAAATTCTTTTTTGGTACCATATTTCATTCATGTTTATCCTTATGTACATGAATGCCTACTGGTTCTGCAAGTAATAAGCTCGATGTTCAGGAAACTTTCCCATTTGGATTATGGGAGTAGTGGGTAGTAAGTTAATCTTGTGGAATTCTTCTTCTGAACTGCCATAAGGTATAACTTACTGAGACTCATCCGGCCTCCGAACAGGGAGCCCTTGTCGAAGGCGTCCTTCCACTTGAAGGGGATCTGCACCTCTTGTGGCGGGATCTTGGCCTCCAGCGACGCCAGCTGGTCATGGTAGCTGCAAGCAGAAACACAGACCTGACATACACTACGCTTGCACGTTACTCCTGGTTACGCCGCCGCTGAGCGCTTCATCCTAAACGTCGTTTGTTTTAACTATTCCTTTGTTTGTGTGCGTGATAAGATGACATCATAATTAACACCTTCGAATATTAGTAATAAAATCTCCTGAGACCATTCATCATTAGTATTTGTTTGTGGTTTAATTTCATCTGCTTAACAATGATTCAACTGTGCAGAGTGACTCATGCGACATAAATACCGTATTTACTTGTAGATTGCGTCCAGCGAAGATTTCTCGAACACTTTCCAAATGGCGTTGGCTCTCAGCCGGCTGAGCTCGTTGAGGGCGTCTGTGTAGTCCTCATGGTTGTCGCCAGTGTTGTATGTCGAATGTATCAAATTCCTCAACGGTTTCACAATATCTATATCTGAACCTTTTTTAAATGGAACAAACAATAGTTCCGTAGCCATTTCTGCGACTGATTGTGAAATGAAATGTCACAATCACAAATTAATGAGTATGACTGACACTGACAGTTTTACCCATATAAAAAAAAATAATTATGGTTTTACCTATTTTTTTTTAATGGCAATTTGCCGAAGACAATTCCTTCCAATGTCATGTAGTGGCATGTAGTGGAGACTCATGGGAATTTGCAATTTATTTTTAATTAATATCTAGAGCTTTTTGTGGCGATCCTTAGAGGACTGAAACGTGACTGAAACAATCACAAATAATTCGGGTTAATCATAGTTAGTATTTAGAGGTAGGTGGAACAGGGTGTAAAGTCCCACAAACCTCCATAGAAAAGGGAGGATCCTCCGACCAGACGGGTGTTGTGTCTGGTCCGGGCAACTGCCCAACGGTTGTTGTCGGACTGTTGTATGTGTTCTAATCGCGCCGAAAACTTTACTTGCGCGATGCAGGATTTGTGTGACGTCATGTCGTTAGTTTGTAAG
The DNA here is from genome assembly GCA_949775005.1 of Orthosia gothica. Classification (NCBI taxonomy): domain Eukaryota; kingdom Metazoa; phylum Arthropoda; class Insecta; order Lepidoptera; family Noctuidae; genus Orthosia; species Orthosia gothica. The sequence goes on from OX459037.1 coordinate 39,884,044, forward strand.
TGGCGGCGTCGGTGCCGCTACAAGTATATTAGAATATATTTATACTATTACCTAAAAATGTATTCTAGTGTTAGGTGTTTTATAGTGCTAACACACGTTCGGATTTGGTCCGGCCGGACTAACCCCGCCCACAAATCCGTTCTCGCTTACACACGCTCGAACCTGGTTCGACGGACCGACCGGATGGCACAGGGTTGCCAACTTAGGGCTTTTGGCTCCAAATTTAGGGTAAAAATTTCCATGTTGGGCTTTTTTTAGGGGCATAAATAATATTTCATGCATTACTAACGTAACTGATTGTTCCTTGAAATGTTGCAAAGTTTAATGATTACACGATTAATTTTAACACGAGATGATAGATCATTCGTTACATTTACCCCATTGCCGAAAATGGTTCAGTTTGTTTATTGTAAACATGTATGACCTCAAGAATTCCGAAATCTCAAACGAAATGCCAAGTCTGTACTAAACGACTTAATAACAATTATTTACAATATAAATATTTAATTCGTTATATTAAGTTCTAATATAAAGTTATTAAATCAAAGTTTGTAGCCGTTGGGCATAGGGTTCGGGCCTCTGAGTAAAAGTCCTTGCTAAATTTACACTCTTTAATCACCAAAATACACGTACAGGAACATAAAAAAACAAGATAAACATGAAATAACTATTCAAGGTCTAAACTATTAGAGGTCTAAGATGGCCGGCGCTTTACGAGCGCGGCCTGAAACACGTCGCGTGCACGTTTTAAGGGTAGACTTGGACTTAGACTGCCCTTTTTCTGGTACCGCCAGAAACATCTGCTCATCGCAGTGCGCGGGAGAGTTCGTGGCGCGTGATTGGTCGCCCACGCCAGTAGTGTCAACCTTACTCCTATTCCCGCGATCATCCGATTGGATGTGTCTATCAGTGGGGCCAACACTAACATTATCTCTATTGTCGTGGGGTTGCCGCGCTACATACTCCCCCTCTAGATCACGATTACGACCTCGATCGTGGTCTAGCCTAACATCAATGTCATTAGAAATAGGTTGTAAGCGAGGTCGGCCTCGCTTTTTCTTAGGCTCCAGTGGCTGAGCGTACTCATCTGTTCGACCTCGAAAAGGGGTCAGCTGATTAGCGTGGAATTTGCCCAATACCTCACCAGGATTTCCATCAGATGCGATTAAGTATGTCGTTGGACTCAATTTCTTCTTTACAACATATGGCCCATCCCTCTTAGGGAAAAACTTAGCAGTCTTTGACTTGCTGGCGTCGCTCAGCTGATGGGTAGCCAATAAAACCTTGTCGTCTACTTTAAAATCTTCTCCTACTCTTCTCGAACGATCGGCGTAAATCTTAATACCACGTTCCATGAGATAACCGCGTTCTGTCCAACGACGGGAGGCAACTTCTTCTGTATCTTCTAATTCCTTCATAATTTTCTTGAGATCTGGGTCGGATTCTTGTGCTGCGCGTAGCTCCGTAAGATCTCGCGTAGGCAAATCAATAATAACGGAACATATTCCACAGGCTTCGCGGGACTCATCTGTACAGACAGGGCGGCTGAGTCCATCGGCAACCACATTTACTTTTCCGGGAGTGTACTCAAACCGAATGTCATAGGCTTGCAGTTTAAGTGCCCAACGCACCAAACGACCAGTAGGCGACTTTAATGACAGAAGCCATTTCAAGGGTTGGTGATCACTGGCTACGATTACTGGATGGCCATCAATGTAACCCCGCATACGGTCGACTGCCCAGATGACCGCTAGAGCCTCTCGCTCCGTGGTCGAATAATTCCGTTCCGCTGCTGATAACAAACGGCTGGCAAATTCAATGGGTCGTTCTTCATTCTTTTCTCCTTGAAGCAACACTGCTCCTATCGCGTAGTTGCTCGCATCTGTGCGCAGGATGAATGGCTTGGAGTAGTCTGCCTGTATGAGGATCGGTGCTGACGTCAAAAGCTTTTTTAAATTACTGAAAGCTTCAGCCTGATGTGGTCCCCATATCCAAGGTTGATTTTTCCTCGTCAATCTTGTCAGTGGCTCTGCTACCTCCGAAAACTTGGGAATAAATTTTCTAAACCAGGAACATGTTTGTATGAATGTTCTGAGGTGTCCCAGTGTGGTCGGCTCTTTCATGTCTAAGATGGCTTGTATTTTCCCTTCATCAGCTGAGACTCCCTCCTGTGAGATCACATGACCCAAATATTTAACAGACTCTCTTGCAAATACACACTTTTCTCGGTTAGCACGCAATTTGAACTTCATCAGTCGTTCAAAAACGATTCGCAGGTTTTCTAGGTGCCTCGAAAAGTCCCCCTGCGTTATAATCAACAAATCGTCTAAATACCCTAGTATTGTAACATGCTTTAATTCTGAACCGGATCGCATTCTGTCTATCAGACGCTGAAAAGTAGCTGGTCCGTTCTTCAGACCGAACGGCATTCTTTTAAACCGGAAGGTTCCGAAAGGCGTCACGAAAGCCGTCTTATCCCTATCACCTTCTTTAACTGACACTTGCCAGTATCCAGATCGCAAATCTATTGTACTCATGTGACAACGTCCACGTGTAGTAGATTGCAGCAGTTCATCAATGCGAGGCATTGGATAAGCGTCCGACTTCGTAATTGAATTTAACTTTCGATAGTCGACGCAGAAACGATAACTGCCGTCACGTTTAGGTACTAGCAGGGCTGGAGCAGCCCACGCAGATTCGCAATCTTCAATAATATCTTCAGCCAACATCTTGGTAAGCTCTTGCTGCATAATCTCCTTCTTTGCAGGCGTCAGGCGATATGGAGGCGTCGCTATCGGAGAATTATTCCCCGTGTCTATATGATGTTCCCCATATGGAGTCGGCTCCCCAATTGTATTAAACATCTCCTGAAAATCCGTGAGTAATTGGGCAAGCTCCTCACGCTCCTGATCCTCTAAACCTGCACCTTCGTCATCGCGTAAAACATTAATCGCGGCGTAAGTATGACGAGGTGAAGAACTTTCCGAAATCAATTTATATTTTTGATCTTCACTATCAGAAAAATGCCAAAGGCGCTGCTTGAAATTGATTACGAGACCGGCACTATTAATAAAATCAATACCTAAAAGTGATTCATTATTTTGCGCTTCTGGGAAAATTATAAACTCGGTGGGCACAATTTTATGAAGAAGGGTCACCTGTACCTCTGCAACAAGCACCTCCATCAGGCGCGTGCAGCCATCCGCCAGGCGGATGTTTCTAGTGCACTGTTGTAAAGGATGACCTTTTTCCTTCAACACGCGAAAAAGTGTGTGACCGGCAATACAGCCCCTTGACCCAGTGTCCAGTAACGCTGTACCTTTTTCACCCATAATACCTATTTGCATCAAAGGTCTATTATTATTAGGCTCCCCCTTGATTGGACCTCCCTTAGTTCGACCCTGTGCAGACGCGAGGTGTTTCTTACAATTTTGTAGTTCGTTATTTCTATTAATATTTACAGAGCTTAATCCTAAACATCTATGAACACTAACACTATCAACACATGAACATAAACAATCACAATGAACATTATCTAAACACTGAGCATTTCTATTATTATTCATATGATATGATACGTAAACATTATCGTTATCATCTGATTGAATTACCTGTCCATGTTGCGAACTGGTTTTAGTTGAATTTACAGTAAACTTATTGTCTCTAATATAATTATTATTATCACCCACATTTTTGTTGACATTCGAATTCTCGTTAAGATTTAAGTGACTCCCAGCGTTGCAATACGTTGGGTTACCTGTGGTATCGGCAGGAACGTTGCTCGGCGGCTCTCGACCGCGCGGAATGTTGTTTGCACGCTCTCGAACGGTCGCTAGGCAACGAGCGGCAACGGCGGCCGCACTCACACCGCTGTCGCATGTACTCTGCGGGGCCGGCGCGGGTGGCGCTGGCGGGACGCTAGCGGCTGTCGATCTCGGCTCGTCTGACGCGCAATCATTTTGCATGATAACGCGATGGCGGGAACCGCACACTTTTGAATTTACGTTATCACTGGTTGTCGTAACCGAATAGAAAGCATTTTGAGAATTAGATTGACACTTTTCGCACTTTGATTTTATAACGTTAGGGGTACCGCACCCATAACATTGAATAGGTTTATTTTTATTTACGTTGTTATCACTTTTCCCGTTATCACTTTTATTGCTATTTATTAACTTTTTACACTGCGATTTATCGTGTCCCCATTTCTTACAGTAACTGCACGATAGCCTTTTGTTGCTAGTAGTCTTCTTATCACTTGGTGCCGAAGTTGAAGTAGCGCTGGTCGCGGCAGATTGGTGACTGGCGCTCGGAAGCGTCAGTGTCGATGTCTTGTCCCATGCGCTGTCTTCTAACGATTCCTCGATCGCTCTGGCACGGTGCAGTAGCTGGTCGAAAGATGTTATGGAGTTACGATCGAGCCGCTTTTTTATTCTACGATCGAGAAGCCCGTATACCATATCCAGTTGTACTTTTTCACGTAGATCTTCTTGTGGCAATCTCGATAAAAGCGCTCGCGTCTTCGCTACGAATAAATCTGTCGTGTCCGCATTTTGTTTTAATGCAAATAACTCCAAATATATTTTAAATGGCGGACGATGCTCACCAAATGCGCTTTTAAGTTTTTGTATCGCATCCGACCAAGATGTGGTGCTGGTTTTTATCCCCTGCCACCATAATGCTGCTGAATCTGTTAGCAACATGGAGAGTCCTTTGACAGCGTTTTCATCCGATATCTGTAGGCAGTTCTTGTACACTTCTATTGCGTCGATAAAACCGTCAACGTCAGCGAACGATCCGTTGAATCGCGCTGTGCACTTAGAAAAGTTCGCGGCGGGCGTTGTCATGGACACTTCAGGCGTCGGAGTCGAAGTCCTAACCTCCTGGATGAGCCTCGCGAAAATCTCTGCCTGACTCTGCTGTAGTGAGTGCATCAGGGTTGCAAATTGACCCTGGTCCATGGTGATTGATGTGGACATCTCTGTTTCCTCTTCCACTTCTACTCCCTGATTCTTGGATTTCTTATTTCTTGTTTCCATCGTTGCCATACTGACAACGGACACGGAACCACGTGGCGAAAATTTTCATCCGCCGGAAACGCCAGTCGTACTTAGCGCTTCAGGTTCCGGAATTCCCGCTTGTAGGTAGGTAGGTGTAATCGAAGGCTTCCTCCTGGAGTACAGACTCCAACTGCGGCGCTATGCTTCGTAAAAAAATTTTTGCAAGCACGTGTCGTCAGAGGCCCCTACTGTTGGGACGCCAGATGTAGCCGTTGGGCATAGGGTTCGGGCCTCTGAGTAAAAGTCCTTGCTAAATTTACACTCTTTAATCACCAAAATACACGTACAGGAACATAAAAAAACAAGATAAACATGAAATAACTATTCAAGGTCTAAACTATTAGAGGTCTAAGATGGCCGGCGCTTTACGAGCGCGGCCTGAAACACGTCGCGTGCACGTTTTAAGGGTAGACTTGGACTTAGAGTTAGACTGCCCTTTTTCTGGTACCGCCAGAAACATCTGCTCATCGCAGTGCGCGGGAGAGTTCGTGGCGCGTGATTGGTCGCCCACGCCAGTAGTGTCAAGCTTACTCCTATTCCCGCGATCATCCGATTGGATGTGTCTATCAGTGGGGCCAACACTAACATTATCTCTATTGTCGTGGGGTTGCCGCGCTACAAGTTGTATTTTATTTACCCTAGCAAAACGAGATACTATTATTTTATTAGATATAATCTTTTCAGTCAGGTTTTTGGGTAATCCAGACCATGGGCATCGGCCACACTGACGACTAGTCGTAGTTGGTCCGGCCAAACCAGCGGACAACTCTACACACGTCCGGATTTGGTACGGAGCAGACCATATCCGATGGGAAAACGAGCGGACCGAGACGGACTCAATTAATAATAATAATGTCCGGCGGACCACGCTACACACGCTCGGATATGGTCCGGCCGGACTAACCCTGCCCACAAATCCGTGGTCCGGCCGGACCAAATCCGGACGTGTGTTAGCACTAATAGTGCTAACACACGTTCGGATTTGGTCCGGCCGGACCTGGCTGGACTAACCCCGCCCACAAATCCGTTCTCGCTTACACACGCTCGAACCTGGTTCAACGGACCGACCGGACGGCACAGGGTTGCCAACTTAGAGCTTTTGGCTCCAAATTTAGGGTAAAAATTTCCATGTTGGGCTTTTTTTAGGGGCATAAATAATATTTCATGCATTACTAACGAAACCGATTGTTCCTTGAAATGATGCAAAGTTTAATGATTATACGATTAATTTTAACACGAGATGATAGATCATTCGCTACATTTACCCCATTGCCGAAAATGGTTCAGTTTGTTTATTGTAAACATGTATGACCTCAAGAATTCCGAAATCTCAAACGAAATGCCAAGTCTGAACTAAACGATTTAATAACAATTATTTACAATATAAATATTTAATTCGTTATATTAAGTTCTAATATAAAGTTATTAAATCTAAGTTGTATTTTATTTACCCTAGCAAAACGAGATACTATTTTTTTTATTAGATATAATCTTTTCAGTCAGGTTTTTGGGTAATCCAGACCATGGGCATCGGCCACACTGACGACTACTCGTAGTTGGTCCGGCCAAACCAGCGGACAACTCTACACACGTCCGGATTTGGTACGGAGCAGACCATATCCGATGGGAAAACGAGCGGACCGAGACGGACTCAATTAATAATAATAATGTCCGGCGGACCACGCTACACACGCTTGGCAGGCTTATTATGTATGAAACAGCAATTAACAATATTTGCGCAGAGATTGTACAATCATCGCGCGAATATCGCTTTACGTCAAAAAATTGGAAGGCTTATTTTTGCGAAATAATTGCTCTTCAATCGCGAATCCGCATTATATATGAGCTATATATAGCCACACCATAATAATTTTACGACAGCACTGCTAACAACAAAAATCTTTTAACTGAAATGTGCATTTATCGCAAGGTGATCGCGATAATTTCGTATTACGTATGGTTTTTGACAGCAGAGCGACAGCGATCGGCGAGCAAATGTGGCTGTCAAATTGCGATTACTTTTTCCCTTGTTGTTGGTCGATTGCCAATCGCTCACTGATGGCTGAGTAGGTACAGAAGTTTTTGAGTTTTTGGCGGCTTTTTTAATGTGTTATTTTGTGGCTACTTTAATTATCTGCAAATTATAATAATAATAATATAAAATAAATATTGAAATAACAAATTCCTAGTGAATATTGTAAATTTAAATGACAAATTGGTGTTGTTATGAGTCTCTAAGGTCTACGCAACTGGACTATTTGTTGTATCATTGAAACAGAAGTGATCACGGTAAAGTGGAGGATTTTTTTATACTGTAGTGTTGGCTACCTCAGTGAAGCTTATTTGTTTACTACTAAATACTTACAAACACATGAAATTTTTTTTTATATGGCAAACACCGATGTCGACTATTGTGCCAATGTCTAAATTAAATTTGAAAAATCTTTTTTACGTTTCATAGCTCAAATACGAGATAATGTAGTCTATTAAGTGATGTTCTAATGCGTTATCGATTCGATTTCTTAAAACAATCGACAATTCGACGAAATTTTAATTGATTTTAGACATTGACATTTATGTTAATAAAATGCAAATATCAAATTTTCACTGCCATATTTACTTTACACAAATACTTTACATCTGCGAATATTAATTTGTCGGAATATTGGAGCTAAATAGTAATTAAATTGACTATTGTAAAAAAACAGCCTCCACGGAGTGTTGCTCTTTCATAAGCTGGTTAATTCATCAAACGATACATTTTATAAATCATCGGACAGTTAAAATAGTTTCTGTTAAAAGTGACTGTAAAAAAAAAGACTTGACTTAAAGGCCTCAGTAGCTAGGTCAATAAATTGATCGCGCAATAATTGTACAATTATTGCTACTTGCTGTTCCTTACGTAATAAGCCCGCGGATATGGTCCGGCCGGACTAACCCCGCTCACAAATCCGTGGTCCGGCCGGACCAAATCCGGACGTGTGTTAGCACTATTACCCTCTTACTAATAAACGCGGTATAAAGTTATACCAGGAATAACAAAGGTATACCCATACATTTTCATAGGTTTATACCTGGTATAACTTTATTCTGCCTTTATTTGTAAGAGGGTAACCCTCTTACTAATAAACTCAGAATAAAGTTATACCAAGTATAAACTTATGAAAATGTATGGTTATACTTTTGTTATACCTGGTATAACTTTATTCCGTGTTTATTAGTAAGAGGGAAACCCTCCTACTAATAAACACAGAATAAAGTTATACCAAGTATAAACCTATGAAAATGTATGGTTATTCCTTTGTTATACCTGGTATAACTTTATTCCGTGTTTATTAGTAAGACGGCTAGAGTTTAATATTGTTAGTTGAAATCACAGATAATATAATACTAACATACAGATGCCTCATCCCATACAAAAAAACCGTGCCGACGTAACTAGCGTTTTTCATCTGCTTAATCTTGTTATTTTTGTGAGTTCATCAATCGCGTTCGATCCCGTTTCACGGCAATAGATGGTTGAAATACATTTAATAAAAGCACGTATAATTTGGGGGTTAGGGAAAAATGAGAGGAGGTGACGAACATTTTCAGGATTTTGTATTTTTGGATTAGAAATTACTCCATCGAAAGAAGAGGAATTATTTAGTCGGCATTTTAGGAAGATGTGGTCCAGCGTACCATTCAGATATCCAGACCACATTCACACAGTGAACTATCCCGGACTCTAATTTTATGCAGGAAAACTGGAGTGCATCAGTGGCCAATTCGGATTCTGCAAATAACATATGTGACGGTTTTAGAGGTTTCTTTAAATTTGTAGAACCACGGTTTGGGTGGGATGGTTGGTTGAATAGAAGCATACAGACCACCCTTTAACTTACTGGATTTAGACCAGTATTCTTGCCAGGATTTAAATAGGTAGATCTATTTTGGCCTTGTGTACCTATATAGATTTCACATATAAAAGAAAGTGTGTGGTTTTAACTGTCACTGACAGGACGTATATATTATATATATGTCAAGTCTATAGTTTTTTGAAAGTCAGATCTTTGTTCGGTATTAAAATACGGATATAACACATTCCAATGTTTTTAGTGTATTTTGCAGGAAATAACGAGTTAGCCTTCTCGGCAAGCTTCGTTGTGGTAGTCAATAGTACTCAATGATATTCAAATAAACAGATACGTTATACACTCACAAAACAATTGAAAAAAGTGTTCCGCGCAGCAGCGGCAGCACAAATACACACTTTTCATTCATCTGACATTTCACTTCAAGTCGAAAGGGATGGCTTGATAAAACCAACAAGAAAAAAAGAGACAGCTAGTGTCTGTCACTTGCGTGTGAATGTAAACAAACATTATTCTGACCACCAATGTATTTTTCTTTTTCTAACCTCCAAATATCAGAATATTAGGAAAACAAATTGAAATAAATTAGTAAATTGAGGTATATTGCGTATTTACATATGGTATGAGATCCCTTCTGTTTTATGTAATTTGGTATTATAATTGGTACACTTTCTAAATACACACGATGGCATTTTTTTAATTTTATTTTTGTTTCAACAAAGCGTATCGCTCTTCGCCATGCGTGACATAAACTAAAGACTAAGGTGTACAATTGTCTCCTATTCGAGTCTTCACAATGCGCGCGCTTATAACATATCTGTTTATTTTGGTTTATTTGAATATCATTGATAGTACTACAATAAAATTCTCAGCATCCCTTTCCCGAGATCGTACCCGTTTCAATGATTTTACATATTAACACTTTGTCCAGTTGCGTAGACACTTGAGACACAACATTAAAATTTACCTCAAGGAATCAATTTGCAAAGCTTGCTTTAAACAGCCGCTGCACTTAACTTAAAAATGTAGCTAAAATCACCCAAACATAGACTATACACTTTAAACCAATTTGAAAATGGAGGATATTCTCTGTGAGTTCTATGTTAATCCGTATGTATTTTTTACGTATAGGTATGTATATTATTTATAAGTATACAACATTATAAAGAGGAAATATTTGTTTGTTTGTACCGAATAGGCTCCGAAACTACTGAAACGATTAAAAAAAAAAACACCTATGAAAAGCTACATTATTCCCGAGTAACATAAGCGTAACCAGCGCTGTGGCTCTGTCTCTCACATGAGTCCCAGCATTATGCTGAGTGATGACCGTTTTGCGTAGTTGTGACGCATACTTTGCGATGATTGTATTTAAGATTTTTTGTTATTTTTTTGGTATGCGTCGTGCCTGGCGCAAATAAACGACTTTTCTTTCTTTCTTTCTATAATTTTGACGGGAGCAAAGCCGTGGGGGTCAGTGAGCTATCTGTGTGGTTAATTTTTAACAAACTTTTTTAGTAAAACAAAACCCTCTAGAAAAGTGAATTGAGGGTATGAACTAATTAATTACATCAGCCGTTGGATTAAACAAATAAATAAATAAGTTCAGTTCTGAATAATGGAGCTATATAAAACCGAGTGTTCCGTCGAACGGTCCGCCAAGAAAGAGGCCGGCCGCGCCCCGAGCCGCTGAGCGGGCGAGCCGCAGCCTAATTGTGTAAGTAAATTCGGCAAAGGAAACAATCTGTTTCATTCCCAAAAACGACTTTTCGTATCGCGAAAAGTTTCCTTTGCCGAATTCACTTACACAATTAGGCTGCCGGTCTCCTCCCCGATATATTACTTTCTTCTATGGCAAAAATTAGGTCTCCTCCCACTGAATAATAATAAGTACTCAAGAGTCTACTCCCCACCACCAACAACGGTGATCCGATGTTGACGTCGCGGCTAGCTAGCTAGTGACGCTTAAAGTTTCGAGGCCTTAGTGCGAGTTTTTACTCACGGTCAATCGCGTTAACGTAAACGTCAATTTGTATTGAAATTGGATAAGCGCCGTCTGGGGACGGTAGGGAGAAACCTCTTTTTTTGTATACATTTTGACATTAGTGATCGTTAACGCTATAACGAGTGAGTACGTTAAAAAACTCGCACTAAGGCCTCCGGACGTCGATAAAAGATTGCGCTCGCTCCACGACATAGCAGCGGCCTAATTGTGTAAGTAAATTCGGCAAAGGAAACAATTTGTTTCTTTCCCAAAAACGATTTTCGCCATACGAAAAGTCGTTTTTGGGAAAGAAACAGATTATTGCCTTTGCCGAATTCACTTACACAATTAGGCTGCAGGTGACAAAATACAGTCGCCGATGCATTATCTCGTATCGATGAGATTATCGTTCCGTCATTATTCGATTATCAAAAGTTAGCCAAACTACAAAAAAGCGATTCGGCATTACGAAATCAACGCAAACATGATAAACCCCAGTTTAAATTAATCACAATGCTCGATTCTGAGTTAAAGATAGCCTGCGAAAATCAATAAACGAAATATGTCCTTATCTACCTATACAGTTCCGGAAACTCGCCATCAAAACCTTACACAATCTCACATTCATTTGAATGTGAGATTGTGTAAGTAATACATAGCAACAAAAATAGAGTATTCGTCTAACATAAATACATAACAACAGTGTTAAGCCATGCAACAGTGCTGCCACTGGACAAGCGTGTTTTCATTATTTGACTCTATTGTTTGTCGTGCGAAAGAGTACTAATTTGGTTTCAAATAGGCAACACCAATACCTAATCAAACTATATCAAAGAGATCTACATTATCTATTCTTCAATTCTACGAATGAGTTTCTCAATTTAATTTTAATTATTTCCTGCCCGTCGTAGCCTGAGATGATTGATCCTGAAAATCATTAGTCGTGCGTGACTTATAATTTATAAAAAATTAAAAATATGCTAAATTTACAGTAACTAAATGTAAAAAAATGGTTATCAAAACTGTGTCCGTTTCGAAATCGTAAGTCCCTTTGATATATTTAGAAACAGTCTGAAATTCAGGGGAAGAAGTCAGTATTTGAAAATGAATCCTATATAGCAGGTAGGTACCTAGTTAGTATATCTAATTATGTTCAGGGACATCTTGAGCCTGTTTGGCGCCAGGGTGCGAAAGTCAACCTGTGCCCTCGTTATTTATAAGTTTTCGTCAATTTTCTTTGACATTTCTTGTAGAAACAGGAGCTGCTTTACTGCAGAAAATGTATGGACAGGAGAATGTTTTATGTTAGAGAAAATTCTTTCATTAAAATCATTTTTGCGTGATTGAAACACAAACAATAAATATTATGTACCTATTACTAAACATACCAACTTTGACATTTCACAATAAATAATAAGTACAGATAGGAGTGGTGTTATTTGGAAAATCAATTTCATTTAAATTATATTAATTTGCCGCGCGGGGTTTTTTCACACATCCCGGTTTCCGGGTAGCCGGTGCCGGGTAACCGGCGGCGAAGTGTATCGGCATGTATGTTAGCTTTCATACGTACCGGCGACAATGGCTATATATTCGTCGCCGGGTACCCGGCATCCGGCTACCCGGAAACCGGAGCGTGTGAAAAGGGACTTAGGTATAATTACACTTTTTAACATAGCTGCAGGTAACTGTTGTGTTGTCTGGATATTTCAAGTACGTAATTACTTAAAATGTAAGTACCTACCTACTACCTACCTCTCCTTTTGGAAGTTTTTGTAAATAAAATGAATTGTAATTAATAAAAAAAAATGAAAGTTATTATATTTATTATGTTATTGTACATACAGCTCCAGAGAAACCTCACCCTTTAGAAATTTGGAAAATGCTAAAAGAAACAGAAAACAAAGATTTGTCAATCAATATCAAAATAGTCCCGATTTGTGAGTAATAATTATTTATAAATTCAGTAACTATAAGTATCACTAGCCAAATCTCAAAATCAAAATAAATTTTTTTATTTCATATAGGCCTACATGGGCACTTATAAAACGTCGACAATGTGCACGGTTCGGGTTGGTCGTTTCCTATGGAGAAGAACCGGCAAGAAACTCCATGGTTACTCTTTTAAAAAAATGGTTTGGTTTTACAATATTTCCTTGTTACAGCATTAGTACTTAGATATGTGGGGACAACGTAGGCCCGACAATAAGTCGTAAGAAAACAAAAAAAAAGATTACATATGATTTAAACAAAAGAAAATAAAACGAGTTAAAAAGTTAACAAGCATCTAGAAGGCCTACAATGTTCACACATTTACAAAATAATCGGTAAAGGAATCTATACAAAAGTAAAATAAAAAAAAGACTAAATCTAACATGTGGCACAAATATTGTTATCAGTGCTGTAACTATTCTTAGCAAAGGGCTATGAAGATGATTGAAAACCATTGTAAAAAGAATAATCAAAAGAAGGGAAAAAAACAAAGAATTAATGAGATTGAGAATAGTTAGAGACAACCACATATTTGTGCCGTTTATGAGTTACCAGGGAAGCCGCATGCGCAGAAGGAGCTAAAGCCAAAAATTTTATCTTCAACGTAGTCCTTGATTTTATAATATGCTTTTTTAACAAGGACACGTTTGATGTAGTTTTTGAACTTTCCATCGGTGAGTTCTATAACTGACTTTGGCAACTTGTTATAAAAGCGTATACTGTTTATATAAAAAGACTTGCTAGTTTTTGTTAATCTGAATTTGGGTATTACAATTTCGTGCTTACTGCGTGTATTTAAATTATGTAAGTCGCTTCTAGTTTTGAAAAGCCCTCGATTTTTGCGGACATACAAAATACATTCCAAAATATAGAGTGAAGGTAGAGTCAGTATATCAATTTCTTTAAATTTTTCTCTAAGGGACTCGCGAGGACCCATTTTATAGATCGCGCGGATTGCCCTCTTTTGTAAGATGAAAATTGAGTCAACATCTGCTGCTGATCCCCACAGCAGAATGCCATAAGACATAATACTGTGGAAATAAGCATAATATACTAACCTAGCTGTGGCTACATCAGTTAACTGCCTTATTTTCCTTACATATGCAGCTGAACTTAACCTACCCGAAAGAGTTCTAATGTGCGCGCCCCACTGCAGTTTTGAATCGATAGTAATCCCTAAGAATACAGTTTCAGCTATAACTTCAAGACTTTTGCCGTCAAGATTCAAATTTAGGTCTCGTTGTGGTACATTTGGTAAAGAGAACTTAAGACATTTAGTTTTTGTCGCATTCAGTAAAAGATTGTTAGCTGCTGCGAACCATTTTGTGAGAATAATAAGACTTTCGTTGACATGTAAGACATCCGTATCTTTCCTATATATTTTAAAAATTAGCAAGGTATCATCAGCAAATAGAATTATATCCGATAATTTGGCCATCATAAAAGGGAGATCATTAATGTAAACAAGAAAAAGGAAAGGGCCGAGAATTGAACCTTGGGGCACGCCCATCTTGACTAGAGACCCGGAGGACTTCACCCCATTAAAATTTACTTTTTGCTGTCTGTTTGATAAATATGAAAGCACAAGATCAGCAGCTTGTCCTCGAATTCCGTAGTGGTGTAATTTACAGATCAGTGTGTTGTGGTCGACGCAGTCGAACGCTTTTGAGAGATCACAGAAAATGCCAACGGCATCCTGGGACTTCTCCCAAGATTCCAAAATGTGACTGATGAGTTTTACTCCCGCGTCCGTAGTCGACCTACCTTTCGTGAAACCAAACTGCTGACTATGCAGGATCCCATTTGAATTGAAGTGAGACAACATCTGATCCAGCATGATTTTTTCATAGATTTTACTCAATGCTGGAAGCACGGATATAGGTCTATAATTAGAGGGATCACTCTTACAACCTGATTTGAAAATTGGTACTACTTTGCTGTGTTTCATTAAGTCAGGAAACGTGCCGCTGTCCAAACATTGATTGAATATGCCTGTTAGGACAGGAGCAATTGAGTCAATAATATCTTCAAGAACCCTAACGTATATCCCCCATAAGTCTTCAGTATTTTTTATATTGAGACTTTTGAACACGTTTTTAATTGTATCAATACATATTGGTTTAAATTTAAAGGTCGGTATGTCTTTGGTAAAGTTTTCTTTAAGAAGAGCTTCAGCTAATTTAGATGAGGAGGGAAGAGACTTCGTAACCTCTAACGGAATGTTGGTAAAGAACTTTTCTAATGTCTCAGCGACTTCTTGCTTATCAGAAATGGTTTGATTATTTATTTTCAAAGACAACTCATTCTGATCGCGTTGTTGTGTCTTTCCAGTTTCTCTATTTATTAATTGCCACACAGTTTTTATTTTATTATTTGAAACACCAATTTTGTTAATTATTATTTGAGATTTTGCTTGAGCGCAGACTCTTTTAAATATTTTGGAATAGTTTCTAACATAAGTGTGAAAAACTTTATCGGAAGTCAAAGATTTTTCGTAATATAAATTATATAAGATATCTCGGCTTTTTCTTATGCCCACAGTGGCCCATTCACTAAATTTTGATTTGGAATTGTTGACTTTAACTGTTTTTACAGGACACGTTTTATTGAATTCATGGCAAATTGTAGAAAACAACGTGCCGTAATTTATATTGGGGTCTTTTGAATCAAAACTGGCGTTACAAAGGTTACTAAAAACGTTATTATTAAAAGAATTTAATTTATTTTTAGTAAGAGGTCTTAATCGAATTGATTTAGCTAGGTTTAATTTTATATCCGACTCAAAAGATACTAGTTGACCAGTATGGTCTGACCTAACGCCACTAATTACAAACGAATCTTTTACTTTACAATTAGTGAATACATTGTCTATGCACGAAGCTGAAGTTGCTGTTATTCTTGTTGGTTCATTAAATAAATATTTTAAGTTGAATGATTTGAACAATGAAATGAGCTTACATTTTTCAGGTGAATTGACTAACAGATCTATATTTAAATCACCACAAACAAAGACTAATTTACTATCTCTGAAAAGTTTACATAATAGTTCTTCCATTGAAATTAAAAACAATGACAAGTTTGATGCTGGTGGTCTGTAAACACACAAGATAGTATGCCCCTCGACCTCTGCACATGCTACCTCACATAAGCGATCAACAGAGTAAGCAGTGATATCCTTCCTTTCCTTATATTTGAGATGACTGTTACAAAGTATCAAGGTACCACCACCCACTGTGGATCTGTTGTACGCGCTGGCAACTGAAAAAATATTTACATTAAACAACATCCTATCTGGTTTTAACCAAGTTTCACAAAAACATAGGATATCCATGTGGTATTTATCTACTAACAATTCCACGTCTAAAATTTTGCCGGAGAAGCGATTTATATTTTGATGATATAGTAAAATATTACTATTCGTCTTCTCTTTTGTCGGCTCTAATAGTTTAAAGGGTCTACAGTAGTATTATCAATCTCCCATAGATTTAGAGAGATTATAAAGGAGATGTCTTACAAAATATTGTAATATTATTTCTGCTTATTCCTAAAGTGTATTGTTTTTTAATAGACTAGAATAAATTCTGAGCATATTTTTCTTCATTTGATGCTTCTAATCAGGAGAATTATTATTATACATTGATTGGAATAGGTATCGCGGCGTAGTGATCGACGATTACCATATTGATTTTTGTCAGTACAAATTAGTTGCTGAGATAAACTTATTTAGTAAAACAACTACAATAAACTTAATAAAATATAGCTAGGTAAAATATAATTATCCCATCTTTATAATATTCAAAAACAATGAATTATCAAAAAAAAAAATGATAATGTAGAGTGCGCGCAAGATAAGTCTGCGCGCCGCAAAAGCGGCACTAATCGTTTGGCATTTATGTCAGGTGTCATGAGAGTGTGTTGTATTCCGTGTTTTATTCGTTTCCGAAGTGAATTGTCGCCATTATTATGCCAAAAGTAATTTAAAGTGCTGGCAGGGATGTTTTCTTGAAGTGAACAAGACAATAACGGGACTACAGTACCGTTTTACGAAGATAGAACCCGCGTTACTTATTTGACAGGTAAATTTTAGGGATACCAATATACTAAAATTTCCCAAAATTTTCATACTCCTCCGTAGCGGGACAAGACCGGCAACATGTATTATAATGCATCATTGTTATTTTGTTTTGGGTGTTTTGGGACGCACCGTCATCCAAATGGGTGTGTTACGTCACTTAGAAAAGTGTTACATCGAATAACACGTCCCCGTAAGTTTACTATTACGAAACACTTCACAACGAATGCACGCTACCACGAAAAAAAAATAAAAAATCTATACTTAATAATATAAAGCTGAAGAGTTTGTTTGTAGGGTAGGTAGTAAATGTAGGGTAGGCAACCTGTCTACCCTACATTCACTACCTACTGGGATTTTGTTTTTTTTTCTCAAATGTTTGATTTTGTTGATTGTTAAATGAATAAAGTTTTTTTTTATTAAAAAGCGGTTTTTATTAGGATTTCCCTTAATTTATTGGTGTATTTCGTTAGGGGTTTGGTTAAGCGTGGTCGCGTGGCTTCAGCGATAAGTTTTTCGTAAAAGCGCGCATTTGTTGTTAAGTGATTCGAATTGGTGAAATTAGAGATTTGGTTATTCGAGATCGCATGGCTACGGTGTTGAGTTTTTCGTGGTAGCGTGCATTCGTTGTGAAGTGTTTCGTATTAGTAAACTTACGGGGACGTGTTATTCGATGTAACACTTTTCTAAGTGACGTAACACACCCCACCCAAATAATTCAAGAGGGTTATGTGGCAGCT
Organism: Orthosia gothica; assembly: GCA_949775005.1. NCBI lineage: Eukaryota > Metazoa > Arthropoda > Insecta > Lepidoptera > Noctuidae > Orthosia > Orthosia gothica. Next base: position 39,901,746 of record OX459037.1, read on the forward strand.
TCTTCAAAAAATGTTGAAGAAGAAATTAAAAAGAATTGACAAAGTATTCAATAAATTTACAATAATTTCATGAAAGTTTTTCATCACGTTCTATGCAAGTAGAAAAAGCTAGAAATTAATTATGCTTAACTTAAATTACTTTAAGTTTCGAGTAATGAAAAATGACTATTGATTAAATGAAGGAAAAAAGATCAGTTATGCTGGCAACATTAAGCACGCCACCCGTCGCGCGCAGAATTATCTTGCGCGCCACGGAACAGATTTTTTCTGTTCCGTGTTGCGCGCACTCTAGTCAAGTAGTAGATCAATTCAACAGTTTTTTTTTTATTTTTTTTTTATGATACCCATCATAAAAAAAAAATAAAAAAAAATCTGTTGCTCTTGACTCTAGTCTAGGTCAGAGGTGACAGAGACAGAGTCTAAGATGGAGTGAGCTTACCCAGAAGAAGCCTGTCTACTCTAACTTTGAAGAGATTCGGGTTGAATGCGTTCGGAAACACAGACGCAGGTAGTGAGTTCCATTCATTCGCTGTGCGCATTATGAAGGATGTTTGGAAGCGCTTGGTGCAAAATGGTGGAATGGCAACAAGGTAAGGATTCTAACTTGCAGTGCTTCTAGATGTCCGATGGTAGAAGGGGGCTGGTGGGATGAGGTCGTGGAGCTCTTGAGCACACTCACCGAAGTACAGTCTGTAGAAGACCGATAAGCAGTCAACCTTGCGGCGATGAGCCAAGCTATTAAGCTTGGCATCCACCAGTTCAACGTCGCCGATGAGCCTCTTGGCTCTGCGTTCCACCGAGTCAAGCGCGGCAAGCTGATACTTTGCTGAGCCATCCCAAAGGTGGCTGCAATACTCCATGCAGGATCGGACTTGCTGTCCAGGCGTGAAGTATCGCTTCACTCCTCTATTTAGGATGCCCAGTTTTTTGGCCGCAATTTGGGCTTTGTACTCAATGGATGCGCCGAAGTTGAGACTGGATGTCAACTCCATGCCTAGGAGCTCGAGCCGATCAGTCACAGGAACAGACGCACCCTGGAAAGTAGGAGTAAGATTGAAAAGTCTCCTTTTATCGGTTTTAAAGGCACGCTTGTGTTTTGGTGGCGTTAAAGGAGATCAGATGTCACTGGGAGACAAGGCTTAAGGTCAAATCTGTCCGCCTCACCATAGCCTCTCTCAAGGAACGAACTTCATCCACGCTGGTTTTTGCGCTGAACAAGTATATCTCTGAAACAGTACTGTCATCTGCGTACCTAACAAACCAGGCTGAAGTAGGTCATTGATGTGCAGCAGGAAAAGAGTTGCAGAGAGAACAGACCCCTGAGGAACGCCGGCATCGATAGCCATAAAGGTCAGAGGAGCAGCCGTCAATGACTACTCGGATCGACCGTGCATTAAGGAAGTCTGATATCCAGCTACAAAAACCAGCGGGGATGCCATAGGCAGGAAGCTCACAGAGTAGACTTGCGTGCCAGACCCTGTCGAAGGCCTTCGAGATATCAAGTGATACAGCAAGAGCTTCGCCGTGTCTCTCGATGGTTTCGCCCCAGCAGTGCGTGACATACACGAGAAAATCGCCAGTTGACCGTTCCCGGCGAAAGCCATATTGACGGTCACTGAGGAGATTATTGTCTTCAAGGTAGGTGCAACTTACTGTTCAGTACCCTTTCCATAACCTTGCACAGTATGGAGGTAATGGCGATCGGACGGTAATGGTCAGCACGATTGCCTTTTTTGGGCACTGGTTGCACATTTGCAAGCTTCCAGGATTTCGGCACATTTCTTTTAAGAAGAGTGAGGCGGAACAAGCATGTCAAAACAGGAGATAGTTCAGGCGCACACTGCCTAAGCACTCTCGCTGGAATAACGTCAGGCCCGCTGGCCTTATTCACGTCTAGACTGCACAATACTCTCCGGACCTCTTTAATGTGCACAGCGATCTCCGGCATCGAAGAGTCGCAATGAGGTACAGTAGATGGTTGCTTGGAGCCAGCGTCCAGACGCGAATTGTTAGCGAAGAGAGATGCAAATAAATTTGCTTTTTCACTTGCAGAGTAAGCCAGCGACCCGTCAGGTTTCAGCATTGGAGGTAAAGTGGGACGACAGAAATTCGTTTCAACCGCTTTAGACAGGGACCAAACCCGGAGGATGCAATCAATCAATCAATCTTTATTCGTGAACATAGGTATTACAATAAAGGTCTTATGTGACAATAAAGGTCTTATGCGATGCCAGCTTGGCCCCAATACGTCCAATATCCGGTACCCGCGTTGCCACATTCACCAGCTGGGTTAGATCTAGCGATAAAGAAAACTTGCGCGCCTCTAACCCATGGTCAGTTTTCCGGTACGGGTACAACCACTCCTTATGATGGGCATTAAAGTCCCCCAGAAAAATAAGCTTCGCTGTTGGGTTGCTGGGCCATATCAGCCGACTCCACGAGGCAATTAAAGAGCGCTGTTGTGTCCTGGTCACCAGCGTGCGATCGGTAGACGCCGATGTAAAGAGACTTCTCCACGCCGGTGTCCACAAGTAGCCATATGGCAGAAAATCCCGATTTCTCAAAGCAACGGAGACGACGACAACATATGTCATCGCGGACGTACACACAGACCCCAGCCTGCTTCTTGAACTTGTGTTCAAGAGAGTAACCCGGGTAGTTGAGGTACGCTACGTCCGACGGGGTTGTTATCTTCGTCTCCGTTAGGCTGTGTGCGGCTTCTCGGTCTCAAGGTGGTGGTGGACCAGATCGAGATTAAAGTGCAACCCCTTGATGTTAGAGAGGTGCACTTTTAGTGGGAGGAAATGCAGCCGTTGTTTCACCATATTCTTCTTTGCTTTGGTCATGATGATAATGTAGAGTTTGCTGGGGAAGAAGTTGAACTGTTGAGGCGCTGCTCAGTGAACCAAGTGGAACACCGGAGCTAACCCAACCTATAGGGAACTCACTTGGAGACTGCGAGGACGCCCGAACCCCCCCGGATATGGCCACCGGGTCCTCCCATCCAGTCACCAGCTGGCACGGTAGAGCATACCAGGATTTTTCGCGAGTTGGCGGGGCAGCCTTTGGCACGTGGCTGGCGTGCTACTTGGGCCCCCTACGGAATGCGGTCGGCCAACGGCTGCAACTGACATCCTCCTTCTGCCCAAAGGCACTGCCAGTCCCACATACCGACGGATCACAGCAAGCTGCTTGGCGCCGGACTCCGGTGGGATGGTGGTCGCGAGCCAGGCGGCCCCTTGCGGAGCCTACCACCGCTTAAGTGGGATAGTTCAGCCGTACCATAGGCAAGCCTGTGGTGCCGTTGCCCGGGATGGACCGCTAGGAGGTAGATCCCATACTAAACTTATCGGCTTTTTTTTTTTTTTTTTTGGGACAATCCCACCGCATTATTCCCAAACCACTGCAACTCCTGAAAGCCAGAATCAACAGTGGCGACCACCAGAAAAGCGCCGAGGCAATGAAGCTCGACGAAGTCCCGGAGAATGAATTTACCTGTCTTGGATCCCGCAACGAAATTAATCAGAAAAGAATAACGGAGGAGTAGGAAAAATGTAAATTTCCACTTCCCTCCATATCAAGCAGGAGACAGAACAAACAAGGCCAATAGGCACAAAGGGTCATATACAACTGGGATAAGCCCAGTTGCCTAGCACCACGGATAAAAAAAAAAATAGCATTAATACATATTAATGGGTCCTAACATTGTGAGCTGTTATATTTGGTTCCAATAATAGGTATGGCAAAAACGCTTGAACGCACGGAAATTTGTTCTAGTTTCCACAAGGTCCGTATAGTAAACAACTATCAAACTTATCGGCTTATCGGCAAAAGCCCTGACGAGCGGCCCCTCCTCGGGTTCCTCTTCGCTTCACCGTGGGTGACTAAGCCACGGTTACTGAGCCCCCCCGCATCGACAATGCGGGAACCCACCGGGGGGGGGGGGGGGTGCAAATTCTATCCTGGCTTGACGATGAGCTTCGGTTAGTTATTTTTTGTTGGCAGGTTTATAATTATGTATCCCAGCTGCATGCAAATGTCTTCAGACAGTGGTAAGCGAAATGCCAAGTCTTTTAAATTTATAACACTAGATCGGGTGGTTGTGAAAAAATCCGTGGTTCTCGATGACGGCTGGATTGATTTTTTGCAATCGGATGTAGCACTTGGCTGTGAAACTTCAATTCACCAGTTTTTTGATACCGTCGCCGACGACGGAAGTAAAATTAAAAAAGTTAGATTTTTATCAGTTGCCAGTGACAGATAGTCAAATATTAGATGAGACATTTCAAAAAGTTAAATTTTCATGAGAAAAGATATAATACCTTAATTTATGTGGAAAATGACACTAATACCTACGCTCACTCGGTCGCTGGAGTAAGGGGGATAGAAGATTTAAAAATACACGTGAGTGAGTGAATAAGCAAAACGTCATTTTGTGTGTCACAAAATCAGGTGCGACATCACAACGAACGAAAACTTCCATACATGCGTTCCGTTCAATAATATTACGTTATTTTTATTAAGTCCTAAAAGTTACGTAAAAGTTACATTTTGAGTTGTGTTACATGGAGGTTAAATGAGAAGGTCGAAAGTTACGTAAAATGTATCAGAAGTTATATTCTGGCAATGCTGATTTTTAACCGACTTCGCAAAAAGGTGGAGGTTATCAATTCGAATGTTGCTTTTTTGTGTTACCTCAGAACTTGTTTCTGGGTGAACCGTTTTTGATGATTCTTCTTTTATTTGAAAGCTGGTGCTTGTGATGTGGTCCCATTTAATTTTCATCAAGATCTGATGAAGAACTTCGGAGATGTACATCAGATCTCTTCAATAAATGACGGTAAATCACTCGGGATAGCTGCCATCGCATTTATGTTTATTGTTTACACCATTTCATAACATAACATCACACTAGTACGGTCTAAAGGGGTACGCAGGTGTAAACAGTTCACCTTGGTATACTCTTATTCCACCGGTTTTGTTTTAGTTTCATGTTATTGGGTTAATCTATTCTGGCTTCACTTTCGGCATTATTGGGACCAAGCCTATATACCTGGTCCATTATGTACCAAAACTAAAAGGGGAAAAATAAAAAAAATACTTTTTACAAAAAATACAACCGACTTCCAAATAAAAACACTACAAAGTGGAAAATACCTTTTTTTATAGAAAAAGATGATAAACGGTTTTTATTTTAGATTACCTACACTTACGTCGACATTTAATTCTCGAGCTATGTCCTTTAAACTTTGATTTTGTTCCCTAAAGACGACTATTATCTCTTTAAAAAATACTAAATCGAGGCATCATTTTATTTTAATTACTAGCTGACCCCCGCGGCTTCGCTCCCGTCAACTGGCTACCTACCTACCTACCTACCATTACTACCCTACCCACCTACCCTAATATACCTACCCTACCCTAGCTACCCTACCCTACCCTACTTACCCTACCCTACCTACACTACCCTACCTTCCCTACCTACCCTACCTACTCTATCCTACCTACCTACCCTACCTACCCTACCTACCCTACCTACCCTACCTACCCTACCTACCCTACCTACCCTACCTACCCTACCTACCCTACCTACCCTACCTACCCTACCTTCCCTACCTACCCTACCTACCCTACCTACCCTACCCTACCTACCTGCCAATTTGTTGAACTATTTATTTGAATAAGAAATAATATACTATTTTACGAATGTAACCAACTATTGTTTCTACGGGTGGCGGCGGCTGCTATTGTGTGTCAATCTTAAAAGATAGACATAAGCTTTCGCGGACTTTTTTTTAGAACTTTTAAAGAGGAACAATTCCATCATAAACCGTTCACGCAGCGCACGCCACGGAAGCTCTCAAAAAGGATTTTTATTACCCGTTTTTGCAACATTTTTCATTTATGCTCGGCTCCTATTGGTCGTAGCGTGATGTTATATAGCCTATAACCTTCCTCGATAAATGGACTATACAACACAAAAAGATTTTTTCAATTCCAACCATTAGTTCCTGAGATTATCGCGTTCAAACAAACAAACAAACTCTTCAGCTTTATAATATTATATAATATACTAGCTGACCCAGCAAACTTTGTTTTGCCATAAAAAGACCAAACATTTATCTACCCTACCTACCCTACCTTACACTACCTACCCTACCCTACCCTACACTACCCTACCCTACCCTACCCGACCCTACACTACCCTACACTACCCTACCCTACCCTACACTACCCTACCCTACCCGACCCTACACTACCCTACCCTACCCTACCCTACCCTACACTACCCTACACTACCCTACACTACCCTACCCTACCCTACCCGACCCTACACTAACCTACCCTACCCGACCCTACCCTACACTACACTACCCTACCCTACCCTACCCTACCCTACCCTACCCTACCCGACCCTACACTACCCTACCCTACACTACCCTACCCTACACTACCCTACCCTACCCTACCCAACCTACCTATCTACCTACCAACTTGTTGAACTATTTATTTGAATAAGAAATAATATACTACTATACGAATGCAACCAACTTTTGTTTCTACCGGCAGCGTTGATCTAATTAAAATTTTGAACATAAAAGTTGCTATTGTGAGTCAACCTTAAAAGATAGACATATGGTGTCAAGGACTTTTTTTTAGAACTTTTAAAGAGAAACAATTCCATCATACATGATATTTGCGTAACTTAAACCATTTACGCAGCGCACGCAATGGAAGCTCTCAAAAAGGATTATTTTTTCCCGTTTTTGTAACATTTTTCATTTATGCTCCGCTCCTATTGGTCGTAGCGTGATGTTATATAGCCTATAACCTTCCTCGATAAATGGACTATCCAACACAAAAATAATTTTTCAATTCCAACCAGTAGTTCCTGAGATTAGCGCGTTCAAACAAACAAACAAACAAACAAACAAACAAACAAACAAACTCTTCAGCTTTATAATATTAGTATAGAAGTATAGATATATATAATATAAATATATATATATATATAATAATAATAATATAATAATAAATCTTTATTCAAACTTCAAATTGGTAAACTATACTAATAGGTCTTACATATAAAGTAGGTTCAACAATGTTAGGTGCCTGTACTAGGTAATCCTGTATCACAGGCGGCAGGGGCTCAAACAATGTAATTGTAAGGACAAGGTTTTTTTACAATATTTTCTTAAGGGGAATTTTTAATTGCACCTCTATTTAGAAATTTAAGCAAACAAAATATCTCCACTAATAACCTACTGCAAAACAATATTACTCACCGTAAAACAAAAATACTGATTTGCACACAAATTATTCAATTAAATATAAAATAAATGTGAATTAGTCCAAGAGCGAGCGAAGCGAGCTCGGGAGCTTAGGGCACCCCGACACGGATAGGTTAGGTTCGAAGGAGATGACGGGAGCTGAAGTGAGCGAGCAAAGCGAGCGAACTCAGCTCCCGTCATCTCCTTCATGTTAGGTTACTTTAGACCCTGCAGACAGAAATAGGAGCCCTGCGCAGCGGGGCTCCGTCGACTTTGTTTCGTTTCCCCCCCTCCCTTAAAACTTAAATATTTTGTTGCACTCGAAGAATTATTAGATTTACTTTTAGTTAACAGATAGTTATTCAGTAAAACAGTTAAGCTTTAAAGATCTAGCAGTATAGTATAATTCATTTATTTGATGAGCAAATTTAGTGTGCAATTCAGTATTTTTGGTAGTAATTTCGAATATTTTGATTGAAAAAAGGGGAATTACAGTTAAAGTATTAAATAACACCCTTTTCTTAATATTAGAATAGTGACAGAGATATATTGATTTATTTATAATCTTTACTAAAACAGATGAAAATTAAAATTAAATTCTATTAATAATCATAAACAGATGATTCCTAACTTAGCTTAGTTTACGTGAAATTGTTTGCACTTAATTATTTACACACACGGACAACGAACTTTGAGCGTCAGTAGATATATGAGCTGGGTTAACCACTATTGCAAAATGTTACCAAACCATTTTGCCACAGTATGCATGGCGGCAAATTTCCTGAGACAGCAACAAATCCTGGCGCAGTAGGTCAGTGCAGTGGCCTGTTCTTGTTGAGTCGCCATCACGTGTAAAACACGGCAATCTGACCTTGAGTGACCTCTAGGCGCCCTCGTAATCGACAGAATTGTTCTTGTTGAGTCGCCATCACGTGTAAAACACGGCAATCTGACCTTGAGTGACCTCTAGGCGCCCTCGTAATCGACGTATCTGAATTCCGCTATCTTCCTTGCAGGGCACTCAGGATCTCCTGTTTTATGATTGCTGGGCTTTTTAAAGCGTGAGCAAGTTGCACATTTTGGTACATCAGCTTTCTTCGCGCACTCTGTCATCGAGTGCCCTGTTTCACCACAATGCCCACACGTCGAGTTTACCTCTCTGCACGTTTTGGCTGCATGACCATACTGTTGGCACTTGTAACACCGAGTCACCAGTGTAAAATCCCTGACAGGACAGGACGTCCAATTAATAAAAAGTCTCGATTGAGTGATTAGGGCTTTACGTATATCAGCTGGTACTTCAATGACGTAGTTGCAGGTCGACACATCTCTCTGCCCAGATTTGTGGCTTAATTTTACCAAAGCCAGGAAGGATTCTAAGGACATGTCTTCAAACTTGTCGGCTACATTTTGTTCAAAAATGCACCTGAAGACCTCATTTTCAGCCATGGAAGTCGGCACTCCTAAGACCACGATCCGGGGTTTGCGCTTGCTGGGTTCGTCGGCGGTAAGTCCTGAAGTAGAGAGCTGGACTGCTTGCTTTACTTTATCAGCGTCATGTTTGGTCTCCGTGCTGATAATTACGCCTCCGTTTTTTGTTTTCCGGACACCACGAACATGCAGTTTCATTTGCTCCGGGCGTATGATCTTTTTCACTAGGTCTTTTGTTTCGTCACTCGATTTCAATTTGTCTTGGGGATAAATTGCAACCGAGCTTAAATTATTGGGACGAACAAAGTTATTTGCTCCCTTTTTTACCATTTCGGCAAAAGAAACATTTCCCGCAGTACCTGAGTCCTGTATCGTCTTCTTGAGGTCCATGATGTGGTCTGACAGGTCTCGCTTTTCAGTAAGGGATTCAACCGCATTGTGCATTAGAAGAGATCTAGCCTTTAGTGACTGGTATAGTACTGCCATTTGTGAGGTACCGGATCCTATTTTACGGCAAAGGTTTGCTATTTTCATTTTCTGCTCCGAATTGAGTTTTCCATCCGCGGCTATAGAGCAGACTTCATTCAGATGCAGCTCAATAGAAGACATCCATTTTTGAATCTCGGGCGTGGTGATGATTTCAGGTGGCGTTTCCACAGGCGAAGCAAAGGAGAGTACTGGCCCCCTTGAATTCGAGGGTCTGTTTTCCATTTTATGCGTACACTAAATCACTTTTACTTGTTCATAGTTTGTAAACACACATATTATTAATAATTTATTTCAACTAAATATTGCTTGTGGGCACGTCTGTACGCGACAAGCGCCAATGAGAGATAAGTTGTTATTGGAACAGCACAAGCAGACGAGTTATTATTATTAAGCTATGATGCGATGTCGAGATTTTAACCGACTTCCCAAGAAGGAGGAGGTTCTCAATTCGGATGTTAAATATTGTGTAGGTTCGGGCATAAATCCGTCATATATAAACGGATTTGCAAAATTATTTTTAGTTCGAATGAAGTTTATTCTGAAATGGTCCCTTTTGAATTTGGTAATGACCTGATGAAGAACTTATTTATTTATTTATTTAAGGATCACCAACGAGTGTTATAAAACCATAAAACTTACACAAAATACAAAAATTGGTACACATCATCGTTACATCAACACTTCATCATCACTTCGGAGATATACAACAGAACTCTTCAATAAACGGCGGCAAATAAATCTCTCGGGATTGCTGCAATCGCATGTCTGTTTATTGTTTACACCATTTCATAACATAACATCACGCCAGTACGCTCTAAACGTCTACGTAGATGTGTACAGTTCACCCTGGTACACTTTCATTCCACTGGTTAGGCCGCTATCCCACTGGCGTTTTACGAGCGCTGTCGTTCCTCCAACGTCTGCGCAGCATCGACGCTGCGCAGACGCGATTTTGACGTCACCAGACTCTTAGTGTCAAGCATTACATCCGCTGAACGCAACGTTAATGTCGCGCACATGATACAATTTGAGGCGTACAATCAAAGACAAAATAGATTCCAACGAGGAAACACTATTGTTGGCTTTAATAAAAAAAAATAAAAAAAAAAAAAATCATTTATTTCAGGTCTTAAACCCATATCAGAGAACATCTTCAAATTATTCAATAAAAATACAAAATCATTAATAGATAAATACAAACAAATAAATACAACATCAACACATCAAATAAATTCAAATTCATAATAATTACATTAGTCTCTTACGTGCGACACTATATGTAACTTGTCTGTCACAACAGTGTCGCACATAAGGACAGTCCAACCTATTCGCTATCATGCTCAGAACGGCATTGGAGCTGTCTCGCACTCTGCGCACAAGAGACGCACAGCGCTTCCGCATGGTCGCATGAAAACAGTCCGTGCGCGCCCATGCGAACATACCCGAAGCGCTGCAGTAGCGAGGCAAACCCAAAACCGCTCTGAAAGCATTGTTAAATTGAATGCGGAGGGTGTTATAGCTTTTCTGCGTGTAATTAGCCCACAGGCTGCAGGTGTACATGGATGTGCAATATGCTTGGAAAAGAGTTATTTTCACGCCATCCGAACAACGTGCGAACCTGCGGACCAGCATATTAGCTCTTTTAGATAACGCCCTCCGCTCCCGTTCCAAGTCAGCATGGTCCCTGAGGTCAGACGTGACTATATGTCCTAGGTATTTAAACTGTTTCACCCTGTCTAAAGGTACACTATTCAGACGTATAGGTGGTACATAGTCGGGACATACAGCACCACCGGCCTCAAAAACCATGTACTGACTTTTCTTAATATTATAAACAAGTCCATGTTTAACAGCGCAATCCTCACATGTCGCAATCAACCTTCTCAGACCACAAATCGACGCGCTCAGCAGTACCATGTCGTCTGCATAACTTAAATTATTGAGACACAGGCTTTGCTACTTCGACGAAAATTACGTAAAAGAAAAAGAAAGTGTCATCGTCTATTTTAGGTAAATCCTTTATGGTCCAATCGATTATAAGAAAGTGAATAGTTCGCACTGTACTCTAATAATATTAAAAATAATGAATCGGAATTTGATAAATATTTCCGAATGCCTACATTTATGATTTCGATCACGCAAGGACACTCAGAGCCTGGCTCTCTCCATTACCCTTTGGGTGACTGAGAGCTTACTGATGAGGCCCATTGTGAGCGACCACGTCTCCGAGCCATAGGTCATAACTAGCAACACACACTGGACTACTGATTATAGACTTTCGTCCTGAGATACTGTGGTAAGTTGGACGAGAAGATACCGCGCAAGTTCCTGAACGCTGCCCAGCCGAGTCGGATTCGACGGTTGACCACTTTCTCGAAGTTGGCCCTACCTAACTGGATCGTTTGTCCCAGGTAGACATAGTCATCCACAACTTCGAGTGTAGTCTCCAACCTTGATAGGAGTGGGTGTAACATGGGCATTCAACATCACCTTGGTTTTGTCCATGTTCATCCTAAGATCACTCTTTCAGAAGCTCTACTGAGGCACAGTAAAAATATACAAATAGTATGGAAATTACCTACAAACGCTCGAAACGGCACACTCACAGAAACATGCGTGACCACTCATTGCGTCGCGGTGTTCAGTACTGACAGCAAAGCGGACGCTGCGTAAGGGTCTCGTCAGTGCGTATGTTTCTGTGAGTGTGCCGTTTCGAGCGTTTGTAGGTAGCTTTCATACTGTTTGTATATTTTAACTGTGACTGAGGTCATCAAGCATTGAACTAAGGTCCTCCATGGTCTCAACTATGACCACTATATCATCGGCAAACCGAAGGTGGGTGATGTACTCGTCATTAACGTTGATGCCAAGCCCTACCCAGTCCGGAACCTTGAAGACATCCTCCCGTGCAGGGTGAATAATTTCTTTCTGTCATTTTATTCATATATTTTAACAACTCTGATAATTTGATTTGCTACTAAGTATGTATTGTGATGGAATCTCCACAGAACCTACAAAAAATACCATCTGGGGGGAGGGGGGGGGCACGTGCGCCCGTGTCCAACCCCCCCCCCCCCCCCCCTAAATCCGCCCTTGGCTGTAAGAGAACTCAGCATTTAGTTAAGCTCGCCCATTGTACATGTACTTAATTATCACATGTATGTAATGTTGTTTTTTGGTGTACAATAAAGAATTAAGAATGAAAGTAATAAGGTCCAGCGGGAGCATAGCGGGCGGTGCGAGGTGCCGCCGCGCAGGCGCGCCCGCCCCGCACCCGGCGCGCGGCCAGCCGTCGCGCGCTGAACACCGCGCGCCCCTCGAGCCGGAGCCGGCCGCTCGCCTCGCGCCGTTCGCTCGTGCCCTCGTGGCGCCGCGCCCGCTATCTGTTGCTCTACAATCGATACTGCTCCAGTGTGCTTTTGTTTTGGTCATGACTACACGCGACATGTTTGCATCTCGTTATTGTGAGTGTCACTTCCACGGATAGTTGTTGGTGTGATGAGGACTGCTCATCTACTTTACTGCGTCATACCTTCCTACATTATCGGTGACGTTATCTTACAGTAGAACCAGTTTGACTAAGTTTATACAAGAGCTATACTTGATAGAAGCATTGTCTCCATAAGTTAACAGCAAGTTTTGTGTTAAGGACTTATCACATTATTAGTAATCATAATACTGTCCAGTATACAAGTGCACACATTGACGAGGGCTTCGAAATTGTTAGAACTTCGGCGTGGCTTCAACTGCGTGTTGGTAAGTACGGCGTAGTAGTCTCCATGGAGACTGATGTGGAGCGGGACGTGTGGCGTACAGCGGGCAGGGTGCAGGGTGCAGGGCGCAGGACCGGGCCGGCTGGTCGATAGCGCCTCCACCGCCGAGGGCCCGCGGTACCGTCCACTGACTCCACACCGTTGTAGTCGTGGCGCACTAGTTAACCTTTTTCTATAACCTGGTCAAGAGAAAGCTCCAGAGACTTGAACTTCGTCGCCGAGTTGCCAGCTTATCGGTTTTTTGGCATTCCCTGCCGGAGTCTGTTTCCCGATAGCTACAATCTAGGGGTCTTGTAAGTCAAGAGTGAATAGGTTAGGTACTTCTAGACAAGCCTATTTAACCGTCGACCACATCATGGCTTACCATCAGGTGAGATAGTGGCCAAGCGCGAGCCTAATTTAATCAAAAAAAAAAGTTGTGTTAATTTTTTTGAAGTAGGTAGCTACGTATTATAACTAGAGTCTCCCTTAGCTTTACCCATTGCTACGTCACGAGGGTTTCTTCCTAGCTGGCCGGCCCGTGGCGCGTGATGCTGGTTGCCGGGCAGCCGCCAGCACCACCAGCTTCTGGCTGGTGTCTGTAGCACTCTTGGTTGTTGGTTTGTTGATTACGGATATCCTAATAATAAAAATTCTAAAAGCGAACAGCTTCGCACACTTCGCATTGTGAGCACGAAGATCAGTCTATAAATCTAAAGTAGGTACAGTACAAACATTTTCTTAATGTCCCTCGGCAAACTTCGTATTTCGTCATTGTCGTCGGCATTATATCAGTTGCCCTTTGCTCTTGGTGCAGGCCGGACGCTCTCAATCAACTTGGAAGTATATAGAGTTGTTAATACTCTTTTATCATATTGTAATTTATAAAAAAAAAAATGGGAGACAGGCTGCTAAAGTTGCTATTTTTATAGCTCTATGTATTTCACACGGAAATCAAAACAAAACAACAATAAAGTACTTAGATCTGAATTCAACAAATACACGTTCAATGAAAGAATGATCATGAATTCAAGATTTATATCTTGAATTCATAAACATATAAGTGTTATATATTTTTGAAATCACCTCTTAAAACCCTTTATTTTGATACCCCACACGATGGATTTGGAAGAAAAAAAAATTTGGGCCCCTACAATATGGCACCAAAAATCCGCCATTTTTCTATTGTCCAATTTTAATGTAGTCTATGACACTCGCAGGGTTAAGACGCATCGATTGACGTATGAATCATCAAAATCGGCTAACGCGTTTGGTCTCTGGAACGCCATATACGAACAAACATACAAACATACATACTTACATACATACATAGACTGATAAACACATTACCCTCCTTCGGCAGTCGGGTAAAAATGAACATGGACAAAACCAAGGTGATGTTGAATGCCCATGTTGCACCCACTCCTATCAAAGTCGGAGACTCTACACTCGAAATTGTGGACGATTATATCTAACTGGACAAACGGTCCAGTTAGGTAGGTCCAACTTCGAGAAAGAGGTCAACCGTCGAATCCGACTCGGCTGGGCAGCGTTCGGGAAATTGCGCGGTGTCTTCTCGTATAACTTACCACAGTGTCTCAAGACGAAAGTCTATGACCAGTGTATGTTGCCAGTGATTACTTACGGGACAGAGACGTGGTCGCTCAAAATGGGCCTCATCAGTAAGTTTGAAGTCACCCAAAGGCCAATGGAGAGGGCTCGGCGTTTCCTTGCGTGATCGAATTAGAAATGAAGACATCCGCAAGAGAATCAAGGTTACTGATATAGACCGAAGAATTGCCAAACTTAAGTGGCAGTGGGCAGGGCTCATTGCTCGCAGAACGGATGGCCGTTGGGGCCGAAAAGTTCTAGAGTGGCGACCGCGTACCGGAAGACGCAGCGTTGGAATTAAGGCCTCCCTCTAGGTGGAGCGACGACCTGGTCGAGGATGCGGGCGTCTGGTGGATGCGAAACGCACAGGACCGATCAGTGTGGCGACGCTTTGGGGCAGTGGACGTCTTTCGGCTGAAATGATGATCATGATAATGATGATCATGATGACGATAAATCTAATAATTGATGGACATGGAAAATAGTATTCGTTTGTATTTGGAAATGCGATGATTGCCGAGGGACAATAAGAAAATAGTTGTACTGTATACGTGTATAAACACGATATTTTATAACTACTACGATATGTATTTCTTACTTTTAAAAGTACATAGAGTAAAGTAGGTAGGTACTTAGATAAAATTCTGTGCGAAACACTATTATGTATTTTGAGCTATAGTAGTAGGTAGGTAGGTTTTTAAATAAATTATAAATGATTTTATTTCTGTAAGTTGGTTTGTACAAACTCTTTTACATGTCGATCATATTTTTTAAAACTAGATGAGGTCGGCGTTTCCTAACTGACTACTCTGAGAAGAAAGGCCGAAACAAACTCAGAGGTCACAGTCTCTTTTAAAGTCCTGACAAAATCTTGGTTAGATCATGTGAAGACCATGTAGAAAGATGTCTGAAATGGTCTTTTGAGGAAAGAACCAGCCAGATTGAGTGGACATGTCCAGTCAGTGCACGCATTTGTCAATAACCGAGCAGCTCAACTGAGAAATTAAGGAGCTCAACGATTCGACGAACAATACCAAAGAAAGGACATTCGGGTAGGCCGCATAAACTACTCAAACTGCCAGACCATGAGTGAAAACTAACTAAGATAAAATAAAATAAAATAAAAAAATCCACATAGTCTTCACATTCACAATAATAAAAATAAAATAATATAATACTTTAAAAAGTAAACATTCTTGTCATTGCAAGAAAACAAAAAAATATCAAAATTAAAAAAAAAAAACACGGTGCAAAATATAAAAATCAAAATTAATTGGAGCAGCTCAATCCCAAGCCTTTTTGTCCTCAACGTAATCTTTAATAGTATAAAACGCTTTCTGGCACAACTTACGTTTAATGAATGATTTGAATTTATTAAAACTTAGATCTTGTACGTGGCTTGGAAGCTTATTATAAAAGCGTACACATTGACATCTAAACGAGCCACCTATCTTCTTGAGCCTTGTTGTAGGTACTACAAATTTGTGTTTGTTCCTAGTACATATTTATGTTATGGATATCACTGTATTTAAAAAAAAAAAAAAATTATGAGCATATAAAAGATTTTCATAAATATACTGATACTAACTACTACTAGACTAATAAAACATCCCTTCTATAACTGTATGGAAGGGACAAAGAAAATAACGTTTTCGATTTACCACTTTAGGACGTGATTAAAATCGACACGACAAGGGACCTTATGGCGCGACGTTTATCCTAAATTGCGACTATAGGCGATATCGCGCACATTTCACATGACCATTTCAAGTGAACAAGCCTCCAAGCAGTTAATACCTTTACTTTGGTAGGTGGCGCTAAATTAATTAATATACATACAAATAACTATTCAAGCAATACATCGAATTACAAAACCACCAGTAACAATAACAGAAATACGTCTGCATGAGCTCGTAGCAGAGCTACGGCGTAGTAAATTTACAGCATAGAAGAGCTACGGTGAAGTAGTCACGGTGAAGTAGTCACGGTGTAGTAGTACTACGGCGTAGTAAAGCTACGGCAAAGTAGTCTCGGTGTATTAGTACTACGGCATAGCAGAGCTACGGCGTAGTAAAGCTACGGCATAGAAGAGCCACGGTGAAATAGTCACGGTGTAGTAGTACTACGGCGTAGCAGAGCCGTTGCTGACTCGTAGTCACACCAGATTATCACACCAGTGTGACAAACAGGAATATTTTTCTCGTTTGTCACACCACTGATTTTTCCACACCATTTATTCCTAACTAGTGCTGTCCTAGTTATACTTAATGGTTCTTCAACCTTACCGACTAGTAGTCACACCAGATTATCACACTAGTATGACAAACAGGATTGTTTTTCTTGTTTAATTTTTTTCAATAAGGGCGGTTAGATGTGGAAAAGAAATAAAAGAAGCTGTGTGTAAGGTATTAACAAAATTATTTTTTATGAAAGGCTTAATTGTGCCATTAAGTGTGGAAAATGATATGCAATCGTTCAAATGCCCGCCTGGGCTATTTAGTGGTACGGATCCGAGTGGTCCCATTTTTTAATGATTCTTCTGCATAGATCCGGATCTGAATTTGAGCAATGGCCATGTCATCGGTCGATTGTGGTTTGTTTGCATAGGCCTGCGACTTCAAAAAACCCTACAAGAAAAGGTCTACCGGCGTCAAATAGCATGACCTTGGTGGCCAATTCACATCAGGTCTGCGAGACTATACGCTCAAATCTCTAATGCAGATTTTTTATAATTTGAACGTGCTGTTCAATCGTGTAACTTGCCATGGTGATTTGGCATAAGTATCTCTTTTTTCTTCATCTTTCCTTTCGCAGGTATGCTGGAAGAGATTTCTATAGAAATAAGCATCAACTATGTACCTATTTACCCGACTGCCGAAGGAAGGTAATGTGTTTATCAGTCTATGTATGTATGTAAGTATGTATGTATGTATGTTTGTTCCTATATGGCATTCCAGAGACCAAACGCGTTGGCCGATTTTGATGATTCATACGTCAATTGATGCGTCTTAACCCTGCGAGTGTCATAGGCTACATTAAAATTGAACAATAGAAAAATGCCGGATTTTGGGTGCACTATTGTGGGTGCCCGAATTTTTTTTTCTTCCAAACCCATCGTGTGGGGTATCAAAATAAAGGGTTTTAAAAGGTGATTTCAAAAATATATAATACTTATATGTTTAAATGTATCTAATTCGAAAAAAAACTGACTATAAAGTTATAGGCAGGCATATTATAAGTTGGGGGATTATATCACTGATAAAAATGCTTGGCTCAATGCTAGTCCTGCTCCACAACCACTAGGGCGCAAAAACAAATGATATGTTTATGTTTGTGTTGTATAGACTCGATTTCTTTTAGTATTGTATAGCTGCACAGCACGTGTGTGGGTACTATGTACCCAACTGTAAATCTACCATTTGCTATACCTATGTGTCGTTCGTTGACTTGTGTGTGCCCTGGCAGTTGAGTGTGTCATGCTCTCTCAAATGTCTCTCTGATGGTGGCGCGTGTGTTGGATCATTCGGTTCCCTTCATGATGGTTGAGCTGGGTGGTGCCGATTCATGCGTCATGTTCGTGAACGGGCGCCGTCAGTTGGGATTGGTCATAACTCAACTGCTTCGGATGTTGATGTTTTTCTAGTACCTATTGTATAACTGCACAGACATGTGTAAGTACTTTTAATACTTTATACCTTTACATAGTGTAGTGTGTAGTGCTATTCTGGGTGCATTGTCCTCACATATGTGAATTTATTAATGTATATGTACTCATGTACCTAAATATTGTAAAAATCTTTTTTTTTTTTTTAAAGAGTAAGTATGGAGTTTCTTGTGCATTCTTCTCCATAACAAGCTACTTTCCGAATGCACGGTAGAATCATTTTTTTTTAAAAGAGTAAGTATGGAGTTTCTTGTGCATTCTTCTCCATAACAAGCTACTTTCCGAATGCACGGTAGAATCAACTTTTATTCCATGTAAATTTAAAAAGTATGGAGTTTCTTGTGCATTCTTCTCCATAACTAGCTACTTTCCGAATGCACGGTAGAATCAACTTGTATTCCATTTAAATTTAAATTGTGACATTCAAAAGTGCCGCTTGGTGGCCCAGTTGAAATAAATATCTTTTGTCTTTTGTCTCTTTTTGTCTATAGTATAGTAAGTTATACATATTCGCGGGCTGGCTGACCAAAATCTGGTGTATCCTCCGCCTGCACAGCATGATTTTTTCCTTGTTTACGACTTTTTAGTTCGCTTTTGAAGCAGTCGGGTTTTTGATTTTTTTAATTAAGTTTTATTTTTTCCGTTTCTTCTTCTTGTTTGTAAATTATGTGTGTGTGCATAAATGGTTAAATAAATATATAATAAATTATTAACAGTATTATTCAATCAAAAGTGACAAAGATAATATACCAAACTGATAAAGATAATTTTATCATTTCCTGCCAATTAAAACTTTTAAATGGTGAAATATCATTGGGAAATTTCCTTGAAACATTGCGTTAAAAACGTAATTTTGGTTTTTAATTAAAAAACGTGGGCGAATTAAAAAACTTCAAATTCCGTTTATAACGCAATGTTTCTAGAAAATGGTGGGTCCTTCTTTTATTTCGATATCAATTTCCTTTTGATTGAATACTGTTAATAATTTTAGTATGGTTAGATAAGGTTGCATTAACATATGAACCACTGGACATCCACAGTTGGACAATCCCCTGGGGGACTGAAATTGAGGATTCTAGTGGAACGAGTGGCTATAGCTTGCACAACTTACCACAAAATATGATATTTAATTCCATTTGTATTAGTTTTATTTTGTCTTTCCTAAGAAATGAATACACTTTGTACCTAATTATGAAAAAGTTGGCAGAAATATAACTAAAAGTAGAAAATCTAAATAGTCGGCAAAGAACGAAAGTCGGCAAACACCGATCAGCAAATCGACTTTATTAGAATATATAGGTACTGGACTAGCAATTATCGAATACATGGTGTGGAAAAATCAGTGGTGTGACAAACGAGAAAAAAAATCCTGTTTGTCACACTGGTGTGATAATCTGGTGTGACTACGAGTCAGCAACGAGCAGAGCTACGGAGTAGTAAAGCTACGGCATAAAAGAGCTACGGTGAAGTAGTACTACGGCGTAGCAGAGCTACGGCGTAGTAAAGCTACGGCATAGAAGAGCTACGGTGAAGTAGTCACGGTGTAGTAGTACTACGGCGTAGTAGAGGGCGGGGTATAGTTCTCGCCAAACTGCTTGGCCACCTTGTCTTCAGACAAAGAATAAAATTATTTATTCTACTAGGCCATTAAGCGGCAACTGCACGCTCGAACGCAAAACTGACCTCTTGATTGACCGCGTGACCGCTTTCTGTCTGATAGTACCGTGAGGGTATGTAAACAAAGGAAGAGAAAATATTATATAAACCGAGTTTGTTGTTCTAAACTTATGCATTTTAAACAATTATAGTAACATCAAAGTTGTGTTGACGGACCACAGTCCATCGCCCAGCACCGCATCACCGGTGCGGTGGTGCTGGAGTGCCGCGCAGAGTGTATGTGCGTAGTGGTTTGTGCGTGAGGCACGCAACTCGGAAACCTGAGAAACTCTGCAGATTGATATGTTCAGTGTTTGACTCGCGTCGTTGTTGCAGACGCCGCGCGCCCCCCGCACTCGTCGCGCACCCCTCGGAGTTGATAGTCGTGTGCAGCAGCAGCACCAGCATTGCGCTCCGTCCCCGCCGCCCCGCACGGTACTCCACCCACTGCTACACTAGCGCCCCCAGCCCGCCCGAGGAGTGTAGGAGCTCGTAGCTAAATAATAAAGGCCGCACGGGTTTCAAAGTTAAGCAAAGCTTGCCGAGGTCACTTCGTGGATGGGTGACCATCTTTACACAATATAATTATAACGGGAAATTTAACGCGATAATTTTGATTGTTTGTTTACCTATTTCGCCCGACGTTTCGGCCGTGTTGCAACGACCGTGGTCCCGTGAAATAGGTAAACAAACAATCGAAATTATCGCGTTAAATTTCCCGTTATAATTATATTGTTTTCAATTATGAAACGCGAAAGTTTTAAAGTTAACATCTTTACACAGCTAGTTTCTTCCGCAAGCCTCGGCAACCATCTTAACCCGTTGGTCCCGGCTGTCATTTGAAGATCTTTGACAGTTGTTACGGCTATCCAGAAGCTTGAAATCTGAAACCAGTCTGGCCAAGGGGTATGTGTTAGCCAGTTACTGGGTTGTGGAGGGCAGATAGGCAGTAGCTTCATGTAACATTCTGGTACTCAGCTGAATCCGGTATTCCGGTTAGACTGGAAGCCAGCCCCAACATAGTTCCGCCATAGGCTCGGCAGGTTGATATTGTTGAGTAATTGTTCTGTTGATAGTTTATCGATTCATCTCTCGTGATTTTGTATAAATTAGTTTGACAATATTTGCAATTATTACAAAAGTATCGCGGTCATGAGTGCACCCGCGAGCTCACACGGTAGGCGCCGTCGCCGCTCCAACGACCCCATTCGCGAGCGCTCACCCCGCGAAACGCGCACCGCGCACCGCGCACCGCGCCCCGCGCGCCGCTCATAATTGGGTTGTTGAATTAAAAAATATATACGATTTTTTTTATGTATTTCGAAACTTTACATGTCTTAAATTATATTGACGTTTCAAAAAACTCTTAAATATTTTTCTATTTATTATAAGCAATTGAAAACCGATAAAATTTTGAAAAGAACCACGCGACTACAAACGGGCCTTAATTGGTTGCCATGTTGGTGACGTCATAACGTTCAAGGAAATCATGATAATATAGTGTCAACTTCACGTAGATTGACTAAAATAGCCGAAAATGAGTGCAAAAATATTATTAAACAATAAATTTTATTTAGTCATGTTTGATAAAGGATTTATAAAGGCTAATGTCGATAATATACCCACCTGATGGACGATTTGGAAGTTTTGAGCATAAATAAAGTAGTCGTAATGAATAATACGTGGAGTGGACCGGTGTTTGTTATTGTTGTTTACCAGGTACATTAGAAAACATAATTGTCATAACGTAATCGTTTTTACATATGGGTAGGTGATATCACATACATATATACATAAACTCACGCCTTTTTCCCATGGGGGTAGGCAGAAACTACAGAACGCCATAAAACAACAACGTAGGTGATATTGGTGTAAAATATAAAGTAAACAAACACGATTGGCGCGAAACTTTGACTTTGGATATCAAAAAACTTCATTAGATACCACTAAATATGATTCACATAGTTACACATATAATTTTCGGTAATTCCCATTATTTACATATCCCTTAATAGAGAAGCTCGTGGCTAAATAATAACAGCCGCACTGTTCGATCATCAAGGTTAAGCAACGTTTGACGAGGTCGGTCCGTGGATGGGTGACCATTTCAACAAACCGAGTTTCATCCGTGCCTCGGAAAGCACGTTAAGCCGTTGGTCACGGCTGTCATTTGAAGATCTTTGACAGTCATTAGGGGTAGTCAGAAGCTTGAGATCTGATACCGGTCTTGCCAAGGGGTACCGTGTTACCCAGTTACTGGGTTGTGAAGGTCAAATAGGCAGTCGCTCCATGTAAAACAGTGGTACTCAGCTGAATGCGGTTAGACTGGAAACCGACCCCAATATAGTTGGGAAAAGGCTTGGCAGATTGACAATATCTCTCAATAATATTGAACACTAATGTCTATATTATATATTTACAAACACTAAAAAGTTTGTAGAAAGGAAACGTGAAAATATTAACTTGGTAGATTTTCGTTACACTAATTCTTCACTAAATATCTCTTAAATACTTCGACCGATTTTTACAATTCAAACAGAAATGTTAGTTTTACGCCTATATCTGTCATTTAAGTATAAAATAATGAATATATCACCATAAACAAAAAATCATGTTTTCATGTTACGTAACACAATTATTTTTTTATTATTTATTATTATTATTATATGTAATTGGAGGGGAGCAGTGGTGGCCCAGTGGTATCGGCCGCGACTTACAAGTTGTAGGTCGTGGGTTCGAACCCAGGCAGGCGCTTCACTTTGTGTAAATTATTTCTTCACCACTGCTCTCAAAACGGTGAAGGAAAACATCGAGAGGAAACCGGCATGTCCTAGAACCAAAAATTCGAAGACATGTGACATCCACCAACCCGCACTGGGCCCGCGTGGTGGTTTACGGCCCATTCCCTCTCACAGAGAGGAGGCCTGTGTCCCAGCAGTGGGAACATTAATAGGCTGATGATGTGATGTGTGTGATGTAATTGGAATCTAGTTAGACGTAGAACACTGCTCAAAGTTAGTAGATTGCTGGGTACTGTATTGCTATTGCGCGAAACGGGTGCGCCAAAGTTCACCTAAATTTTCAACTCCGATAATTGGAAATCCGAAAATGTTCTTCCTAACATTTTTCATCCTAACAATCACAATTCCTAACTACTCTGTCTCTAATGTTCATAATTCAGAAGCATTTAACTTCATAATGTCAGTAGCAATAAACATTTATTATACTTTTATTTGTTGACCTATATTTTCTCAACATAACTATCTTTTACACTTTTATTCAAAGTCATATCTTTTTTGTTTAGATTTCTTTTTATTCATAATAATCAGTATTATATACATTAATTTTGCGTAACTTTATTTTCACATAACATGTGTAACATATAAGAATAACAGGTACCATGGTACAAGTAGTCAAATAAATACATGTTTTCATATACACATTTCAATTAAATTAGTTTAATATTAGCGGCTATAGCTTTCAAATAATCACTTTTATTGGTGTATTTTGCTTTAAAATTCAATATATATTTAATTCTATCATATTTGCCGTTGATTTGGAAGTTCATTTTATTTTTGTAGGTAGTACTCATAAATAGAAAGCTTTATAAAAATTTTCAAGACTCGGCAATGTTATGTTTTTTTGTATGTTTTTCGTGAGGAAAAAAAATGAGAATTAGTCCAAGAGCGAGCGAAGCGAGCTCGGGAACTTAGGGCACCCCGACACAGATAGGTTAGGTTCGAAGGAGATGACGGAAGCTGAAGTGAGCGAGCAAAGCGAGCGAACGCAGCTCCCGTCATCTCCTTCATGTTAGGTTACTTTAGACCCTGCAGACAGAAATAGGAGCGCCGCGCAGCGGGGCTCCGTCGACTTAGTTGCTTAAATCTTAAACTTTAACCATGGATATCTTTCATAACCATGGGGTTCCGTGGGGTTGGGATGGTACAGTGAGGTAGCCCCTCTACCCTCCTTTCCCTTTCCCCCTTTCGCGCCCCTCGATGGAAATTTATGGATTTTTTTATTCTAACCTGAAAACTTTAACCATGGATATCTCCATAACTATAGGGCTCCAAGTGGTTGGTGTGGTACCGAGGGGTAGCCAAACCTCCCCCCATCCTCACCCTATCCGCGCCAAAAATCAACGGCATATAATCGAAATTTTAACCTTACACTTATACTCTTTGTTGCTTCTTAATACACACGCCCAATATTGTTTATCCACTGTTATTCGGTTTTTTTCATATGTAAATCCATGTACGTCTAATTTTAATCCTCCGCGACTGGTTTTAAATGATTTTAAATAATTTTTCTCTATATTAATAAAGCATTAACACAAACATGCACGTAATGATAATACACCGACATGAACTTAACAATAGACACAACTCAGTACGTTATGTGAAGCATACCCCAAATAATAATCATTCCTCAAATTAAAACTATAAATATCATCTTCTACCCACAAATATTTTTTATTACACTTGGTAAATGTTTCTTTCTGAGTATGAGTGAAAATATTATGGTAATTATTTTTAGGGATAAAAGCGTTATGATAAAAAACAGTAGGAGTTTAGATATATTTACATTAATGATATTATTAATTACAACTTTCGGAAAAATTAGTGTTATGAACATCGCCGGTAGCACTACAAATAGTATGAATGAAAACTTTAGGATGAAAATTTTTAGGAAGAGTGATCATTCGGATTACAAATCGTTAGGAAGAACAATTTCGGGTAAAGAACTTTAGGTGAGCCAATATGGACCCGCGCGAAACACATATAATTGGGATCTTTTTGTATTATTCGTACATTATGGTACGAAGCAAGCACGATAACTTTAAAGGTTCGATATTTATGGTCAATATATTCGATATTCATCAATATATTGACGCTAATAACAAGATTGAATTGGTTAAAAGTCAAAAAACTTTATCAGCTATGTGCTATAATGAGTAGAAATGAACCTTGTGACGTCACACGGGCTCGGATTTGTTCGGCAAACTATCGGCGTGTTTTCGGTACTGGATTCAAAAAAATATTTTTAATTGGATTTTACTTTGTAATTACAGTGAAAAAAAAAAACTAAAAATAGTTTTGTATGAAAACTTATATAATTATGATCTATTAATTTTTAACAAAAAAAAATTGGTTCAACAAACCAATTGTGTCGCTGGCTGCAGCCGCACCAGCTGCACACTCACACACATCGTAATGCCCGGCAAGCTATTTTGAGGTGTCTAATAATAGTTCCCTTTTCGACTAAGACTAGGCGACACCTAAAATGTTATGCTTATATTAAAGCGCACAATTAAAATTTTCAACGTACGCATCAGCATAGAGTGTTGATACTCCACAGTGACCGCGATTGGAGGAGCATGCATACCTAGCCCGTAGCCGATATCTGAACAGATCCCAGAGACAACAAGTGTGGTCCTATTTATATATAATTATTATTATACTACTTATTATTATACACCATAAACAACATACACGACAAACGTTCACAAACACAAGTGTACTACAATCGCACTAGGCAATCTCTTACAGACAACCTTTGGATGGACTGAACGATAGGAGAGGAATGTAGGGCTGTCAGTGTAAAATATAAAATATAGGTAGTGTTTTAACCAGCGCTACTTTAAAGCAGATGACCAAGTTTAAGTATCTGGGCCATATACTTGTTGACGACCATAAGGACGATGATGTCGTGGATAGGGAGCGTAGGGCGTTGGCGGTCCGCGAGAACATGTTGGCGCGAAGATGTTTTCGTTGTACCGATCAGGTCAAAATAACCTTGTTTAAAGCGTATTGTCAAGGCCTGTACACGGGAAGTCTGTGGTTCAACTGTTCGCGGGGGACGCTAAGTGCCTTGCGCGTCCAATATAATAATGTTTTCAGAATGATGTTGAAGCTCCCTCGTGTCTGTAGTGCCTCGGGGATGTTTGCCCAATCGGGTACAGATGGTTTCCATGCTATCATCCGGAAAAAGGCGGCATCGCTTGTGAGGAGGACTCGGGGGAGTGACAATAGCATACTAAAAGTCGTGGCTGAGGACCCGACAGCTCCTGAGGCATCTCATTCGGAATCATTGTCCGCATGAAATGCCTCGTAAGTACATGACTCACTTATTGTCTGTTGTTATTAAAGGAGAATGCCCAAGGACAGTACTTAAAAAAAACTTTTTTTTTTTATATCTAAATCATTTACGACGAGAAAACTGTGTCCTTAATAAATATTTGGAACATGACGTGGTTTGGTGTTAAACTAACTTCTACAACAACCGGGTTACTCGGCAACGACGAGAAAACCGCAACATGTTTGATGAAAATCGGTTCAGCCGTTCATTAGTTATGAATGTTTTACTGTTTGAATCGGGGTGTTTTCGCAAGAAATCGTGTCATAATTACGTGTTCAATAGATTGTCGATCAAAGCGTGACTAACTACTACTAGATAAATTATGCAGTATTTTTTTTTTTTTTTTTTTTTTTCTATATTAATAAAAACTAATGTTCTTAATAACAAATTACAATCTAGCCTTAATAGACTAATAAGCAATTTAACTCTAACTTATTATTATAATGTAAAATGTTATGACTAAGAATAGTGTCAATTTGCACTTTTATACAGTTCGGTAGCACTTTCTTAGAGTCTGATACGTTAAAAACACTTAGTTCACGTGTTACATGTATAGCACAGTATTCTTTGCTATTATTTTTCACTTATTATACACTACACTAACTCAAATGGTTTAGTTCTCTTTAGCCTACGCACTATGTCCGTGTTATCTAGCAGCTGGATTGCTTCCACATTCACATGCCGATGAAGTCTGTGTTCGTGGGTTTCAGCAAAGTTTTGAATAACGGTGGTGACGAGTTTCATTTTAAGGTCGCGGTGAAGGTCGTCATTTCTGATGTACCATGGTGCATTAACAGCATCTCTGAGTACTTTATTTTGAAATTGTTGTATAATTTTTACATTACTTTGTTTAGTACAGCCCCATAGTTGGATACCATACGTCCAAATTGGCATAAGAATATGCTTGTATATTATAATTTTATTGTGTATTGATAGACAGGATTTCCTTCCGAGTAACCAATACATATTTTTGTACCGTATATCGAGTTCCTGTCTTTTCTTTTTGACGTGAGATTTCCAACGCAACTTGGCGTCAAGAGTTATGCCAAGGTATTTGGCTGTATTTGCATAAGGCACTTGCATGCCATTTATATAGACTGGGTGATAATCGCAGTGTTTATTAGTGAAGTCAATGTGAATCGATTTTGACTCATTCAGTTTGATCTTCCACTTTTGTGTCCAGTCGTAAACTAAGTTCACAGCTAGTTGAACCTTTTCTACTGCTTCTTTGTGGTTTGAACCAATAGCCATAATAGCAGTGTCATCAGCAAAGGTCGCTATGGTGTTGTTTTCCAGCTCTGGGATATCACATGTGTATACCAAGTACAGGATTGGGCCTAAAACACTTCCTTGTGGTACTCCGGCCTGAATAGTTTTTAGCAAACAAGATTTTAGCAATATACAGACTAACTGCGCGTAGGGTAAAACATAACCTCAAGTCATGGCTAATGTCTCTCAGATACGAAGAAACTGAGCAGATTTTAATAACGCTCTTGTGACATCAATCCTTTCCTCAGTATATACATTTGATGTAGGTACACACATACACACCACACGCACACACACACTCACCATTACAGTTTTTTACTAACAAACCTTTTGTTTTTTTTTCTGTGTTTCTCTTTACAACTTTGGTTTTAATTTCATTTTGATAACTGTTGCATAAGATTGAACTGTATTTGTTGCCGGGAGAGGGCACTGGCTCCTGTAACACAGGTTAATCACCTAGCACAGGAGTCAGGGACTTCACTGAATTGTATTATGTTTCTTATGTAAATAAAGATAAAAGTGTAAGTGTAAGTGTAAGCTCAGAATATGCGTCCTCTTGTCTTATCCTAAACATTCTGTTGCTTATATATGACTCTAGAATATCTGAAAATTCGGGGAGCATGCGTCTGAGTTTGTATATCAGACCCTCATGCCAAACTTTGTCGAAAGCTTGTGCGACATCTAGAAATACGGTGGCGCAGACTTCCTTGTTTTCGAGCGTTTTTTCGATGATGTTTGTTATTCTGTGTACCTGGTCTATGGTAGAATGTTTTTCCCTGAAGCCAAATTGATGGTCCGGAATAAGGCCTTTTTCTTCTATAATTGGTTTTAGCCGTTTTAATAAGAGCTTTTCAAACAGTTTCGATAATACTGGCAGCAGGGAAATGGGTCTATAAGATGATGCTTCATGGGGTGGTTTCCCAGGCTTCGCAATCATAATGACTTCAGCAACTTTCCATGGCTCAGGTACATGTTTTAGCATAAATGCTGCGTTAATAAGTCTGGTCAGCTTAACTATGGCTTTGCGCGGGAGGTGTTTTAGAATTTCTCCTATTATGAGGTCATAACCCGGAGATTTCTTCGAGCTTATATTGTTTTTAATTTCTCTCACAACTTCTTTAGGAGTTACAAGCCGAATTCTTTGGTTTTGTGATACATATTCACTCTCCGATATTTCTATGGAACTTTCATTGGGTTGAAAAGTATCTGCTAAGTATTGTGCAAACCTTACCGCTTTTTGTTCATTGCTAATGGCCCATTTTCCATCGCTGTTTCTGATGGGAGGTATTTGCATAATCGGCCTTTTTAGGTTTTTTGTAGCTTTCCAGAGAGAGTAATCCGTTGATTGGTCGTTGGTTAGCTGCACAAGATTGGAGTTCAGGGTTTCATCCTCAAATTGTATAATTTTCCTCTTTAATTGTTTAGTTAGGTTATTTAATAGTGTTTTATCTCGCGGGCATCTTGTTTGCTGCCAGCGCTTTCTTTGTTTTCTTTTCTCTGATAGCAAATTCACAATATCCTTGGGATAGATATGCCCCTTGTATTTCCGTTTTAGTTGTGGTGTGTTATTCCAAGCACATTGTTGAATGTTAACAACATATTTGTTTACTTCTGAGTCAAGCTGATCATGATTTTGTAATGGAGTTTTTAGGTCGATTATTTTATCTAGATCAAGCGCAAAGCTGTCCCAGTCTGTAGACTTGTTAACCAGGGTTAAATGGTATTCTCTTAATAGAATTTTTTGACTAAGTCTTAGTATAATCGGGGAGTGATCCGAATTCATAAGAAACTCTTCCTCCAAACTAACATAATTGGTGGATATGTTTTTACATATGAAAAAGTCTATGAGATCGGGTATTTTCTGAAGATCAGTTGGCCAGTATGTTGGTTTGCCAGTGCTCATAACTTCACAATGTGTGTCTCTAACTGCGTTTAAGAGCTGTCTTCCCTTTGTGGTAGTCAGTCGTGATCCCCAATGCATATGCTTGGCATTAAAATCACCGCCTAGGATGAATCTTTGACCCAAAACTTCAAAGAATTGCATATATCGCTCTTTTCTTATCATATGCCTTGGAGGACAGTAAACAGCTGCTATGGAAACGTGACAAAATTTGGTTTTGACTGATACTGCCACAGCTTGAATGTCTGGTTCTTCAAATTTACTGTGCTCGTAATGGTTAAGGTTTTCTTTAATTATAACCGCGCTACCTCCTCTGGCAGAGTTGTCAGGGTGAAGCGAATTATATATCTTGTATCCTTTAAATTTAACGAAAGATTGTTTAGTGAAGTGCGTTTCAGAGATTAAACACACGTCAATATTTTCTGTGTCTAGGACTGCTTGTAACTCATTCTGATGTTTGAGGAGCCCATTAAAGTTCCACGCCATTATTTTTAGTGTATTAGTCATTTATGATTATTAAGAGCAGCTGTTTTAGTGCTGGATTCTAACTTCTCTACTCTTTTGTCAAATGTAGTAATACACTTTAAAATCTGATTTATCTTATCTTCTAGATTTGAGGGTTGGGTGCCTTGTTTTGCAGCCTGAGCATAGGAAATACTTTTGGTGACTTGAACAGGTTTAACAGTTGACTGGACACCTTCTTTCCGTGTGTGTTGGTCAGGATTCCTTATTGTAGAAAACTGTTGGGCTGTTGGCACAACAAGTTTCTTTTTGATGTTTTTGTTTTTCATCATTTGCATCTCTTTGGCTACTTCACACCCTCTGTAGTTGGCTGGGTGGGGTAAGCCACAGTGGACGCATTTCGGTTTCTCTTGCGGCGATTTAATACATTCGGCTGTAAGGTGCTTGCCAGTGCATTTTACACACCTTGGCTCTTTTTTACAGTATTTATGAGTATGCCCATAAGCCTGACATCTCTTACACTGTGGAATGAGTTTCGGATTTTTGAGAGGGTGTATTTCAATTTTACACCCTAAAATATGCTTTGTTGCATAGATTTTATTTACATCTTCGTCATTATGAAATGAAAGAACAAACATATTGAGCGGTTCTTTACTCTTCCAGCTCAACTTGTGGTCAACTTTTTCTATTTTGAGACCTTGCGATATTAAATCATCTTTGATTCGATCTGGCTGGCAAGAAGAATGTAACTTTTTCACTACAACTCTTATTGGCCTCGCCTGTTTGTTTTCATATGTGTGCTGATAGTCTTTCTCTGTCAAAAACTTAACAATTGCTCTATAAGAGTCATCAGTTTTAGCGTTGATCTTCACACAGTCTCCATTCATCATTTTGGCGGTGAATGATTCAGTTGGTTGGGTTTCAGTCAGTGAGTCGTAAAACATTTAGTAGCTCTTGACCTGATCTATAATGATTGGCGGTGGTGCACGCACTTTTTTGACTAATGTCTGTTCTTTTTCCAATGTTTTTTGTTGTTGGGCGTTTGTTCCGGGTTGTTGTGGGGGAGAAAGAGAAATGTTTAGCTTCCTTTTTTTCCTACTTTTGGCCCTTATCCACTCAGTCTCTTTTGCGAGTTCTTCCTCGTCTGTGCAATACTCGACGTTTCCTTTTTCAGACTGAGCAAATCGTACGTTGCTCTTATTTTCCAACTCATTATGCAGTATGAAATAAAAATGTGTCGGCGGGTTATTATCATTTTAAAGGTTACTTGTTATCCAAGCGTTCTTTAGTTCGTACTCGCGTCGGGGGACCACTGAGTAAACAAAAAAACAACGTGCGTTTATCTATACAGGTATAGCAGAGTAGATCGAGTCTGGCAAACGAAAGTAGAGACTGGAAAAGCGCGGCAAATTTAAAAAATCTCGGCATAGCAACCCCAAAACTAGTACGAAATACTTGGAATAACCTAATTTGATACTTTAGAATTATTCATTTTACTTCGTCTGAATAAAAATACTATAGGTACTTTAGGGAGGCAATACTTTAGATATTATGTGGTTTGATATATCAATCCGAATAAAAAAAAACAACAGTATTCTAGCATAATTTTAGTTTATTCACTACCATAATCAAAATCTGAATCAAAGACTTCCATGTGCATAGATTCATTAGAGTCACTGGAATCACTGTTTCGTACATTCATCATGAAACTTTATAAATTATTTTCTGTAATTCTATCCCTTTTATTTTATTTATTTTCAACATTGTATGACATGATCAGTCATTTTCTTCAACTCCTCTGCTAGCTATATAACCCAAGTACTGGTTCAGGGTTCTTATAATATCTTTCTGCTCTAAACCCGTAAGTTACTCAATAGTTTTCAATATCTCATTAACACCTGCTGCATCCTCCAGATCTTCTGTAAAAGAAAAAACCGGCCAAGTGCGAGTCGGACTCGCGCACGAAGGGTTCCGTACTTGGTAAATTGCGGTTTACGATTTATGACGTATTAAAAAAAAACTACTTAATAGATCTCGTTCAAACCAATTTTCGCTGTTAGTTTACATAGTAATGTACATCATATATTTTTTTTAGTTTTATCATTCTCTTATTTTAGAAGTTACAGGGGGGGGGACACACATTTTACCACTTTGGCAGAGTCTCTCGCGCAAACTATTCAGTTTAGAAAAAAATGATATTAGAAACCTCAATATCATTTTTAAAGACCTATCCATAGATACCCCACACGTATGGGTCTGATGAAAAAAAATATTTTTAGTTTTAGTTTCAAGTATGGGAACCCACAAAATTTATTGTTTTATTTTTATTTTTGTGTAAAAATCTTAATGCGGTTCACAGACTCCATCTACTTACCAAGTTTCAACAGCATAGTTCTTATAGTTTCGGAATAAAGTGGCTGTGACATACGGACGGACAGACAGACAGACAGACAGACAGACAGACAGACAGACAGACAGACATGACGAATCTATAAGGGTTCCGTATTTTGCCATTTGGCTACGGAACCCTAAAAAAGTGTTAAAATTATAATGCAACTTTTATTATGGTATGATAAATAGCCAAAATGCATTATTATGAAAGTGAATAACTCATTATAAAATGATTGTGAATAAAAATAGAGAAATAGTTTTTGCATCAATAGTAATAACGAATTAAAACAAAGTATCAAATTATCAGTGTCATACTAACTTAAGAAATCTAACACCACACGTTAACAACCTTGTTTTTGTTTGAATTCGGCTTCTTTCTCTTATTGTTTTTCTTTATATTCAGACATCATGCGAAACAACATCTCCCGTAATCCACTTTTAATTGTTATATTCATTTTTCATTGAATAAATGCTTTTATCAAGACCATAACAAACCAAAACAACACGCCATCTTGTTTTGGAAAACTGAGGTTATTAAAAGTTTGCAAATAATTCGAGTGTCTACTTTCGTTTGCCAGACTTTATAAATATACAAACAGTATGGAAACTACCTACAAACGCTCGAAACGGCACACTCACATAAACATGCGCACCGACGAGACCCCTAAGCAGTGCTAGCGGTGCTGTCAGTAGTACTGTGGGTATAGTAAATACTTAGCTGCTGTAATTTTAGTGGTCCGTGAGTATTTTTTTAAATTTATACTTATGTACTTTATTAATTTAACATACAAGATAAATAGTATCATCATCATAATCATCATTTCAGCCGAAAGACGTCCACTGTTGGACATTGACTAAACAGTATAAATATATACACAGACTACAACTAAAATAGTAGTCATTAGAAAGATAAGACAACATAAGCTCGGTTTCATCTCTCTTGTTCGGCGGCGCATCGCCGGACGTGATCTCTTGTGCTGTCAGTGTTTGTGTATCTCTCTTGTTCGGCGGCGCATCGCCGGACGTGATCTCTTGTGCTGTCAGTGTTTGTGTATCTCTCTTATTCGGCGGCGCATCGCCGGACGTGATCTCTTGTGCAGTCAGTGTTTGTGTATCTCTCTTGTTCGGCGGCGCATCGCCGGACGTGATCTCTTGTGCAGTCAGTGTTTGTGTATCTCTCTTGTTCGGCGGCGCATCGCCGGACGTGATCTCTTGTGCTGTCAGTGTTTGTGTATCTCTCTTATTCGGCGGCGCATCGCCGGACGTGATCTCTTGTGCAGTCAGTGTTTGTGTATCTCTCTTGTTCGGCGGCGCATCGCCGGACGTGATCTCTTGTGCAGTCAGTGTTTGTGTATCTCTCTTGTTCGGCGGCGCATCGCCGGACGTGATCTCTTGTGCAGTCAGTGTTTGTGTATCTCTCTTGTTCGGCGGCGCATCGCCGGACGTGATCTCTTGTGCTGTCAGTGTTTGTGTATCTCTCTTATTCGGCGGCGCATCGCCGGACGTGATCTCTTGTGCAGTCAGTGTTTGTGTATCTCTCTTGTTCGGCGGCGCATCGCCGGACGTGATCTCTTGTGCAGTCAGTGTTTGTGTATCTCTCTTGTTCGGCGGCGCATCGCCGGACGTGATCTCTTGTGCTGTCAGTGTTTGTGTATCTCTCTTGTTCGGCGGCGCATCGCCGGACGTGATCTCTTGTGCTGTCAGTGTTTGTGTATCTCTCTTGTTCGGCGGCGCATCGCCGGACGTGATCTCTTGTGCTGTCAGTGTTTGTGTATTGCTTTGGTGAGAAACATAGAAAAGAACAAAAAGGCCAAGTGCGAGTCGGACTCGCGCACGAATGGTCCCGTGCCATTATCGCAAAAAACGCCAAAAAAAACACGTTTGTTGCATGTGAGCCCCACTTAAATATTTATATTATCCGGTCATCTGTCCACCAGACCGAATCGGATTAGAACAATGGTAATTTCTATTGTCTGGAAATGGACAGTTGAAGGTCTATTATGTTTTTAGTATTTGTTGTTATAGCGGCAACAGGCATACACCATTTTTTATTTTTTTATATATTATAGGCTCGCGCTTGACCACTATCTCACCTGATGGTAAGCGATGATGTGGTCGACGGTGAAGCACGCTTGCCTAGAAGTAACCTATTCACTCTTGACTTAAAGACTCCTAGATTGTAGCTATTGGGAAACACAGACTCCGGCAGGGAATTCCACTCCTTAGCTGTACGCATAATGAAAGTATTTCCAAAACGTTTAGTGCGTATGGGTGGTATGTCTACCATGTAGCGATGGCGCATCGCCGTACGTCTTGTAGTCCGATGATGAAACGTGCTGGGTGGAATTAGATCATGCAATTCCATCGCACACTCCCCGAAATGCAACCGATAAAAGACCGACAAGCTGGCAACTCGGCGACGATGTTCAAGGCTCTGGAGCTTTGACTTAACCATCCATCCACCATCTGTGAATTCCATCCAATCATTCCAAATGTCTAGCTATCACGGTTCATGAGATACAGCCTGGTGACAGACAGACGGACCGCGGAGTCTGAGTAATAGGGTCCGGTTTTTACCCTTTGGGTACGGAACCCTAAAAACAGTTTAAAAACAAATTCCCGAGTACAAAAAAAACCCGGCCAACTGCGAGTCGGACTCGCGCATGAAGGCTTCCGTACCGTTATCGCAAAAAAATCACGTTTGTGAGATACAATCTGTTGACAGACGGACCGCGGAGTCTTAGTAATAGTGTCCCGTTTTTACCCTAAAAACGCGCTCTAAAAAGTACGAAACAAGAAAATATTATTAGAGGATAGCCGTGGTCGTATGCCGGCGTGGGTTGTTTACACAACCTACTCATACATTATAACAGTAGATACTCTGATGATGGAGGATGTGAAGTGGGGACCAAGCATCACATCGAACAGTCCCGGGCGTCTTGCATCCACCGTATAAATATAATATATCTAAATGTAGCTTTTGTACAGGTTGAAGCGTCAAGCCGAGGCGGAAGCCGAAGACGTGATCGACCTGGGCGCGCCGCCGCACCTGCGCCTGCTCGCGGGCCAGCGCCACAGACCACTCCGCCTGGCCTACACGCCCAACCCGCGCCTGTGAGTCCGCGTCACCGGAGACGTCTACCAGCACGCCGGTCGCCGCCCTGCCTGACTCTGTGTGTGTCCACAGGTACCCGGGCACCCCGAGGAAGCCGAAGTCGCGACCGAACCGCGCAGAGGCCCGCAGCAACGACGCTCGCAGCCGGCGCCAAAAGCGCGTACAACGGCGCGGCGTGCCCAACCCGCGCCTCTACCGCCCCGCGCCCCCGCGCGCCCCG
The DNA here is from genome assembly GCA_949775005.1 of Orthosia gothica. Classification (NCBI taxonomy): domain Eukaryota; kingdom Metazoa; phylum Arthropoda; class Insecta; order Lepidoptera; family Noctuidae; genus Orthosia; species Orthosia gothica. Next base: position 39,937,115 of record OX459037.1, read on the forward strand.
CGCCCCCCGCCCGTGCCGCGCGCACCTTGGTCGCCGCTCCAGCCCTCCGCGCTCCTCGAGTCCGCCTCACGTGTCGCGCTGCGTCTGAGTGAGCAGCGGCGCGAAACACGCGCACCGCAGCGTTCGGCGCGCCTTGAGCGCTCCAAGGTGCGGGCAGTGAGATCACCGGTGCTGGCAGTGAGACCACCTGTGGTGGCAGCGAGATCACCATTGCTGGCACCGAGATCACCAGTGCTAGCAGCGAGATCATCAGTGCTGGCAGCGAGATCACCAGTACTGGCAGCTAGATCATCGGTGCTGGCAGCGAGATCACCGGTGCGTGCAGCGAGATCACCGGTGCTGGCAGCGAGATCACCGGTGCGGACAACGCGGTCGCTGTTGCGGACAGTGCGTTTGCCGTTGCGGACAGTGCGTTCGCCGTTGCGGACAGTGCGTTCGCCGGTGCGGGCAGAGCGTTCGAAGGTGCGGACAACGCACTCGCCGGCAGATCTTTTGCCGGCGCAGGCAGAACTGCCGCCGGTGCGGGCAGAACATTCGCAAGTGCCGACGATACACACGCGAGGGAGCGCTGCGTCCCCCTCGCGGCGCCTGGTGGTGACGGTGCCGAACGGCGCGCCCCTGCCGCGCTACCACCCCACCAGCGAGTACTTCCGGCTGCGCTCGCTGGACACGGACTCAAGCGCGTCCGCGCCGGCGGCGCCTGTGGGGGCGTGCGTTGCGCAGCCCGGCGCCGCCATGGACGCAGCCAACCGCCACTCAACCAGTCCGGAAGACTTTTCCGAGGGCAACGAGACCCTGTCCGCACCCAGCGAGTTCCTTGCGGAGGTGAGCACCGCACGCGAGACGCGAACGATATTTGTCTTGCAGGGTTTACATGCCATTTGAATAAATTCGCAAAAAAAACTTGTATATTTTATGTTATGATGAAGATTAGAGTAGGCTATATGTTGTTGTTTTATATTTTAAATATTGTGTAATAATATATATTAAGTTTCCTAAGAACTTAATATAAGTTATTATAATATAAGTAGATACTACTAGTTTTTCATAGTTTTATATATATTTATTGTTGGTTCACAAATCGGGCAATACAATATTACATGCTGACAAGGTAAACATAAAATAAATAAATTAAAAATACATGAAACTGCATGCCCTAAAATAGTGAACACAGCATGCAATATGAGCAAGTAAAAAAATATAACGGGTGTGTCCTCGGCCAGAAAGTGCCTGAGCCTTGGCTTTTTTAATTAGGATTTTGTATGTTCAGGTTTTTATCATTGTATGGTTTATGAAATGTTAATTTACTTTGAGCTTGCATGCTATACTGCTTTGTTTTTTTTGGTAGCTATGTTGTGTTGTTCACACTCTTTCTTTCCAATCTATTTTTAGAAGTGATGACTTTTAATTGGCTGTCAGTCTCACGTACTAATTTATATTCTGTTTGTTTTAGCTGTAAGTCGTCCATGATTGTTAAATAAATAAATAAATAAATAAATAAGCTTAAGATATGCAGCCATTAGACCAATTATTACTTATTATGATTTCAGCTTGCAATTTTACTGTGTCTTCAGCACAGTTTACTGTTTGGTACAATTTTAGATCATCTGCATACATATTAAACTTACATTCTATTTTACTTGCCAAATCATTTATAAAAACTAAGAACAACAAAGGCCCCATGTGCGAGCCCTGTGGCACACCTGATGGTATAACGTTAGTCTGTGATTTAAAACCTTGATCAACTACCATTTGTGTCCGATTTTTGAATTTACTTCGCTGTAATGACCCGTGAATACCCATATTTGCTATCTTATTTAAGAGAATATTGTGATCAATGAGATCAAACGCTTTACTGAAATCCGTATATACAGCGTAAATATTATATTGTAAATAAGTTAATTTTAAGACCGCGCTATCGCATTAGGTATATATGTAAATGATAGTTGAAGGGACATTTTAATAAATAAAAAAAACGTAAGTGTTCGTTTGTATGTTTCCAGTTCCTGTCGGCCATAATGCGGCGTCAGTACGCAGAGGCCCTGAAGTACTGCCGGCTCATCCTGCAGTACGAGCCGCACAACGCCACGGCGCGCGGCTTCTACCCGCTGCTGCAGCACAAGGTGCAGGCGCACCGGCAGGCGGGTGAGTGCGGGGGAGGAGCGGGGGGTTCTCCCTGGCACACGCGCCTCTGTTACAGAGCAGAGCAGGTGAGTGCGGGGGTAGGAGCGGGGGCTGGTAAGCCGCAATGACACACGCGCCTCTGTTACAGAGCAGGGCTGGGCGCGCGGCAGCTCCAGCGAGGAGGCGAGCGCGCAAACCGATCAGCAGCTGGCGCCGGCCGCGCAGGTATGTACGCTCCACTGGCGTCGTAAGTACTCGATGAAACTACATTTTTAAACGTCTACTGCTCAAATGACCAACGATTTTAAATAAAAAAGATTTGAACGTTGTTTGGGCAGTCATCACCCTTTCAGCCGAAAGACGTCCACTATTGGGCATAGGCCTTCTCCAGGCGTCTGTGTCCACACTGATCGCTGCAGTGCGTCTCGCATCCACCGGATTCCTGCAGCATTGACCAAATCACCGCTCCACCTAGGGGGCCTTCCAACGCAACGTCTTCCGGTTCGCGGTCGCCACTCCAGAACCTTTCGGCCCCATCAACCATCAATTCTGCGAGCAATCTACCCTACCCACTGGCACTTAAGTTTTGCAATTCTTCGGGCTACGTCGGTTTTTCCATGTTCATCTTTCGAAAGCTACGAGTATACTGAGGTCCTCCATAGCCTCAGTCATCACCACTATATCGTCGGCAAACCAAACGTGAGTGATGTACTCGCTATTAATGTTGATCTCCAGACCAGAACCGTGAACATATCCTCCAGTGCAGCAGTGGAAACCTTCGGCGATATGACATCTCCCTGACTCACACCCCGCTGCAGAAGGATAAGTTCCAAGTTCTGATCCTGAAGTCGGACTGACATGGTGGCGTTTTTGTACAACAACACTTCACCTCAATATACCGGTAGTCGATTTGGCACCAAAACAAGTAAATTGTCCGTCAGCGAGTATTTTTTATTGAATTTATCACCAGTTCCCTTTTGAATTAGTGCTGATTCTTCTTCTACCTCGCGACTTCCCGTTACTCGGAGTCGGCTTTCCTGGTCATGAGGCGCCACTAGCATTGTCAGTAAATAGACTGCACTTTTGCATGTCCTTCTGGACACTCGTTATCCAAGATATCAGCAGTCTACCTCTCCCTCTCTCTTGTGTCATCAGGACAAGGCACTATTTCACGATGTGGTCATCACTCTTTTTCATAGCCCAGGTTTCGCTACGGTAGAGCAAAAATGGTCTTACCGCCGATATATAGCTTGCCTGTTGTTCTTATTGGCGGCCATACAAATGGTAGATACTTATTTTCTTTGAAGTGACCCTAAGTTTACCTTTTTTCCCTTTGAAACGAATCCAAAAAAATTGCCACGTTAATAACTCGCCGTCCATATTGTGGTGTACCTCAGGAGATGATGGAGCAGGGCGCGGACGAGTCGAGTCGCTCGTCGTCGCGCGGCTCGTGCGCCTCGCAGTCGTCACTGGAGCTGGACTCGTCCGACGCGCTGGCGCACTCGTCCAGCGTGTCGCTGAGCCGCAGCTCGCCCGCGCGCTGGGACAGCACGGGCTCCGAGCCCGACGACAACGGCAACGCGCCCGCCACCGCCGACCTGCACACCGACAACGCCGCGGCGCTCAAGGTGGGTGCTGCTGGCCGCCTGGCCGCCGGCCGGGCCCGCGCCTCGCACTGCGCCGGCCTCGCCCTCGCTCACCTGCGTGCCTTGTGTTACAGAGCGAGTCGGCGGCGTCGCTGCGGCGCTTGCGCGCGCAGTTCACGTGCTCCATCAAGTGAGGCGAGGCGGCGCCCCCACCTGCCGTTGTCTTGTATTACACGCGTCATTAATTCCTAGTCTAGAGCCTGCTTATTTGTTGTTAGATCAGACTAGATGGTCACATATCTGTGTCGTACTCCCAGTAGGACCAACGGTGAAGCATATCTTCTAATATATAACTTGTTGTCGTGTGTCACCTGTAGCACGGAGCCGGAGGTGAGCAGGAGTCCTGCCCTTGGACACTACAGCCTCAATAATAATCCATCAGCTGTGTAAAGGGCCGCCGTATACATTAGAAACAAGTATTGTTTGGATTGGATTTTTTCATTGGATGTCGCGAGACATTTTTTTCTATTACATGAAAACCGAACGTTGCGTTGTTTTAAAGAATAATGTTGTGCCGCTGTATTTCCCAAAGCATACGCGGCGTTAAGCCGGTATTCCTTGGGAGAGGTACGTAGATTGTTTGCAACACAACATGCAATGCAACATTTTCCGTAGTTCTGTATGTCTACACGAACACACTAAAAACAACTCGTCGCGTACTCGGTAGTTACCGTCGGGCACCGATTATTATCAGTTTTACGACAACTTCGACGCTTTGACTTGCGCGCAGAGTGATTTGGACGGCCTTTCGCTACGGATGCGTACGCCGCGACCAAGCACGTACATAGCCCGAGATCTAATAAGTATAAAAAGCAGATCTACTAATTAGTTCAATTTCTTTTTTTACAAAGTTCTTGTCCAGTGAAGAGTTTTGAGACTTTTTAACTAGTAAATTGAAACACATAAGATCATATGTACACTTATCACTTAAAAATAGAGGGTCTCCGGGGCGTGCACGCGCGTCGACTGTCCGTATAAGGCTCAGCGCAAACGAGCCACCAGTGGCAGCCACTGGTGGCTAGTGACAAACAGTTTAAATTTTTCATACAATTTGTATGGACTCACCCCACTCACGTAGCGAGTGGAGGCCACTCGCGACTTTGTCAACCACACGCGACTGAGTGCCCGCGACATGCACTGGTGACGACCACAGCTCACACTCGCACAGCAGGAGAGAAACAAATTGTAGCGGCCACCGACCACCTTCTTTTGTGCGGTACCAAAGGATGTTTCGCGCGGCAGCCACTGGTGGCTGTGGTCGATGGCCCGTTTGCGCGGAGCCTAACATTCGCATTGCATTGCATACTGTGTTGCTAATAAGCTGTACCTCATCCGGCTTGTTAATGCAGTCGAGCGCTCCAGCCGGGCCGCGGCGTCCGGTGAACTGCATCTCTCGCTCAGCTCAGCGCACATCCATTGCTCAGCCCAGGCCCGTAGAGGCGCAGAGATCATAATGTAGTTGCAGTTGAGCGGCGCTACTACTTGAAGCATCATAAGATAGCTAAGTAGCTTTAGCCAGCGCCTTTGCTCGCTTGTGGCTCGGTAACTAACAGAGGCCACCTACTGAAATAAAGAGTATCCTCTATCTAATCCAGATCATGGTCTACTTATAATTATGTCAAGTTTCATACAAATCCGTTATCGCGAGCCGTGTCGTGCCGCTCCTATCGAAAAAACAATCAAAGCTTAGCAAAAACATCTTCACCTATTTTATGTTCGAATTTCAATTACCTTTCAAAACTACATGATCTGTTGCCAGTCAGGGGTATTCCTTTACATAGGCAGAGTCCTCACAGTACCTACAAAATGTTATTGTACTGGTATATCCGTATGGATTGTCAAAAGATGGACCAAAAACCTACCCGGGCCGTGAAGCGGTGCAAACTATTGTGAAGCTCGCTCTCACATCGTACATTGTTAGTAGATACTCGTAGTGCTGCATGAATGTTCAAAAGAAAATCGAAAGCTGTGTGTGACCAAACATGTTCGAGATCGCATCTTAGAATATATTATATTGTCTGGTAGGCGGACGGTGGCGCCTGCGCACCCCGCATATCTCGCGAGACGGCCTACGATCTACCCCACACATTAGCCAAGTACCTACTATTATTTATTCTGTGGCCAATAAGTGCCTGCTTCACCGAGGCGCAATGCGCGGGTGCTTTACGAGGTTCGCGCACATCGTGAAGACGCGGGTAATCGAATTATCTCACTGAAATGTGTAACTTTTTGTAGAAGATATACAGACAGGGTGAGTTTTCCAAGAGGGCGTGGATGGCCAAACTCACCATGTCCGTATGTCTTCTACAAAAAGTAAATACATATAATAGCGTAAAACACTCAAAGGACTCACGGGGCCAATTTTGATGCAAAGTTAAATTACAATCATTGGATTTTTGAAAAATGAGTATTCCTAGCCAGAAATCTAATAGAAAGTGTCGCGAATAAGTTATAAATTTTAGGATGTAATCCTTAACTTACAGGAAAGTTAAAATCCAACAAGTTAAAAGTGCGCACTGCGCCATGCCTTGGTGTAAGTGGACCCTTGTTACGCGACAGTTGTGTTTATACGCACGCTGGCTTTCAGTGGGTGCTGGCTGCGTCCTACAGGTTGCAGGTAGCTGAACGTTTGTACTCTACCTGAGTAGGTAACTTCCTCACACTGCAATCAAACTAAGTAATTAGTACCTACTTACGCACCTAATGCAAACTGAATTCTTTGAAGATATACAAAAGAAATCGTGATACGCTTTTGGTGGCTGATCCTCGCTCAGACGGACGAGCCACTTTAAAGACAGCGTGTGTATAAACGGTGTCCGCTCGTAGAGTCTCGTAGAATCAAACCAATCAGCTGCCTATAATTGCTATAAAATGATGTTAGGTACAGAAACTCGAATCCCGTGCACGAATGCATGTGGACAAAGTTGTCATTGCGAATAGACGCTGGAGCCGAAGGCCGAGCCATTGTCAAATAGACAGCGAACCGAAGGCGTAACGAAGTTTTATTTTGTACCTAGCTAGCTGTGCCCGCCGGCTTCGCTCCCGTCAATCTGCCTACTTTACCCACCCTACTTACCTACCTACCAATTCTTTTTCTAGGATCATTCTGCCGCGGAGAATAAATGACTTCAAAATTAAATGCACGACTCCATCTATGTACACAACGCCAACATGGAGTTGAACTGTCCCAGTCACTGAATTGCGTGTGTTGTGATAGTTTACTTCTTGAACACTCTAAATTTATATATATTTTGATTTTGCAGTTAACCGAACCAAATAGGCCGTAGTAGACGATTGATAGTTATTAAATTAAACACTTAAATTAGGAAAAATAGTATATTATGCAACTAGTGAATAAAGGACGGATTTAAAGCGAGGGCCATAGTTGAATCACGAGCAAGTGAAGGATTCTAACGACTGAATCACGACCGCAAGGAGGGATTCATGATGATTGAATCACGAGCATAGCGAGTGCTTCAAGTGTTAGAATCAAGTTAGAAACGAGTTTTATTTTTTATTTTTTATCCTGAGCAACGCGTGATTCATGGCCCTCGATAAAAATCCGTTTTATTCAAGAGTTGCCTAATATATTGTATACCATGACTACAAGAAAATAAAGTTTTAAGCGAAAAGCACAAGTAATATTAATAAATAAATAGTTTATTACCTTCAAAATTGACAAAAAATGTGAAACCCGGACCCCTGAGCTAGGTAACAGCACCTGTGCTTCAGGGGCCAGGGACCACCTCCGTTACGTTACATAATTATAATTAATGAAACACCAATGCAATTAATATTAGAATTACAATCATAATAAGTATTCAATAACTAGACTAAAATAAAAATGATTATTAAAATCCTAAATTTAAACAAACTCAAAATTCAAATCGAAGAAGGAGTCTGAAAGTGGAGTATTCTTGCACATAAGTTTGAATCGGGTATGGTGGTCGAATATATTGGTGTTTCTAAATTCAAACACCAAAAGTGATTAAAAGTTTTTATTATTCACTATTTTCAGTGAATAAAAGAAGCTTTTTAGAGGGGGAATGGTATAATAGTATATTTTGCAACTAGTGAATAAAGGACGGATTTAAAGCGAGGGCCATAGACGAATCACGAACAAGTGAAGGATTGACACGATGATTGAATCACGAGCATAGCGAGTGATTAAAGTGTTAGAATCATGAGCGACGCGAGTGATTCATGGTCCTCGATATAAATCCGTTTTATTCAAGAGTTGCATACTATATTTTATACCATAACTACGAGAAAAAGAAAGATTTAAGCAAACATCACCAGGAATAATAATAAAGAAATAAATGGTTTATTACCTTCAAAATTTACAAAAAATGAGAAACCTCAGTTTCACATTTTATGTAAATTGAAGCTGACCTGTGTTTCAGGGGCCAGTGACCACCTTCGTTACTTTATATAATTATAATTAATTAAACACCAATCCTATTAATATTATAATTACAATTCAAATAAGTATTCACTAAACATCCAAGACCAAAACCAAAATCATTATTAAAATCCTAAATATAAACAAACTCAAAATTAAATCGATGAAGGAGTTTGAATGTCGAATATTCTTTGCACAAGGAGTTTGTATCGAGTATTTTATGCGCAAGGAGGTGCTGTAGCATTGAGATGGAGTTTGAATATGCATTGGTGTGTTCCAAATTCAAACACCGAAATAGTGATTAAAAGTGCTTTTTATTCACTGTTTTCAGTGAATAAAATAAGATTTTTAGAGGGGGAATGGTATAATAGTTATTTATGCTACAAATGCGGAAGGTGGGTGATTTCCGATGAGTGGCATTTTTATTCACGAGCGAGCGAAGCGAGTGAGTGGATAAATCGAAACGAGTCGGAAATCATCATGTGCATAACTCCAGCTTCCTCATAAGTGTTAGAATAATTCTATCTATATCAATATTTCAGGCATAATAGCAGCAATCAAAGTACCAAGTCTTTATTTAGCTGCAACAAAAACTTTGCTAATATGTGTCGTTTAGTATGAGTCAGCTGGAGTGACGTCACTCCAGCTTCCTCATTCAATACAGGCAAACTAGTGATGTTAGGGTTTTGGACTATAGTCAAAAAAATAAGGCATAATAGCTGCACATGGAAGGAAAGAACTGAACGATTATACTTAAAAAGTGTTGAAACTATGATAAACGTGTGTAAGCTGATGTGACGTCACCCCAGCTGCCATGTCATATCTTCTAAACAAAAGAAGATACGATTATGTTTTCAACCTCAAAAATTAAGGAATAATTGCTACCATTGGCAGCAAAATTATCAAATCTGTAGTCAAAATACTCCATAAGTTATTAAACCGACAGATATGTGTAAGCTGGAGTGCCGGCACCCCAGCTGCTCATATTATATCTTCCGAACAAAAGAAGATATGATTATGCATTATAGCTTAAAACATAAGAAATAATAGCTGCCATAGGCAGCAAAATTTTCAAATCTCTAGTCCTTGTAGTTTCCACGTAGAAAACAAAAAAATGGTTTCCGCGCCAAAAAGATCAAATTATTATTTCGGAGGAGGTACGGAGCGGCGCTGCCGTTCTGTGCGCTATATTATCAGTTTGAAGTACAGTAGAATCCGTTTATTATGACTCCGCTTATATTGACCAACCGCTTATTATGACGTAATTACACTACGAAGTTTGGTTTTCATATAAAATTCTTTATAAAAAAGTCGGATACAATGACTTCCCTTGATGATATGTCGCTTATTATGACCCATTTTATCATAAGAAACAAAGGAATACCTGTCTGCGGCCCTATGCTACATGAAAAGGTAAATGTTTTTGCCGCGCGTTTTGTTATTCTCGACTTCAATTGTTCTGCAAGCTGGATCAGTCGTTTTAAAGTTCGACAAAACATTGTGGCGGGAAAATTTGTAAATACTTAAGTACATATTTACATAAAAAAGTGTCTTTTTCACAAAACGCTTTGTATGACGTCCGCATATTATGACGTGTTTGTCAATTCCTTTCGATGTCATAATAAACGGACTCTACTGTAGTTTAAATTAGGTTATAGACTGGGAGCCGACTACACACTTGAATCGTAGGTACTATGTAAGTATTCAGGTTTTTTATAGTCATATTTACGGCCAGACAATCATGCTTGACTTGTAATGTGCTGTGTAAAAGGCGCCTCTTCAATAGCAAAGCAGCATAACTAAATATAATTATGTTACAATATGTAGATATGTATAATATGTAACGATTTTACTTATAGCGTAGCGCTGTTGTAGCGCACAGAACGGCAGCGCCGCTCCGTACCTCCTCCGAAGTAATAATTTGATCTTTATGGCGCGGAAACCATTGTTTTGTTTACTACGTGGAAACTACAAGGACTAGAGATTTGAAAATTTAGCTGCCTACTGCAGCTATTATTTCTTATGTTTTAAGCTTTAATGCATAATCATATCTTCTTTTGTTCGGAAGATTTGATATGAGCAGCTGGGGTGCCGTCACTCCAGCTTACACATATCTATCGGTTTAATAACTAATGGAGTATTTTGACTACAGATTTGAAAATTTTACTGCCAATGGCAGCTATTATTCCTTAATTTTTGAGCTATAATACATAATCGTATCTTCTTTTGTTCAGAAGATATGACATGGCAGCTGGGGTGACGTCACATCAGCTTACACACACGTTTTTTATCATAGTTTCAACACTTTTTAAGTATTATCGTGCAGTTCTTTCCTTCCATGTGCAGCTATTATGCCTTATTTTTTTGACTATAGTCCAAAACCCTAACATCACTAGTTTGCCTGTATTGAATGAGGAAGCTGGGGTGACGTCACTCCAGCTGACTCATACTAAACGACACATATTAGCGAAGTTTTTGTGGCCGCTAAATAAAGACTTGTTACTTTGATTGCTGCTATTATGCCTGAAATATTGGCATAGATAGAATTATTCTAACACTTATGAGGAAGCTGGAGTTATGCACATGAAATCATCTTACGTACGTGTATCATACAACATTTTACTATGCATTGTGCGAGGAAATTAATTAATAAAATGGCGGGCTTATACAAGCGCGTTCAGCATATCCACAGATTAACTAATAGTTCCTCGGGCATATCTACTGCGCATGTGCAAATAGCTGTCACATCGTAATGCAATAAGGCACGAGCAAAATATACGTTCTGCCAAACATATTTAATTAATATTTAAAATTAATTTATTGATCAAAACCTAAATCTAGAGTAATTAAAAACGCCTAAAATGAAGTATTAGTTTTATTCTACCTTTTATATGAATGATAATCTGTACATAACTAATATTTAAAACTTTTCTCAAATAATAAAAACTGGGCGTCGGGCTGACGTTGGAGTTAAAAATGAAAAAAATACAGGGAAGTAAAAAGCACTAGTGAAAAAAAGTGACACTTTCCGCACAGTTTGGCTGCTTGGAAAACCGCTCTTTTCGAGGACATGCATTGTAAAATATTTTTTCATTCGAAATTAAAAAAAAAAAAACCTATGACAGTCATGCTCCAGATGTGGTTAGAAATATGGTTGTGATGACCACTCGTCACACTAGTTTACTCGTCGCTATCTTTATTAGGTCTCTTTAACCAATACGTTACTTTTTACATGTAGTCAGTTTCCCAACTCGTCTCCATCCGTATTTCGTCGCTTTCCCAACTCGTCCGACGGTTGAAGCGCTCAACCATGGCCTCCCGGAGAGACCGATCTGAAGCCCAGTAGCCCGTGTGTCGTACAAGTATTCTTAGCTACAGTGCTGTCGTCTGTATACCCAAAGGGTATTAGCAGAACGTTTATGTGAAGCAAGAACAATGTTGCTGAGAGTACTGACCTCTGAAGGACCCTGGCACCAATATCCAGTTGATCTGACCTCGTATTGCATCGGGGACCTATTCACTTTTTATTTTTGTACGTTAGTGTACAATGAACATATGCGTCGGACGAGTTGGGAAAGAGACAAAATACGGCATGAGACTAGTTGGGATACTGACTTCATGTACAAAGTGACGTATTAGTGAAAGATACATATTAGAGATAGTGACGAGATAACTAGTGTGACGAGTTGTCATCACAACCAAAAATATGTACGTTTCATTAGCTATACAACAAGTTATAACTAGGGTATTATCAGAATTCTTAGAAAAACTTGGATGAAAGGTAGTTAAAATGGCGTTAGTAAAAAATATCGGTATTTATGCGTCATATTTATCACTTGGGTCAGAAAACCAAATAAAATAATCAAAATAGGTACAAAATGACGTTTATTCAATTTTACAGAAAGTCTACGATTACATTTTATGTTCGACGTGTGACGTGTGATGTGTCCGCCTCTGTTTCGCACACATACATTGTGTCTTAATCCACTTTTTACTACACCAGCTGCTGTGAAGTTATTCGCTTGTTTATTTACAAATTCAAAACTTTTTTGTAACCGACTTCAAAAAGTAGGAGCAAAAAATAACTTCAATTTCGGCAGTCGTAGTCAAAAAACGAAGAAAAATAAACAGGAAAACCGACTGCTGAAATTGATTTATTTTCTAGTGTTTTTATTTGGATTGTGGGTTGTATTTTTCGCTATTAGTTCGCTGAATCTAGTTTGACGTCTCCGCTTCGGTTGACATTCTCCACGTTTTCGATTCGGTTCGGTTTGCAGTTATATTTGATAATATTATTTTATTTATCATGTTTATGAACTTGATTTTGTTGAAAGACGTCAATACAAGTTGCTTCGATCACTAATTCGTTCTTCATTGGTGATCGAAGACAAGTGGGCATTTGTCATTATAATAGTCACTTGGTCTTCTTCGTGTCGGGGCTCGGCCGGCTATTCCACCTCCGCTGCATGACAATTTTTTCCCACTGCCATTAAAATTTGCTTGCAATGTAGTGTATTCCACATACAGTATTCATTTGTTTTAAAGCGTCAATGATTGGCTCTACAACCGGACTTGGGCATAATGTCCACTTGAACATTAAGTAATGTATTATGTTATAAGTATCTATCTGTCGTTCCGTATGAGCTGAGTGTAACGAGAAGACTGAATGAAGTGTCGACTAGCGATTAGTAAGAGTACCTATATCTGACGACTATTAGTTCAGTTCGTGTAATGTATCGTCGTGTTAGGTATTTATATAGGAGTGCCGGATCGCGCGCGTCCCCGGTTGCTCGGCGGCGTTGCGAGGAGAGCGGCGCCGCGCCGGGCTGCTGTTCCACAGCTGCAGAGCGCGGACCGCTTGCGAGATACCGGTCACACTAAAATTATACTTGGAATAAATATATCTGTTTGTATCGAAATATAAAATTGTTTAAAAGTATTTCTATTATTATTTTCCTTCCACCCTGAATATTTTTTCATAGACACTCTCGGGTGCAGACCAAGAGAACGAAGGTAAACGGAATGTAGGTAAACCGGTGTGGATCGTGAACCACTCTGTTGCATGTACGCAGAGCGGGACCTTCGAATATGTATATTTTTAGGAATCTACATCTTTTTCTACCCTATGGTGTCGGGCGTATAATTTCACCATCCCATGTTTTCCCGTGGGTGTCGTAAGAGGCGACTAAGGGACAAACCAGAGAATGGGCAACAGCGTTCTTTGTGCATTTGTAATAAGTAACAACCATACTGCGATCGCCAACCCACCTGCATAGCATTCCCCATGAATAGCACAAATAAAACATATCCCCTAGTACCCGGCAGCCTAGGTAGGCTGCCGGGTACCGTACCGTTACCGTAGTCGAGGGTAGGTACCCTCGGCTACGGTAGCAGTCGAGGTTACGGAGTGGCAAGGGGTGCTAAGAATCCCGGACGAACAAAGGATCCGGCTACCCCAACAAATACCGACGACTGGACCTGGCAACGTACAACACGCGCACACTCCGGCCCGACGAATGATCACCGAACTCGAAGAGGAATTGAGCAGTTTACGATGGAGTATTATAGGGTTATCTAAAGTTCGAAGAGGATTCGAGGAGGACTCGATAATCCTCAAATCCCAAGCCTCCTTAAGTCTCGTTCTTCAAGACCCATCGTATAGATTGGAACAAAAAGCTCTCTAATCCTACTCTCAAGCTCATGAAGGAGAGGCGTGAGATGATCCTGCAGTCTTCAGACGATGCCTTCTGAATTACCGGCAGCTAAATATACCTCAAAGGAACTCAATGATTTCACATATTGTCCAGATGCGTGTCTACTGTCTAGTTGAGAAAAAAACAACACCAATTTTATTCCCCTCCGGAGCAACTGGACAGATTCGCAACTGGACAGATTCTCAGCTGGACAGTTTCTCAACTGGACAGATTATCAACTGGACAGAACGTGTACAATGCATGACAAAATTAAAATAGATGACAAGGGAATATAGACATTATGAAAAGGTGGTCCAGATAGGAAAGTGGACGATTTGCTCCGAGAGCAAGGGCTGACTCTTTTCAAAGCGACAAGATTGAAGATATTGAAATACCTAAATGTCTAGTTAAAGACTTCTTTATTAATGATAATGGTCGTGCAGATAAAATAATTGTGTATGGCAGACAAGCAGCAAGAGATTTAATAAAAATAACAGACATATGGTACCTACATTCAAAATTGCACCGAAACCGTTTTACCAGCTTTTCTCGCTTCATGTTGACATAACCAAGTGTACCGATTATGTTAACTTTGTACCAGTACTGTTTATTCATTTACCAAATAAGTCACAGGAAACGTATACACGAATGTTTAGAAATAAAATATATCATAAACCTCAATATCATTTTTGAAGACCTATCCATAGATACCCCACACGTATGGGTTTGATGAAAAAAAAAAATTAAATAAAAATGAAGTTTTTATTTAATATTAAATTAATTAGTTACCAAAAAATCTCAATACAACAGATTGTAAGACAGGTCTTCTTCTATTTTCGTGTCTTTGTGATATATAGATTTTCCTTGAATAAACTCTTTTTTTATATTTAATGTGGTAAAAAAGGTCACTGAACCTCTGACTGAGGTTCAGTCACATCGGGGCGCACGGTTGGCGCAGTGGTTGAGCGATTCCCTCCGGATCAACTGGACAGATTCGCAACTGGACAGATTCTCAGCTGGACAGTTTCGCAACTGGACAGGTTATCAACTGGACAGAGTATAGTCAAGAAAAAAATAAGTTACACAATGAATCATAGGTAGATAATCAATATAAAAAAAGTGTTTTTTCAAGGAAAATATATATAACACAAAGACACGAAAATAGAAGAAGACCTGTCTTACAATCTGTTGTATTGAGATTTTTTTGGTAACTAATTAATTTAGTATTAAATAAAAACTTCATTTTTATTTAATTTTTTTTTTTCATCAAACCCATACGTGTGGGGTATCTATGGATAGGTCTTCAAAAATGATATTGAGGTTTATGATATATTTTTTTTCTAAACATTCGTGTATACGTTTCCTGAGACTTATTTGGTAAATGAATAAACAGTACTGGTACAAAGTTAACATAATCGGTACACTTGGTTATGTCAACATGAAGCGAGAAAAGCTGGTAAAACGGTTTCGGTGCAATTTTGAATGTAGGTACCATATGTCTGTTATTTTTATTAAATCTCTTGCTGCTTGTCTGCCATACACAATTATTTTATCTGCACGACCATTATCATTAATAAAGAAGTCTTTAACTAGACATTTAGGTATTTCAATATCTTCAATCTTGTCGCTTTGAAAAGAGTCAGCCCTTGCTCTCGGAGCAAATCGTCCACTTTCCTATCTGGACCACCTTTTCATAATGTCTATATTCCCTTGTCATCTATTTTAATTTTGTCATGCATTGTACACGTTCTGTCCAGTTGATAATCTGTCCAGTTGAGAAACTGTCCAGCTGAGAATCTGTCCAGTTGTGAATCTGTCCAGTTGCGAATCTCTCCAGTTGCTCCGGAGGGAACTTTTTTGTACCAACAGTCGATGCGAATGCGATTTGGAAGTACTGATGGAACTAACTGGTAAAATTCTAGACAGAGCATCAGGTATGATATTGTCGACGCCTCGACGGTGCTTAATGACGAAGTTAAAAGCGGATAAGCGTACACCCCATCGTGCTAGTCGGTCTGTAGGGTTACTAAGGGACAAGAACCATTTCAGAGCACATGATCAGTATACACTGTAAAAGGTTGACCGTTTTCTATATAACAACGCCAGTGTTCAAGAGCGGTAAGGACGGCTAAAGTTTCGCGTTCGGTTATGCTATATTTTTTCTCAGCTACAGTCAGTGAATTAGTCATGTATGCAATTGGGTGTTCTTTGCCATCTATGGACTGAGTAAGCATTGCGCCAACGCCATAACTACTAGCATCCGTATGCACTTCAAATGGCTTAGTATAGTCTGGACATGAAAGAACTGGCGCTGAAATTAAGCATTCTTTAAGTTTTTGGAATGCAGAGTCGGCTTCAGGAGTCCATTTAAAAGGAGGACTGCCTTTCTTGGATGAATTAATTTATTTAAGGGCCCAGCGATGGTACTGAAATTTGGAACAAATCGTCAGTATCACGTCGCCGTTCCAAGAAAACGTTTGAGGTCCTTACGACAAGTAGGCGTAAACCAGACTCATCCACCACATAACCTAGATATTCTAGTTGAGAACTAAAAAACTTACACTTGTCAAGGTTAATGGTTAGGTTTGCTTGTTTCAACTTATCTAGGAAACGCAAAAGAAGTGTCACGTGACTATTGACATCTTTAGAAATGATTATAATGTCATCTAAATATGCGAAAACCTTGAGATCGAACTCCGAAAAGAGCAGGTCAACTAGTCGCTGCTGAGTAGCTGGTGCATTAGTAAGGCCAAAAGCAGTACGTTTGAAACGAAATGTATCCCTGCCAGGAACAAAAAAAGCTGTTTTGTCACGATCTTCTGAAGCGATCGGCAGCCTAATTGCGTAAGTAAATTCGGCAACGGAAACAATCTGGTTCTTTCCCAAAAACACACACATACACAAAAAAGTTGAATATTTATTCAACTTTTTTGTGTATGTGTGTGTTTTTGCCGAATTCACTTACACAATTAGGCTGCGGGATTTGCCAAAAAGCTTTGGATAAATCGAGCGAGCATCTCGAAGGTTGTCTAGGATCTCAGAGATATACGGGAGATTATAGGCATCACGTTTAGTAACAGAATTTAACTTACGGCTATCAAGACAAAACCGCGGTTGGCCGTTCTTCTTAGAAACGATCAGAACAGGAGATGACCAAGCACTCTCACAAGGCTCGATAACGTCGAGTGAAAGCATCTCAAGATACGCTGCTTTTCAGGCGATAGTAGATATCTATGGCGAATTGGTTCTGAGTCACCAGTATCAATCCGATGCGTGATGAGACCTGTGACACCTAGACCCTTACGATTGAAGGATATCTCCTCATATTGCATCTTGATATTGTCAGCAAGTTGTTTCTGTTGTGGCGGACATTGTGTTGGACCACCACCTTACAATGTGGAGCAAAACGCTGTCGCTTATGACGAGTTTTTACTCACGCGTGACTCACGCTCACTCGTGTTACGTAAACGATCTCTTATGTCAAAATGTATACAAAAAAAGAGGTTTCTCCTTACCGTCCCCAGACGGCGCTTATCCAGTTTCCATACAAATTGACGTTTACGTTAACGCGATTGATCGCGAGTAAAAACTCGCACTAAGGCCTGGTGATCCATTGTTCGATGTTACGTCAGCGGCGCGCGGACACCGACCGGCGGGCAAGCAGAGCGACGCGTCTCAGTCTTCAACTAACTACCCTACTGTTCGCACCGCGCTTATAATAACTATTGCTTTTGTGATATTCTTTGTTAAGTTGCTAGTACTAGTCAATGTCATAATTTATTTGCCTTTAATATACTGCTTTCGTCTATTTCTAATAACATTCTTCATTTCTTCGTCTTTCGTATTCATTATTCCCGCTAACCTTCGCTTGCTATTATAGTGCTTAATAGCCTTACTATACGGGTTAGATTCCCGTGTAGCGTAGGAATAAGTTTTACACTTATACCCTACATTGGTGACCCCCGACTACCACGTTACTCAAGACTTCAAGACACCGGTGGACCTGATGAATAGTAGTGCGCCTAGTGTTTACATTGGTGGCTGACGCAAGTACAGAAAGTGGTTGGTACAAGGAATTAGCGGTGAGCGATTTTAATTTCATTTTACAATGACTGAGTCGGACGCCTACGTCGACTGTAAGGATGTTTCCGCGGCCTCAGGAGAGGTAACGGCGGTTGGAATGCCATTGCGCTGTCCGTAATTTTTTTTTTTTTTTTTTATATATTATAGGCTCGCGCTTGACCACTATCTCACCTGATGGTAAGCGATGATGTGGTCGACGGTGAAGCACGCTTGCCTAGAAGTAACCTATTCACTCTTGACTTAAAGACTCCTAGATTGTAGCTATCGGGAAACACAGACTCCGGCAGGGAATTCCACTCATTAGCTGTACGCATAATGAAAGTATTTCCAAGCGTCGCCACCAGCTTGTAATATTGATTTTCGAACTGCTCTCGTTCCTCGCTTTCGTCATCAGGGCTGTCCGACACCAGCTCGATGTCACCCTGCAATTTGTCGAAGACCTCGTATAAGCTATCAAATTTCCTATATCTGGTCTCTAAATCTAATAGTTGCAGACTGCCGAGCTCGCTGCAACTTTTTTGCATTTGTAGGTAGTTGCTAAAAATTGTGAGCTTGGCTTTCATGCAGCTACGTTTTTTAATTAGCTTCTCCACTTTTTCTTCTGCCATGATGTTCTAATTGCTTGAAGCTAGCGCGCAACTATTATTGATGAATACCAACTTGTTTACTTGTTGCGAATGGAAAGATAAAAAAAACTAATGAGCTATGTAGGTACCTATGAATCACTCGACCGACGGTGCGAAGTGCGAACAAAGAAACAGCTGTACTATGTATGTCGCCGCGCGATCAGCTGATAAGCATAATATGTAGTAATGCTTTGCGTAAACAATCTTTTAGTTTTAGATGCTGGTTGTTATTGCTTTTTAACAGAAATAGTGATGATGGAGAAATATTAGGCTATGAAATAGTGATTTCCCTTTGCAGGTTGAGATGAAGGTAGTTGATAGCACTTACTTAAATATAGCTGTTTAAACGTATATGAATTGGAACGAACTCACTGTATGTCTATACCCTCCACTGGACTGACGTTAATCGCCAAGTTCTGTGCCCTTGCGATGACTGGACCGTTCGACGATGTTCCGAAGTCCGTCGTTGGTCGACCTCTTGACGGTTTCTTCTCCTCTGGGCGTGTGCGGGTGCTCGGCGAAGTCTCCTGAGCAAGATGTTGACTCCTGCTGGAACTGCCGCTGCTGTAGACCGCAACTGTAGACCGCTGCTTCGAGGTAGAAGGTGTTTCTCCCGGCGACCGTTGAATTTAAAATAAACGGCGAGATCCTCGAAGGACCAATGTTAGCTCGTGGATGAAGAGATGAGTGGACTGTATTAAAAGGCGGTTGGTTTTAAAGCCGTTATATTCTTGAAAGTACAGTAAACTGTCCCGGACAAACAATGAGAGATTAGGAAGAGGTGTCGACTGTCGCGGTGGAGTCCGTGGTAGCGAGTGGCCGCCGAGCCGTGCCGCGTCGCCGCCGCGCTGTGCACCCACACACCGATGTCGCGTGCGCCGCGCGCGAGTGTGTCAAGTGCAGACGGCGCGCGCTGGCCGCGAGTGTTGGGTTCAAATCCCAACAGGTAGATTGTAGGAATCAACGCCTGATCGACCACCTTACCTCTTTGTCAGTTCCAGCTGTACACTGCAATTCAGTCGACATTGCTTCAGTGAAGGCAGTGGTAGGAGACACAGATTACCACCAAATTCTGCGTGAGTATCCTGATATAACGCGCCCACCAGGTAAACAGGTGCCAGGCAAACACAATACTCTGCACTTCACCAGGACGACGCCAGGGCCACCGGTAGCATGTAAGACTAGACGCCTAGATCCTTCTCGACTGCAGGTTGCCAAGAAGGAGTTCGAGCAAATGCTCGCAAGTGGAGTAGCACGACGCTCGGAGAGTCCTTGGTCTGCGCCACTGCATCTGGTGAAGAAGAAGGACGACGGATGGAGACCATGTGGCGACTACAGGGCACTAAACTCCAGAACAATACCTGACAGGTACCCCATCCGCCATATTCAGGACTTCTCCCATCAATTGGCAGGCTGCGCCATCTTCTCGACTATAGACCTCGTGAAGGCCTATAACCAGCTTGCAATAAACTCTGAGGATATACCAAAAACCGCGATACCCCCTTCGAACTATACGAGTTTCCCTTCATGAACTTTGGTTTGAGAAACGCGGCTCAAACCTTTCAAAGGTTCATTGACGAAGTCTTACTGGGCCTGGACTTCTGCTACGGGTACGTCGACGATATTCTGGTGTTCTCAGCAACTGTTGAAGACCACAAGTTGCATCTACGCCTATTGTTCGATCGCCTGAAACAATACGGTGTCATCATCAACTCATCCAAATGCAACATTGGACAACCAGAGGTGACTTTCTTAGGATACAGTGTGACAGCTGAGGGCATAAAACCACTTCAGTCCAAAGTGCTGGCCATCCAGGAGTTCCCGATACCCAAAACCGTCAAGGAGCTGCGACGCTTCTTGGGCATGATAAATTTTTATCGCCGATTTGTCCCAAACGCAGCCCAGCTACAAGCACCCTTAAACACTGCCCTCGCTGGTCCGAAGATTAAAGGTTCCCATCCAGTGCAAATGACTCCAGAGATGCTGAAGGCTTTCGACGATTGCAAG
Organism: Orthosia gothica; assembly: GCA_949775005.1. Lineage (NCBI taxonomy): Eukaryota > Metazoa > Arthropoda > Insecta > Lepidoptera > Noctuidae > Orthosia > Orthosia gothica. The sequence continues at coordinate 39,957,696 of OX459037.1, forward strand.
TCTGCGCTGTCTAAAGCAACGCTATTGGCTCATCCAGATGCCTCGGCAGACTTAGCGATTGTAACCGACGCATCGAATACAGCTATAGGCGCTGTTCTTCAACAACGCAAAGGTGAGAGCTGGCAGCCACTAGCCTTTTACTCCCACAAGCTAAATAATGCTCAAAAGAAATACAGCCCGTACGATCGAGAGCTGCTAGCAGTGTATGAGGCTATCAAATACTTCCGTCATATGGTTGAAGCTATGACATTCGCGATTTTCACTGACCACAAGCCACTTATCTTCGCCTTCATATCAAATAAGGAGAGTCTTCCGCCGAGGCAGTTCCGGTACCTAGACTACATCAGCCAATTCACAACAGACCTAAGGTACTTACCATAGGCAGTGAGAACATTGTCGCTGACGCACTGTCACGGGTAGAAGAGGTATCTGCTGCCATGAACTTCGAGAACCTTGCACGACTTCAGGATAATGATCCAGAACTGCAAGACCTCTTACTCCATGGTACGACGCTCAAATTAAAAAAGATAGCAACTACCCATACTGGCAACTTACCCGTGTATTGTGAGATCTCCTCACAGGTGCCACGTCCCTATGTAACACCAACACTACGAAGAGAAGTTTTCAACTCGCTGCATAACTTACATCACCCTGGGAAGTCTGCTACAGTGCGACTGGTGACAAAACACTTTGTGTGGCCAGGGATTCGCAAGAATTGTAGAGAGTGGGCAAGGCAATGTCTATAATGCCAGACGTGTAAAGTCACACGTCACTCTAAATCCCCACTTTCCTCTTACCTGACTCCATCCTCTCGTTTCTCCCACATTCACCTCGACATCATAGGGCCCTTAACCCTTTCGTGTGATTTCAGGTACTGCCTTACTGTCATCAACAGGTTCACCCGATGGCCTGAGGCGTACCCGCTCAAGGACATCACTGCGGAGACATGCGCAGCTGCTCTGGTGGCTGGTTGGGTGGCCCGGTTCGGCTGTCCTGCACGGATAATCACCGACTGTGGTCGCCGATTCGAGAGTCACTTGTTCAAGGCTCTCACTGCCTTGCTGGGAGCAGACCACTTTCGCACCACTGCCTACCATCCAGCGGCGAATGGCATCGTGGAACGGCTGCATCGCCAGTTGAAGGCCGCCATCATGTGCCACACCTCCTCACAGTGGACGGAAGCTCTTCCACTGGTACTACTCGGCATGTGTAACTCGTGGAAAGAAGACATCCAGGCTACGCCGGCCGAACTTGTCTACGGAGAAGCACTTCAACTTCCTGGGCAGTTCTTATCTTCGAGAGAAGACTTCACTGCAGCTGACGTCACCGAGTACGCAAACCGTCTACGATGTCACATGACCAAGCTGACTCCTAAACCAACTGCGTGGCATACTACATCACCCTTCTTCGTGCCACGAGATCTGCACTCTTCGTCTCACGTCTTCCTGCGAAGAGACTACGTACGACGCTCACTCGAACCACCATATTATGTAGGACCCTACAAGGTTTTACAGAGACACGCAAAATACTTCACGATTGACATACAAGGCAAGCCGAGTAATGTATCTGTTGATCGTCTGGAACCCTGGCCTACATGATGCGTGAAGACGAACAGGTGAAACCAACCACAACTACTGACACCACCACTCCTCTTACAAGTGAAGAAAAGAGGACGAGGAGCGGGCGGCGAGTAACGTTTCCAGACTATTATCGACCGTAGTTACGGTCTGGCCGGGGGGAATATGTGGCGGACATTACTTGGACCACCACCTTACAATGTGGAGCAAAACGCTGTCACTTATGACTTTGCGCCAGAACCTAATATCAGGTGATCCATTGTTCGATGTTACGTCAGCGGCGCGCGGACACCGACCGGCGGGCAAGCAGACTGACGCGTCTCTCAACACAGATAATCTGTGGTCTTCAACTAACTACCCTACTGTTCGCACCGCGCTTATAATAACTATTGCTTTTGTGATATTCTTTGTTAAGTTGCTAGTACTAGTCAATGTCATAATTTCTTTGCCTTTAATATACTGCTTTCGTCTATTTCTAATAACATTCTTCATTTCTTCGTCTTTCGTATTCATTATTCCCGCTAACCTTCGCTTGCTATTATAGTGCTTAATAGCCTTACTATACGGGTTAGATTCCCGTGTAGCGTAGGAATAAGTTTTACACTTATTACCCTACACTCCCTCCGGATCAACTGGACAGATTCGCAACTGGACAGTTTCTCAGCTGGACAGTTTCGCAACTGGACAGGTTATCAACTGGACAGAGTATAGTCAAGAAAAAAATAAGTTACACAATGAATCATAGGTATTAAATATAAAAAAAGTGTTTATTCAAGGAAAATCTATATAACACAAAGACACGAAAATAGAAGAAGACCTGTCTTACAATCTGTTGTATTGAGATTTTTTTGGTAGGCAACTAATTAACTAATTTAATTTTAAATAAAAACTTCATTTTTATTTAATATTTTTTTTTTCATCAAACCCATACGTGTGGGGTATCTATGGATAGGTCTTCAAAAATGATATTGAGGTTTATGATATTTTTTTTTTCTAAACATTCGTGTATACGTTTCCTGTGACTTATTTGGTAAATGAATAAACAGTACTGGTACAAAGTTAACATACCTAATCGGTACACTTGGTTATGTCAACATGAAGCGAGAAAAGCTGGTAAAACGGTTTCGGTGCAATTTTGAATGTAGGTACCATATGTCTGTTATTTTTATTAAATCTCTTGCTGCTTGTCTGCCATACACAATTATTTTATCTGCACGACCATTATCATTAATAAAGAAGTGTAGCGCGGCAACCCCACGACAATAGAGATAATGTTAGTGTTGGCCCCACTGATAGACACATCCAATCGGATGATCGCGGGAATAGGAGTAAGGTTGACACTACTGGCGTAGGCGACCAATCACGCGCCACGAACTCTCCCGCGCACTGTGTTGAGCAGACGTTTCTGGCGGTACCAGTAAAAGGGCAGTCTAAGTCCAAGTCTACCCTCGAAACGTGCACGCGACGTGTTTCAGGCCGCTCTCGTAAAGCGCCGGCCATCTTAGACCTCTAATAGTTTAGACCTTGAATAGTTATTTCATGTTCATCTTGTTTTTTATGTTCCTGTACGTGTATTTTGGTGATTAAAGAGTGTAAATTTAGCAAGGACTTTTACTCAGAGGCCCGAACCCTATGCCCAATGGCTACATCTGGCGTCCCAACAGTAGGGGCCTCTGACGACACGTGCTTGCAAAAATTTTTTTACGAAGCATAGCGCCGCAGTTGGAGTCTGTACTCCAGGAGGAAGCCTTCGATTACACCTACCTACCTACAAGCGGGAATTCCGGAACCTGAAGCGCTAAGTACGACTGGCGTTTCCGGCGGATGAAAATTTTCGCCACGTGGTTCCGTGTCCGTTGTCAGTATGGCAACGATGGAAACAAGAAATAAGAAATCCAAGAATCAGGGAGTAGAAGTGGAAGAGGAAACAGAGATGTCCACATCAATCACCATGGACCAGGGTCAATTTGCAACCCTGATGCACTCACTACAGCAGAGTCAGGCAGAGATTTTCGCGAGGCTCATCCAGGAGGTTAGGACTTCGACTCCGACGCCTGAAGTGTCCATGACAACGCCCGCCGCGAACTTTTCTAAGTGCACAGCGCGATTCAACGGATCGTTCGCTGACGTTGACGGTTTTATCGACGCAATAGAAGTGTACAAGAATTGCCTACAGATATCGGATGAAAACGCTATCAAAGGACTCTCCATGTTGCTAATAGATTCAGCAGCATTATGGTGGCAGGGGATAAAAACCAGCACCACATCTTGGTCGGATGCGATACAAAAACTTAAAAGCGCATTTGGTGAGCATCGTCCGCCATTTAAAATATAGGTATTTGGAGTTATTTTCATTAAAACAAAATGCGGACACGACAGATTTATTCGTAGCGAAGACGCGAGCGCTTTTATCGAGATTGCCACAAGAAGATCTACGTGAAAAAGTACAACTGGATATGGTATACGGGCTTCTCGATCGTAGAATAAAAAAGCGGCTCGATCGTAACTCCATAACATCTTTCGACCAGCTACTGCACCGTGCCAGAGCGATCGAGGAATCGTTAGAAGACAGCGCATGGGACAAGACATCGACACTGACGCTTCCGAGCGCCAGTCACCAATCTGCCGCGACCAGCGCTACTTCAACTTCGGCACCAAGTGATAAGAAGACTACTAGCAACAAAAGGCTATCGTGCAGTTACTGTAAGAAATGGGGACACGATAAATCGCAGTGTAAAAAGTTAATGAATAGCAATAAAAGTGATAACGGGAAAAGTGATAACAACGTAAATAAAAATAAACCTATTCAATGTTATGGGTGCGGTACCCCTAACGTTATAAAATCAAAGTGCGAAAAGTGTCAATCTAATTCTCAAAATGCTTTCTATTCGGTTACGACAACCAGTGATAACGTAAATTCAAAAGTGTGCGGTTCCCGCCATCGCGTTATCATGCAAAATGATTGCGCGTCAGACGAGCCGAGATCGACAGCCGCTAGCGTCCCGCCAGCGCCACCCGCGCCGGCCCCGCAGAGTACCATAGACTAATATATAATAGATTGAGACAGAGTACATGCGACAGCGGTGTGAGTGCGGCCGCCGTTGCCGCTCGTTGCCTAGCGACCGTTCGAGAGCGTGCAAACAACATTCCGCGCGGTCGAGAGCCGCCGAGCAACGTTCCTGCCGATACCACAGGTAACCCAACGTATTGCAACGCTGGGAGTCACTTAAATCTTAACGAGAATTCGAATGTCAACAAAAATGTGGGTGATAATACTAATTATATTAGAGACAATAAGTTTACTGTAAATTCAACTAAAACCAGTTCGCAACATGGACAGGTAATTCAATCAGATGATAACGATAATGTTTACGTATCATATCATATGAATAATAATAGAAATGCTCAGTGTTTAGATAATGTTCATTGTGATTGTTTATGTTCATGTGTTGATAGTGTTAGTGTTCATAGATGTTTAGGATTAAGCTCTGTAAATATTAATAGAAATAACGAACTACAAAATTGTAAGAAACACCTCGCGTCTGCACAGGGTCGAACTAAGGGAGGTCCAATCAAGGGGGAGCCTAATAATAATAGACCTTTGATGCAAATAGGTATTATGGGTGAAAAAGGTACAGCGTTACTGGACACTGGGTCAAGGGGCTGTATTGCCGGTCACACACTTTTTCGCGTGTTGAAGGAAAAAGGTCATCCTTTACAACAGTGCACTAGAAACATCCGCCTGGCGGATGGCTGCACGCGCCTGATGGAGGTGCTTGTTGCAGAGGTACAGGTGACCCTTCTTCATAAAATTGTGCCCACCGAGTTTATAATTTTCCCAGAAGCGCAAAATAATGAATCACTTTTAGGTATTGATTTTATTAATAGTGCCGGTCTCGTAATCAATTTCAAGCAGCGCCTTTGGCATTTTTCTGATAGTGAAGATCAAAAATATAAATTGATTTCGGAAAGTTCTTCACCTCGTCATACTTACGCCGCGATTAATGTTTTACGCGATGACGAAGGTGCAGGTTTAGAGGATCAGGAGCGTGAGGAGCTTGCCCAATTACTCACGGATTTTCAGGAGATGTTTAATACAATTGGGGAGCCGACTCCATATGGGGAACATCATATAGACACGGGGAATAATTCTCCGAGAGCGACGCCTCCATATCGCCTGACGCCTGCAAAGAAGGAGATTATGCAGCAAGAGCTTACCAAGATGTTGGCTGAAGATATTATTGAAGATTGCGAATCTGCGTGGGCTGCTCCAGCCCTGCTAGTACCTAAACGTGACGGCAGTTATCGTTTCTGCGTCGACTATCGAAAGTTAAATTCAATTACGAAGTCGGACGCTTATCCAATGCCTCGCATTGATGAACTGCTGCAATCTACTACACGTGGACGTTGTCACATGAGTACAATAGATTTGCGATCTGGATACTGGCAAGTGTCAGTTAAAGAAGGTGATAGGGATAAGACGGCTTTCGTGACGCCTTTCGGAACCTTCCGGTTTAAAAGAATGCCGTTCGGTCTGAAGAACGGACCAGCTACTTTTCAGCGTCTGATAGACAGAATGCGATCCGGTTCAGAATTAAAGCATGTTACAATACTAGGGTATTTAGACGATTTGTTGATTATAACGCAGGGAGACTTTTCGAGGCACCTAGAAAACCTGCGAATCGTTTTTGAACGACTGATGAAGTTCAAATTGCGTGCTAACCGAGAAAAGTGTGTATTTGCAAGAGAGTCTGTTAAATATTTGGGTCATGTGATCTCACAGGAGGGAGTCTCAGCTGATGAAGGGAAAATACAAGCCATCTTAGACATGAAAGAGCCGACCACACTGGGACACCTCAGAACATTCATACAAACATGTTCCTGGTTTAGAAAATTTATTCCCAAGTTTTCGGAGGTAGCAGAGCCACTGACAAGATTGACGAGGAAAAATCAACCTTGGATATGGGGACCACATCAGGCTGAAGCTTTCAGTAATTTAAAAAAGCTTTTGACGTCAGCACCGATCCTCATACAGGCAGACTACTCCAAGCCATTCATCCTGCGCACAGATGCGAGCAACTACGCGATAGGAGCAGTGTTGCTTCAAGGAGAAAAGAATGAAGAACGACCCATTGAATTTGCCAGCCGTTTGTTATCAGCAGCGGAACGGAATTATTCGACCACGGAGCGAGAGGCTCTAGCGGTCATCTGGGCAGTCGACCGTATGCGGGGTTACATTGATGGCCATCCAGTAATCGTAGCCAGTGATCACCAACCCTTGAAATGGCTTCTGTCATTAAAGTCGCCTACTGGTCGTTTGGTGCGTTGGGCACTTAAACTGCAAGCCTATGACATTCGGTTTGAGTACACTCCCGGAAAAGTAAATGTGGTTGCCGATGGACTCAGCCGCCCTGTCTGTACAGATGAGTCCCGCGAAGCCTGTGGAATATGTTCCGTTATTATTGATTTGCCTACGCGAGATCTTACGGAGCTACGCGCAGCACAAGAATCCGACCCAGATCTCAAGAAAATTATGAAGGAATTAGAAGATACAGAAGAAGTTGCCTCCCGTCGTTGGACAGAACGCGGTTATCTCATGGAACGTGGTATCCTTTACCGCTATAACCCAGATACAGACAACGAATCACCGCAAGTGGTAATACCTGTAAGCATACGGGAAGAAATTCTAAGAGAATGTCACGATGCTCCAATTGCAGGTCATCCTGGTATAGAGAGAACGTACCAGAAAGTAGCTAAAAACTATTATTTTTCTGGCATGAGAAGAATAGTAACAGAATACGTAAAATCATGTTCATCGTGTCAGCGCTATAAAGCGACAAATGAAAAGCCACCTGGTCTGATTCAAACACCGATTTTAAACCAGCGCAATGAAGTCTTGGCTATCGACCTTTTTGGACCACTGCCAGAGGGCGAAAACGGGGAGAAATGGATTCTGTTAGTGGAAGACACCGCGACAAGATGGGTAGAATTGTATGCTCTCAAAGAAGCAACCTCTGTCGCCTGCGCAAAAGTACTCATAGAAGAGTATTTTCTTCGGTTCGGCTTACCACGTCGCATTATTTCGGACAATGGCGTCCAGTTCGTCTCAGCGGTCATGCAGAAGTGCATGTTCATTCTTGGTATTACACAAGATTTGATACCCTACTACCACCCAGAAGCGAATCCAGCGGAAAGAAAAAACCGGGATATGAAGACACAATTGGCTCTGTTAGTTGGTACGGATCACCCCTCATGGCCTATGCAGCTACCGATGGTGCGGTTCAGCATGAACAGCGTGGTCTGCGATACGACCGGAGTTACACCTGCATATTTGGCATTTGCACGTGAGCTGAGGTCACCGTTAGAGGTTTATAATGATCCAAGAGCGATCTTACAGAAGGACAATTTTGTACCACAGATCACTCCTTACTTGACAAGATTTTTAAACTCCTTAAGCGAAGTTCGTGATAGAGTAGAAAAACTGCAGGATAGAAGGAAGATTTACGCCGATCGTTCGAGAAGAGTAGGAGAAGATTTTAAAGTAGACGACAAGGTTTTATTAGCAACCCATCAGCTGAGCGACGCCAGCAAGTCAAAGACTGCTAAGTTTTTCCCTAAGAGAGATGGGCCATATGTTGTAAAGAAGAAATTGAGTCCAACGACATACTTAATCGCATCTGATGGAAATCCTGGTGAGGTATTGGGCAAATTCCACGCTAATCAGCTGACCCCTTTTCGAGGTCGAACAGATGAGTACGCTCAGCCACTGGAGCCTAAGAAAAAGCGAGGCCGACCTCGCTTACAACCTATTTCTAATGACATTGATGTTAGGCTAGACCACGATCGAGGTCGTAATCGTGATCTAGAGGGGGAGTATGTAGCGCGGCAACCCCACGACAATAGAGATAATGTTAGTGTTGGCCCCACTGATAGACACATCCAATCGGATGATCGCGGGAATAGGAGTAAGGTTGACACTACTGGCGTAGGCGACCAATCACGCGCCACGAACTCTCCCGCGCACTGTGTTGAGCAGACGTTTCTGGCGGTACCAGTAAAAGGGCAGTCTAAGTCCAAGTCTACCCTCGAAACGTGCACGCGACGTGTTTCAGGCCGCTCTCGTAAAGCGCCGGCCATCTTAGACCTCTAATAGTTTAGACCTTGAATAGTTATTTCATGTTCATCTTGTTTTTTATGTTCCTGTACGTGTATTTTGGTGATTAAAGAGTGTAAATTTAGCAAGGACTTTTACTCAGAGGCCCGAACCCTATGCCCAATGGCTACAGAAGTCTTTAACTAGACATTTAGGTATTTCAATATCTTCAATCTTGTCGCTTTGAAAAGAGTCAGCCCTTGCTCTCGGAGCAAATCGTCCACTTTCCTATCTGGACCACCTTTTCATAATGTCTATATTCCCTTGTCATCTATTTTAATTTTGTCATGCATTGTACACGTTCTGTCCAGTTGAGAAACTGTCCAGCTGAGAATCTGTCCAGTTGCGAATCTGTCCAGTTGCTCCGGAGGGCCTACACTGTGACTGATCAAGAATCGCATAGCCTTGTATGAAGGAATGATGCATTGTGTCTAAGGAACAATTGTCAGGTTTTGCCATAGCAATGCTACCGACAAATTTAGGGCATAGTTTAAATTTACGCCAGAAATCTATGCCTAATATCAAGTTCTTTGTAATTTCCGGAATGACATATGCTTTTAAATTATGAAACTGATCTTCAAAATAAACTGGCATATTTATGTAACCCACACTTTTTATATTTTGACCTCCTGCCGCTGTAACCGTTATACAATCTGCTTTAATACCCTTGACCTTTGTCAACTCTGCAGGTCGTCTTCTTGCTGACGGCTGGCGCCTAGTCCTCGGCCTTCCACGTCACCGTGACCGCTTCTGCTTTAATAAGGGGCAAGCCATACCTTTCCAAAACCAAATGAGCATTATTACCCAAGATTGTGACAGCAGAGTCAGAATCTAAAAGTCCTGAAACTGTAATACCATTCGTCTGAACAGAAACGTAAGGTCTGTCATCGTGATCACATTTATTCATTTCAGTTAATCATGGATGGATCTAGTTACTCTCGCCGCACTGCTCGGCCGAGCACTGGGTTTAAGAGACTAACATTTTGCTTAGCTACTTTGTAGTTAAACAACACCTATCTTTTTGCACACTGTGTGGGGAGTAATAAGTAAAAAAGGCTTATTATTTATTTTTATTAAAAATGATAAAACTTTTGCACAATTTAATTTCGTTGAAAAACGTAACATTACATTTTATTCAACAAAAATGGATTGTTTGTACATCAGCACCGACTGCGCACTGCGGCCCGGGGCGCACAGGTGCAGCTCGCAGCTCACAGCTCGCCGCAGTCGGTGCTGCACAATCAGCTTCAACAGCAATATACTTTGTATTCTATTACAATACAGTCTGTAGCACAGTCGGCGGCGGCTGCGGGAGCACACGTGGCGTCATCGTTTGCCCACTGCGCCCAGTGTTGCCATCGTCTTAATGTTCTAACCTTTATTTCCTTAATGATAATAACATCCTCCTTAATTAGTTATACAAATTATTTCGAACTATTAGTAATGTTCCTACGTAAGTACAGATTGAACAATGAACATCCTCGAGGTGCGACTATGTAATGTACCTATAATGTTAATTAAAGCATAAGTATTATTAGTATACAGTAATCTATTCTATCTGATACAGTTAGGTGCAGCACCTCGCGACATGGCGACACGCGGGCGGTGTGAGGCACATTGGTTGCTTGTTGGCAATAGCGCTCCGAGCGCCACTTCAGAAGAGCATACACCTACTCGGACAACGCGTAGTTAGATAAGTGCGTCACCATCAAGCATTTAATCGTTCCAACGTATCGACACTCGTTGGAACCTGCACACGTGTTTGTATGGCTTGCTCATCCTGGGGAGCCAAACCCCGCACTCGGCACTATGGCCCCACACGTTGGCGGACAACCTGCAGCCTTATTGCGTAATGAATTCAGCAAGGCAAAGGGCAAATAGTATGAAAAATCGACCAATCACAAAGACGGAAAACCACATCGCGTCTTTCATCTCGCATGCGATTGGTCGTATTTTCATACTCTTTGCCCTTAGCCGAATGCATTAGGCATAGGCTGCTGAACGTACATACAGTACACATGGGTCACTATTTGTATGTATTTAGAAAGCTTCTGTATACACTGCACTGAACTTGTTCCTACAGTCTGCAGACTGAAGTGCGACAGACGCGCACGTGTTGCGACATTTCTTATTAAAGCTGAACGCGCACCTATCCGCTCCTATCCGCGCCGCAGGAGCCGCACGCGCCGCCGTCATCGCATTTCATAACTATTATCTACTTCGGTGTCATTATATTCGAGTTACAAAATTGACAGCGGTTTCATAATGATACCCATAACGACATCGGGTTGCATTATGCGAATCGTCATAAATTCTAAAACAAGAAAATACATTCTGAACATACAGCCAGGTACCTATAAATTACTTCGAAAATGTTTTAAAAATGGAACAAGTTGAGAACAAAAGTTTCGTATACTATTTGGCTGTTGCGGCTACAAGATCTTTGCCTTATACCTAATAAAGACTAAATAAAAAAATAAAGTAGACGCGGGCAAAAATTTCTGAGTGAAATTTTATTCCAAATTTTATTAAAAATTTCTTCAACATCAAGTGATATTGAAAATACTCCACCGGATATAACAAATAGAGCAGTTGCGGCTACAAATAATTTACTACCTACCAGAAAAATAAAGACATGTATAAAGAGAAATTTTATGAAGATTTCGTGATATGGCGGGAACGTAACAATTCTGCAATTCCTGTTTATTTTTATAATTGTACAATACAAAATCTACATATAAATAAACAATAGCCAGTGTGTAGTTAAGTTTCTATTCAAAATACTTATTTGTCTATATCTGTGATTTATTCCTTCCTTCGTAGATAAAATCTTGTATGCAACTGTTCGTTATTGCCTTACCCTCTTACTAATAAACGCAGAATAAAGTTATACCAGGTATAAATCTATGAAAATGTATGGGTATACCTTTGTTATACCTGGTATAACTTTATTCCGTGTTTATTAGTAAGAGGGTTAATCGTTAACTCGTGCCCACCTATTTGGCACTCGTATTAAAAGACCGTCCATAATTTAACAGTTGCATAAATAGCTAATATGAAACTGTTGCTTAATAAGGGGTATTAAAACATGATTGTGTGTTTCTTATAAGGGGTATTGTAACATGTTTTTAATAAGGGATATTGTAACATGATCGTATGAAACTATATAGTTAAATAAAAGATAATAGTTATGTGCAGTTTCATACCTACACTACTTTATCTTGACTTATGCATTGGGATTGTACCTACTAGGTAAATAAAAGAAATAAATCACTTTAAGAAAAATTCAGTACAGCAAAACGTAAGAATGGCGCCAAAACCCAGCACATCACCGTATTAACCGCGCATGCGCTAAAACTTAGCACGCACTGCGATCTTTATTCGCGCGAAAAATCGAAATCGATACATCTGTTTAGGAGCTATGATGCCACAGACAGACACACAGATACACAGTAATACACGTCAAATTGATAACACCCCTCTTTTTCCGTCGGGGGTTAAACAAATTTTGAAAAACTCGCTAACGAAACGAACAAACTTACTTTTTATTAGCCTAAAACTTTAAAAGAAAAGAATTTAAATCTATTCACAAAGACATTTTTATATAATAATGTTTTTTTTAGTTCAACCTGTCTTTCCAGATACAAACACAAAAAAAAAAATATTGTTCCTGAACATACTGATTCAAAAAATTATGTAATTTATCAATCATTCATTCACGTTGTCCCAGCACTATGCACATCGCTACCCTGTCAGCCCCTGTACTGCGTTTGTGCTACTTACTAACGTACCACTGAATTTTTCTATCGTAAAGGCATTAACGATTATTTCGACATTGTACTTAAATAAAACTATGTTGATGTAAAATTTATACTTGTAAGTGGTAGAAAACACCATGGCTTCGCAAATTAAAAGTGGCAGATCGCTTTTTGCAAGAGGAAACTGCACAATTAACCATTTTCTGGGCGAACTTACTTGCGACATAATACGATACACAATGGCGGCGGTCGGCGGAATGAACTATGAACTAGTTTTATATAACACGTATGGTCATATGGCCAAGCGACTTTGGCTCTAAGCACTGCGGTAAAAAAATCGTGCGGAAATAAGCTGCTGCATGCTAAGCTTTTGGCCTACAAAAGCGGGCATTGTCGTAGACAAGTAAAAATTGGAACCATTTTTTTATTTAAGAGGTACTATAAATATGGCATTACAAAAAATAATTGATGGAAAATCCTTAGTGATTAACTTCTTAGATTTGTCCTGTATCGTAATAGAAAAATAGTATATTACGATATTAGTGCGTTATGATGGTTATAACGCACTAATATATATATAACCAATACGCACGTATATCGTACGACGTTTTTTAACACTTTTGCGAGGAAACAGAAAAAGAAAACATTTTATATTTTGTTCATTTCTAATTATTGAAACAGTTAGTGAAATTACAATTATTAAAATGATACGTAGTTGTAGTTGGTTTTATTAATTATGTTTTTATTATTATTATTACTATTCATAATGTCATTGTTTTGTGTTAGGGTAAATGTTGGAGACGACGAAACTTCTTGAAAGGCGGCAGAAGAGCATTGTAATTCGTCATTAGTTGTAAATAAAAAAATATCCTCAGTAGAAGTAGAGGGACGCGGCTCAGGGCAAAACTTCTTCGTTTGTGGCTCCAAATTTATTGCCTGAGTTATTTTGGCACTTATATTTGCTTTGTTTTGGATGGAATCTTCTACATAAGATTCTGCTACTGCGTTAGAACGCCACCCGCCATGCCGCTTTAAAGTCAATATATCAGCTCCCGAATCAGCAAGTAATGTCGCTGACGTTCTTCTGAAACTGTGCCCTGTATAACCATCAGCGTCCGGAAATCCTAAAAACTTGGCGACTTCCTTTGGCATGGCCCCGAATTTATTTATGCCAATAGGTTGCGCAGTACATTAACCTTTTTGGTAATTCTGAAAGAAATGATTATTTTTTGCCTTAGTCGTACGCAGAGCTTCATATTTTTTGACCACGTCATAAAATGGGCCGTTGATAATAAAAGATCGGGGTATTTTGTTTTTAGTGTTTGGGATTTTAATTAAAAGCATTTTGCCTTGATTTTCAATGTCATTTGTGGTAATATTGTGAAGCTCTTGCCGTCTACATGCACCATTAATACCAAATATTAACGCAACCTGAAAAGAAATAAAAATGTGTAAGAAAAGGTATAGGTACTTAGCTTACAGACGGTCGTTAAAAAATATGTAAAAGAGTATGTACAGTAGGTAGATCAATACATAAAATAAGGAGGCAAACTGACCTTAGTTGCCATGTACTGGCTATCTGGAGCATCTTAGAAACTTTTCGACATAGTAGGGAACAGGCTAGGCAGGCAGTTGATTGAAGGTCAGATAGACTGTTGATCTATGTAAGATACTGGTATTCAGCTGCATCCGGTGAGACTGCAAGCCGACGCCGACATAGTAGGGAACAAGCTAGGCAGGCAGTTGATTGAAGGTCAGATATACTGTTGATCTATGTAAGATACTGGTATTCAGCTGCATCCGGTGAGACTGCAAGCCGACGCCGACATAGTAGGGAACAAGCTAGGCAGGCAGTTGATTGAAGGTCAGATAGACTGTTGATCTATGTAAGATACTGGTATTCAGCTGCATCCGGTGAGACTGCAAACCGACGCCGACATAGTAGGGAACAAGCTAGGCAGGCAGTTGATTGAAGGTCAGATAGACTGTTGATCTATGTAAGATACTGGTATTCAGCTGCATCCGGTGAGACTACAAGCCGACGATGACATAGTAGGGAACAGGCTAGGCAGGCAGTTGATTAAACATCGGATAGACAGTTATCTATGTAAGATACTGGTATTCAGCTGCATCCGGAGAGACTGCAAGTCGACGACGACTTAGTTGGGAACAGGCTAGGCAGGCAGTTGATTGTAGGTCAGATAGACTGTTGATCTATGTAAGATACTGGTATTCAGCTGCATCCGGTGAGACTACAAGCCGACGATGACATAGTAGGGAACAGGCTAGGCAGGCAGTTGATTAAACATCGGATAGACAGTTATCTATGTAAGATACTGGTATTCAGCTGCATCCGGAGAGACTGCAAGTCGACGACGACTTAGTTGGGAACAGGCTAGGCAGGCAGTTGATTGTAGGTCAGATAGACTGTTGATCTATGTAAGATACTGGTATTCAGCTGCATCCGGTGAGACTGCAAGCCGACGCCGACATAGTAGGGAACAGGCTAGGCAGGCAGTTGATTTAAGGTCAGATAGACTGTTGATCTATGTAAGATACTGTTATTCAGCTGCATCCGGTGAGACTGCAAGCCGACGCCGACATAGTAGGGAACAAGCTAGGCAGGCAGTTGATTGAAGGTCAGATAGACTGTTGATCTATGTAAGATACTGGTATTCAGCTGCATCCGGAGAGACTGCAAGTCGACGCCGGCTTGGTTGGGAACAGGCTAGGCAGGCAGTTGATTGAAGGTCAGAAAGACTGTTGATCTATGTAAGATACTGGTATTCAGCTGCATCCGGTGAGACTACAAGCCGACGCCGACATAGTAGGGAACAAGCTAGGCAGGCAGTTGATTGTAGGTCAGATAGACTGTTGATCTATGTAAGATACTGGTATTCAGCTGTATCCGGTGAGACTGCAAGCCGACGCCGACATAGTTGGGAACAGGCTAGGCAGGCAGTTGATTGAAGGTCAGATAGACTGTTGATCTATGTAAGATACTGGTATTCAGCTGCATCCGGTGAGACTACAAGCCGACGCCGACATAGTAGGGAACAGGCTAGGCAGGCAGTTGATTGAAGGTCAGATAGACTGTTGATCTATGTAAGATACTGGTATTCAGTAGCATCCGGTGAGACTGCAAGCCGACGCCGACATAGTTGGGAACAGGCTAGGCAGGCAGTTGATTGAACGTCAGATAGACAGTTATCTATGTAAGATACTGGTATTCAGCTGCATCCGGAGAGACTGCAAGTCGACGCCGACTTAGTTGGGAACAGGCTAGGCAGGCAGTTGATTGTAGGTCAGATAGACTGTTGATCTATGTAAGATACTGGTATTCAGCTGCATCCGGGTTGACTGCAAGCCGACGCCGACATAGTTGGGAACAGGCTAGGCAGGCAGTTGATTGAAGGTCAGATATACTGTTGATCTACGTAAGATACTGGTATTCAGCTGCATCCGGTGAGACTACAAGCCGACGCCGACATAGTAGGGAACAGGCTAGGCAGGCAGT
The DNA here is from genome assembly GCA_949775005.1 of Orthosia gothica. NCBI lineage: Eukaryota > Metazoa > Arthropoda > Insecta > Lepidoptera > Noctuidae > Orthosia > Orthosia gothica. Next base: position 39,973,701 of record OX459037.1, read on the forward strand.
TGATTGAAGGTCAGATAGACTGTTGATCTATGTAAGATACTGGTATTCAGTAGCATCCGGTGAGACTGCAAGCCGACGCCGACATAGTTGGGAACAGGCTAGGCAGGCAGTTGATTGAAGGTCAGATAGACTTGGTGTATGTATCTATGTAACGGAATCTTTGAACGTGCTTTTCACCCCTTCAAAACGTCGGATTAATTTGAAACTTTGCACACTTATCAAGGGCCGATGACAATGTAATAATTAAATAGTTTGTCACATTATCCTTACCAGGTTCTTCAGGATTAGAGATTGAACTAGAAAGTAAAAAATAAATAATCGATTAAAAACACTAAAAAGCACGCTTTAATAGAAAACCAAATTAAAAAGTACAAAATAATTTTCAATAAATTTAATAGAATTGTTTGATTAAGAAAAAAAATACTTTATTGTAAAAAAGCAATTGTTAAAATAAATTATTGACAGATATTGGTAAAATAATTTTGAAAATATTTCTTAAAAAGCACAAGCCCCAAGCTTTTTTTTAATAAAATATTTTTTTTTTGTTAATCACACTAATTTATTGAAAATTATTTTCTACTTTTTAGTTTGGTTTTCTATTAAAGCGTGTTTTTTAATTTTTTTTATTTTATTATTGATAGGTTCACGCTTGACCATTTCTTTGTTTTTTTTTTTATTTTACTTGTAAGTAAGGTGGTTAGTTAGTATGTAGGTACGGGTCAAATCTTGCAGTTTAATTTTAAAACGGTCTCCAACTCATTGAGCTGAAATTGCGCAAACAACTTTGGTTTGGATTTTTGGATGGCAATGCAGCTTTAGCTAAGTGAGATCATTCTAAATCTAATATGGCGGCCATAGATTATGGAAATAGTTATTTATGCTACAAGTGCGGAAGGTAGGTGATTTCCGATGAGTGGATAAATCTACACAAGTCGGAAATCATCTTACGTACGTGTATCATACAACATTTTACTATGCATTGTGCGAGGAAATAAATAAATTAATAAAATTGTGGGCTTATTCAAGCGCGTTCAGCATATCCACAGATTAACTAATAGTTCCTCGGGCATATCTACTGCGCATGTGCGAATAGCTGTGACATCGTAACGCAATAAGGCACTAGCAAAATATACGTTCTGCCAAACATATTTAATAAATATTTAAAATTAATTTATTGATCAAAATCTAAATCTAGAGTAATTAAAAACGCCTAAAATAAAGTATTAGTTTTATTTTACCTTTTATATGAATGATAATCTCTGTACATAACTAATTTTTAAAACTTTTCTCAAATAATAAAAACTCTATGCGTCGGGCTGACGTTGGAGTTAAAAATTCCAATCAGGTGAAAAAAAAGCTCCGCATTTTGTACCATTGTAAAATTTTGATAGTTAACTAGGTACTTTATATTTAGCAAGAAAAGTATAATAAGTGGAAATAGATGAGAGGTACATTGGTAGTTGAAAGAAAAGTAGATTACGCGCCTCGCTAAAGTGAGTAATTAATGCACTCGTGTTAATTTAGTGCCCTCGCTTGCGCTCGGGCACCAACGTAACACTCATGCATCAATAACTCACTTTGCGCTCGATGCAACAATCTACTATTACAATGCATGTCCTCGAAAAGAGCGGTTTTCCAAGCAGCCAAACTGTGCGGAAAGTGTAACTTTTTTTCACTAGTGCTTTTTACTTTCCTGTACTTTTTTAATTTTTAACTCCAACGTCAGCCCGACGCATAGAGTTTTTATTATTTGAGAAAAGTTTTAAAAATTAGTTATGTACAGATTATCATTCATATAAAAGGTAAAATAAAACTAATACTTTATTTTAGGCGTTTTTAATTACTCTAGGTTTAGATTTTGATCAATAAATTAATTTTAAATATTCATTAATTATGTTTGGCAGAACGTATATTTTGCTCGTGCCTTATTGCGTTACGATGTCACAGCTATTCGCACATGCGCAGTAGATATGCCCGAGGAACTATTAGTTAATCTGTGGATATGTTGAACGCGCTTGAATAAGCCCGCCATTTTATTAATTTATTTATTTCCTCGCACAATGCATAGTAAAATGTTGTATGATACACGTACGTAAGATGATTTCCGACTTGTGTCAATTTATCCGCTCACTCGCTTCGCTCGCTCGTGAATAAAAATGCCACTCATCGGAAATCACCTACCTACCGCACTTGTAGCATAAATAACTATTTCAATACAGTTGTTAAACATGGCGCTCTTTCAGAGGCTATAGTTATGATTCGAAAATCAAATCTTTTGCACAGGCAGCTTTCTGTTACGCGCTAGCGTTAGCTTTCTGTTAGTCACGAACTATTGTTTACGAGCTCGATCATTAGTTTTGCAGTTTAGTTTTAAATTTATAAGTCAAATTTTAGAAGTTTAGTAGCAAGGAGTTTTCATACATAGAATAAAATGGGATAGATTTTATACGAGAAAAAATGAATTATTCCATACGTTTTAGCATTGAATTCTTAATAGTCTTTTAAATGGTTGTTTAATATATTTGATTACCAGTTTTAATTTAATTATTTTCACATCAACATTTGTCAAAATTCGAATAGGCTGTATAGGCTGATTTCGTTGTAAAAAAAAATGCCCTGTTGCAAAAACGCGCCATTTTCTGTTTTTTTTTTTTTTGTGTATAAAAAAATCTAATTCTTTGATTTGTTTTTACTATTTCCCACAACTGTATTGAAAAACGTCGTGTGATACACGGGTGTGTAGGTTATTGCAAACTCGTGTCATTAAAAACCCTCTCCTTCGGCTCGGGCTTGTTAATGACAGCTCGTTTGCAATAACCTACTTTCCACCCTTGTATCACAATGTACTATTTTAGCACCCCCATGATAAGTCTCAATTTAAAGGATTTGCTAAGAGTAATATGAAAAACCTGTTTCGTAAACATTTTTTGTTCATATATTTTATTTAAATTTCTTCCACTTGACTATTTTCCATCTATTTTGAGCTATATAATACTCTACCTTCTCTTTTTACAGTTTTTAAATTAAATTAGCTAACAAAGCTGTAAGATAATTTTTCTAGTAGGTACTTGTAAGAACAAGAAAATTTTATATTCCAATTACAAAATCCAAACCTTAATTTGTCTACAACGAGACCCTATCTAGTAATCCTGTATCTGTCCCGTCTTTACATAAAAAGGTGTCTGTGTCACAGGCGTAACACTGCAAGCGACGTATTGTACACCCTAGTAGACAACAATACGTCGCCTGCAGTGCTACGTTTCAGTGAAGTGAGCTCTGACTCGGTAGCGTCAGCAGAGTAAGGGTGAATAAATTTGTATTTTTACTGAGTGGTGTCTGAGCTCTTTCTTGGTTTCTTCAAGTGAGTTTGGTTATGTTTACGTTTCGAGTGACGCAGTTAAATAGGTATCTTTTACAAATAAGTGTTTTTTTGTTCTTTAGCCCTGGTATCTTTATTTGATGAGGAGGGATGTAACTCATGTAGCTAAAAGAGTTATGAATATAAAATACTAGCTTCTGCCAGCGTCCAGATTCATTGCGACCATTGACGAGGCTACAGCGCTACAACGCACAGGCAGGCGCTCCGCTGAGCAGATGCTAAGGCACTGTCTATGTCCACATGAGAACTGGCGCGCACTTTGGCACGAGTCACGTCCAGCGAGCACTGGTTGGCACATAGTGCGTGTAAGCAGCGGCGTGTCGCTACGTGTGCTGCTTCCGGCGCGCTCTTTGGCACGAGTCACGTCCAGCGAGCACTGGTTGGCACATAGTGCGTGTAAGCAGCGGCATGTCGCTACGTGTGCTGCTTCCGGCGCGCTCTTTGGCACGAGTCACGTCCAGCGAGCACTGGTTGGCACATAGTACGTGTAAGCAGCGGCATGACGCTACGTGTGCTGCTTCCGGCGCGCTCTTTGGCACGAGTCACGTCCAGCGAGCACTGGTTGGCACATAGTACGTGTAAGCAGCGGCATGACGCTACGTGTGCTGCTTCCGGCGCGCTCTTTGGCACGAGTCACGTCCAGCGAGCACTGGTTGGCACATAGTGCGTGTAAGCAGCGGCGTGTCGCTACGTGTGCTGCTTCCGGCGCGCTCTTTGGCACGAGTCACGTCCAGTGAGCACTGGTTGGCACATAGTGCGTGTAAGCAGCGGCATGACGCTACGTGTGCTGCTTCCGGCGCGCTCTTTGGCACGAGTCACGTCCAGCGAGCACTGGTTGGCACATAGTGCGTGTAAGCAGCGGCGTGTCGCTACGTGTGCTGCTTCCGGCGCGCTCTTTGGCACGAGTCACGTCCAGTGAGCACTGGTTGGCACATAGTGCGTGTAAGCAGCGGCGTGTCGCTACGTGTGCTGCTTCCGGCGCGCTCTTTGGCACGAGTCACGTCCAGTGAGCACTGGTTGGCACATTGCGGGACTTGCCCCGTGCAAGTGCTCGGCGCCTGCTCGACATTACCAATGTGATAAAAAATACGGTCATTAATTTTATCACGACTTAAGTAATAGGCTTACATCAAATTTGAATATATCTCCTTCAAAGTATTCTTATTGGCTAGCGTCAGCGATGCACAAATCCCGAAGTTGATTTTACGTTTGGGAGCATTATTTGAAACGTGAACTGGAAGGACTTTTAGCTGCTTTATCGTGGCTCTTTTAATTGCCTAAATGCGAGTATTTTTTGCTGTTTATTTTTAATTTTTGAAAAGAACCAGACATTGCACGGTGCTTAATACGTAAAGTGAGGCGGATGTGGACAGACTGTTGTCTTTTTGGAGGTGTGGCACTGGGCAGCGTATTGCCAGACGGTATATTATCACAGAAAAGTGTTGCTCTGTGCTCGCAGGTAATTTGCTTTAATGAAGAGTGTTATTAGTATTGAAATACATTTTGCTTTAGAATATTGGAGCAAAATACATACGAGTAGGTACAGACAGCCACAATTACGGTAATGCATATTTTCCTGCTCAGAAGGAAGTTAGTGTACACTCTACTTTATGGTTAAAATAGGTCGAATCTATACCAAAACCGAATCGGGGACACCGACTTTACGTAGTCTTTTGGCTGCTACCTTTAGAGTGTATATAAAAACCGGTGGAACGAAGGGAGAGTAACCCCCGCCCACTGCGTAGCGGCTAAGGCTGGGAGCAGCAAGCCGAAGCTGCGGCGATGAGCATGGGTGTCATCGTGTCATGAGTGTATCCTTAGTTACGTAAGGGCGAAGAGGTTGCACTTCCCGCAGCGCCGCCGCCGGAGACGATGCAGGAGCAAGATTTTTAAATAATAAACGTTGTACCGTTACAATTGTGTTTTATTTTTTTACATGATTTGTTTCGCATTCCAGCCAAATTCTTTGCTCTGCGTATCTTACGTAGTTTACTTTAGAAATGAATAGCATAATGTATAGATACTAATACAGAGAATGTCTGTTTGAATTGAAATACATTTTGCTCTCTAGTGTAACGATCACAAAGCGATCCAGCACAGACTATGGATTTATGTGGTAATATACAGTCAGCAATACGCCACGGCACGGCTTATTGACGTGTCGAAACATGACGCTTGACCATGCACGACAGCAGCTAAAATCTCTACGGAAAAACGTTTTCCAGCGATGCTTTCAACATGAAATCAACCCCGGGAATAATGCATCGCTAGCCAAGGAGAGTTCTTTGAAGGTAATACGAGTAATACAAAGTTGATGTAAGCTTATTACTTTAGTCTCAACAAAATAATTTACAGTAGTAGATATCAGTGTGGTGCGAGGACCGCGAACTGTGTACAAACGGAAACGTGACGTGATGCACTTCACTACTATTACTAAATTCCAGCAGCCATATTGCGTCATGACTTCAAGGCAAATGGCAAAGAGTATGAACAATCGACCAGCCACATAGACTGAACTACGCATCGTGTCTTTCATCTCGCATGTGATTTATCGATTGTTCATACTCTTTGCCCTTTGCCTTGCCGAATTCTTTACGCAATAAAGCTGCAGGACGTACATAGCCGCACGTGACCTCTAGCATCGTCGCATTTATTCAATAGCTGTGGCATACACACAAGTTAATATTAAAGCTAATTTGAAATTATTCTATCAAACCAAGTGTAGAAGCTATTCGGCCCGTGTTCATATGAAAACGTCCTGCAGCACGTGTACCGGACGCCGAGCCGCCCAGCACTCGCTCCCGCCCTCCCGGCCTCCCGGCCTCCCGGCCTCCCGGGTGATGACAACACATACATATTTCATATTTCTGTTAATCAGTATACCACATTTTTTTGAACTATATGTTCACTTTGGCACACGGACTTATTTCAGGTAGTCGTAAAGTTTAACATAGTATCTAAGCAAAGTGAAGGGGACTGGAGGTCTCGGATCAGTTTACAACAATGTAGGAGTACCGGGACAAGTTGCGCAACGACATATTATTATTACAATATTACAGTTCCTAGGATACGTGTAACACGCCTCGCCGCCCGCTCTCAGTAACTCAACTATCGATACAGTAGTAGGCCTACTTCATCATTAGAGCTAGCGTCGTCTGCAGACTGTACGTGCACACGTGCGCGCTACACCAGCACGTCCATGCGCGAGCCGCGCCGCAGCAGCCGCGCGCCCCCCGCGCCCGCGCCCGCGCCCCCGCCCGCGCCCCCCGGCGCCGCGCCCACCGCGTGGAACGCCAGCGTCACCAGCTGCTGCCCGAAGTTAGCCTCGAACCTGCCACAGCACCGCACATGTAGTACACGGCACGCCGGTTGCCGAATCGACAAAAAAGAAAACAAGCAGTCATCAGGCAGTAAGTCGGATCTGTTTGAGTATTAGCGATATCGCCCTATTAGTGTTTCGGCAAGTTGGTGCCAGGTACTCACTCGGTGGCGATGTTGACGTGCGGCGGCGCGCCCACCGCGTTCTGCACCACCAGGAACAGCTTGGTGGCCAGCTCCAGCACGTGGCACGTGCGCACCACCACGTCGCCGCGCCGCCGCCACGCGCCCTCGCCCTGCAACGTGGCGCGTCAGTAGCTGCACACACACACACACACACACACACACACACACACACACACGCACACACACTCACCCCGAACAGACAGCCGGGCGCGTCGGCCGCGTCGCGCGACGAGCACTGCGACAGCTCCTCCGTGGAGCTCTCCAGCGTACCGCTCTGGAGCAAATAATACTGAACTTTGTTACATTTATCTAATTATTTTTCAATATGAATTTGTTAAGGAACCCCAAATATCAATATACAACAAAAATATAAATTATCAAAACACAACTGTGTAGGTTAACTGGTTAATCTATATATATATAAAAATCAATTGATGTTCGTTAGTCTCGCTAAAACTCAAAAATGGCTGGACCGATTTAAATAATTATTTTTTTGTTATGTTCGCCAGAATAAAGGGAAGGTTTAAAAACAAAAAAAAATGGTAGGTTGGATGGGTTAGGTAGAAAAAAAAAAAAAGGTAGGGTATGGTAGGGTAGATAGGTAGGTAGGATAGGAAAGGGTAGGGTAGGTAGGATAGGGTAGGGTATGTAGAATAGGCAGCGTGGGTAGGGTAGGGAAGGTAGGGTAGGGTAGGGAAGGTAGGGTAGGGTAGGGAAGGTAGGGTAGGGTAGGGTCGGTGGGTAGGTAGGTAGGGTATGGTAGGGTAGGTAGCATAGGTAGGGTAGGGTAGGTTAGGTAGGGTAGGTTAGGTAGGGTAGGGTAGATAGGGTAGGGTAGGTAGGGTAGGGTAGATAGGGTAGGGTAGGTAGGGTAGGGTAGATAGGGTAGGGTAGGTAAGGTAGGTAGGTAGGGTTTGGTTGGGTGGGTAGGTGGGGTAGGTAGAGTAGGTAGGGTAGGGTAGGGTTGGTAGGGTAGGTAGGATAAAAGTACAATGAATTAAAAAAATGAATGTTCGGTGTTTTGTTACTTTTATGGCTAAACAACGTTTGCCGGGTCAGCTAGTACTTAACAAAATTCAATATTCGAAGTCTCTTCCCTTCTCATCTAAATTAGCTGAAGCTCTTCTTAAGGAAAACTTTACTAAAGACTTACCAATCTTTAGATTTAAACCAATATGTATTGATACAATTAAAAACGCGTTTGAGAGTCTCAATATACAAAAATACTGAAGACTTATGGGGGATATCCGTTAGGGTTCTTGAAGATATTATTGACTCAATTGCTTCTGTCCTAACAGGCATATTCAATCAATGTTTGGACAGCGGCACGTTTCCTGACTTAATGCAACACAGTAAAGTAGTACGTGGTAGTACCAATTTTCAAATCAGGTTTTAAGAGCAATCCCTCTAATTACAGACCTATATCCATGCTTCCAGCATTGAGTAAAATCTATGAAAACGTCATGCGGGACCAGATGTTATCTCACTTCAATTCAAATGGGATCCTGCATAGTCAGCAGTTTGGTTTCACGAAAGGTAGGTCGACAACGGACGCGGGAGTAAAACTCATCAGTCACATTTTGGAATGCCCCAGGATGCCATTGGCATTTTCTGTTATCTCTCAACAGCGTTCGACTGCGTCGACCACAACACACTGATCTGTAAATTACACCACTACGAAATTCGAGGACAAGCTGCTGATCTTGTGCTTTCCTGTTTATCAAACTGAAAGCAAAAAGTAAATGCTAATGGGGCGACGTCCTCCAGGTCTCTAGTCAAGATGGGCGTGCCCCAAGGTTCAATTCTCGGCCCTTTCCTCTTTCTTGTTTACATTAATGATCTCTCTTTTATGAAGGCCAAATTATCGGATATAATTATATTTGCTGATGATACTTCGCTAATTTTAAAATACTCGTAGATAGGAAGGATACGGATGTCTTATATGTCAACGAAAGTCTAATTATTCTCTCAAAATGGTTCGCAGCTACCAATCTTTTACTGAATGCGAAAAAAACAAAATGTCTAAAGTTTTCTTTACCAAATTTACCACAACGTGACCTAAATTTAAATCTTGACGGCAAAAGTCTTGAAGTTATAGCTGAAACTGTATTCTTAGGGATTACTATCGATTCAAAACTGCAGTGGGGCGCGCACATTAGAACTCTTTCGGGTAGGTTAAGTTCAGCTGCATATTCAGTAAGGAAAATAAGGCAGCTAACCGATGTAGCCACAGCTAGGTTAGTATACTATGCTTATTTCCACAATATTATGTCCTATGGCATTCTGCTGTGGGGATCAGAATACAGCGTTCAGTGTGAACGAGTGTCCTAGCATATACTATGTTGGTGGAATGCAAACCACGCTCTGCTACCAAAATATTGAATACAGACCTGCGGATCACAAGCCAAGAGGCAACACTGGGGCCAATGAGAAATGCTGTGAATCTTGGAACCTACAAAGTCTATACCTATCTGCCTATACGCGGCAGCGCTAACTAGGGGTTTGTTTTTTGGGATACCGATCACGGTATAGGTGAAAAGTGATAGTCCTACAAGTCTACAAGCATACACACTTTACAGCTACAACTTACATTTGTCCCCGTGGTGGTCTCCTGGTCTCGTTCAATCCCGTGTACGGTCGGGGGTTATAGGGGGAAAATATATATATAATAGTTTGGGATAATAGACGAGGTCTGGACCGAAATGCCCGGCGGTCACCTAGACACGCTCCCGAAAAAATACTTCGCTGCGCGCGAAATATTTACACAAATGAATGCACGGACGATTCACAGTACCACTCGCGGACCGCGAACTTAATTTCGGATAATGATTGGTTTATTATAAACCAATTTCAACAAAATCAAATCAAGACCAACGTTTTACGTCTCGCGATATCAATGACATTTTTACAAGTTTTAAAGTCAAAGTCAAATGTGTTTATTTCAAGTAGGCCATTATGCGGCACTTTTGAACTTTAAAATTTACAAGTAATGAAAATTGATTCTACCGTTCATTCGGAAAAGTAGCTTGTTATGGAGAAGAACGCACAAGAAACTCCATACTTACTCTTTTAAAAAAAAGAAGTTTTTACAATATTTACATAAGTACAATATATACATTAATAAATTCATATTTATTATTAATTATTATTGAGGTGTTGAAGTGTTTGTACAGAAACTCCACCATGTCAGTCCGTCTTCAGGATCAGACCTCGAAACCAATATTTCTCCAGCGTGGCGTGAGACAGGGAGATGTCATTTCTCCGAAACTGTTCACTGCTGCGCTGGAGGATGTATTCAAGGTTCTGGACTGGAGGGGCCTAGGCATCAATGTTAATGGCGAGTACATCACTCATCTTCGGTTTGCCGACGACATAGTGGTCATGGCTGAGACCATGGAGAGCCTCAATACAATGCTCGATGACCTCAGTAGAGCTTCCGAAAGAGTGGGTCTGAAAATGAAAATGGACAAAACCAAGGTGATGTTGAATGGCCATGTTACACCCACTCCTATCAAGGTTGGAGACTCTACACTCGAAGTTGTGGACGACTATGTCTACCTGGGACAAACGATCCAGTTGGGTAGGGCCAACTTCGAGAGAGAGATAAACCATCGAATCCGACTCGGCTGGGCAGCGTTTTTTTTTTTTTTTTTTTTTTTTAATTCATTATAGGCTCGCGCTTGACCACTATCTCACCTGATGGTAAGCGATGATGTGGTCGACGGTGGAGCACGCTTGCCTAGAAGTAACCTATTCACTCTTGACTTAAAGACTTGAGCGTTCGGGAAGTTGTGCGGTGTCTTCTCGTCCAACTTACCACAGTGTCTCAAGACACTGTCTATGACCAGCCCGGCGAGCATGGCAAACCCAAGACGTTTTTGACAAGACATGATAAAATTTGTCCATGTCTTACAATTTGTCATTTATGCTAGCACGGGTCAACCATGTGACATATTTTAAAGGCGCGACATGTCTTTTTTGTTGCTTCCCGGCGAGCACGGCCTATTGTACCATGGCTTGAGTCACACATTTCATCGCAATTTGGGCGATAAAGTCATTTTGTCTTAAATACTAGTACCGGCGGCGTGAGAAAATTTCGTGACGTTTATTTGGGACTCATCGGGTCTTAATTGCTAATACGGGCGCACCCATTTTGTCACAAATGTCACATTTTGTCAGATGATTGAGAAAAATGTATCACTTTCGTTCGGAGGTGGTGATAAAATTGTACAGTTGAAAAAAATAATATTTTCCTTCTAATTACTGCACCAAATGGCAATAAATTTATTTTGTGTGTGGTGATCAATGCTTATTTATTAATTGAAATGTTATAGGTAAAAGAAATCAGAACAGGTTGTGACAATTAAACGAGCAGAGTATCGTTATTGTTCTTTATTTCACACGAAACACACTTTTAAAATGTTCAATAGGTGCTTTAAAACTAATTTCTGAAGCTAAACCGCCATAACAGTCTTTATCAGTCCAACTTTTTTCCGGAAGAAGGTTTTTTAAAAATATTCAATATCAAGTTTGCAATCGACTTCCGTTTTAACAAAAATAATAAAGTCTACAGAACTGGATTCAATTTCCAATGTTGCCAATACAATGAAATAATGTAGCCAATACGATTAAATATTCTAAGAAAACATCTACAAAGTACACCACTAGGTAATCAACTATATTTAGTAACAATATTTAGTATCATTATATTATAAAGCTAACATTCGGCCTTCCTGACATTAAGTTTGTCCTCAAACTATAAATTGTAACTTTATCACCATTCAGCAAAGTATTTGAAACTAAAGTACCTACTTGAACAGGCAACATTTATACAATTCAAGAACACAAAATGACAATCGGCATTCGTCGTTTATTGCACCTTAAGCTTCATTGATCAAACGATCGAAAAATACAATCAGTCACGTTTTACACTAATACAATCAGTCACATTTTACACTTTTCCAATCAGACCCATTTTACACTAATACAATCGACTCACATTTTACACTCATAATATCACAAGCTTCACTGGCTAAACTCTCTCTCTTGCTATACGACTTCCAATAAGCAACTTACAATAATTAAGAAAAATACAATCAGTCACATCTTACGCTCATTGCACCGCAAGCTTCACTGGTCAAGGCTTCGCACTTGCCAGCCACTGTACGACTTCCAATAAGCAACTTATAATAATTAATAAAATACAATTGGTTACCTTTAGACATTAGTCTAAAAGTACATTAACAATCAGTCACCTTTTTACGCTCATTGCACCGCAAGCTTCACTGACCAAGCTCTCTCACTTGGCAGCCACTATACGACTTCCAATAAGCTACTCATTCGGTCACATTTAACACAAGCCACTCATTGCACCGCAAGCTTCACTGGACAAGCTCTCTCACTTACCAGCCACTGTACGACTTCCAAAAAGGGACTAGTGATGTAATTCTGCACATGCCATACATTGCACCGCAAGCTTCACTGGACAAGCTCTCTCACTTGCCAGTCACTATACGACTTCCAATGAATGATCTGTGCGTTAAGTGGGAGATGCACCGTGAGACTTCGCCGGCGATTGATTACTCATCATGAGTTTTGCCAACTATCGAGCCAACCACCCCACGACTTCCATCTCATAATAATCTTAATTTCTGTATTTAAATTATAGCTTAACAAATATATGCATTCTATCTTCTAGGTTGTAATTATTCATCCTAATTATTTCCTCTATTAGGTAAAACTGTATCAACAATATCATATTAATTTAAATACGGTTAAATAATCTTCACCAACTATCAAATATGTTTTACAATCAATAAAACATCTTAAATTAATGTTTATTTTATTTACCACTTAATCAATTTAATCATTCTTTTCAGAATCAGATTCTGAACTCAATTCATTAATACTTGTGCTTATCCATGGTTGTATCTGATCTACAGCCCAAATATTGCAATAGTGCTTTTTACCAATGTTAGCCCCAGGTATGCTTGTGACTTCATACCTATCATTATCAAGAACTGCCGATATTCTGTATGGCCCTGAATATACAGGTAATAACTTTTTACTTTGACCTTCATTATGACCTATCTGTTTCTGAATTTTTACCAAGTCGCCTACTGCATATATCTTAGCTTCTTTACGCGTCTTATCAAATTTATCTTTCTGTTTGCATTGATCTTTCGTTATGTGTTCGCTAACTTCGGTTCTTATTTCAGTAATGTCCCTATCTGACTGCCTTGTGTCAGAAAATATTTCATTCATAATATTCTCACTACTATGGGTTAAATTACGACCAAATAGAGCTTCCGATGGAGATTTCCCGATACCTTTATTAAGAGTATTATTTAAACCCCATTGAATGTTTCCTAACTCAGTATCCCATTTGGCCTCGCCCAATTTATCAGTATATGAAGCTAGCGCGCCTAACACTGTCCGATTATAGCGCTCCACCTGGCCGTTAGCCCGTGGAGAGGCGACAGCATTCAGAACGTGTTTAACGTGGTTTTTCTCGCAAAACTTACGGAACTCTTCAGACGTAAATGAAGTGCCTTGATCGGAGATTAAACGCTTAGGGTAACCAAATGTTGTGAAAACATCGTCTAGGGCCCTAATAGTTAGACCTGACCTTAAATTGCGCAATGGTTTTAAAATACAGAACTTAGTAAACCCGTCTACAATTACAAGCAAGTAAGCATTACCCCTTGAACTTTTTACAAAGGGGCCCAGATGATCAATATGAACTGTGTCAAAGGGAATATCATTTTTTGGTATGGGGTGTAAAAAGCCTTCCTTTTTTTCCCGAAGGCTTTTTACCGTAAGCACAATGTAAGCAAGACTTTACATATTTTGTAATAAACTTTTTCATCTTTGGAAACCAAAAATCCTTTTGAATTTTTGTTAAAGTTTTATCAACCGAAAAATGACCAATATCGTCATGATTTTGCTTACATATTTGCCATCTGGCCCCCTTTGGAACTACCCATTTTATTTCTCCATTAACTTTTCTAAATAACCGGTTATGTTTTAAAACAAAATTTTGTTTTATGTCAATAATCTCATCGTACTTTGGATCATTTAATATATCTTTAATAAAACATATTTTAGGATCGGTTAGTTGAATACTGAGTAACCAATCGTCTTGTGTGATGTTTAGAACTCTTAATGAATCTAATTCGTTATTTGTATCGCAAGCTTCGTGCGGGTTTCTACTTAACGCGTCTACGTGGGTCATACCATGATTAGGGCGATAAATAATAGTACAGTCATACTCCTGTAACGTCAGCCACCATCGAGCAATTCGTGGCAGAATGTCTCGCTTACAAAAAGTTGACCTCAATGCATTACAGTCCGTGACTATAGTGAATTTTAATCCAAGCAGATACACACGAAAACGCTGAAGTGACGTAACTACTGCTAATGTTTCTAAATCGTAGGCGTGAAACTTTTGTTCATCAATAGTAGTTTTACGACTATAGTAGGCAACTGGCCTTAAAGGAGCTTGATTATTTTCCTTCTGCAAAAGTATTCCTGCCAATCCAATCTTACTTGCATCGGTATGCAGTTCGGTGATAAAGTTTGGATTATACAAAGTTAACAAAGGGCGTTCTGTTAATTTATCTTTAAGAGACTGAAAAGCTACTACTTGTTCAGCTGCCCAACTCCATGGATAGTTCTTTCTGGTAAGATCAGTCAGTGGCCTTGCTATTATTGAGAACTTTTCAATAAACTTGCGAAAGTAACTAGCCAAACCTATAAATTGCCTAACCTCGTGTACATTTCGCGGAGTGGGAAATTTTTTAACAGCCTCAATTTTAACTCTACCTGGTTTAATTCCTTCGTTGGTAACTTCATACCCTAAATACTCAATAGATGTTTGAAAAAAATAACATTTCTGTAGATTTAAAGTTAATTTGGCCTCATTAAGCATTTGAAAAGTTTTCTCTAATTTTTGTATGCCTTCTTCAAAGCTTCGAGCTGGTATTATCAAATCATCCATATACGAAATGGCTGGCTTTTCAGATAAACTGTTACTAGACCCTTGATCAGAATTTAATTTAAGAGCTTGGTTCATGATCCTTTGGAATACCGAGGGTGCATTGGCCAGACCAAAAGGCATTCTCTTAAATTGATACAGACCGTCAGGAGTAACGAAAGCTGTGACGTATCTGCTCTCACTTTTTATAGGCACCTGATAATAGCCACTCATCAAATCTAAAGTTGTAAAGAACTTACAACCACTTAATTGATCCAACTGATCCTCTATCAATGGTAGCGGAAAGTGGTCCTTAACAGTTCGGCCATTTAAAGCTCTGTAGTCTACACACAAACGATGTCCCCCAGTTTTCTTTGACACAAGTATGATTGGACTAGCATAACATGAAGAAGACTCCTCGATAATGTCATGTACCAACAACTCCCTTACCATTTCTTGCACTAGCTCTCTCTCTTTATAACTCAGCCTATACGGTCTATAAACAACAGGGGTGCTATTGGTTAAGTTTATTTCCATTTCACCAAGATTAGTGCAACCCAATTCTGAAAGATTTTGAGCAAAAGTTGTTCTATATTTTGATATTAAACTTTGTACTTTAGTAATTTCTTCTTTTGTTAATTTTGAGTTAATATTAACCTCACAAGCTTCAATGGGACTATAATCTGATTGTAAACTAAAACAACTTAATTGCTTGATATTACTGTTAAAACCTATCTTGTATGCTCTAACTAGAAGCATATGCTTTTTTAAATGCAATGTTGCATCATTTAAAATTATCACAGGAATATCACAACTGTTCCCCACTATCTTGTACACCCCTTGCTTTATCCAATATTGACAATTATCATTATAACGGTAACTACCTAAGACAAATATCGGAGAGTCCTCAACTGTAGACGTGTAACATTTAACTAAATGTGTATTACCACCAGTGTAATCCGAGGAAACATATAGTTTAATAATGCTACTAATTTCATGTTCTATACCAGGCAAGATTCCCTCACAAAAATTCTCACGTTCCAAAATCTCAAGAGTACTATTAGTTTTTATAACTAAAATATTTGGCAATTCGGTGAAATTTTGTCCAACTAACAAGGGTACATGTAGTTGTTCAGATGCAACAACATAAGTTGTGATCAAAGCCTCCACCCCATCTATAGTTAGTAATATTTCAGCTTTACCTATAGGTACAATATGGGACTCTCCTACTCCTTTAATTATAGGTAAAGAACTATTACTAATCACCAAATTGTTCTCATATGCCAGCGTATCTCTAATAAGTGTGCATTGGCTTCCGAAATCTATAAAACATTGAACCATATTAGAATTATTATTAATCAAAGCCTTCTTGTAATATTTATTTTGTGGATTTTCTGACTCAGGAGTAGTGGTCATCAAAACCCGTTTATCTAGATTATTTTGGTTTTTATTTTTGTTTGAAAAGCAATCTTCAGTTTTATGGCCATATTTTTGGCAATTGTCACATTTAAGTATTGGTTTTGTACATTGTAAAACTCTATGGCCAGTTTGTTTACAATTAAAGCACACAGATACATTGTTAGACTGCCTGCATTGGTTTGCATGATGACCACTTTTTTTGCAAATATTACAAATAATCAAGGAACTATTTGGCACAGGTTTATATTTATTTTTAGGCATAAAGTTACTTTGATCACGACACATATCCTTAAGATATTTTAATAAATCTTCAGGTTGAGCAAAACGGGCTGAAGATGCACCTGCTCTAATGGTGCGGTCCTCAAGACCGTGAATAATGCAATCTACTGCTTTCTTGTCTGATATATCACATGCATTCAACAGAATCATTTTATCATAATAGTACTCATCAAGAGAATCACCTATTCTATATTTCTTTTCTAGCATTTCAAATAACAGAGCGCCATAATTAGTGTCAGCAGGAAATGCACGTTTTAAATTATGTTGCCATTCGGACCATGTATATTTAATAGTTTTAAGTCCTTCATACCATTTTTTGGCATGACCTATTAATCGGGGCAATGCAAAATGGGTTGTTTGTTGATCAGACCAACCATAAATATGAGCACATTCATTGACTTTAGTAAGCCAGGTATCTATTCTTTGATTTTTAATGGACGGGTCAAATTCAGGAATTATATTTTTATCACATTTTAATGAAGAATACGCAGAATGATCAGGTTTCACATAAGAAGAAATAAAGTTCACTAAATCATGCAAATTGATTGGCAAATTCAAATTATTTGGGTTACTCGTCATACCTCCAACCCCTGAAGGTCCTAGAACTGAGTTTCGATCAGCCTCCGTCACACAGCTTCTACTTGCGTCTGCGTGACATGGATCAGCAACCCCTGAAGGTCTTGGCACTGAGTTTCGATCAGCCTCCGCTACCCGGCTTCTATTGGCATCTGCGTGACATGGATCAGCAACCCCTGAAGGTCTTGGCACTGAGTTTCGATCAGCCTCCGCTACCCGGCTTCTATTGGCGTCTGCGTGACATGGATCAGGAACAGAAAAGCAATCTTCGACCATCACAGAAGCAGCCAAACCTTCTGGTTGTCCCGTTGGAGTTACACATGATCGGACATCGTTGAAGGTTCTACTCGAACTTCTGCTTCTCTCCCTCGTTCGGCGCATTCTTTTGGATTTCTTCTTATATTTGTGGGTACGGGTGTGATTACTAGAATGTGAAGGTTTTTTATTCCTTCGGCGTTTTGAATGTCTCTCTCGATAGGAATAATCACTTGCTTCAATAGATGAAGAGTCACTAGGTACACGCTTCGGCATAGTAAGGTTTACCACCCCGTATTGTTTACAATAATGTCTGTATTTAACACGAACAAACACAAGCGTATTTAAAAAAAAAATGTCCAGAAATTTACTTGTTACTTGAATACTTAGTCCAATTGCACTTTTGGGCACTTTACTCCACTTCTGATAAAAGAAATCAGAACAGGTTGTGACAATTAAACGAGCAGAGTATCGTTATTGTTCTTTATTTCACACGAAACACACTTTTAAAATGTTCAATAGGTGCTTTAAAACTAATTTCTGAAGCTAAACCGCCATAACAGTCTTTATCAGTCCAACTTTTTTCCGGAAGAAGGTTTTTTAAAAATATTCAATATCAAGTTTGCAATCGACTTCCGTTTTAACAAAAATAATAAAGTCTACAGAACTGGATTCAATTTCCAATGTTGCCAATACAATGAAATAATGTAGCCAATACGATTAAATATTCTAAGAAAACATCTACAAAGTACACCACTAGGTAATCAACTATATTTAGTAACAATATTTAGTATCATTATATTATAAAGCTAACATAGGATCTACAATTAATTTTATATTATTCTTATTTTTAATTATTATTTTTATTTTGTTTTTTTTTATTATTATTATTATTTTCTTTTATTTCATATTCTTCTTACTTTCTACATTTTTAAATGTTTCTTAAATAAAATCCCCAAAAAACATTTAAAATATAAAAAATAGGGGCCTACCGGTATTGGTCCAAGCTATTAATTTTTTTTGTAAATCTTTCTAACAAACACTTAATATGTTATCAAACAAAAAAAGAAAAATAAAAAAGTTGTTTGGCTGTATGAACGGCATACTTTTTTACGTATTATTTTATTTGGTCGTCTATTCAAATTATGTCGCACTATGAAGTCAACAACAAGAAAAGCAAGTCGCGACTGCACACTATGTCACATGGTAGTCCCGTGCTAGCATTTAAGACAAATTGTAAGACATGACATATTCTATCATAACTTGTCATGACCGTAGTTCAAGTCGAAAACCAAGCAATGATAAAAAAAAAAAAAAAAACGTATAATTCATGTTGGGATGCTGCTAACATGGGGGTAGCAAAGGGGGGGGCTAAATTTTGGTTATTTTTTGCCTAGGACATACCGTTTTCGAGATATCATTTTAGAATTATAGAGCGTTTTATGCAAAATAAAATAAGATTCGGAGGCCCATAATTCGGAAACAGTGCGTCGTAGGGCTATGCTTCTCAGAACATAAATGGTTTTTATAGCCAAGGTTAAACCGAAACTGCAATAAAATTGGAAAATTTCCGAAAAAGAAAAAAATAAACGTCAAGAAGTTATGCCACAAGTCAAGAAAATATCTCACGCCGCCGTGCTAGCATTTATGACAAAATGAGTTTATCGCCCAAACTGTGATTAAAAGTGTGACTTAAGCGATGTCACAGTAGGCCATGCTCGCCGGGCAGTGTGTGTTGCCAGTGATGACATATGGCTCTGAGACGTGGTCGCTTACAATGGGCCTCATCAGAAAGCTTACAGTCACTCAAAGGGCAATGGAGAGGGCAATGCTCGGCATTTCCTTGTGTGATCGAATCAGAAATGTAGAGATCCGTAAGAGAACCAATGTTACTGACATAGCTCGAAGAATTGCCAAACTTAAGTGGCAGTGGGCAGGGCACATTGCTCGCAGAACGGATGGCCGATGGGGCAGAAAGGTTCTGGAGTGGCGACCGCGAACCGGAAGACGTTGCGTTGGAAGGCCACCCACCAGGTGGACCGATGAGCTCGTGAAGGTTGCGGGGATCCGCTGGTTGCGAGACGCACGGGACCGGTCAATGTGGCGACGCTTGGGGGAGGCCTATGTCCAGCAGTGGACGTCTTTCGGCTGATATGATGATGATGAAATTCATATACGTGAGAACGATGTACCCAGCACTACTAATCTACATATAAGTATAAAGAATTACAAGCACTAACAGGTAAATTCCTTTACTTGATAAATAAGAATATGGTTCTCACGTACTTACTAATATTGCAAACATAGGTAAATTACCTAATTCAACAACAACGGAACAGTGTGCGAGTCAATTTTTTTAAACAAAAAGCGAAGAAAAAATTAAGAAAAATAAAGCGTTACTATAATTATGAATACGGGCGCTATTTAAAAAGATTACTTTATAGAGATATTAGACTTAACTTATATATGGCTCTGACAGCTCTCTTTTGCAATATAAATATTGATTCAATGTCAGCCGCCCGACCCCACAGTAAAATACCGTATGACATTTTGCTGTGAAAGTAACTAAAATAGACCAAAAGCGCGGTTTCTACATCCGTTAACTGTCTTATCTTTCTAACAGCATAAGCGGCTGAGCTTAGCCGACCTGCAAGAGATGTTATGTGAGGCCCCCATTGTATTTTGTCGTCTAGAGTTATTCCTAGCAAAACTGTTTGATTTTTAATACTGTCTCTCAAGATACAGGTTGCCCTAGTTTGAGAGGCAGGGTTCATTACTCAAAATGGTTGCAATGAAATAATTCTTGCAATATAGCTGTACGTTAACTGTAATGTAACCTTTCTTTTTGCACCAATAAACATTTTATTATTATCTCCTTTATTCATTAAATTTCTTATCTTGTACATTTTTAAATATTTTTAATAAAATAAATTAAGAAACAAAAACATTTAAAAATATAGAAAATAGAGGCCCACCGGTATCGGGAACAGGGTCCAAGCTACCGGCGGTCAGGGCTCCAGAGAGAGGAACCTCCTAACAATACGAGCCGTGTCCAGCAATACTGCTTTCTGGATCAGGCCCTTGACCCAGCCGCCTAACGAGAGCCTCCTTAGATGTTGGTCGAGGCTCGTGGCTATTTATTATTATTATTATTACATTGTCCAGCTTTTCCCCATTCAATATGATGCAGCATTCGCTACTTCTAATATTCGGCTATGTGAATCTAATACATTTGTTTTTTTTTAATTAGTACCAAATTGTTTGCCGTGAACCAAGTTTGGACCTGATGAATAGACTTATTCACATCATCAAGATTTTAAGATCGTCGATCTATTTTAAATATCAAAGATGTGTCATCAGCAAATAACACGATCTTCGGTTGATTTTGTAATAATTGGGGCAAATCGTTAATGTAGACTAAAAAGAGGAATGGACCCAATATAGAGCCTTGAGGAACGCCCATTGTCATTTCAGACCCTAGTGAGTTTACTCCGTTTACCTGAACTTTAAGTTGTCTGGCTTTCAAGCTGTTGCCAAGTTCAACCCAACCAAAAACTGTCAATATCGATGACAGCGGGTTGACACCGTGTTGCATCAAAATAACAAAAAAAAGGACCCTCCTTCTCCATAAAACTGGCCCGTAGGTGACCCCGGTTCCATCGTCCAACTCTAAATTGCTCCACTTGCAAATCATCATCGTCTCGTTTGCCCAGATTCGCGTTGAAGTCGGGGGACTTCGATCGATGAGCGATGACAACGGTGAAGTGAGTTTTGAAACCATGCATGGCTCTAGAAATATCCTCATACATGGTCTCCACCTCGTCGTCGGGCTTTAACGAGGTCGGGGCGTAGACCTGTGCGACCTTCAGCAGTCCGGATAGGTACCTAAGGGCAATTATTTTTTTTATATTCAAATAAAGTAAATCATATTTTCCAAAAATTACACTTCATCACCTCCACCACTACTGCAGGAGATACCATCCAGTTATTCCGAGCTCGGAGTAGCAAGAGTCGTTTATGCGGCGGCGGCGTGGTTACGCGACGCGAGCCGGGTTTACAGATAGCGGCTCATAAAACTGAGGCGCTATAGATATACAAACTGCAGAGGAGCAGAGAGTCACCCAGCTTGTCAGTGGCAGTTGGAAATGCCCAAGTCCAGTATCTTGGCCTAACCATGGGCGGCGGGGTTTTAAAGAGCATTTCGACCAATCTCCCGCGTTGGCAGGCCAGTGGGTGCTTTTCATAGCCTAGTGCCCATTATCGGAGGACCTCGGGCAAAAGCTCGCCGCCGTAATTTATGGAGCGCCTGTTTGGTAAAATCGACTGTCAGGTGTCCGAAGCTGCAGGACTAAAATCTGCCTGCAGAGGAAATTGGCTATTCGAATCGCACGTGACTGGCTGAAAAGAGGGAAGCGCATATCCTACAGGCTCACTCAGGTACTAACCGGGCACAGTTGCTATGATAAGTACCTGCTAATAGCCACAGCAAATTATTAAGCCACCACTGTGAAGGTGACCTAGATTCTGCACAGCACATTCTTGAGGAGTGCCCTGTGTGGGCCTCTGAGCGGCGGGTCTTGGTTGCCAAAACCATGTGAGACCTGTCTCTGCCAGTACCAGTGAGGGCTATGCTGGCGAAGACGGAAAACTGGAGGAAAATGACCTCCTTCTAAGAGACCGTGATATTCCAGAAGGAGGTCACCGAGTGGGATCGTGAGAAGGTTGATCACACTCGGAGAAGCCTCCCAAAGTGGAGGCATCCGCCTCGGCACCTAACAAGCCGAAACCCCGCCTGTATAAATTAAGGCAGGCGGGCTCCGCGGTTTCGGCCGCTCAGAGTTGGGACTTTGGGACGCTGTCCGTCCACCGAGTAATCTCTGGAAAGACGGTCACTGTGCTACACTCTCTGATTTTTTCCCCAAAAGTCCAGACACCTTTTGAAAGTTCCCGCCGATAGCAAAAAAAAAGGTGGAATTCCCAGCAAACGACTTTAGGCATTGTCTAGGTATTCCTCTCGCTTGTCACTTTTGTTATAGAGCGCCATTTCCACGTATTAAATTAACGAGGCTTTTTTTTTAATGCCCGAGTTTCTTTCACTTTTCATTTTTATTTAAGACCGTGGTTGGCCTTTCTTTTATTGTTATGTTAGCAGATGTATTATCACTCATCACAGCGTTCTCTTTGGCTTCAGATTCGAATTCGGACTCATTTTCAGATGATCCTCTTTTTAGTTTCATAAATTACATCATTTTAAACATTAAGAATAACATAATATTTGAATTAATTAGTTTCGAAATTTAGGGGTGTCAATTTATATTTATAATATAAATTGATTAATTTTAAATATAATATATATTTAAAATTAATAAATTGGCAAATATGGTCCGAAAGTTCGAAATGCATGCCCTAGTGCCGCTAAACCAACAAATACTAAAAACAGAGTATAATACAATTTTTTTTGAACACACTTGCTTCTTGATTGATTGATAAAGTGAGCCTTATTACATCGCTTTTAGGGCCATAAACCGAGCTATAATACAAACGTGCGTAATAACATTACATACTAGTGCGTAATAGAATTACCCCTACGAAATTAAATTAGTACCTTTCTCAATCAATCAAGCTATTTCTGCAAGTTATATGCGAGTAAACAGAGCATTTTCAATTTAACCGGGCAATACCTACAGTTTTTTTATTAGTAACAACAAAGAGGTTTTATGCTACTAAGACTAAGACGGCTCGGACGGATATTTTAATTATTGATAGGCTCGCGCTTGACCACCATCTCACCTGATCGTAAGCGTATATATTGGTCGGACATCTAATGTTTTGTCACGTTGAAAAAAATTTGAATGAGGCTCCGGATAGTCAGTGCCTAGCAACAAATGTACGTTGAATATTTTTAATCTAAACGTATGTAAATAATTGCGTAACCTGAGCATAACTTGTTAAAAACTAATTAATTGACTTTTTTACAATCCCACCGCACTATTCCCAAACCATTGCAACTCCTGAAAGCCAGAATCAACAGTGGCGACCACCAGAAAAGCGCCGGGAAATGAAGCTCGACGAAGTCCCGGAGAATGAATTTAACTGTCTTGGATCCCGCAACGAAATTAATCAGAAAAGAATAACGGACGAGCAGAAAAAAATGTAAATTTCCACTTCCCTCCATATCAAGCAGGAGACAGAACAAACAAGGCCAATATGCACTAAGGGTCATATACAACTGGGATAAGCCCAGTTGCCTAGCACCACGGATAAAAAATTAGAATTAATACATATTAATGGGTCCTAACATTGTGAGCTGTTATATTTGGTTCAAATAATAGGTATGGCAAAAACGCTTGAACGCACGGAAATTTGTTCTAGTTTCCACAAGGTCCGTATAGTAAACAACTCCTGATGCAGCCTGTACATTATTCAACATAATATTACGTCCATTCGGCCAAAGAATACACTCCCATAAGATATGATGTGCAGATTGTACATACTCGCATGGTAACTTTAAAAGTAAATTATTTTATTTCAACGGCGAGGCAACGAGCTTGAAATAAAATAATTTACTTTTAAAGTTACCATGTCCTGTGAGAAATTGGGCAACACAGTGATCCACTTCCAGCCACGTGCTGGCCAGCCGCACGCGAACGGATGGAAAGAATTGGTGGAGGTGTCGGCCCTTGATGGAATTATCCCACCTACATTGCCAATCGGATAAAAGTTTCTCCCAGACAATTAATTGACTTCGTTGCAGATTGCCTTTATATTAGGTGTTATTGGTGCGTGTACACGACAAGAGCTTCATAATTTTACAACAAAAGCTGAAGAAACCCGAAATGCCTTTGTCGCCGAAAACATAAGAAGAAAACGAATGTATCTATTAAAGAAGTGACAAGCACCAATGTGTATTTTTTATCACAAACTGTGAAATTGCCATCCAAATCAATCCAATTTTTGGGGTGGGTATGGGATCTACCTCCTAGCGGTCCATCCCGGGCAACGGCACTACAGGCTTGCCTATGGTACGGCTGAACGATCCCACTTAAGGCGGTGGTAGGCTCCGCAAGGGGCCACCTGGCTTGCGACCACCATCCCACCGGAGTCCGGCGCCAAGCAGCTTGCTGTGCTCCGTCGGTGTGTGGGAATGCCAGTGCCTTTGGGGAAGAAGGAGGATGTCAGTTGCGCTGTTCAGAACCGGTTTTGGTCTCTGGGCAAAGCTTGCCGGGTAACTCATTTTCGAGGGTAGCGGGATCCGAAGAACGGTGCCAGCCGTTGGCCGACCGCAGTCAGTAGGGGGCCCAAGTAGCACACCAGCCACGTGCCAAAGGCTGCCCCGCCAACTCGCGAAAAATCCCGGTATGCTCCACTGTGCCAGCTAGCGACTGGATGGGAGGACCCGGTGGCCATATCCGGGGGGGTTCGGGCGTCCCCGCATTCGCCAAGTGAGTTCCCTATAGGTTGGGTTAGCTCCGGTGTTCCACTTGGTTCACTGAGCAGCGCCTCGACAGTTCAACTTCTTCCCCAGCAAACTCTACAAAGAAGAATATGGTGAAACAACGGCTGCACTTCCTCCCACTAAAAGTGCACCTCACTAACATCAGGGGGTAGCACTCTAATCTCGATCCGGTCCACCACCACCTTGAGACTGAGACGGAGACGAAGATAACAACCCCGTCGGACGTGGCGTACCTCAACTACCCGGGTTACTCTCTTGAACACAAGTTCAAGAAGCAGGCTGGTGTGTGTGTACGTCCGCGATGACATATTTTGTCGTCGTCTCCGTTGCTTTGAGAAATCGGGTTTTTCTGCCATATGGCTACTTATGGACACCGGCGTGGAGTAGTCTCTCCACATCGGCGTCTACCGATCGCACGCTGGTGACCAAGAGACAACGGCGCTCTTTAATTGCCTGGTGGAGTCGGCTGATATGGCCCAGCAACGGTACCCAACAGCGAAGCTTATTTTTCTGGGGGACTTTAATGCCCATCATAAGGAGTGGTTGTACCCGTACCGAAAAACTGACCATGCCGGCAGCCACACACATACACAAAAAAGTTAAATCTTTATTCAACTTTTTTGTGTATATACGTGTGTGTTTTTGGGAAAGAAACAGATTGTTTCCGTTGGCGAATTTACTTACACAATTAGGTTTGCGGGTTAGAGGCGCGCAAGTTTTCTTTATCGCTAGATCTAACCCAGCTGGTGAATGTGGCAACGCGGGTACCGGATGTTGACGGCCATACACCCAATCGCTTAGACCTTCTGTTGACAACTGATCCGGACAGTCATTCGGTATCGGTCTCAGCCCCGCTGGGAACGTGACCACTGTCTGGTAAAATCCGTGTCGACTTGCTCTCCTGCAGATGAGAGTCCTAGAGGCACGAGGCGAGTATGGCGATACGAGTCAGCAAACTGGGACGAGATCCGGCACTTTTATGCGTCTAATCCTTGGCGGCATGTGTGCTTCTTCTCGGGTGACCCCTCGAGCTGTGCGGACGCGATTGCGGATGTGATTCGGCAGGGAATGGAGTATTTCATTCCATTCTCCGACATTCCGCTCGGTCACAAATCCCGACCTTGGTATAATGCAGAATGTCCCCACGCTGAGGCCCGATAAGTGTCTGCCTACCAAGCCTGGGTCGGGGCCCGCGACCGCAAATTAAGAGCGCGTAGGGTTCACACGAGGAAAAGAGCCTTTAAATCTGCAGCCAAGTTCTGCAAGCGGGTTCTGCGTCGGGCGCGTTTTGACCATATTGGACGTATTGGGGCCAAGCTGGCATCGCATCCTCCGGGTAGTAAACAGTTTTGGTCCCTGTCTAAAGCGGTTGAAACGAATTTCTGTCGTCCCACTTTACCTCCAATGCGGAAACCTGATGGGTCGCTGGCTCACTCTGCAAGTGAGAAAGTAAATTTATTTGCATCTCTCTTTGCTAAAAATTCACGTCTGGACGCTGGCTCGAAGCAACCACCTACTGTACCTCATTGCGACTCTTCGATGCCGGAGATCGCTGTGCACATTAAAGAGGTCCGGAGAGTATTGTGCAGTCTAGACGTGAATAAGGCCAGCGGGCCTGACGGTATTCCAGCGAGAGTGCTGAGGCAGTGTGCGCCTGAACTGTCTCCTGTGTCGACACGCTTGTTCCGCCTCTCTCTTCTTAAAAGAACGGTGCCGAAATCCTGGAAGCTTGCGAATGTGCAACCAGTGCCCAAAATAGGCAACCGTGCTGACCCTGCCCATTACCGTCCGATCGCCATTACCTCCATTCTGTGCAAAGTTATGGAAAGGGTACTGAACAGTAAGTTGCTGACCTACCTTGAAGACAATAATCTCCTCAGTGACCGTCAATATGGCTTTCGCCGGGGACGGTCAACTGGCGATCTTCTCGTGTATGTCACGCACTGCTGGGGCGAAGCCATCGAGAGACACGGCGAAGCTCTTGCTGTATCGCTTGATATCTCGAAGGCCTTCGACAGGGTCTGGCACGCAAGTCTACTCTGTAAGCTTCCTGCCTATGGCATCCCCGCTGGTTTTTGTAGCTGGATATCAGACTTCCTTAACGAACGGTCGATCCGAGTAGTCATTGACGGCTGCTCTTCTGACCTTATAGCTATCGATGCCGGCGTTCCTCAAGGGTCTGTTCTCTCTGCAACTCTTTTCCTGCTGCACATCAATGACCTACTTCAGCCTGGTATTGTTGGGTACGCAGATGACAGTACTGTTTCAGAGAGATACTTGTCCAGCGCAAAAACCAGCGTGGATGAAGTTCGTTCCTTGAGATAGGCTATGGTGAGGCGGACAGATTTGACCTTAAGCCTTGTCTCCCAGTGGGGTGATGAAAATTTGGTCTCCTTTAACGCCACCAAAACACAAGCGTGCCTTTTTACCGCTAAAAGAAGACTTTTCGATCTTACTCCTACTTTCCGGGGTGCGTCTGTTCCTGTGACTGATCGGCACGAGCTCCTAGGCATGGAGTTGACATCCAGTCTCAACTTCGGCGCGTCCATTGAGTACAAAGCCCAAATTGCCGCCAAAAAACTGGGCATCCTAAATAGAGTGAAGCGATACTTTACGCCTGGGCAGCTTTTAACCCTATACAAAGCGCAAGTCCGATCCTGCATGGAGTATTGCAGCCACCTTTGGGATGGCTCAGCAAAGTATCAGCTTGCCGCGCTTGACTCGGTGGAACGCAGAGCCAAGAGGCTCATCGGCGACGTTGAACTGGTGGATGCCAAGCTTAATAGCTTGGCTCATCGCCGCAAGGTTGCCTGCTTGTCGGTCTTCTACAGACTGTACTTCGGTGAGTGTGCTCAAGAGCTCCACGACCTCATCCCACCAGCCCCCTTCTACCATCGGACATCTAGACGCACTGCAAGTTACCATCCTTACCTTGTTGCCATTGCACCAATGCACCAAGCGCTTCCAAACATCCTTCATAATGCGCACAGCGAATGAATGGAACTCACTACCTGCGGCTGTGTTTCCGAACGCATTCAACCCGAATCTCTTCAAAGTTAGAGTGAACAAGCTTCTTCTGGGTAAGCTGGAGTGAGCTTACCCAGAAGAAGCCTGTATCGTAGACTCTGTCTCTGTCACCTCTGACCTAGACTAGAGTCAAGAGCAAACCCATAACAAATAAAAAAAAAAAAAAAAAACAATATCGCTTTGAAAATTAACGTTCACCAATTGTTTTAATAATAAAACGATATTAGCAATAATTGATTGTTTTTTCCTCACAAATGTGTTGAAAAACGTCGTATAAAACTCGTGAGCTGTGTTCATTACATGAGCAACTTAGCTCACTTGTATCATAATATACTAAAGTGGGGCTCCCATACCAAAAAGTCATGTTTTTTTTTGCGATAATTGTACGGAACCCTTCCAGCGCGAGTCCGACTCGCACTTGGCCGGTTTTTATTAATGACAAGACGTCATTACTAGAGAAATCTGGAATGAACAATAAATTTTACTTTGGTGAATTGATAAGCCAAATCATAATTGTTAACATGTATTGTCTTCTTGTGTGCGATCGTGTCGTCCCGCGGATACCTATAGCGCGGATCATGTAAGCGTACTTATTATGAAAACTGAAACTGATATCAGTGGTTAGAAGCCGGAACTCGGAGCAACCCTTACGGGCAGAGCGCGTGTGCCCGCAGGCAGCAGACCTCACTCAGAGGGTTGAGAACTGCGGTGCTGTCAGCCCGTCGTCCAGTATTAGAGCGGTACTACTGACGGCGTTGTTTGTCGTGTGGCGCGGATACCCGACGAGTGGCTGACGTATCATTTTTATTACATTTAACTACACCCATGCTATAAAGCCTCTATAAAAGTTCTTGAAACAGTTAGCTTATTGCCAACATTAAAACAGCCAGTGTCATAGTAACCATAATATCATCCAAACGGGTGTTATAATGTTGTACTAAATTTCAAAATGCAACTCCTTTTGTACTCATCGAACAGCCACATTCTCATGGCATCCTTATAAATTTCAAAAAAAGAACATTGTCATGCACCCGCGTATCACTATCACAGCGCCGTAATTTTAAAAAA
Source organism: Orthosia gothica (assembly GCA_949775005.1). Lineage (NCBI taxonomy): Eukaryota > Metazoa > Arthropoda > Insecta > Lepidoptera > Noctuidae > Orthosia > Orthosia gothica. Next base: position 40,002,639 of record OX459037.1, read on the forward strand.
ACTTTCTCGAATTTTTGAATTGACGTCGTATCCCGTCATTTTTGTTCAATAATAGTATTGAAAAAGAAAAAAAATGTTGTTTACAAAAATGAGTGATACAAGCTTTGATAACGCACCACCAGATATTCCTATTGCAGCAAAGGACATTTCTAACCAATTATTACCAGAAAAGTCGAGAAAACATTATGAAAAGACGTACCAAAATTTCATGAATTGAAAAATATCAAAGAGTAGTACATCATTTTCTGAGGATGTGCTATTAGTATATTTTCAAGAATTATCAGAAAAATTAAAATCTTCATCCCTATGGACCTTCTATTAAATGATAAATGATAAATAAATGATAAATGATAAATGATTTTATTTCTGTAAGTTGGTTTGTACAAACACTTTTACATGTCGATCATATTTTTTAAAACTAGATGAGGTCGGCGTTTCCTATCTGACTACTCTGAGAAGAAAGGCCGAAACAAACTCAGAGGTCACAGTCTCTTTTAAAGTCTTGACAAAAACTTGGTTATATCATGTGAAGACCATGTAGACATATGTCTGAAATGGTCTTTTGAGGAAAGAACCAGCCAGATTGAGTGGACCTGTCCAGTCAGTGCACGCATTTGTCAATAACCGAGCAGCTCAACTCAGAATTTACGGAGCTCAACGATTCGACGAACAATACCAAAGAAAGGACATTCGGGTAGGCCGCATAAACTACTCAAACTGCCAGACCATGAGTAAAAACTAACTAAGTTATAATAAAAAACAAAAATCCACATAGTCTTCACATTCACAATAATAAAAAAATAAAAAATATAATACTTTAAAAAGTAAATATTCTTGTCATTGCAAGAAAACAAAAAAAAATATCAAAATTAAAAACAAAATTCACGGTGCAAAATATAAAAAAAATCAAAATTAATTGGAGCAGCTCAATCCCAAGCCTTTTTGTCCTCAACGTAATCTTTAATAGTATAAAACGCATTCTGACACAACTTACGTTTAATGAATGATTTGAATTTATTAAGACTTAGATCTTGTACGTGGCTTGGAAGCTTATTATAAAAGCGTACACATTGACATCTAAACGAGCCACCTATCTTCTTGAGCCTTGTTGTAGGTACTACAAATTTGTGTTTGTTCCTAGTATTTATGTTATGGATATCACTGTATTTTTTAAACAATTTTATATTTTTATGAGCATATAAAAGATTTTCATAAATATACTGAGAGGGCACAGTCATTACATTAATCTCCTTAAATTTCTCTCTGAGAGAGTGCCTCGGGCTTAATTTATATATTGATCGAACAGCTCTTTTCTGCAAAACAAAGATATTCTGGATGTCGGCGGCATTTCCCCACAACAGAATACCGTACGACATTACACTATGAAAATAGCTAAAGTATACTAAACGGGCTGTCTCTATGTCAGTTAAATTACGAATTTTTCTAACAGCATATGCTGCGGAGCTTAGCTTCTTTGACAATTTATCTATATGTGGGCCCCACTGAAGCTTAGCATCCAAAGTTAAGCCTAAAAATACTGTGCTATTCTCAGGATTCAATTCTTCGCCCTTTATCAACACATCAGTTTTCACCTGCCTAACGTGAGGTAGGGTAAACTTAATGCATTTGGTTTTTTTTTCATTAAGGAGTAAATTGTTAACATTGAACCAGTGAACTACTTTTGAGATCGCGCTATTTACTTCGTCAGTAACCAGCTGCTGCCGTTTAAGTTTAAACAAAAGTGAAGTATCATCTGCAAACAACACTATGTCATGGTTATCCTTTATGAGGTAAGGCAAGTCATTAATATAAATAAGAAACAAGAAAGGACCAAGAATCGAGCCCTGCGGGACTCCCATTTTTACTATAGATCCGGGTGATCTTTTTCCATTAACGTCAACAGTCTGAATCCTATTACTCAAGTAAGAAGTAAGAAGATCCAGAGCGCTGTTCCGGATCCCGTAGTGGCGGAGTTTCCTGATTAGCGCTTCATGAAGAACACAATCAAATGCCTTAGACAAATCACAAAAGATTCCCAGGGCATCGCACTTATCTTCCCATGCATTATAAATATGTCCTAAAAGCTCAACACCGGCATCAGTAGTTGAACGACCCCTTGTAAAACCGAACTGTTTGCTATGTAATAATTTATGCTTATTAAAAAATCTTTGCAATTGCTCTAAAATTAATTTCTCAAATATCTTACTAAAAGTAGGTAGTACTGAAATAGGTCTATAATTTGTTGGGTCTGATGTACTACCTGATTTAAACAAAGGTATTATTTTACTATTCTTCATTAGGTCAGGAAACTCCCCACAGTCGATACAATTATTAAAGATAATAGCTAAACTAGGTGCGACAACATCAATAATAGACTTAGCAACTTCTACAGAATGACCCCACAGATCTGCAGTCTTTTTATATATATTCAATGCTGAAAAGTACGCTAAGTATTAATACCCTATGGTTTCAGAACCTTTATAGAGAGTGTAGATAATAGTTATTTATGCTACAAGTGCGGAAGGTAGGTGATTTCCGATGAGTGGCATTTTTATTCACGAGCGAGCGAAGCGAGTGAGTGGATAAATCGACACGAGTCGGAAATCATCTTACGTACGTGTATCATAACATTTTACTATGCATTGTGCGAGGAAATAAATAAATTAATAAAATGAAATTAATAAAATGGCGGGCTTATTCAAGCGCGTTCAGTATATCCACAGATTAACTAATAGTTCCTCGGGCATATCTACTGCGCATTTGCGAATAGCTGTCACATCGCAACGCAATAAGGCACGAGCAAAATATACGTTCTGCCAAACATATATAATGAATATTTTAAATTAATTTATTGATCAAAATCTAAATCTAGAGTAATTAAAAACGCCTAAAATAAAGTATTAGTTTTATTTTACCTTTTATATGAATGATAATCTGTACATTACTAATTTTTAAAACTTTTCTCAAATAATAAAAACTCTATGCGTCGGGCTGACGTTGCCGCGTTGGAGTTAAAAATTAAAAAAATACAGGAAAGTAAAAAGTAGTGAAAAAAAGTGTCACTTTCCGCACAGTTTGGCTGCTTAGAAAACCGCTCTTTTCGAGGACATGCATTGTAATAGTTATTTATGCTACAAGTGCGGAAGGTAGGTGATTTCCGATGAGTGGCATTTTTATTCACGAGCGAGCGAAGCGAGTGAGTGGATAAATCGACACGAGTCGGAAATCATCTTACGTACGTGTATCATACAACATTTTACTATGCATTGTGCGAGGAAATAAATAAATTAATAAAATGAAATTAATAAAATGGCGGGCTTATTCAAGCGCATTCAGCATATCCACAGATTAACTAATCGTTCCTCGGGCATATCTACTGCGCATGTGCAAATTGCTGTCACATCGTAACGCAATAAGGCACGAGCAAAATATACGTTCTGCCAAACATATTTAATGAATATTTAAAATTAATAAATTGATCAAAATCAAAATCTAGAGTAATTAAAAACGCCTGAAATAAAGTATTAGTTTTATTTTACCTTTTATATGAGTGATAATCTGTACATAACTAATTTTTAAAACTTTTCTCAAATAATAAAAACTCTATGCGTCGGGCTGACGTTGGAGTTAAAAATTAAAAAAGTACAGGAAAGTAAAAAGCACTAGTTAAAAAAAGTGACACTTTCCGCACAGTTTGGCTGCTTGGAAAACCGCTCTTTTCGAGGACATGCATTGTAAAGTCTTGTATGCAACTGTTATAATGAGGTATTAAAACACTCATGTGATACTATTATCAACTCACATTCGTGTTTTAATACCCCTTATTATACAACAGTTGCATTAATAACTATTATTTCTGTGTTAAAATTAACGTAGCAATTACGTAGTTCATCTATCTTCTATATATATATATATAAATCAATGCCACTTTCCGTTGTTATTTTATAACTCAAGAACGGGCTCACCTATCCAAACCAAATTTTTAGGCTTTATTAGAAGATACTTTATTGGCTTTATTACTATTTGGAAGATGGTTTATGTGAAGAAAAAAAAATTGAAACTTAGGGTAGGGTAGGGTAGTGTAGTGAAGGGTAGTGTAGGGTAGGGTAGTGTAGCGTAGTGTAGCGTAGGGTAGGGTAGGGTAGGGTAGGGAAGGTAGTGTAGGGTAGGGTAGTGTAGCGTAGGGTAGGGTAGGAAAGGTAGTGTAGGGTACCTACTACTACCCTACCCTACACTACCCTAGTAGTGTACGGTAGGTTAGGGTAGTGTAAGGTCGGGTAGGGTAGGGTAGGTAGTGTAAGGTAGGGTAGGTAGGGTAGATAAATGTTTGGTGTTTTTATGGCAAAACAAAGATTGCCGGGTCAGCTAGTAGTTATATATTTTAAAATCCCACGGAATAAAATATTAAAAAATAAAACATTTTAGAAATATGTTGAAAGTTGAGACCTGCCGCGAAGGTGCGATGTGTACCGGGAAATGTTATGTGTAATGTTTAAGAAAACACCGACATGTGTCTCATCGCAGCAGAGCAGCTTTAGTGAACTAACTTAATTACGCATCTATAATATATATAATTATATGAAAGAGAAAGGTCTAAACCTCATTCACTCACCATGAAATATCGAAAACCGCTTGACGTGTAAAGATCACATTTGGCAGGAGATTCCTCAAGTCACGTAAATGCGCATTAAAGGGGGGTCGCAAGTTTGTATGAAATTACTTCAGTTTGTAAATCGGACACGTGAAATTTTACATATTAATTATACGCTCTTGATTGATAAAAAAAAACATGTATTTATTGGTTTTTGAAAATTCTACCTCTAAGGGAGTAAAAAGGGGTTGAAAGTTTGTATATTTCTACAGTTAGTAGGACACCGGCACTTTTAGATTGATAGGTGGGTCCAAAGACCTTATACTTCTTACTACTAGACTGTGCACTATGGCGCAAAAACCGGTCCGAGCGAGAGGGCTCCCGTTGGTAGTGTGTCTCTTTCTAATGAGGTGACCATGACCAAACATAACACGGGACAAATTGATTGTAAAAACAATAGTGTAAGAATCCCAATATATGTATTTATGCTACCTAACTACGCTAACTAAACCTACCAAATTCATTGGAAAAAAAGAAATGAGTGTATATTTTTTGGAATCTTACACTTACCGAGTCGGTGTCGAGCGTACAGAATTTCGACATCCCATGTTTTACCATTGGTGTCGTAAGAGGCGACTAAGAGACAAACCAGAGAATGATCAGCAGCGTTCTCTGTGCATTTTTAACAACCATACTGGGATCGCCAAACCGCCTGCAATGCACTCCCCATGAATAGCACAAACAAAACATAGCCCCTAGTGCCCGGCAGCCTGCCTAACCTCGACTACGGTAGCGGTCGAGGTTACGGTATGGCAAGAGGTGCAAAGAATCCCGGACGAGATCCGGCTACCCCAACAAATACCGACGACAGGATCTGGCAACGTACAACACGCGCACACTCCGGACTCCGGACCGACGATAAGATCACCGAACTAGAAGAGGAATTGAGCAGTTTACGATGGTGTATTCGGGGAGGACTCGATAATCCTCAAATCCCAAGTCTGCATAAGTCTTATTCTTCAAGACCCATCGTATAGATAGGAAAAAAACTCTCTGATCTTACTCTCAAGCTCATGAAGGAGAGGCGTTAGATGATCCTGCAGTCTTCAGACGATGCTTTGAAATACCCCAAAGGATCTCAATTATTTCACATATTGTCCAGTTGCGTAGACAGTTGAGAAACAAAACTACACCAATTTTATATCACAATATCCACTAGGAATCAATTTGCAAATAATATTAACAGCCGCTGAACTTCACTCGAAAAAATCCTGCCAGAAACTACAACCTGGTGGTCTTACATTTAGTATTACCAGGCCCAAACATTTAAAAGTACTACTCTTACTCAGTATTAATGTTTTTTTTTAAAATACAATGAATTGATTAATTATAGGAACTGTAAAAATATTTAAATACGTTTCAAAGTTTCATAGACTTTGAAACGTATTTAATTATTTTTTTATTCCTTTTATTTTATTTTTATTTATTTAAGGAAAAACAAACAGTAGCACAATAAGAAACAGTCATACAATCTTAAATATTACATTTAAACAATTATGCTACCCACTACGTTCTCCACAGGTTACTATTTAAAGTATTTATAACTAGCCATTAACACAGATACAATACACAACGGTTACTGTCCCAAAACTCATAATATCTGGATTTTTAAATAATATATATGAAAAAAACAAAAAAAAAGTAAATTAAAATTTGTGTGCGTATATTATTAAACATTACGTTATTTCATTACGTTATTAAATATTAATTTGCTGATCCCTTAGGGTTGCTCGGACTTGCTTCTTAAATGCATTTTTACTAAGAAAAAGAATGTCGATTGAATTAAATTCACTGTTATATGTCTCAACCAAGCGATGAAGTGGTGAACGTGAGCCGGCGTTGGATTTACAGAGGCTAGTAGCAAATAGATGTCGAGTGCGTACCTCACGTACACGAACTGTTCGAGGAACCAGGTAACTTAGACTCCTAACTAGGTCCGGACAATCAAAATGATTGCGGCACACATTGAACAGAGTCATAACTTCCAGAAGTTTCCGTCTTGACTTTAAGGTCAAAAGATCATACTTTTTAAGAAGTAAGTGGTATGACATTTTATTCCGATAACATCTGTAATTCATAGCACGAAGGTATTTACGTTGTACTAATTCTAATCTTTCACTATATCTATATATATAAAAGAAAGTCGTGTTAGTTACTTCACTTATAACTCAAGAACGGCTGAATCGATTTAGCTGAAAATTGGCAGGGAGGTAGCTTAGAACCAGGAGAAGGACATAGGGTAGGGTAGGGTAGGGTAGGGTAGGGTAGTGTAGGGTAGTGTAGGGTAGTGTAGTGTAGGGTAGGGTAGTGTAGGGTAGGGTAGTGTAGGGTAGTGTAGGGTAGTGTAGGGTAGTGTAGGGTCGGGTAGGGTAGGGTAGTGTAGGGTAGGGTAGTGTAGGGTAGCGTAGGGTAGTGTAGGGTCGGGTAGGTTAGGGTAGGGTAGGGTAGGGTAGGGTAGTGTAGGGTAGGGTAGGGTAGAGTAGGGTAGGGTAGTGTAGGGTAGGGTAGGGTAGGGTAGGGTAGGGTAGGGTAGGGTAGGGTAGTGTAGGGTCGGGTAGGGTAGTGTAGGGTAGGGTAGGGTAGGGTAGTGTAGGGTAGGGTAGGGTAGTGTAGGGTCGGGTAGGGTAGGGTAGTGTAGGGTCGGGTAGGTAGGGTAGATAAATGTTTGGTCTTTTTATGGCAAAACAAAGTTTGCTGGGTCAGCTAGTTTTACATAAAAAGGGTTCCAAATGGGCACTGCAAACTCTAACTGTGGCCTAATTATTGATTTGTATAAGTGCAAAAAGGTAGAAGGTCGACGAAAATCCCGAGAAGATCTCATAACAAAACCAAACATTTGGTAGGCCTTGTTAACAATTTTTTCTATATGAGCATCCAGATGGGGCTTTGTATCTAGCAGAACACCAAGATCGCGGAGAAAACTTACTTTACTGATTGGCGTATTGGCAAGACGATAGACGAACTCAGTAATATTTTTCTTTTTGGTAAATGTTATAACATGACACTTTGGAAGACTAAGGTAAAGCTTATTGGAAGAGCAGTAGTTAGAGAAATGGTCTAAATCCTGCTGGAAGCTAAAACAATCGAATTTATCAGAAATAACTTTATAGACTTTTAAATCGTCCGCGTAGAGAAGAAATTTTGAATTTTGAAAACAGTGTTTTATGTCATTGATGTATAAAATAAATAATAAAGGGCCTAAAATAGAACCCTGTGGTACACCGGCAGTGACCTGAAAAGAGCCAGATTCAAAGCCATTAACAACCACCTTTTGTGTTCTGTTATGTAAGATATAAACCACCGTAAAAGGTCCCCTCTGATTCCATTGTAAGCAATTTTATTAAGCAGTAGTGTGTGGTCAAGTTTATCGAAAGCCTTCTGAAAATCGGTGTAAACCGCATCAATCTGTTGTTTATTATCGAGACTATCAAACAGTTGGGACGTAAAAATGAGGAGATTGCTAATGCAAGATCTGTCCTTAACAAAGCCATGCTGTTCTTTTATTAAAACATTGCGAATAGCAGGATATAATTTATTATGTACCAGTCTCTCAAATAGCTTGGAAAAAGCAGATAGTATAGAGATAGGTCGATAGGTCTCTACGTCGTGCTTGGAGCCACTCTTATGAACTGGTACAATATTTGCATGTTTCCAAACTTCGGGGAAAATACCACATGATAAACTTTTATTAAATAATATAAGTAAAGGATAGCATAATGCATCACACGTGTTCTTCAGAAAAGCCGAAGGAATCCCATCAGGACCAGGACCCTTAGTTGAATCGAGTGATTTTAATTCTTTATGTATTTCATCAAGAGACAGTTGCAGTTTGCATAGGAAGACATCGTGGTCGGCATTTCTAGATGGTGGTTCCCAAGAGTTATAATCAAATGTTGAGGGTTCATAAGCAGACTGGAAAAATGTAGCAAACAAGTTGCATGTAGTAATAGGATCATTGGATGAAATTTGATTGTAATGAACCGTGGATGGGATTTTATTAGAAGTTTTACGGCTAGCAACGTATGTCCAAAACGTCTTAGTACTGGTAGCAACACTGTCTTCAATTTCGTTAATATATTTACTATAGCAAATGTCAGCCACTTTTTTAAATTTTCTCCTGTTACTCGAGAAAACCTCATAGTCACATAAATTCCCATACCTCTTCCACCTCAACCAGGCTTGAGTTTTCTTTTTGTAGGTATGTATGAGAGATTTGGAAAACCAATTGGGGAAATTAACATTTTTTAGACGACAAGTGGGTGTGTGTGATTTTATAATTTCATAAAGTTTTTCATAAAATATAGAAACAGATTCATTAGGTGTTAAGTTATCCAGTAAGACATTCCAATCAACGTCACTTATATCAGTATTTATTTTGCTATAGTTAGCTTTGTGATAATTTAGTTTGTTAGCAGCAGAACATTTTGGAATATGTGTGGGGTGAGAGAGTGAAATGTGTACATAGAAGGCTGGATGATAGGAGTCAACAGGTAAAAGGGGGACATCAGGAGAGAATGTGTATGCATGTGTATTACAAAAAAATAAGTCTAAGATGCGACCGCCAGGATTGAAAAAAATTTTATATTGTTTCATAACATGTTGTGAACAGAAATTTGACAAAAAACGAGTTATATTTGTTGGTTTGTTGTTCGCAGCATATTCCATATGTGAAAGCTTATTTACCCAAGCAAGTGAGGGTAAATTAAAGTCACCCGTTAAAATTATATTTTCTACGGAAGAGTCATCACATAACACAGACAGAGAATTAAGAAAACTTAAGTATGTATCATCAACAGCCTTAGGGGGGATGTAAGTAGCACAAATTATATGATAATTATTGTTTTTCGCTGGAACTTTGACTATAACATGCTCGGGCAAGGTTAACGGGGGCAAAAACGAAATGCAGGTGGGATTTAGTACTTTAGATACGGCTATAAGGACACCACCTCCATCCTTCTTGTTGGTGAGTAAACGGTTACGATCGCATCTAAACACCAAATAGCGTTGATCAATAAATTCATTATCAGATATGTCTAGTGTCAACCAGGTCTCGGTCAAGATAATGACATCATATGCATGCGACATAATATTTAAATATAGGGTATTCAGTTTAGTCCTGATTCCTCGACAGTTTTGATAATATATGGATATTTTACTATCATTAGCCATTTTTAAAATCTGAGGGTACAAGAAAATAAACCAAAGGAAAAAAAATATTCACTTTGAAACTCATAAGTATACTTAAAACATGCGAGTCGTACACAACTGTGATTTCAGACACAAATATGAAGGTACAACAAAAAAAACAAAAAGCAAAATAATATTCACTTTGAAACTCATAAGTATACTTAAAACATGCGAGTCGTACACAACTGTGATTTCAGACACAAATATGAAGGTACAACAAAAAAAACAAAAAGCAAAATAATATTCACTTTGAAACTCATAAGTATACTTAAAACAAGCCAACACTAAGAGCTCACGCGGTACGTTCTCGGTAAATAACATTAACCAGTCGGGTAAAAAGTAGATATAATCGACAGAGCAAATCATAAAGATCTCAAGCAATAATATAAGGATGGTTTTCAGGACATGATTGTAAGACGCACTAATTTTAACCACGTACATTAAATTTATTGAGGTATGGAAATATTGTAAATAATGAATTGTAATCATATGCAAACTAAGCACACAAATTGCAAAAAAATGTGACCAATTAACATTTAGCCAGATATTATTGTTATACGGGACATATACTTCTAAAATCAGGAAATATTGCAAACAGTTCAATGTAATCTTATGCAAAATAAACACAAAACTGCTTGCAAAAAAACATGACAAACAAACATTTAAACAGACGTTATTTTTATATGGGTACATTGTGTAATAAAGTGATCGTTTTGTAACAAATACTAACACCGTATTAGGACGGATTATTTGGCTTAAACCTATTACAAATGTCGTCTTCTGAACGAATCGCAATTGTAGGTGAGTCATCATTCTCCTTGACCAGCACAGTGGCATTACGGAGCCACACATACTTAAACTTGCTTGTTTTGGCAGCGTCGCGGACTCTGCGAAATAACTCCTTATTATGAAGCGTCAGGTGTTCGTTCATGTAGATACGACATTGAGTCCCAGCGAGTCCCATACGATCCGATGTAGTACCTTTTGATAGTCGATAAGCGCTCAGCACGTTATCACGGAGTATTCGGGAAGTAAACTTCACAATAATATTTTTCGGCCGAGAATTATGCGTGTGTGCGTGTGGAACACGGTGAATAGCCACTATATCCTTCTGTGCTATAGATATGTTAATAGCTGCCGCAATTGACTCCAAAATAACCACTAGATTTTCGCCACGTTTTTCAGGCAAGTTACCAATTTCAATGTTACACTGCCTAGCCTGTTGTTCCAGGCGATCTATTTTATTAATTAGTGTAAATATGGGCTCAGACGCAGAGGTAACGACCCTCGACTCCATCTCCTTCGTACGCTTTACGGTATCAACAATGTTCGCAGAGTTGAATTCCACTGATGACTTCAACTCATCGACAACCCTCGATAAGTCAAGATGTTTTGTATTAAGAATTAATATATCCTTTTTTGTATTGGAAAAATCAGAGCGTAATTCCTTCAACTCAGATTGAATTTGAGAGGAGGTAGTTGCTAAGTTATTAAAATCATTTCGAAGAATTACTAATACTCGAGTTGATATTGGAAAACTGGTCGCGTATTTCAGTGCTCAGAAAGCTCATTGATCTCTTGAATTCCTCGGAAAGTGCAGAGATATCCCTCCTCAAGTCGCAATCTGGCTGCTTCCTCTTAAAGTTTCTCTGAGTCACATTAGGGTCAACGTCGTCGCCTGAGTATAGATCTGGAACCGATTGGCATTTACTACTTTTCGGCGTGTGTGGCATAATGGAAGCGTCCAGTTCGACGATAATCAGATGTTATGCCAACTAAGTATCCCAACAGATGTGAGTGCTGAGTAAAAGAGACGAAAAATAACCACCAGTGTGAGCGAGTCAAAAATATAGTCCGCAACTCTCACGACACGCGCACTGTGAACGGGTCGCGTATTGCCATAATGTATACTAGCACAGACAGGGGTTGCTCTGTAATCGCACGCAATATGCTCTTGTAGCTAGAGAGCATACTGCATATCAGTACAGAGACAGACTGAAATAAAATACACTTTGCTCTAATTCGTGAGAGCAAAACACATACGAGTACAGACAATTTGGCTGCCGTAGTATGTGTGTCTGTACTGATATACACAATTTTAATGTTGACATTGGTTTTAACATAGAATAGGTGCAAGTACGATTAGAGTTAAAGCAACAAAGTCGACGTAGCCCCGCTGCGCGGGGCTCCTATTTCTGTCTGCAGGGTCAAAAGTAACCTAACACGAACGAGATGACGGGAGCTGCGTTCGCTCGCTTTGCTCGCTCACTTCAGCTCCCGTCATCTCGTTCGAACCTAACCTGTCCGTGTCGGGGTGCCCTAGGTTCCCGAGCTCGCTTCGCTCGCTCTTGTGCTGATTCGTTGACCATAACACGGTCACATTTTGCTTTAGACATATGCGAACAAACCGTATACTTATACAGACAGGTCTGTAGTCATACGTAGTTTGCTTTAGAGTAATTGTTATTTTTAAGAGCACAAAGTGATCTAGTACAGACTATGGGTGTCTGTACTGATATACACAATGGTAATACGCGAACGGGTCACTTATTATTTTACAACAAACAGGTGTATGACGAAATTGAGTTTTTATGTCTTAGTAACAAGGTAAAATTTTATATGGCACCAAACTACACCATTTAAGTAAAACTGATAATGCGTCTGCTCCAGCCAGTATACAAGGTTGAACTGGTTCCTTAGTTTTGTTTTCGTTTTTATAACATAAAAATGAAAAATATCAAATTTTAAACCAAATCCAATGATTAGTTGAGACAAAAGACAAAAAAAAAGACAAAAGATATTTATTTCAACTGGGCCACCAAGCGGCACTTTTGAATGTCACAATTTAAATTTAAATGGAATACAAGTTGATTCTACCGTGCATTCGGAAAGTAGCTAGTTATGGAGAAGAATGCACAAGAAACTCCATACTTTTTAAATTTACATGGAATAAAAGTTGATTCTACCGTGCGAGAGCTAGCAAGATGTCAGACAAGGACACACTACCAGCGGGAACCCTCTCGCCAGGACCGCTTTTGGTTAGCTACCGCTTATAAGGAAATAGCTAACCTAGGCGTATGATAATAGATTTCATTTTAGCTAAACAAAAATTTTTGGTGCACAGTCTAGTAGTAAGAAATACGTATAAGCTCTTTGGGTGGGTCAGGATCAAATTTTTGACGTAATTGCACATCGGAAAACACATGTGTCACACTTGAATATAAATATTCGAAAATAAATCGCACAATGGAATGAAAATTAATCACGACATATCCACAAAGTTCGTAATATTTTGTCACTTATGAGTCGCAAACCACAGTGTCTGTATCCGGCAAAAATTTGGACCTGACCCAGGTACTCTTGGTTGATAATAATAATTAATGTATTTATTGGTTTTTGGAAATTCCATGGAAATTTAAGGGGGTAAAAAGAGGGTTGAAAGTTTGTGTGAAATTTTTGGAAGTTGGTGTCCATAACGCAAAAATTGGTACCTACCAAAGACACCAACTTCCAAAAAGAAAGTTATTTTTCACTTTGTAGTTTTTTTTATTTGGAAGACGGTAGTATTTTTTTTTCTTGATGTAGGAGAAGGGATTTTTGGAAATTGAACCTTTAAGGGGGTGAACTAAAAAGTCATCTGTAGGATTACGGATTACGCGAACGAAGTCGCGGGCAAAGTGCTAGTCTTTTATATATTTTCGGTGTATTTTTACTTTAAAATAAAAGTATACATATTAACGTGGCGTTACGTGTTTTGTTCCAACGCCACAATACACACATCGCACAGACTCACCGCGCGCACGTGCACCACCAGCAGGTCGTCGGCGTACGGCGACAGCGACAGGCGCCACACCGAGTGCGCCGGCACGCGCCGCTTGAGGCGCAGCGAGCGCGCCTCCAGCAGCAGCAGCGCGCCCGTGGACAGCACGCACAGGCAGCGCGCCACGCGCCCCGACGAGCGCGCCACCTTGCCCACCACGTCCGCGAACACCACGTAGCGGTCGCCGGCCGCGCCCAGCCCGCGCCGCCACGCCGCCGACGCGCGCAGGCGCACGTAGTCGCCCACGAACGGGTGCGCCACGCTGGCGCCGTAGTTAGCCTTGCGCTCCTTGAACAGGATGCTGGCCGTCACCTTCTCGCGCATGCGGTTGCGCGCCGTCTGGTCGAAGGCCGCGCGGTACTGGCGGCAGCGCCAGGCGTGGTGCAGGCGCCGCAGCAGTGCGTCCGTGCGGCCCAGCAGGCGCGGCGCCGGCGCCACAGGCCAGGCGCCGCACGCCGGCGACGCCGCGCGCGCGGGCAGGCGGCGCCACAGGCGCAGCAGGTAGCGGCGCCGCGCCGCCGTGCACCACGCGCGCCACAGCACGGCGGCGGCGGCGGCGGCACGGCCGGCGGGCGGCGGCGCGGCCGGGGCGGCCCGAGCGCGGTGCGCCCGCCAGGCCCGCGCCAGCACGCCGGCGGCGCGCGCCCGCACGCGCGCTCGGTGGCGGCGCCAGGCACGCTGCGCGCCCACCACGAGCTGCTGCACGCGCGCGGCCCGCAGCGCCTCCAGCTCCCACACGGTGCGCGGACTGCGCACGAACACGCGCGTGCGACCATACGCGAACTCAGCGCTGGGGATGGGCAGCGAGCGCAACAGCGCGCGCGCCAGGCGCACGGGCTCGTCGGCGCGCGGGCCGGGCGCGGGCGGGGGCGCGGGCGAGGGCGCGGCCGGGCGCGCGCCCCCCAGCAGCCCGTAGCGCGTGAGGGCGGCGCGCGCGCACATGGACTCGCACCAGCCACTGCGCCGCAACAGCGCCATGTCCATGATCCTGTGGACGTGGCGAGTGAGCAGGCTGCACGGCGCACAGCGCACGGCGGCGAGTGAACCGTGCAGGGTGCCGATGCATCTTAGATCTTAAGGCTACCCTTAGTCTTTCTAAAAATAGGCATAGACGAAAAATGCATTTTTTTTAATTTGTGTTTTTATGGCATTCAAATTAGTCTATGGTTTTGTATTTAAACATTAACCACTACCTTAAACTTTTTAAAAATAGGCATAGACAAACAATGCAATTTAGTACAGTGCGACATAAAAGAGTAGAAGTTAAATATTTGGGAACTAAAAGTTTTAATTTTCTAGCAACATCTAAAATGAGTACTTGAGCTGTCAATTCATCTCGATCGGTTTCGATTTTCGTTAAGAATTTTAGTTTTTGTGTGATATTTCTGTGTGTGGATAGAAAAACAGTGTTTCCACATGATTAAGGTAATTCGTGGAGGTGCCCGTGATATAGGTTAAAAAAATTATATGCGGTGTATAGCCGAATTTCATAAGCTTCTATCCAACTTAGAAGATGTTTACCATCTTACAGCAGATTTTACTGGTAAGTAACTATTGAAAGTTGCACTAAACGTTAATAACAAACGATTAATACATTCAGGGAGCAGAATTTTCGAACCAAATATCATTTTCAATTTATTTGTTTACCATTTTTGAGGTTATCCTAAGATAACGTTGTAGTAAATAACTTGTAGTTATAGCGCGACTTAAGAACGTTGATAGTAAAGCAACAAAAATTAATGTAATTTATTGCGGATATGAAATATTTTTTTTGCTATACCATATTTGATGCAATCGACCTAATGGAAAGAAGCAATTCAAAAAAAAACTTACGTTCATTTACCGCGGAACTTCTTTCATCGGACTGACAGTGTTTTTTTTTTGCTTGTTTTAGGTGTTTCTGTAAGCACAGTGCGCAGAATCGTGAAACAAGGCACTGAAAACGGTGGGAAATTCTCAACACCAGCTAAACAAAGAAAGGGTCGTCCCCCAAAGGTATTGGACAACTTTATATTGAAAGCATTTGATTATTATAAATACTTATTTTTTGTGAAGTTGTTGTTTTATTACTACTACTTAATTATCAAATATTTAATAAACATACTTATTTAATATATTTATACTCATTATTTATACCCAATAAATAAATAATACTATTCGAGTATCAAGATCAGCTGGGTCTTACTAACTGGGTTGCTATCTGAGCGATTGTGGCACCCTCATTTATTTTCAACTCTTTTATGTCGCACTGTAATGTTGTGTTTTATGGTATTCTTGTAGTAGTAATAAAATCTTTATTAAATTATAAATATTATGGGTAATGAATGCACGTTGTAGGACAACGGAGGGTACCAATAACGAAATAGTTAGGAGTAAATCCACCAACAAGAAGGTACCTTCTTGCTCTCACATAGTTAATTTAAAAAAAGGGGCTAAGCAGAATTCTTTGAAATTATTCCATCAAAATATTCAAGGTTTTTCTGCAAAGCAATTGGAAATAGAACTGTTTTTAGAAAAGACAATGTTTGAAATTATTTGTTTTACTGAGCATTGGCTGAAGGAATATTCAATGCTTATTAATTTTGAAAATTATACTGTGGGCAGCTGTTTTAACAGAAATGTTATGTTGCGTGGAGGTTCACTTATATTAATCAAAAATGGTATTAAATCAAAACCTCGTAAAGATATTGTAGATCTATCAGTTGAACATACGTGGGACACTCAGAAAGTTTTGCGAAACTAAAAAAAATTGTTCTATACGTACATATATTTTTATTAAATCTTTTCAAAGTACTTTCCACCAGCCTCTATACAAAGATTCATGCGCCTAAACCAGTTTTCAAAACACTTTTTCCAGTCCGCCGCAGACACCTCGTTTACAGCCTGCTCGAACGCAGCCAGCGCATCTTCCGGCGACGAAAATTGTATCCCTTTGAGCTGATTTTTTATTTTTGGGAATAAAAAGAAGTCACACGGTGCTAGATCAGGGCTGTAAGGAGGGTGACCCAGGAGTTTGACTGGCGTGCTGTCCAGGAAGTCCCTCGTTTTGAGTGCGGTGTGCGCAGGTGCATTGTCGTGGTGGAGCAGTAGCCCGCGGAGCCCTGTGTTTGGTCGCTTGTTGCTTATAACAGAGAAAACTTCTGGCAAACATTTGGTAGTATACCATTCGGCATTAATGCTTCTTTGATCCCGTAAGGGAATTGATACCAAGTGGCCAGTCAAATTAAA
Organism: Orthosia gothica; assembly: GCA_949775005.1. Lineage (NCBI taxonomy): Eukaryota > Metazoa > Arthropoda > Insecta > Lepidoptera > Noctuidae > Orthosia > Orthosia gothica. The sequence continues at coordinate 40,019,525 of OX459037.1, forward strand.
AAAGCTAGCGATCAAAATCTTACCCCCGCTTCTAGATCGCTTCACTTTGGTAGGCGTTGGCTCATTTTGAAACACCCAAACAGTCGACTGGCGCTTGGTTTCTGGGTCGTATTGATAAATCCAGGACTCATCACCTGTAACGATGTCGTAAACACGCCGAGACGAGCCTGCTTCAAATTTGTTAAGCATATCACGGCACCATTCCACCCGGGCCTGCTTCTGAGCATCGGTGAGGTTGTGCGGCACACAGCGTGATACTATCCTCCTCACGCGAAGATGGCTGTGTAGAATCTCGTGAACGCTTCCCGATCCAATCTTCAATATGTGTTGAATCTCCTGATATGTAATTCGCCTATTGTCTTGGATTAAATTTTTCACTGCTAGCACGTTTTCTTCGGTAACAGCCGTCAAAGGGCGACCGCTTCTTTCGTCATCCCCCAAAGTTGGTCGACCGCGCTTGAATTCGTTATACCAACGATACACGGTTGCCTTGGAAGGGCCTTCATCCATGAATGCCATTTGAAGTCTATCGTACGATTCATCCGGTTTCAGGCGACACTTGAAATCGTATAAAATCATAGCTCTAAAATGTTCCCGGCGCAGATCCATATTTCAGTGAGACACAATACTTTGAATTAACTCGCAAAAAATGTGGAGGGAAATTTTGAAATTGGAACTTACTTATTTTTACTTATAAATAATCATATTTTCGAAAAACATTATAACTGGCCAGTCTCCCATATATAAAAACTTTTTTTCGCAATACTTTCTGAGGGGCCTGGTAGTGTTGAACTGTCCTGTGTTGAGCTGGATAAGCATGTTATAGTGTGCGTTTACAGACCCCCCAATTATAAAAACTACTGTATATTTGAGTCAGAGATGGAAGATGTTCTGGCAAAACTTGCAACTGGTAATAAACTAGTCATAATCTGTGGTGACTTTAATATAAATATTTTAGAAAATAATTCAGATAGCAGTAGACTATTAAATCTCTTCAAATCATTTAATTTGTCGCATGTCTTTGAGGAACCAACCCGAACAACTGCTACATGTATTGATAATGTTTTTTGTTGCTGCGAATACTTAAACAAAGCCATTATGAATTGTCTGCCTTCGGATCATAGTGGGCTACTGGTAACATTTGAGTCCAGCATACCCACACAACAAGTGCAGATTCAATCCAGACCAATAACATCCGGTAAATTAAATAAATTTAACAGCACTTTAATTGGTAAGTTAAGTTATCAGGACCTCACAGTGAATGATGGTAATATTTTGTACAAGAATGTTTTCTCAGTTGTTCAAACAGAATTCAATAATACTTTTAAGAAGAAAACTAAAACTATATGCCCTAAGTTTTTATTCAGTGACTGGGCGACAAAAGGAATCAGGAAAAGTAGGGAAAGACTTAACGAGCTGTATGGCCTTAAGCCTTATATTAACACTGAAACTTTTAGTAAATATGTTGCTACTTACTCAAGAATTTTTAAAAATACGTGTAAACTAGCTAAGGCTATATACATTAGCAATAAGGTTAAATTCGCAGAAAATAAAATTAAGACGGTTTGGAAAATTATAAACAATGAAACAAACAGGAACAAAAGAAATAATACTGATTACACGCTTGAGACTACACATGGACTTATTAAAGATAACAAAGAAGTTGCTCAAGAATTTGTAAATTTCTTTACCAGCATCCCAATTAAAACTACTGAACCCTTAAATTCTTCGCCGTCGCTCGCTTCTGGTTTATTACACGCTAACGTTTCAGCCTGCCCGACTGAATTTCACTTTTCACATATTAACCCAATAACAGTAATAAAGGCTTTTAAGCAAATAAAGGTAAAACTGACCGAAGATCTATGGGGCATGTCCATCAAAGTTTGTACCTCCATTATTCAGACTATAGCGCCGTACTTAGCTTTGATTTTTAATTTGTGTGTAGATCAAGGAGTCTTTCCGGATCTAATGAAACATAGTAAGGTTATACCACTTTTTAAATCCGGGGACAGTAAAGACGCAAATAATTATAGACCAGTGTCCGTGCTACCGGTTTTCAGCAAGGTATTTGAAAAATAATGCTAAATCAAATGCTCATTCATTTTAATACAAATAAAATCCTACACGAGAAACAGTATGGTTTCACCAAAGGACGTTGTACAACCGACGCTGGTGTCACCTTATTAAAACACATCTTTGATGCGTGGGAGGAGGGGCAAGATGCCATAGGTATTTTCTGCGACCTATCGAAGGCGTTTGATTGCGTTGATCATGAAACATTGCTTTTGAAACTTGAGCATTACGGGCTAGGCCTTTTAGCATTAAGTTTAGTAAAATCCTATTTGAATGATAGACAGCAATTAGTCCAAATAAACGGTGTCAATTCGTCGGGGTTGAACGTGAAAATGGGGGTACCCCAAGGCTCAATTTTGGGTCCTTTCTTATTTTTAGTATACATTAATGATTTACCCCATCTATTGAAAGACAAACTAAATATGGTGTTATTTGCTGACGACACTTCTTTGATTTTTAAGATAAATAGACGTACGAGTAACGTTTTCGACGTAAATAATGCATTGCAGCAAGTTCTGAATTGGTTCACTGCTAATAATTTAGTTTTAAATGCTAAAAAAACTAAGTGTGTAAAATTTGCCTTGCCGAATGTCAAAAGTTATGATTGTGAAATTATAATAAACAACGAGAAGCTAGAATTCGTCGACAAAACGGTTTTTCTGGGGATCACGCTAGACTCAAGGTTACAATGGGGTCCTCATATAATATCACTTGCGGGGCGGTTAAGTTCGGCAGCTTATGCTGTTAGAAAAATTCGTCAATTTACTGATGTAGATACCGCGAGGCTGGTCTAATTTAGTTACTTTCATAGCATAATGTCTTACGGTATATTACTATGGGGAAGGGCTGCAGACATTCAGTCAATTTTTATTCTGCAAAAACGAGCCATCAGAGCGATATACAATCTTCGCCGGCGCGATTCTCTAAGGGAACTGTTTAAGGAAATTAACATCATGACGGTACCTTGTCAATATATTTACGAAAACATCATGTACGTGAGAAAGAATTTACATCTTTTTAGTAAAAACAGCGATAGACATAATTATGTTACTAGAAATAGGGACCAATTAATTCAACCAGGTTTCAGGCTGGCTAAAGTAGCTTCATCTTTTATGGGGTACTGTATAAAATGTTACAATAAAATACCGCCTCACATTCTAGAACTGAATGAGGCGAAATTCAAAACTTTTATAAAACGCACACTATGCAGGCAGGCATATTATAGGTTGGGGGATTACATCGCTGATAAAAATGCTTGGCTCAGCGCTAGTCCAGCTCCACAGTCACTAGGGCACAATAACAAGTTATAAGCAGAAAAGTTCTGAAGTATTGTTGTATAAACTCAATTTATTTTTATATTATATAACTGCACAGCACATATGTGAGTACTATGTACCAACTGTAAATCTACCATTTGCTATACCTTTGTGTCGTACGTTGACTTCAGTGTGCCCTGGCAGTTGATAGTGTGTCATGCTCTCTCTAATGTCTCTCTGATGGTGGCACATGTGTTGGATCATTCGGTTCCCTTCATGATGGTTGAGCTGAGTGGTGCCGATCCATGTGTCATGTTCGTGAACGGGCGCCATCAGTTGGGATTGGTCATAACTTAGCTGCCTCCGCCTGTTTTTAATTACCTAATTATTGTATTTTTAATTGTTTGTTTTACTGTAGAAGCTTTTAAGTGCGTTACTTTTTTTTTACATCGTTCTCACATGTATGTATATTTTTTTTTTTTCCAACTAGATAATGTTACCAAATAGTTGTAAAACACATTTTTTGTAAAAGAGTATGTGTGGAGTTTCTTGTCCATTCTTCTCCACAACAAGCTACATTTCCGAATGGACGGTAGAATCAATTACCCCCGGTTTCCCAGCTCGGAATTGTCGGGGGGTTGGTGTGGCGGGTTGTCGGGCGCGCGTTGTGAGCTGTGATTGGTTGAATGAATTTTCAACAGCCAATCGCAGCGGATAGCGCTTGCTTGGCAGTTTGTCGCATTGGTTCGCCGATGGTTTTGGGCTGGGAAACTGGAGGTAGGTGTAGTATTAGATTCAATAAATTTTTTTTTGACGTTCGAAAGTGCCGCTTAGTGGCCTAATTGAATAAATAAATTTTGATTTTGATTTTGTAATAATGAACATTGTCTTCAACTACAGTGAACCATTTGTTAGTTGTTTTCACCGAACAACTTACCTTGCAATATCGGCCTGACGCGGTAACCTAGTTTCATTATATTATAATCAGTGCACTTTTGTCTACCGCGTTAGCCGGGTGTATTCAAACATTTAATTCAAAATTCAAGAACATTTGAGTGTAGAGAAATAAATAGTGCCTCAAGTATACTTTGTTTCACCTCAAAAACACCGACACATCGCGAAGTACCCCGACATAAATATTGGTCCTTCGAGCCAGATCCCCCAGCTAATCGTATCCTATCGACCAGCTACATTGGGAGATCGAGACCGAACTACAGGCCACAGGGAGACAACGATCAATACAACAACATGTACGATAAATATTAGGTTGGGGAAAATGTCTTTCCGCATTATAGTATGTATGAACTTGTAATAAAATCTCTTTGGCTATACTATTTGTATCTGGCTGGTTTTGGTATCATTGAAAGTTTAAATTTTAAAGAACATAATGAAGTGCATAAATTTACTTAGCAGTAAGAAACCTTTATATTATGTTTTAGTCAGTAATAAACGCTTGTCTTGAACGAACGTGTTTCTCTAAGTATCAACCTCCATACTTCATGGCGACCCTGCCACACACATTCCGGGAACTACGCTTGCGAGCTATCGGATAGCGGGCGCAAAGTGCAAACGCGGCGGATTCCTGTGTGCCTCGGTGCTCCAAGTTATAATGTTTATCAAATTGAATATTATACTAACGACGGAGATTGACTTTAACTGTGTAATACGGGACGTGAATATTAAACAAAATGGGCAAAATTTACTCAAAAACTGAGGATAAGGAAGTTATCATCTCCCAAAACGCTTCGGGAGGCAGTAATAGTGCCAGTGAATTGGAGCACGAAAACCATATAAAATTTAATAACATCTTAATGACGACATTCCTGGTGCTGATAGTATTGTGATTATTGCCGTAATTTACAAGAAATGTTTACAAGGACATAAGAAGTGGATAGACCAGCAAGTGGATTCTGCATTTATAAGTAGGATTCGGCAGCGTTTATCCGGAAGGAGAGACCAAGCTCAAGCTGAAGATGTTTGAGTGCAGTCTATTCAGTTCAGGAGAATATTTGTAAGTACATAACTAAAAGAAGAAAAAGTGTGTGAAGTGAAGTATTTTACGCGTAAGAATATTGACAATCTTAGATTTAAAGTAGTAATATTAAGTTCTAAAAATAGGTTGCGAGTCGCAATACCGTAGTACGGAGAATTTCGACTCAAAATTTTTTTATCGGTACATTAAATGTTTGTGTCTCGAGTTAGATTATGTTAAATAGTAATGAATGAAATATGATACTATGGTGCAACATTTTTTTTTTCTTGAAAATATAATGTTTTGCTTATTATGTTATGGCTGACGATTTAATAGAATTATATGAAGAATTATTACAAATACGGAAATATCTTATAAAAAAAGGCCAGAGTAGATATAAAGGTTCTGTATCGTCAGATAAGTTTCAAGAGGCCGAAATATTGTTAAACAAAAGTAAGACTTTCACAGCGGTTCAAAATCAAATTAAATCTCTGAACCAAGGCTATAGGACTATTGAGGAATACGGGTCGGAACTTGAAAGATTATTAACAGATTTACATATTTCTCAGGCTGAGGGTGACACTGCCAAATGCGCTATTCTAAAGCCAATTAATGAAAAAATGGCCGTGAAAAAATTTACAGATGGACTTAAGAGTGAAAGGTAGGGTACGATCATCGCTGCACGCAACTACACAGATCTGAAGGACGCCATTCAGGCAGCCAAAGACGAGTCCCAGCCATCGTCTTCTTCTTCCAGGCCTGCTGAGGTAATGCAGATGACGTCAACCTTTCGAGGTAGGAACAACTATCGTTTTCCTAAGCCCTCGAGACAAAATATAGGACGTGGTCGTCAAAATTTTCAAAATAACAACAGAGGTTACGTAGTAACTATTAGGTCATCTGTGACAGAGGTAACTATCAAAATAATTTTAATAATTATGGTTACCCCTCAAATAGATACCAAGGCCACTCCAGACCTTTTCGGTACGGCGCCCGCGGTAGAGGACAGTATAACCGACAGGGTTATTACTATAATAGACGTGGTGGCCAAGGTTTTTACAAAGTGATGATACCACCACAGAGTGATAATACTCAAGCACGAACTACAAATAGTTTGGAACAGAAGTCTGTTAAGAATCAGTTTTTTCGTGATTAATAATTTTGTTTATAATACCTGTACAGATAGTTTTAAATTTGTTAACTTCTATATTAACGGTAAAAAGCTTATACTATTATTAGATACAGGTGCATCCATTTCGATTATTAAGGAAGAAGAACTTACAAAGAAAACCCAGGTGTTTCGCAATAATTTAGCGGTCAATGGAATTGGAGGTAAGGTTTACTCCACAGGATATGTAGTACTCGATTTATATGCTTCTGAAACTGATTCATTTGAAATTAAGTTTCATATTTTTAAACTTTACCAATCACCGTTGATGGAATATTAGGATTAGATTTTATGAAAAGGTATAAAGCTAATATTGATTTAAATAAAACATTTGTTAACGCTACAGATAGGAGAAAAATATTATAATCAACCAATATTTGACAAACCGGATTACAGTAATTCATTACTGATCCCACCTCGAAGTGAAACCATCCATTACGTTCATTTAAATACGGAAGTGGAAGGTGACTGCTTTGTTAGCGCTAGAGAGTTAGAAAAGGATGTATTCCTAGCAGGTACTATAGTTAGGCCTAAGAATAAAAGAGTGCCTATATCTGTATAGTGTTCCACGCGCGCCCCTTTTAGACGTCGTGGGGGAGTCAAACACCTCACTCCCCCTCCAACCCGAGACCGTGGCCCGCAGAGGCGGGCCGGCACTAGCCGGGGGTTGCGGAAGTATCATTGTTCCCGCGACCCCCAGCGTAGGTGTGAGATGGAACACCGGGGTGGTTTATAGTCAGTAGGCCCCCCCCGGGCGGAGGACATCCGACGAGGATATTCCAAACCGAACAAAAAAAAAGTTACGTTTGAGATGGTCTACGTCTACAGAATGCGTCATTTGTTACTTTCACCCGAAAGGATGAAAAGGTGCCCAAATCGGTGATTCACGGTCTGCCAGCGTATGTTGAGGGCGATCTACCAGAGGAGCTGGAAAAACTTGGCTTCGTCGGAGCGTCGGTGAAACCTCTTAAGTCACGCAGTGGTGACAATCCCTGTCCACCCCTTCTGGTGCAGCTTCAAGCAGGAGCTGGTATTACAAAATTTCGGCAAATAAAGTTCCTGTGTATCTGTGTGGTGACCATCAATTCAAATTCAAGCCCAATCGATCTCATGGCACCCAATGCTTTCGATGCCAAGAATTTGGCCATGCATCCGTCAACTGCAACAAGCCCCCACGCTGCGTGAAGTGTGTTGCTCCTCATGCAACTGCTAATTGTACGAAGACTGACCGTGCTGAGCCTGCTCATTGCTGTAACTGTAATGAAGCTCACCCAGCAAACTACAGGAAGTGCAGGATACGACTGGCGTATCTTGAAAGCATCGAAAAGAAGAAGGCTTTAGAGCGTAAGCCAGTACCTTCAATACTGCAATCGAAGACAATGCCTCCGGCGAATCCTTCAATCCCGATGTTTCGGCCAACGTCAGCGTGGCCTTCTGTAGGCTCTTGCAACGTGGCCTCAGTGAAAAACCAGATTCCCAGTGATCATCTTAAGACCGACCTCAATGATGAGACTACAAAGGAAATGCTAGATATTTGATTTATATTAAGAAACATACAGTCCCAATTTTCTGCATGCACGTCCTGGTTAGAAAAGGTCATGCACATAATCACTCATCTTGGTGATCATGTTTAATTCGGCGGAACTTCGCCTATTATCATGGAACTCCGATGGAGTACGCTTAAAATTGAATGAACTGCTGGATTTGGCGGTGAGTGTTTTATCTGTCGATATTATTGGTATTTGTGAAACCAGACTAACCTCAAACTTAAGTTTAAACACACCTGGTTTTACCTGCCACCGCCAAGACAAACATAATTCTGGCCGTGGGCAGGGAGTTGCTTTACTTGTAAGAAAAGATTTGGATCATTCGGTTCTAGCTGTCCCTAACGACACAAATATTGAGGCTATCGGTATAGCTATTAAAATATCAGGCATCGAACATATCGTCTTTGTCACCCAACTTACCAATGCTTCGTAGTGACATAGAGTTACTGTTTGGCTTGGGTTCCCATGTTGTTCTCATGGGAGACTTTAATGCCAACCACTCGCACTGGCGCAGTAGCTATACTAACACGCGAGGCAGAACTCTTTTTAACCATATGCTCGAATCTGACTACGTCATACACACTCCTAGCTTACCTACTCAAGTTAATTATTGATCCAATCGCAGACCAACGAGGCCGGACTTGGTGGTCTTTGAATGTTAACTGCATTAGCGAGGTCGAAACGGTGATAGCCTTGTCATCTAACCACTACCCCCTATTCTTTACCATGGAGGTACACTGCGTCGTAAGGCAAAATCGCGTTACTTCAAATTTAACTGCGCAAATTGGGACAAGTATCGTTCCCACCTCAATAAAAACATTAAGCTTGGTTCGGAGACACTCAAATCAGAAAAGGATATTGATACTGCCATTGTTCATTTGCAGAAATCTATTATTGATGCTAGAGACTCATCCATACCATCTACGACTACTGCATTAAGTGATACTACCACATAACTTCCTCGGTATATTAAATGTTTAATCCGCTATAAAAACTATCTACGTCGCAATGAGCAGAAGCCGCCTAGCGGCTACCTTAAAAGAATTAATCGTAATTATATAAGCAAAAATTTATAAATGCGAATATCCAAAATTATGTCGATAAGGTATGGAATGCTAAACTGGCAAAAGTTGATAATCCCAGTCAAGATATTTGGCGTCTGACTCTTAAACTTACACTTACAGATGGGTCCCTTACGGCTAGCACGACTGAACAATGTAATGCTTTAGCAAATGCGTTTTGCAAAAATAAGGCGATAGTCTATATTACAAAAATCTTCAACGGTTGTCTTGGTCTAGGCTATTTCCCTAGTATCTGGAAAAAAGCTAAAATCATACCACTTAAAAAACCCATCAGCAAAGACAGCAAATTTCCTGTAAATTACCGTCCGATAAGCCTGTTACCTTCTGTTGGCAAACTTTTTGAGTCTTTAATATATACCAGACTATTAGGTGCCACTGAGCAGTCTTTGATCCAGGAGCAGTTTGGTTTTCGTGCTATCCACTCGACTATTCAACAGCTGGCCAGGGTGACTAAATACATATCTCATCACTTAAATCTCATTCAATCCATGGGTATGTTCCTGCTAGATATTGAAAAAGCATTTGATACCGTATGGCACGTAGGCCTGCTGCACGGTGCAAGGAGCCCATGCCTCTCATTAAACTTATCCAGTCGTATCTTACGGATCGCAAATTCCTAGTCTTCATTGGAGAAACCACATCATCACCCCAAAAAGTACCAGCTGGCGTTCCTCAAGGCTCAATTATCGGGCCTTTTTTATTTCTCCTGTTCTTGAATGATATCCCTATCCAAACTAGAACCAAACTTGCTTGCTTCGCTGATGGTACTGCCTCATATATCTCTTCGGATGATACCGATCTGATCATAGGTCGTCTTCAATATTCTATTGACTTACTTTTGGACTATTTTAAGAAATGGAATCTCAAAATAAATGAGGATAAGAAAGAAAGAAAAAGAAAGAAAGAAAAATATTTATTTGTGACCCGCACAGGAGACACGAGAAAATAAGCATACACTTAAACAGTAATAAAATAAAAAACCCTGTGCGAGACCAAAAAGGGTCCTATCTCAGCAAGTGCAGCGATATCCAAAAAAGGTAATAACGCTGCGCTGATATTCTGATAGGGCCTACTGTTGATGCCACGGACACACTTACGGAAACAGGACTTATATAATAAAATAGAAAAAAATATAAATAACAAACAAAATAGAATAAAACACTGAAGGTGGGTCAAAGTAAGTGTAAGTATAATACAAATATATAAACGCGATGCTCAATGATCATTTGTCGAAACCATAACAAACGACAGAGCGCGCGGACCAAAGAGTGGTTTATTAAAAATACGGAAAGAATCTATGGTCGGCTGTCAAAAGAAAAATATTATGTAAGTAAGTTATGTTATGAAATAGTGTAAATTAATAAGTGTAAATAAACCTGGTGAAAAGAATTCCTAATTGGATAAATCAGTGTGGTGTGGATTTAATATGTGTGGTGTGGTGTTCGCAAGAAAGTTCATAATAAAGAAAATGGATTAAAGGCAGTAAACCTAACTGCGTGCAAACCACGGGTAAGCTTATCTTCCGGATTCCTTTTGCTGAAGTAATAAGTACTGCTTGAATTTAGTACTAAATGTTCCAATCGTTTTTATAGCACGAAACGGCGGAGGAAGATCATTCCAGATACGAGAGGCAGCGAATTTGAAACTTCCACGTAATGCAGCAGTTTTGTGTGACGCCAACAACAGGTAGGCAGACGCTCTCGTTTTGACCTTATTTACATCGCGCGACCAGGTCAATTTACCGAACAGATAGTCAGGTTTTTTTGTGAGAATTGTGCCAAAGAGCAGGGTAGCCAGATGCAGCTTTCTACGATCTGACATTCTCATCAAATTACCCTTATTTAAAAAAGGAGTTACGTGACATCTAGGAGGGATGGTAATACAAAATCTCGCACAAGCATTCTGTACTCGCTGAATTAACCTTTCACTTCTACCTAGAATGCACGCCCCGTACACAGTGTCAGCGTAGTTCAGCTTAGATAAAACTAGTGTTTCACAAAGCAGAATGCGCATATCCACACTTATGTAGGGACGCACACGATACAGAAGCTTAAGCCTGTAAAAGCAGTTGCGCACAGCCTCCATGATGTGTGTCTCAAAGTGCAGGTGCTCGTCAAACAGTAACCCAAGATTACGGGCTTCCCGGACCCTTTCAATGGAACACCCGTCGATCTTCAAGTCCAACTTTCCATTACCCATTTTATTTAAAAAATCTCTTGATCCCATTAAAATAAGTTTTGTCTTAGCTGGGTTCAAAACTAAGGCGTTTCTTATAGACCAAGCCGAGATCCTATTAAGATCCTCATTCAAACTTTTTACAGTGTTAACAGCCTGCTGGGGATGAAAAGATAGGTACATCTGCAGGTCATGAGCATATAAGTGGAACTTGGTGTTGAGCAGGCAGTCAATGATGTCAGCACTGTAAAGAATGAAGAGTAGCGGGCCCAGGATCGATCCCTGCGGTACACCCCTATTCACGCGCTTAGGACCAGAGGATTTAACAGCTCCATCACTGTCGCTCGTTACCTGGACAAACTGAGAACGGTGAGTCAAGTAACTCTCAAACCACTTTACTGTCTCAGGCTGACATCCATAATAAGTCAACTTCGATAGGAGGAGCGAGGTATTAATAGAGTCAAAAGCACGCGAAAAATCTAGTAAGACCAGCAGGGTACCCATGCCCTTATCTCTAGCTTCAAGAATATTCCCAACCACATCAAGAAGAGCTGTGGCTGTGCTGTGCCCCTTGCGAAAACCCGATTGAACAAGCGGCAATATGCTGTGTTCCTAAAGGTAAGACTGAAGCTGGTTAGAGACAACCTTCTCCAGGACCTTGGAGAGGCATGGCAATAAACTAATCGGGCGAAGTTCTTTTACACTGGTAGGATTAGAAACTTTAGGGATGGGTCTAACTATTGCCAATTTCCACAGATCCGGGAAAGATGAGGAGGTGATGGAACGGTTAATGATGGCCGTTATAGCTGCAAGGGTCCGAGGAAGGGTCATCATCAGCATCTCAAGAGAGATATGGTCACAACCCTGTGCATTGGACTTGAGACTATGCAACAGCCTCAGCACCATATCCTCATGAACAGGCTCAAGCTGGAAGTGACTGTTACTGAATCTGTGGTGCTCAAAGTACTTCAGGTCAGCAGAAGAAACCCTACCGGTGCCAGGCACGTCCAAAAAATGTTCATTAATTTTTTCTGGGTTATTACAAAAATGAGGTAATCCGTGATCTGGTTTATCAGAGATACTAGTGGCTACGGTAGATTTGATGTGCTTCCATAACTTCTTAGGTTGTTTAATGTTTTTATTTATGTATGTTTTTATTTATGTATGTTTTAAAATATGCACGTTTCTCACTCTCAACGGCAGCCCTAAAAATATATTTGAGCTCTTTATATGAGTTGACATGACGCAAGGATTTAGTGGACTTAGACTTTATGTGGCTCTTGTCCCGCAATTTCATCATTTGTTTGATAGTGGATGTTATCCAGGGGCAAGACTTTTGTTTTATTAAAACTTTTTTAAGTGGTGCATGTAAATCAAACAAGTTCCGAATAAAATTATTAAATGTTTCAACCATGCAATTCACATCCTCTAATCTTTCAATGCATTCCCAGTCTATCTTATTCAGGTCCTCGTTAAACTGGTAAATTAGAATATCCCTGAGAGGTCTGTACGTGACCCAATGGGGGGCAGGTTTCTCTACTTTGAAGTTTAGCTCAACCGACACAATGGCGTGTTGGCCGAGCTCAGGTACGTGAGATACAGAGACCTCACGTACACGGGCGTCGGTGCACACGACGTCAATAAGTGATTCACTATGATCAGTGAAATGTGTCGGTTCAGTAACAATTTGTTGCAATTTACAGCATGTTAAGAAATTGTTCAGTAACTTAGCTTTATTGTCCGAGAGGTTTAGCATGTTTATATTAAAGTCAAAATCCTGTCAGCGCAAGCAAAGGAGAAAAGAGAGTCGGTAATCGCGCAAGGAAGATGTTCACATCAAGCCATGTCCAAGGAAAAAGCGCCAAAAGCTGAAACAGCAGGCGGCTCTAGAAGGGACTCCTATGGGAGGACCGTCAAAGAGGCCGCGTGCTGTTCTCAGCAGTGACAGCGGGGACATGGCAGCCAAGAGGGTAAAGACCCAAGGTCAATCGTCCTCAACCGGATCCTTTAGGGATGCGGTGGCGGCTGTGAAACTCGCCATTGTCTCAGTCAGGTACCCGGAGGAGTACTTGAAGGCGGAGGATCTGATGCCAATCCAGGAACTCATAATTGAGAAACTGGAGGAAGCACCGGATCCTTTACCGGTATTCACGGTTGCTCCCGGAGTTGTCGCGGGTGCAGTGCATGTATCCTGCGACGACTCTGACGCAGCTTGCTGGCTTCAGGGTGCCATCCACAACGTGGAACTAGGCTCCATGAAGCTCAAGGTCGTCAACGCCAAGGACCTTCCAAAGCCAGTCAAAATGGCATGGAAGAGTCGTAACTTGGCGCTGCAAGACTCGGCTCGGGCCATTAGGTTGCTTCAGCGGCTTAACCCTGCCTTGAGGACGGACGACTGGAAGGTCGTGAATGTTCTTACTGAGCAGACCGGCATCCGTCGTATCGTCCTTATGGACGGGGTTTCCGCTGGGGTCATCAAGGCCGCGGGCTACTCTCTTCCAGGAGGCATTGAACGATACTCGTTCAAGCTCCTGGAAGAAGAAAAGGGAGAGGCACCCACTGCGGAAGCAGGAGTGGAGCCCTCCGAAGATGGTCCACCGCAGTGTGAAGAGGCCATCGACGAGGTCGCTGCTCACGACGTAGCGCAGGAGGCAGAGACCCAGACCGGCAGGCTTATTACGTATGAAACAGCAATTAACAATATTTGCTCAGAGATTGTACAATCATCGCGCGAATATCGCTTTACGTCAAAAAATTGGAAGGCTTATTTTTGCGAAATAATTGATCTTCAATCGCGAATCCGCATTATATATGAGCTATAGCCACACCATAATAGTTTTACGACAGCACTGCTAACAATAAAAATCTGTTAACTGAAATGTGCATTTATCGCAAGGTGATCGCGATAATTTCGTATTACGTATGGTTTTTGACAGCAGAGCGACAGCGATCGGCGAGCAAATGTGGCTGTCAAATTGCGATTACTTTTTACCTTGTTGTTGGTCGATTGCCAATCGCTCGCTGATGGCTGAGTAGGTACAGAAGTTTTTGAGTTTTTGGCGGCTTTTTTCGTGTGTTATTTTGTGGCTACTTTAATTATCCGCAAATTAGAATAATATTATAAGAATAAATATTGAAATAACAAATTCCTAGCGAATATTGTAAATGTAAATGACAAATTGGTGTTGTTTTGAGTCTCTAATGTCTACGCAACTAGCCTATTTGTTGAATCATTGAAACAGAAGTAATCACGGTAAAGTGGAGGATTTTTTTATATACAGTATAAAAAATCCTGTGTTGGCTACCTCAGCGAAGCTTATATATTACTACTAAATACTTACAAACACATGAGAATGTGATAAGTCTGCAATAAGTATCTTCTATTATATTTTTTTTTATATGGCAAACACCGATATCGACTATTCTGCCAATGTCTAAATTCAATTTGAAAAATTTTTTTTACGTTTTATAGCTCAAATACGAGATAATGTAGTCTACTAAGTGATGTTCTAATGCGGTATCGATTCGATTTCTTAAAACAATCGACAATTCGAAGAAATTTTATTTGATTTTACACATTGACTTAAATGTAAATAAAATGCAAATATCAAATTTTTACTGCCATATTTACTTTACACAAATACTTTACATCTGCGAATATTAATTTATCGGAATATTGGAGCTAAATAGTAATCAAATTGACTATTGTAAAAAAACAGCCTCCACGAAGTGTTGCTCTTTCATATGCTGGTTAATTCATCAAACGATACATTTTATAAATCATCGGAAAGATGAAATAGCTTCTGTTAAAAGTGACTGTCAAAAAAAAAAAGACTTGACTTAAAGGCCTCTGTAGCCAGGTCACTAAATTGATCGCGCAATAATTGTACAATTATTGCTGTTCCTTACGTAATAAGCCCGCCGGGCGTCAGAGGCGGACCTCGAGGATGACATCCTTGAGGGCCTCGATACCCTGGAGATTGAGTCGCCAACTGCTCTCGAGGAGGACGCGATGGAGGAGGAGCCTCAAAACTGAGGCACTCCAACAACAGCACAAACCCATCAAAATATCCAAGATGGAGGGACTAAGGTGTGTACAAATCAATTTGCATCATTGCAGAGCCGCTACTGCCCTTCTGGCTCGGCAACTGAAGCTTAACACATACGACGTTGCCTTGATACAGGAACCTTATTTATATAAAGGGACTATAAAAGGCTTATGTGGGACAGGGGGCCTGGTGCTCTATGACTGTCCAACTAATGACGCAAGGACTTGCATCTATATCAGGGGCGGTATAGAGGCAATGCCCTTACGTACTTTCTGTTACAGGGATCTCACAACAACTTTGATCCAAGTGGGGACGGGAACAGAGAAGAGGAGAATTATCCTTGCCTCTGCCTATCTCCCATATGAACAAAAGGAAACAGTAACACCACTATTCAGAAGACTGGTTGACTACGGCAACCAAGAAAACCTTGACCTGATACTTGGCTGCGATGCGAATGCACATCATGTCGTTTGGGGCAGCTCAGATGTCAACAAACGAGGGGAGGATTTGTTGGAATTTGTGGTAAGCTCTTCTTTACAAATCCTTAATGCAGGCAATAAACCTACTTTCAGGACCTCTGCGAGAGCTGAAGTTATTGACCTGACATTGGCTTCAAACAGGGCCAGCACTCACATTGAAAATTGGCATGTATCGGACGAAATCTCTCTGTCTGATCATAATTATATATGCTTTAGGTTTAGGACGGCGGGAGAGGCCGAAACTAGACGAAGGAGAAACCCAAGGCATACAAATTGGGACTCGTACAGGAGGGACCTAAAAGTAAATCTAGGGAGCCCTAAAGGTAAGCTTAATTCCATACTAGATATAGAATTTGAAGCGGACAGAATCAAGGTGGGCACCATCGGTGCATGGGAAGATAATTGCCCAGAGAAAAAGGCTTTTTGCAAAAAGGTACCATGGTGGACTCCTGAACTAGCTAAAATACGTCAGGAAACACGACAGGCCTTTAATGATGCAAAAGCCAGGAAAGATTTTTCTGGCTATCACAGCATGCTGACGAGGTATAACACGGCGGTTCGCAAGGCCAAAAGAACTAATTGGCGACAGCATTGCACCTCCATCGAAGCTCTGCCAAATGGAATGAGGTTGTGCAAAGCAATGTCCATGAATAAGACAAACCCACTGTCATCTGTAAAGGATGAGAATGGGTATCTCACAGAAACTGGACGGGACACTCTGGGCGTGATGTTTAGAACTCACTTCCCGGAATGTATACTGCGCGACAGCGATGAAGAGGAACCAGTCACAAGGGACGAGCTCACGAGGCACACGTCCAAAAATAACTGGCTCACGGCAAAGAAAGTGGTAGATGAAAATAAACTGAAGCTTGCCTTAGCAGGCTTCCAGCCTCTCAAATCCCCTGGTCCGGATGGCATCTACCCAATACTTTTGAAAGAAGGGGCATCTGTTTTGATACCACATTTGAGTAAACTCTACAGAGACTGCATAGCCTTTGGGTATGTACCTAAGGCATGGAGGGAGGTCAAAGTCACCTTTATACCGAAGGTGGGCAGACCGACTTACGAAGAAGCTAAAGCTTATAGGCCCATCAGTCTATCATCCTTTCCCTTAAAAGCTCTGGAGAAAATGGTAGACAGGTACCTAAGAGAGGGACCACTTAGAGTATTCCCTCTACATAAACTACAGTGCGCCTACAGCCCTGGAAAATCTACGGAAACGGCATTGCACTATGTTGCGAGTCGAGCCGAGGCAGCGCTAGAAGGACTAGAGATTTGTGTCGGGGCTTTCCTCGACATAGAGGGAGCCTTTGACAAGACAACATTTGAGTCTATACGCATTGCTGCAAAGGAACATGGCATCAATGATACCACGTGCAACTGGATTGACTATATGCTGAGAAGCAGAATAGTCAGATCAGAACTGATGGGAGACAGACTTAGCGCAAAAACAACAAGAGGTTGTCCGCAAGGCGGAGTGCTGTCACCATTATTGTGGTGCTTGGTAGTAGACTCGCTGCTTACCAAACTCAACACCGGACTATTCTACACAGTAGGCTATGCAGATGACATAGCTATAATGGTTAATGGTAAATTTCCGAACGTAGTCTCTGGATTGTTACAAAAGGCATTGAGGATGACAGAGGAATGGTGTACAAAAAACCACCTCTCTATCAACCCAAGTAAAGCAGTCATTGTTCCATTCACGAGGAAGAGACAACTAGGAAACCTAGGAGAGCCCTCCCTCAATGGAATAAAGCTGCCCTGGTCCACCGAAGTTAAATATCTGGGTGTAACGCTTGATAAAGAACTCAGGTGGAAAACTCATGTGGAAAATATTACGACAAAGGCCTTACGAGTGTTCGGCATGTGTCGTTCCACCTACGGTAAAACTTGGGGATTAAAGCCCAAAGTGATACGATGGCTGTACCGAACAATGATAATACCTATTATCACATACGGCAGCATAGTGTGGTGGCCAAGAACAAAGCTTGCCTCGTGTAAAGCGCCACTCACCAGGTTACAAAGAACAGTGTGTCTCGGCATCACGGGCGCTTTCAGGACAACACCTACGGCAGCGATTGGGAGATACCTCAATATCCCTCCTCTGCATATGATGGTTGAATTCGAGGCAAGGAAGACATTACATCGTCTTGCTGTTGCTGGACTATGGGATGCCTCTAGGCCAAAGACTAACCATACAAAGTTTGATTGCAACGAAGGCCTGGATCGGATAACTAGCATGATATCCGATAAAATGCAAACTATTTTTGTGTTTGAAAGGTCTTTTAAGGTCCAAATCCCTTCAATAGAGGACTGGACGAAGGAACTCGATCCACCAGAACAAGATAGTCTGGTGTGGTACACTGACGGATCCAAAATGGAATCAGGTACAGGAGTGGGAATATACGCAAAAGGTTACAAATGTAGCAAAAGCTTAGGGAAGATGGCAACTGTATTCCAAGCGGAAACATATGCCATAATAACCTGTGCTCAAGAGAATATAGATAGAGGAACCAGAGGTAAATCCATATATATTCTTAGTGACAGTCAGGCTGCAATCAAAGCCATGGCATCCTACAAAGTGGATTCCAAACTTATTCTGGATGCCATCCAGGTCCTAAACAGGCTTGGGAGGCATAACAGGGTGAGACTGATGTGGGTCCCTGGACACAAAGGAATCCATGGTAACGAAATGGCAGATGAACTGG
The DNA here is from genome assembly GCA_949775005.1 of Orthosia gothica. Classification (NCBI taxonomy): domain Eukaryota; kingdom Metazoa; phylum Arthropoda; class Insecta; order Lepidoptera; family Noctuidae; genus Orthosia; species Orthosia gothica. Next base: position 40,038,037 of record OX459037.1, read on the forward strand.
CAAGAGAGGGCTCAGCAAATGATTTTGTGGGTCCAGAACCATGTGTAGGCATTTCGACGTGTCTCGTAAAAGCCACATTTAAGGAGTTTGCAGATCACAGACAACAAACACACTGGTTGTCTACTACTGGTCTACAACACTCCAAGAAATTCCTAGGCTCTACGTTCAAAGCCCGGGAATGTATCTGGAATATGGAACACTTTGGAACCAACGACATGCTCATGAAGATGGGTCTAACCGCGACACCCATGTGCAGGTTGTGTGGGGAACATACGGAACGCATGGAGCATCTCCTGTGCACATGCGATGCACTGGCTGGTAAGCGAATGAGTCTACTTAGGGATTGGATATCCTAAACCAGAAGACTATAGGCTCATATCTCCCAGTCTCGTTGTAAGACTCATGAAAAGAGTTTTCAACGAGATTAGGGAGGAGTAAGTTATCTAGGGGACCACAATAGATCCCAATGGGTCGAAGTGTCCGAGTTGCTTCTCGGCCCCTCCATAAGATAAGATAAGAAGCCATGGCGGTCTATAAGCAGTACCGACGATAACCGAGTGCGAGTTGACGGTCAGTCGGAGCCACATCTGCTCGACCTGCGGCGCAGTCGGGTGCGGCATGAGGCACGCGCGCACTCCGCGCCGCACATAGAAACCCGCGCCGCCCCCGCGCCGCCCCCGCGCCGCCCCCGCGCCCGCCGCGCACCGTGGTCGGGCGCGGCACGTGTCGCAGCCGGTAGCCCGGGACAGTCGGCGCTCGACCCTCCTCACTCGCCTAAGCCAAGTCTCATTTATCGCCATGATGTCCACCGCACAATTTGCCATAGCCACAATAAACTCATCCTGGCGCGTACCTAGCGAACCCGCGTTAAACAATCCAACTTTTAAATACTTAGACTTAATCATGCTTAGTTCAAGGTGTATGTATTAAAAATGTAATAAATGACAAATTTAAAAGAAGTATGTAGATAAATAATATGAATTGTAAACACTATAGAGATATAACCGACAAGCCGACGTTTTATAAATATGTAATATGAATGATAAATATTTAGTGCTCGGGCAGCAGGGCCACAGAAAGAGACCACTATATACAGAGAGAGGAACATTGCTGGCCGCGCACAGGGCAGTCTTGAAAACATAAGTACACCTAACCTAGACAGTATGACCGTAGATCTTAAATTTAACATAAGACAATAAAAATTGCAGAAGCTCAGCGAGCTAAACAACCTTCTCGACAGACATCTCCCGGCCAAAAACACGAGCCAAGTCCTCTTCTGTGCGGATGCAATGGGTAGGCTTGCCGTCACCCTGCTTAGCCAGAATGCGGCCGTTCTTCGTCCAGGAATATCTCCACCCAAGACGACTGCCAGCCTCACGCACACGGTAGAATAAATGTTTGTTAGTTCTGGTAAGCCTCTCGTTCACATAGAAGCGCCGCGGGGGCGCAGGGAGACCGAGGTCCGCGGTCGTGGCCCCCGGCGGACACGCGCACCCTGCATGACCTAATGAAGGATGACGTTTCTAAGTTACTAAAATGCTGACGAGGCAAGTCTGGGTGGCGGTCAGCCATACTACTTACAATAGCAAGGTATAACAGCACGGTAAACTGAAGAAATAACAGCCGTGCGACCAGTTAATGTTCAGCGGACGGAGCCTCCCTGCCGCCCGCGCTCCGGTGCTACAGCGGCCGGAGCCGGGGCGGCAGCGTGCCTCTCGGGGGTCAAGCCGCTGGTCGCTCGCACCTCAGTTGGTGGGAACAAAGTATAGTGATGCGGGAGGCGGTAAGTGCCGTATCTATCGACATATGGTAATTGGTCTAATGTTTTTGAACATAGATTAAAGATCAAGGGATTGGAAGTATTCATTTTATTCTTGTTATAAAATCTTAGTGATATTTTAATTATGTGATTATATAGGAAAGGAAGTTTAATTTGTTTATGTAGTTTTTTGAGATTTGTTTTAAATTTCGTTTTGAAGGAAAGTTTTACGGTTTTATTCTGTATAACTTGCAATAATTGATGGTTAGAGAGACAGGTGCTACTCCAGACGGGACAAGCGTGTGTTATACACGGGCGGACAAGTGTAGTATAAATCCTCAGTTTCGTACGGCTACTCAATTTGGTTTTTCGATTAAGTGCAGGGTTTAAAGCACCAAGAGCTTGGGCGCCCTTCACACGTAGATCAGAAATATGCTTGGACCAGTTTAGTCGATTATCCATTTTGATTCCCAGATAACGCACACAAGTTGTCCAAGGTACTACACGGCCTGCAACTTTCAAAGTTCTTGAAGGGGGCTGCCTAGCACGAGAGAAGAAAATAGCTTCCGTCTTATCTTATGTTATATCTTATGAGTGACGTCACGGACATTTTGCGGGACACATCGGCTGTTCGTTCACTTAGTATTAAAAATAATAAACACGGGCTATTAAACTGAAAACTTTATTTACAAATTCATCTCAGTGTGACTTACGTGTGAGATTGTTATCTGGGTTGAGTTTAGTAATTTCGCAGTGCAAATCCTTGAAAACTAAAAGTTACAATACATTTTACATATTTATAAAAAAATAATTGCAGTCACTTGTACAGTTTTGGTGTACGTGGTACCCCCAAAAGGTGTAAATTTTTTTCAAATTTGGGTTAAGGTCGATATCTCTTTGTGGAGCGAGCGCCATCTAGCGGCGCCGAAGGAACTAGTGCGAAGAACGTGCACGCCATCTAGCTGCTCTTAGCCGAACCGCGTTGCGACATGGCTAAGTGCGCATCATGCGGAAAGTTTCTGTCGACGAAAGGGGGCGCCACGTGTGGCAACATTGCTTGCCAAAACAAGTTTCACATTGCTTGTTTACCCGCTGGAACACAAACAGGCGGTGACTGGCAGTGCCTTGACTGCAAAAATAAATTGCCAAAGGATGGCAGTAGTGCCCCAACTACTAAAACTGCTGCCGCACCTGAACAGGGTAGGAAGGCGGCCCGGGTTCAGGCCAATATTGTTGGACCTCTGGTTGCAGTGCCCGAAGTGATTTCTCGGGCAGGGAGTGAGCTGGGAACCGATGGAGAACCTTCTCCTGACACCCAGTTGACCTTGCGGGAAGAAATCAGGCTATTCAGGTCCGAGCTGCGGGAAGTGAGGGACGAAATGCGGGAGTTTCGTCGTGAGATGGCCGGCCTGCACTCTTCGGTGGGAGTCTGCACTGAGCGGGTGGACAGTTTGGAAGCCAGAATAGAGGCTCTTGAGAGCAGGACCAGTGAGGCACCGCCTGACACCAGGGTCAACCAACTCGAGCAGAGTGTCGCGCGGCTTCAACTGGAGCTCAACGACCGCGAACAGGATCTGCTTGGCTCCGATCTTGAAGTAGCGAACATCCCGGAGATCCCTGGTGAGAACGTGGTTCACACTGTGGGACTGATGGCGGCAAAACTTGGGGTGACTCTGGAGGCGCGCGACATAGTTTTCGCGCAGCGTGTGGGCCTGCGGGTCGAACGAGAGGGGCGCGCGGCTGCCGCGGGCGAGGCGAGCCCGGCGGGAGAGGGGCGCGCGGCTGCCGCGGGCGAGGCGAGCCCGGCGGGAGAGGGGCGCGCGGCTGCCGCGGGCGAGGCGAGCCCGGCGGGAGAGGGGCGCGCGGCTGCCGCGGGCGAGGCGAGCCCGGCGGGAGAGGCGGCGGCGCTCGTGGTGCGCCTGCGACGAGCTGCTGCAGGCCGGTGGCACTTCAGTTCGGTCTGAGATTCGGTACGGGTCGGAAGTCCCAAAATCATTGCTATTTCCTTAATATACTAATTCCTGTACCAAGTTCGTTAAATTAATTAAACTCTCGTTTCCAGCTTAAATTTAGTTTCTTTTTAAAAAGACGTTTCCGAACTCCCGTATAACAGTGCGATCAGTTAATAATTACTTAAAATATTTTTATTTATGTTGTCATACCTACATGCAAGCAGCAAATTATAACTATCCTAAATAATTTGCAAAAAATGTTATTAAGTTACCATGTTATTGTATTAAAAGTTAAAGATATTATCAGTTTAATAATTTATATTGTGATAAACTTTAAAAGGCGAAAGTAGCTTCATAAAGTGCTCTCTGTGTCTATTGTGTAAATGTGTCTTAGGGTAAGTGCATTTTTGTTAAAGTTTATGTAAAAATAAAGATCTTTGAAAATTAAATGAAATGAGTTAGGCGTATTGGGGAACGGGTTTTATTTAATTAGTGTGATCCCTTACTATCGGTTGGGCTTATTTATGTTTCTATTTAACCGCTACCTGCCCGGCGAGCATGGCAAACCCAAGACGTTTGTGACAAGACATGATAAAATTTGACCATGTCTTACAATTTTTCTTCTTTCTTCACCGTCGACCACATCATCGCTTACCATCAGGTGAGATAGTGGTCAAGCGCAAGCCTATTGACGATAAAAAAAATAAAAAATTGTCATTTATGCTAGCACGGGTCAACCATGTGACATATTTTAAAGGCGCGACATGCCTTTCTTGTTGCTGCCTAATGTACTGCTTGAGCACGGCCTAATGTACTGCTTGAGTCACACATTTCATCGCAATTTGGGCGATAAAGTCATTTTGCCTTAAATACTAGTACCGGCGGCGTGAGAAAATTTCGTGACGTTTATTTGGGACTCATCGGGTCTTAATTGCTAATACGGGCGCACCCATTTTGTCACAAATGTCACATTTTGACAGATGATTGAGAAAAATGTATCACTTTCGTTCGGAGGTGGTGATAAAATTGTACAGTTGAAAAAAGAAATATTTTCCTTCTAATTACTGCACCAAATGGCAATAAATTTATTTATACCATTCCTCCTCTAAAAAGCTTATTTTATTCACTGAAAACAGTGAATAAAAAGCACTTTTAATCACTGTTTTGGTGTTTGAATTTGGAACACACCAATATAATCGACCTTCATCTCAATGCTATATAACCTCCTTGCGCCTTCTTGCGCCTCCTTGCGCAAAAAAATACTCCATACAAACTTCTTGAGCAGAGAATACTCGACTTTCAAACTCTTTCTTCGATTTTAATTTTGAGTTTGTTTATATTTAGGATTTTAATAATGATTTTGATTTAAGTCTAGGATATTTATTGAATAATTATTTGGATTGTAATTCTAATATTAATTGCATTGGTATTTAATTAATTATAATTATGTAACGTAACGGAGGTGGTCATCAGCCCCTGAAACACAGGTGCTGTTACCTAACTCAGGGGTCAGGGTTTCACATTTTTTGTAAATTTTTTAGGAAATTAAACCATAATTTTTTTATTTATTAATATTCTTTGTGCTTCAATCATTCTTTTTCTCGTAGTCATGGTATAAAATTTAGTATGCAACTCTTGAATAAAACGGATTTATATCGAGGGCCATGAATCACTCGCGTAGCTCATGATTCTAACACTTGAATCACTCGCTATGCTCGTGATTCAATCATCATGAATCACTCCCTACGGTCGTGATTCAGTCGTTTGAATCCTTCACTTGCTCGTGATTCATCTATGGCCCTCGCTTTAAATCCGTCCTTTATTCACTAGTTGCATAATATACTATTTGTGGTGATCAATGCTTATTAATTAATTGAAATGTTACAGGATTTACAATTAATTTTATATTATTCTTATTTTTAATTATTATTTTGATTTTGATTATCATTTTTTTATAATAATTTTCTTATATTCCATATTCTTTTTACTTTCTACATTTTTAAATATTTCTTAAATAAATCTCTCAAAAAACATTTAAAATATAAAAAATAGGGACCACCGGTATCGGGAACAGGGTCCAGGCTATTATATTTTTAAGTAATTATTAAAAATTTCACAATAATTATATCTTTCTAACAAACACTTACTATGTTATCAATCAAACAAAGAAAAATAAAGTGTGCATAAGTCTATGGTCGTGGGTCAAATATTAATAAATGTTCCCAATAAAATTAAAAAGTTGTTTATTTGTAGGAACGGCACACTTTTGTACGCATTATTTTATTTGGTCGTCTATTCAGATTATGTCGCACTATGAAGTCAGCAACAAGAAAGGCACGTCGCGCCTTTAAACTATGTCACATGGTTGTCCCGTGCTAGCATTTAAGACAAATTGTAAGATATGACATATTTTATCATAACTTTTTTAAATATTTTCTGAGTTCAAGTCGAAAACCATGAAATGTGAAAAAAAAAAAAACTTAAATTCATGTTGGGATGCTGCTAGCATGGGGGTGGCAAAGGGGGGGGGCAAATTTTGATTATTTTTTGCCTAGGACATACCGTTTCCGAGATACCATTTTGGAAATATGTAGCGTTTTAAGCAAAATAAAATAAGATTCGGAGGCCCATAATTCGGAAACAGTGCTTCGTACGGCTATGCTTCTCAGAACCTAAATGGTTTTTATGGCCAAGATTAAACCGAAACTGCAATAAAATTTGAAAATTTCCGAAAAAGAAAAAAATAAACGTCAAGAAGTTATGCCACAAGTCAAGAAAATATCTGTTCGGTACAATATATGCAACCGAACAGCTCAGCACTATTGCCTGCGTGCATTTCCATAAATGCATGTATCGCAACTAGCGTAAGTTAGTGCGTGTTCGGATACCAATCGCGTAACTCGAATCAAACCATTTTAGTGCTACTTTAGCTTAGATTAACCATTTACCATTATTTTAACCGTTTACTAGTATTCAATATAACTTTTAAAACCATTATTGCGTATCATTAAACCAGTGATCGTAAACCAATAAGCAAACCATTACCATCCTAGTATAACGTCAACCATATTAACCAACTCAGAATTTAGTGCTAAACCAAACAGGCGCTAACTTCTACAATATCTCACGCCGCCGTGCTAGCATTTATGACAAAATGGCTTTTGTAAGGGCAGGAGCCTTTACACTTAATGTTGAATGTTTAATAAAATAAATGTTAATGTTAAAAAAGGTATTTAATACTAAATTGCACTAAAATAAAGTAATAATAAAATAATAGAAAAAATGTTATAAAAATGTTATAAAATGTTGAATGTTGCGCGAGCTCGATACAAACCGAAGACTGACGTTCTTGCGTAAGTGCCGATACTACATTTTATAAATTAACAAATTTTGCAGTATTCAAACTAGGCCAAAGTACAATGTGCGGTTGCTAACCGTACATCTTGGCGGGGCAAACGCAAAAGGCAAAAGGTAATAATTAAGATAAACTATTACAGAATATTTTCCTAATGCAAATAAAAAATTATTAAATTAAAACAATGTGAATAAAAAATGATTAAAGTTAAATGTTAAAAGAATGAGGTCTCGCGTAGGTAAGTTCTATGTTTTCAGTGGATGCTTCAGCTCTTGGTGGCTTCCGTGGCGGTAATCTGGCGGACGCGCCGGCGGCGCTGACGGCGATCTTGCCGCAGCGTTTGCAGTACACGTAAGCTCCTCCCGCGACGACTATTGCCAAGATCAGAAGTCCCATCGTAGAGTATGATACGATGTATTGATGCACATCGTGTTGCGACATTTCAGCCTGTTTTGTTTGATCTTCTAATTCTTTCAACGAATTATGAAGTGTTTCATAATCGTTTCTTACAAATTGTGTGTTCTGTTGTCTAGTTGATAAATCAAGTAGCTGGACAGATGTTAAATTGTTGATGTCTTCCAGATCAATTAGTGGTATTTCCGGGTTGACATAGATTTTGTTTGCGTAGTTAACTTGTGTGTGATATGTTTCTTCGTTGTTTCTAATTATACATCCTTCCTTGGCTTCTAAAATGCCCGTTAAATGTATTGCCTTGGTGGTCATACGGCCTTCACAGATTATTTGCAGTTGGCAATCCGTGCAGCAGACATAGAGCCAGGTGTTGGGATTTCGTAATGGTGTCCATTTGTTGTTGCAGGATTAGGATGTGTAGATACATTTTGATAATGTAATGTTTGTTATTGCGCCGATTTCGCATGGAATTTGATGATTTCTCATGTTACGTGTTGGTTTGTTTAGTGAACATACATATGTACTTGGTTCAATTTTTATACAATGTTCCAGGTCACTGTCTGTGAGCTGCATATATGTTTCTTTTCTTATATTCACTGCAACATATTCTGAATTTGTTTTCATTGTGAGTGAATGTTTGTTGCTTTTTATCATCGGAATAGGAACTGTTTTATAGATTGTGAATGGTGTGTCGCCTGTTAATGGTAATGTAATTTCGATGATAAAATATTTATCAAATAGTCTGGATTTCACCTCTAGTAGTTTGTATATGTCAGCTAATTGGTTTTGTATGTTGTCAACAGGTAACGATAATTGTTGTGGCAATTGTCCAGAGATAATGTTGAGCTCCTGAAAGAGCTGGTTCTGCGGTAAAAGTCTGGTATCTACATGACCATGGTGAATGTTAATAGCTGTGTCTAAAAGCGTGTGTTGGATGTGGCGCAGTTTAGACAGAATTGTTGAACTAGTCAGAGCCATTGTGTTGAAGTAGTTCAAAGCTTCCTCTTGCTCAACAACATTACCCAATTTCTGTAAATAGTTCTCGGTAGCGTTAAGATGTTGGTTTAAGAGATTGAATTGAGTGTTCATCGTCTCTTCATTTCTCTTTAAAATGTTATTATGTGCCTCAATGATTGATGTTTGACCTTTGATCAGGTTCAATAAATGGTCTCTGTTATTTTGCAATGTTTCTATGTCCTTTTTATATTGTATCGCGAACCTTTCATCTAGCACGCCGAATAGGCTGTTTGCAAGGTAACCTATTCCATTGACTAGACCTCGGGTAACGCGTCCCTTTGTTTGCCCATGATGTGTTGCCAACATGTAATTGTTATGATCTAGTTCGTTGAGTTCCTGATCGAATTCAGTCATAATGGTTTTGCACATCGTTTGGTATGCAAATTGCTCACACCTTTCTCCCAGGTGTTTTACAACTCTATGTATGTTTTCCATGCCTTGCCAGTAAGATGTCATATTATAGTAGGTAACAATCTTCCAGTCATCGTGTACGCCTTGCAAATTGCCGATTTTGTCAAAGTACACTGCTCTATTTGGTTCAAACGGTGTGATATTTATGGCGTCGTTGCTTTGATATGTGGGCTTAAATAATGTTAGTAATGTTACGAGTATACATAGCAGGCTGGAACTTATATTCCTTGATTTAAATCGTTGTTTCCTGTTGGAGTTATTTTTTGTAGATTTTTGGTTTTCTGTGCAGATTTTGTCATTGGTGGTAGTGCCAGGTATTTGTATATGCGATTCAGGTATTGGGAGTTTGACTAATTTTGTTATTGGTCTTGTTAGCAGCCCTGTTTTAGTTTTCATCGTCACTACTCTGACTAGATTGTCTCTTCCCGGGTGAACTTCCTGTATTCGCCCAAGTGCCCATTTCGCAGGAGGGAGGTTGTCTTCTTTGATCAAGACAATATCCCCTATTGATAAATTATTTGTTTTGTTCAGCCATTTACTACGAACTTGAAGTTGTTGCAGGTATTCTGACGACCACCTGGTCCAAAACCCTTGTTTCATTTTGTTTAATAACTGCCACCTATGTCGAATGTTGATGTTTTGCTTTTCGAAATTTTCCGTTGGTAAGAATGTTATTGGTCGGCCAATTAAAAAATGTGCTGGAGTAAGATAATCAATATCGTCCACGTCCTCCGTTAAAGGGCAAAGTGGTCTAGAGTTCATACAGGCTTCGATTTGAGTAAGCAGTGTTAAAAACTCTTCGTATGTCAACTTTTGCTCTCCTAGGACACGCTTTAAGTGATATTTCATAGACTTAACTGCAGCCTCCCAAAGTCCGCCCGCAGTGGGCCAGCTTGGGGCGTTGAAATGCCACTCTATCCCCATCTCGGTGTTCTTTTTCGATAAGATGTCGTTGTTAAATGTTTGCGAGATATGTAGTTGTTTGGCTAACTCCCTTTCGGCTCCAACAAAGTTTGTTCCGTTGTCGGAGTAAATATGTTTCGGACAGCCTCGTCGCCCAATCATGCGGTTGAGGGCCAGTATAAATGTTTGTGACGTTAGATCTGATGCAAGTTCCAAATGCACTGCCTTTGTTGCCATGCATACGAATACAACGACATAACCTTTACTCGTTCTGACGCCTCGACCCTTGTTTAGTTTAACACTGACAAAACCTGTGAAGTCGACCCCTGTGTGATAGAATGGTGGTGATTGCGTTATCCTCTCACTGGGTAGGTCAGCCATTAATTGGTATTGCTTCGATGGTTTGAAGCGACAACATTTTACACAGTCTTGCAGGCATTTTTTCACCGTGTTATTTCCTCCTGTTATCCAATATTTTTGTCTCAATGTAGCCATAGTTAGTCTCGCTCCACCGTGTAGTGTTATAATATGCGCACGGGCAATCAGAAGATGTGCCAGCTTGCTGTTTTTTGGGATGATAACAGGGTGTTTTGTTTCTTCAGGTAAGTTTGAATTCTGTAATCTCCCTCCGACGCGTAAAATGTTATTTTCATCTAGGTAAGGGCAAAGTTTCTGAAGTCCTCTATTATTGCTTACCCTTCCTTTTGTTTTTAAATCTTGGATTTCTTGTCCGTAATGTTCATTCTGTACATGTTTTATAATTATGTTAGTGGCGCATCGAATATCAGCGAGTGTTAGATTACATTGTTTTGACGCGGGCGGGTCATTCATGTTTGTATGATTCATAGCTGCGTCTTCCCTGTGACGATTGTTTTGTGACGTGTTTGTTATGAAACGCGACACCCAAGCTACGATGCGTATTATAGTCATAATACAGCTGTTCTTGATTAGGAGTTCTGTTACAACGTTCATGTTTTCAGTAGTTCTTGACGTAACTGCATGCACCCTTTTAACTTCTATTTCTGGTGTCTTAAACGTGTCATATGTTTCAGGGATGTCTTCACTGTTTAGCCATTCGGGTCCATAAAACCACAGAGGAAACTTGTGTAACTGAGAAGGTAGTAGTCCACGTGACGCGCAGTCAGCCGGGTTTTGCTCCGATCTTACGTGCTTCCAACTCCCTGCGGGCACTACTGATGTTATCTCCTGAACTCTGTGTCCGACATAGGCCTTCCATCGCGAGACATCGCCCTTCAGCCAGCCAAGCACGATCATTGAGTCCGTCCATGCTGTTACTTTTATGTTAGGTTTACCGAGGCAATGTTTTATTTTCTTGACCAGTTGAGCTAACAGCTGAGCACCGCATAGCTCAAGTCTGGGAAGTGTTTGTTGTTTTTGGATTGGAGCGACCTTTGTTTTTGCCGCAACCAATGCAATTTGTTGCTGTTTTCCCTCTGTAACCTTGCTGTACACTACGCACGAGAATGCTTTTTCCGATGCGTCACAGAATGCGTGTAATTCCCAATCCTTGTTTGCTTCTAATCCTAGCCATCGGTTAATTTTGAAAGGTTGCATGTTTGTTAACTCAGTTTTTAGTGTTCTCCATTCCTTTTCTATTTCATCCGGAACTGTATCATCCCATTCGATTTTGTACTTCCAGATTTGTTGGAATAAAATTTTTGCCTTGATTGTTATTGGAGATAGCAACCCCAAAGGATCAAAAATTGTTGATATGTCGCTTAATATTTGTCGTTTTGACGATTTTTTGTTAATGCCAATGTTGTTTTTGTTTTTTAATGAGGGTGAAAATATAAATTCATCGTGTTTCGGATCCCATGTCAAGCCTAATGCTTTGGAAGCCGATGCCTCTGTAAAGCTTAAACTGACTGGGCTAACCATATGTTCTGGCAGATCTTCAAGCAGTTGATGCTCGTTACTCGACCACTTTCTGAGATTGAAGCCTCCTTCTTTCAATAACTTTATAAGTTGGTCTCTTGTGTCTCGGGCCTCTTCCATGGTATCCTTTCCAAATAACGCATCATCTACAAAAAATTGGTTGAGTAAGATGTTTTTAGCTTCCGGGTACTTGTCACCTTCGTCCATCGCTAGCTGTTGAAGTGTTCGTAGTGCTAAGAACGGAGCGGCCTTAGTACCATAGGTGACTGTACGCAGTTGATATTCTCTTAGCAGTTGCCGTGGACAATTCCTCCACACTATTTTCTGTAAGTGTTGATGTTCTGGATGTACCATTATAAATCGGTACATTTTCTCAATGTCCGATGTTAAGACGTATTTGTATTGTCTCCATTTCAACAAAATGCTAAGGATATCTTTTTGTAGATTCGGTCCCGCCTCCATTAAGTCATTAAGACTGTGTTTTGAACTGGTTTTTGCCGACGCGTTGAACACAACTCTAAGTTTCGTTGTGATAGCACCTGGCCGCACAACACCGTGGTGCGGGAGAAAATATTCAATGTTTTTGTTCCTAGTGTTACTTTCGACATGCTCCATGTGCCCCATTTCTTCATATTCTTCCATAAAAGCTTTATAATCTTTTGCAAACGCATGATTTTTTGCCATCTTTCGCTCTAGTTGTTGAAATTGAGCGATAGCCTGTGGTTTTGATGTTCCTAAATGTTCAATATAATTGTCCTTGAGGGGGAGACGAACTTGGTATCGTCCATCAGGAAGTCGTGTTGTTGTCTCTTTGTACAGCTGTTCGCACTTGTTTTCAGGGTCCACATCTTCTTTGTTTTCTTGCAAGGACTCCTGTTCCCAGAACTGGGCAAGATCCTGAATGTTGTTGACAATTACATGACAATTGAATGTTTTGTAATTACCACATACTACCCAGCCGAATTGTGTTTGTTGTGCTATGATGGATGACGTGTTTGTTTTTATTAATCCCTCTAGCAATATTTCGGAATATACATCGGCTCCTAAAAGTAAATCTATATCCTGAGGTATGTTGAAATCAGGATCAGCGAGTTGTAAATGTTGTATATGTTCAAAATTACCTTTATTTACAGTTTTACTTGGCAGTTTGTTTGTTATTGCCTTCATAATAAGTGTATTAATGTTAATGTTGAAGTCATTGTAAATCGCTTGGCATTTAAGATGGAGCACTCCTTTACATTTGGTGGTGGCTGAAGCACCAACACCTGACACCACCGCGCTCAACTTGTTTCGTTTTAACTGCAATCTTTGTGCAGCATTTTCTGTAATTAAGCTAACCTGAGAGCCCTGGTCCAATAATGCGCGTAAAATGATCGTAGTTCCATCATAAGCTATTGTTTTGACCTGGGCCGTGGCTAGCAGTACCTCATTTGAGTTGTCATGTGCTAAATGCGTGTTCAATTGTTGACCTACATTAGCCCTGCTGGTTCTCGATTTCGCAACACCAATCGCTTCATGCAAAATGCTGCTATGTGGCTCATCGCAGTGCTTGCACTTTTTTTCCGACGTACATTTTTCGCCGTTATGACTAAATAGGCAATTTAGACATACATGTAGGTTGTTAGCGGTCTTTAACCTTTCTTCTGGTGACATACATAAAAATTCTCTGCAATTATAGAGCCCGTGTCGCTTATTACATTTCGGACAAGTTATAAAGGAATTATTAAATGTTTGCTTGTAATGAAATGATCTCGGCATGTTCTTTGTTCCCCCATGATTGGTATGTTGCTGCACCTTAGGCTTGCTGTATGTTGCATTATGAACTGTTTTCGGCTGAATGTTTAACTGTTGAATGTTAAAGTTTCGTGGGCGGTTCGGGTTTGTACCCGATTCCATTGACATGAACTTGGTTTCAATGAATTTCAGGAACTCGTTTAATTGTGGCATTTTCCTTGGTTTTTCCATGGATTCATTGAATGACTGGCGTGTGTCCGCGTCCAGCTTTTGCAATAATATATGAACTACTAAGGGGTCCCAACTAGAAGTGTCGTACTGCAGATTCTTAATAGCCTGAAGGCACTCAATGGTCGTGTCATGCATTCTTTTCAGCAGAGATGCCGTTGGTGTTTGTATGTTGGGTAGACTCAATAAAATGTTTGCCTGGTAGGTAAATAATAGCCTCTTATTATCATACCTCTGTTGAAGAATCTGCCAACTAGCTTCGTAGTTATCAGCACTGATGTTCATATGCTGTATTAATCGCTCGGGCTCTCCCTTCAATTTCGCTTTCAGATGTTGCATTTTTTGAGCATTTGAGATGAAAGTGTTACGATGCACAATTTCTACGAATAAGTCCTTGAATGTTGTCCACTGGGCATAGCTACCACTGAAAATCGGAAGTTCAATTTTGGGCGTGGATTTTTCCTGATGTTTGCTATCCCAAATCCTCTTGTTTATTTGTTCTTTGCTGAATTCATACAGCCTCTCTAATCTGTTATAATCACTTTCAAATGCTTGCGTGTTGACCAACAAGTTATCGAGTTTCCAATAAGTACTATCTACTTTTTCCCAACGTTGCGTTATTGTCCTCAATTTGTCTTCAAGTTGCCACTTTTCTTTTAAATGTTCAATGTCCATGTTCCGTACTGTTCTCTCAAACGCCTTGATGTTTGACCGCTGCTCATTCATAATATCTTTAGTCCGTTGGTCCACGACTAACTCGTTCTCATCACTCTCCTGTTGTTCTGGAACATTCTCTTGGGCACATGACCTTTCTTCTTGTTTTTGTAACTGACTAAACGAAGCAAATTGTTCGTCTTCGATTTTAGCCAATAAGTTTTGTTTCGACTTCATTATAATACACTTCGTTTCTTCGTATATTTGTTCCAGACGCTCGTAAATGCTATTCTCGTAATAAGGTCCAGACTTCTTACCTTCAAACAAGGCTAATTGGATGTCGTTCTTCTTAAACTCACTCCAATACTCCTCCAGCGTTTGAAGTCTGTTATCATGATATTCAAGAGTGGTTTTGCGTGTAGAACTATCTTTCTTAAAGTTTTCATTAATTCGTTTGATAGCATCAAGATTTGTTGATTGCGAGTTGAGTAAAGCATCGTAAGACGACATTGTTGTCTGACGGTGGTTAGTGCTCACAAATAAATCCAAAATTTCAGAAAAGTAAATAATATGGAACGTGCTCACCGGCTCGAAGGACCAAAATGTAAGGGCAGGAGCCTTTACACTTAATGTTGAATGTTTAATAAAATAAATGTTAATGTTAAAAAAGGTATTTAATACTAAATTGCACTAAAATAAAGTAATAATAAAATAATAGAAAAAATGTTATAAAAATGTTATAAAATGTTGAATGTTGCGCGAGCTCGATACAAACCGAAGACTGACGTTCTTGCGTAAGTGCCGATACTACATTTTATAAATTAACAAATTTTGCAGTATTCAAACTAGGCCAAAGTACAATGTGCGGTTGCTAACCGTACAGCTTTATCGCCCAAACTGTGATAAAAAGTGTGACTTAAGCCATGCCACAGTAGGCCATGCTCGCCGGGCTGCGTATTTTTGAAGTGACAGCTGTGACAAGCTGACAGACGTCAACCAGTAGCATTTATATTGGCAAACTGCAACTCCTGTGCGGGCCCACCTCCTGTGCGGGAATACCTACATTTGTATATGTGGATTGTGGACTATGTTGCGACTTACTAGAATACTTTTTTGTGTTAACTCGAAGTAACACAAACTTATTAGTATATCTGATTATTATAGTAGACTAGCGGACCCCCGCGGCTTCGCTCCCGTCAAAACTGTAGCCTATGTTACTCGGGCATAATGTAACTTTCTATAGATGAAAGATTTTTTTAAATCGGTTCAGTAGTTTTGGAGCGGTACAAACAAACAACAAAAAAATCTGTCCTCTTTACAATATTGGTATAGAAAGAAAGGGATGAATGAATGCTGGTAGGGTTTAAGGATCTTTTTTTTTCTAAATTAATAAACTGGCAATTTTTTATTAGAGGTGAATTTAGTAAAATAACATGGCTGAAAAACAAAATATGAAATTTAATGACACAATCCGTCTTTTTAGGGTTCCGTAGCCAAATGGCAAAAAACGGAACCCTTATAGATTCGTCATGTCTGTCTGTCTGTCCGTCCGTATGTCACAGCCACTTTTTTCCGAAACTATAAGAACTATGCTGTTGAAACTTGGTTAGTAGATGTATTCTGTGAACCGCATTAAGATTTTCACTCTAAAATAGAAAAAAAACAATAAATTTTGGGGGTCCCCATACTTGAAACTGAAACCAATTTTTTTTTTTCATCAAACCCATACGTGTGGTGTATCTATGGATAGGTCTTCAAAAATGATATTGAGGTTTGTAAAATATTTTTTTTCTAAACTGAATAGTTTGCGCGAGAGACACTTCCAAAGTGTTAAAATGGGTCCCCCCCCCCCCCCGTAACTTCTAAAATAAGAGAATGATAAAACTAAAAAAATATATGATGTACATTACCATGTAAACTACCACCGAAAATTGGTTTGAACGAGATCTAGAAAGTAGTTTTTTTTTAATACGTCATAAATCGTAAACCGCAATTTACCAAGTACGGAACCCTTCGTGCGCGAGTCCGACTCGCACTTGCCGGTTTTTATTATTATTAATACCAGGCAACCAACCGTGGGCACCAAAAGTGAAAGTGATCTATTAAGGATAGGGACAGCTAGTGTGACGAGTTGTCATCACAACCCAATAAACATACAATTCAACTTATAAACAATTGATTAAATCAAACATTGAATTAGAAGCAAAAAGTAGACCAAAAACGAGCGGTCCTCAATCAATCTCATAATAAAAAAAACTGAACTTTAGTGTTTTATGGTTGACAAGAATGAAAATTCTTTTTGGACGGTGCACGTTAGATCGATGGCATCCAACTTTCATAACCCAAAGTAAAAAACTTAAATCGATCAGGATGACTCGAAGGCGGCAAGGATCGAGGATACATACATTCCAAATCGAATAACAGCCCAATCATAATTTTCGGAGAAGGCGAGAAAAATTTGACCTAAAAAGCACTTAATGACTAGACTAGAAGCGACGAGTATTACACGGTGGCGTTAAAGACCTCTTGCCGAGTTTGCCCAGAGTCGCCGGTGCTGCCTCCTTTTTCACAATTCCTGTAGGCATGTAAGTACGGCACTCACCCCTGCGAGCGGATCTGGTGGCGCAGCAGCGCGGCGTCGAAGCGGTGCGGGCGCAGCGCGGCGTCGGCGCGCAGGCAGCGCACCAGGCGCGGCGCGGCCGGCAGGCGCCGCACCAGCGCGCCCACCAGTGCGCGCTGCCGGCACGCCAGCGCGGCGGGGCGGCGCGGCGAGCCGGCGCCCGGCCCCGGCCCCGGCGCCGCCTCGCCGCCCGCGAACAGCGCCGCCAGCAGCGGCGAGCGCGCGGCGCCCAGCACGGCGCAGCAGCGGCGGCACACGGCGTCGCGGTTCTTGTGCACGATGCCGCGCGCCGAGTACACCACCGCGCCGCCGAAGTGCACCACCCTGCACCACCCGTTATATTACTTGGGGTATCTTCGACGAGAAATATCCAAGTGTTGAGATGTCTGTCAGAAGATAACACTGTGTCTGTGGTCGCGCAGTCGGCTTTAAGTGGCAATGAGCGTCGTGCGTCCACTGCCGGCATCCGGGTCGGCTTCCAGCACGTAGTGTGAGTAGTGTTGTGTGTGCATACTAACTGGAAGTGGTCGGGCGGCAGCACCAGCAGGCGCGGGTGGCGGCGGCGCTGCAGACGCGCCAGGAAGGCGGCGTCGGAGGCGCTGCGCGCGGAGCAGTCGCGCAGCGCGCCCAGCACGGAGTCGGGCCCGGCGTCCAGCAGCTCGGCGAGCAGCTCGTGGTCGCCGTAGGGCAGCGCGCGCCAGGCCAGCCCCTCGCGCACGTACTCGTCCTGCTCGCGCCGCAGCGTGGCGCCGGTGACGGCGGCCTGCACGCGCTCGGCCGCGTAGTTGATGAGCAGGCGCTCCAGGCCGTTGCGCGCCAGCGACTCGAAGCCGTACACGTCCAGGATGCCCAGCGAGCAGCGCTTGCCTGCCTCGCCCGGCTGTGCACACACCGCGGAGCACTGAGCGACATGCGCATATGTTGCCACTCCGTATTATTGGGGAAAAGGGACTGTACCATTGTTTCTTAAACCATTCGCTGTTTTTTCAAGTTGCAAGTGTGGGTCGAATAGATTTGAAGTTATGAGTGGGGCGAATCGAAATGGTTCGTGAATAGGACCTACTGTCGTTGTCTCGCTCATATGCTTCGCGAACTCGAGTACCTTGTGTCGAGATATAATCAAGTACAGTCATTAGCGGCAATAAATTGGTGCTTTGGTACTACTGTATCTTTTATATTCAATGACTAATAAGCGCCATGGAATCTAGGAATTAAATTTAGTGGTTGATTAGGTCATCATTTCAAGTGTTAGGTTTTCTTTGATAAATACATCTTTAATTTGTTAAGAATTTAACTAATTATTTATTTTTAACATCAAATAGTATTTAAAAGTTGTTAAAATGATTGTTAAGTTGTCACACGTGGAATCTACACCACACAACACCTATAAGTGAGATAGAGGAAGAAATTGAAAAAACTGGAAACACTGTTGTTGGGGAAATTATCAACTCCAGATATGGTCCTGAAAAAAAACCTACCTCAACATTCTTTGTGAATCTTCTACCTAGTCCGAACAATAAGGCAGCCAAAGAAATCAAATACATCTATCATCAATCTGTATCTATAGAGGATCCCAAGAGGAAAAATTCTATCGTGCAGTGCCAACGGTGTCAGCAATATGGGCACACGAAGAATTACTGCATGAGGCCTTTCCGCTGCGTTAAATGCGCGCAGGCACATAAAACATCAGACTGCCCAAAGCGGGATAGAAATACGCCAGCCCAATGTGCACTGTGCCAAGGCTCCCACCCGGCAAACTACAAAGGTTGTGAGGTGTAAAGAGAAATACTTGCCAGAAAAATGAACAAATACGGTCATCGAAGAGCTGATAGACGTGCTATTGTAAAAGACAACACGATTCGAGATACAAACCCCGAAAGAAATACTGCCCAACAATCTCTCTCCCCTGATAAAGAACATGAACCATCATCTTACGCCAAAGCTACTAGAAATGGGACAAACAAAGTAACCACAGAAAATGCCATACCTAATGCAAACCAAAACCTAACAGTATTAGAAACTCTCCTCACCAAACAAAACGAGAAATTCGACCTAATCTTACAACAAATGAGTTCTCTAATGAGCCTCATGACGACGCTAATAACCAAACTACAAAGTTAACAGGCCTTGGGTTAAAACTGGCAACTTGGAACATAAATGGTCTCTCACCCAATAAAGATGAGCTCGAGATACTAATGGCCGAGCACAAACTGGACATAGTCCTAATATCCGAAGCACACTGCACAGACAAAACTAATATCAGAATCAAAGGGTTTCAGATATACACTACAAACCACCCAGACGGTACAGGCCATGCAGGATCAGCTATAATTATTCGGGACAAAATAAAGCACCATCTACTACCTGAATATAAAACCGAGCAAATACAGGCTACTACAGTCGCAATACAAGACAGATGTGGAAACTTTAATGTCTCAGCTGTATACTGTCCACCAAAACATCGAATAGACTTCGACCTTTTCTCTCACTTCTTCTCAAGTCTAGGCAATCGCTTCATAGCAGGAGGCGATTGGAACTCCAAACATTTCCATTGGGGTTCAAGACTAATAACAACTAGGGGAAGACAATTGAAGTTGAGCATCGATATAAATCATCTAAGTACAATTGCCCCATCAGAACCCACCATCTGGCCTGCCGAACACAATGGAATACCGGACATACTCGACTTCTTCCTAACAAAAGGACTCTCCAAACAGTATATGAAGATCGAGTCATGTGCTGATGGGTCATCTGATCACACCCCAGTCTTACTATCTATCAGCTCAACTATAATTGAAGTCGAGAAACCCATAAAATTGTACAACCAACTTACCGATTGGTCCTCCTTCAGGGAACACATAGAAGAAAACCTTAATTTAAATATCAGACTCAAGGAAGCGGAAGAAATTGAGACAGCAGTAGTGCAGTTTACTAATCTCATACAGGTCGCCGCGTGGAAAAGCACACCTAGTACTGAACATAGGAACCAGCCCACAAACGTACCACTGGAAATTAAGACCATGATCCAGGAGAAACGCAGACTACGCAGAGTTTGGCAGCTGAACCGTCATCCGCAAGACAAGGCCGCCCTTAATAAAGCCATTGTAGAATTGAGGGAGGCTATAAAAATGTCAATGACTTAACAACGCAAGAAAAATTGGAGTCTCTAACTGCTACTAAAGCCAGCAACTACTCGCTGTGGAAAATCACCAGTTCCTGTGACAGACCCAACTTACCAAAAAACCCAATAAAAAAGGAAAATGGCTGGGCGAGAACAAGCCAGGACAAAGCGGACTTGTTTGCGGATCATCTAGCAAGCGTCTTTAAACCGAACGTTACACTAGACAATTCATCAGAAGAATATGTTGATCTCATCCTCAAACAAGACCTTCAAATGGACCTTCCCCCTAGACCTGTGTTGCCCGCGGAAATCATAAGAACGATCAAGCGGTTGGACAGTAAAAAGGCGCCGGGTTACGACCTGATAACTAAAGAAGTAATGCTGGAACTACCGAGAAAGGCTATTGTCTACATCGCCATGATCTTCAACGCCATGTTACGAATAGGGTACTTCCCGACTGCGTGGAAAGTCTCGGCAATCATCATGATTTACAAGGCTGGCAAACCAATGGGCGAAAAAACATCATATCGACCAATCAGTCTGTTGCCTACTCTATCCAAGGTACTGGAGAAGGCAATACTTCGCAGAATTATGCCAAGCCTCTTGGAGCGCAAAGTGATACCAAACCACCAATTCGGCTTTAGAGAACATCATGGCACAGTGGAACAAGCCCACAGGGTATGTGCTGCCATAAGAAAGTCCTTAGAACAAAGGGAGTACTGCTCGTCGGCGCTTTTGGATATCCAGCAGGCGTTTGACAGGGTCTGGCACAAAGGCCTACTATGTAAGATCAAGCAGAATATTTCCCACTCATATTTTCCAATATTCAAATCTTACCTCGAGGATCGCATATTTTATGTAAAAGAATGTGACGCCACTTCTGAGTTCCGAGAGATTAACGCCGGGGTGCCACAAGGATCTGTTCTTGGCCCCATGCTCTACACACTGTACACTGCAGACCTACCGCTAACGCCAGGAATAACTACAGCTACATTTGCAGACGACACCGCTATATTGGCCAGTAATAAAGATCCAAGACTAGCATCAGATTACTTGCAGAAA
The DNA here is from genome assembly GCA_949775005.1 of Orthosia gothica. Lineage (NCBI taxonomy): Eukaryota > Metazoa > Arthropoda > Insecta > Lepidoptera > Noctuidae > Orthosia > Orthosia gothica. The sequence continues at coordinate 40,059,160 of OX459037.1, forward strand.
GGCCTTAACGAAGTTAACAAATGGCTCCAAAAATGGAAAATAAAGGCTAGTGCGGCTAAGTCAGTACAGGTCACATTCACTCTCAAAAAAGGAGACTGCCCACCTGTAAAGCTGGGTGAATGTACTCTGCCCCACAGTGACCACGTAAGATATCTTGGTTTACACATAGATCGTAAACTAAACTGGAGGCAACATATCAAATGTAAAGAGCAGGAGATTCAACTAAAGTACAACAGCCTATACTGGATGCTAGGAAGGAACTCGAGACTCTCTTTGGACAACAAACTGCTTATATACAAAGTCATCTTAAAGCCCATTTGGACATACGGTTTGCAACTGTGGGGCAGTGCAAGCGACTCCAACATAAATATACTTCAGCGCCAGCAGAACAAGATCCTAAGAACAATCGCAAAAGTACCATGGTACATAACCAACAACGAACTTCACGAGCACCTTGAAATGAAGACAACCAAAGAGGAAATACGGAGTTTGGCAGCTAACTACAAAGAGCGGTTAATCCATCACCCTAACGAACTTGCTCGCCAACTCACCATGGACCACTATGTGAGGCGACTAAAACGTCACCATATACTAGAGCTAGAAGACCGGCAGTAGCTCTGGGCAGCAGATGAGTTGATGCTTCCAATGGGAAGCCACTCCGCATGACAGCATCACAGAACAGATTTGCTCATAGTCTTGGGACTGATTGCAAATACACACAGAAGAAAAAAAAAAAAAAAAGTTGTCACACTTAATGATAATTGACGATTGGAGAGGGATTGTTCCGACACGAGGCGGGTTGAACTAGTTCGGTAGTCTAGTCTGGACGGGCTTCAAATATGGTAGTGTTGACTTAAGTGGATATATTGTATGGAGTTGATGGTAACTTAGTGTGAAGTGGAAAATAAATAATAGTTCAAAGTCCAAACTGTGTGTTATTACTGAATTACCAACTGCACGTGAGTATTATTTATTCTCGAGTATTGTTCTACCTGCTTTGTACACGAGCGGGCCGTAGGAGCGTACCTTGATGTGCTCATTGACGGCGTTGATGAGCCAGGTGAAGAGGCGCGAGTACAGCACGGACAGCAGCTGGTCGCGCCGCGCGCCGGCCCACGCGCCGCCGGCGCCCGGCGAGCCGCCGTCCGAGGCGCCGTCCGAGCTGTCGTCCGGCGCCGGCGCCTCGTCGTCCGCCGCGCCCAGCGCCGCGCCCAGCGCCTCCGCGTCCACGCCCACCAGCGCGCACGCCTCCAGCAGCTCTGCGGGCACACGCGCACTGTGTCACCTGCCGCCACACACTGCTACACTCACACTCACACTCGCACACACGCACCGTAGCGCTGCTGCAGGCGCGTGCCGATGGTGCCGTCGATGTTGTGCTGCGGCTCGAACTCCACGTTGCCGAGCTTGAGCAGGAAGGCCAGCAGGCGCAGCACGGCGTCGCACAGGCCGGGCCCGAAGCCCAGCGCGCGCATCGCCGCCTGCAGCGCACACGACTGTAATCTCATATCCGACCGACTGAAAAATAGTGTTTTGAAATGTGCCTCAGACCATGGGCATGCCTCGGGATCCCGACCTTACTTTTCCCAAAACTTTTAAGAACTTTGCCACCGGGATTTTAAAATTATTAACACCTTCAGCCTACACAAATGAATGACGGAAGCGATACATTCCATTTTATTAGCGAAGCGCCTAACAACAACAAAAATGCACCATACACTAAACGCAATCTATTGTCCGAAATTAGCAAGATTTACGATCCACTTGGTAGGTTGGCACCAATGACCATCCAAGCAAAACTGCTTTTTCAAAAATTGTGGAGTGACAACTATCAAAACATTGGCTGGGACGAAAAGGTACCAGATGCCATAGAAAAGGAATGGATAAAAATTTAAACCGAACTCTAAACATAAATAACATAAGTTTACCAAGATGGATAAAAAACGAAAACAAACGGCCGATCGAGTTGCAAGCCTTCTTCATATGTGACGCGAGCGAAAAAGCCAACGCATGTGTTAGTATGACAAGTACGTGTGACGTCATTTAATCATGAACTTTCACTTTTGAAGCACAATGGTTTGCTACAAAATACAAAATGTCATATTTATTAAGCATCTACCGACAAATTTCTAAGTACCTACCTAAATTATTATTGTGTTGTCAAATACCTACAATTGTTAGAGTACCCACCTGAGTAAAATTGTTGTGTGTACAGGAAATAACTCTACATTTACATTTAAGCCACAGTGATAATATTCTTATAAAATATTACGTAATTTGTAATATTCATTGTGACAACTTTGAGACAATTAGTACAAGACTGTTAGTATTGTAGTATTTAGATTTAGTAAGTAGGAACATCACTAGTGAATAGTCAGGATGCATGGACAACACGAGCCGAGCAGACAATGGCGTCGCGAGACTGATTAGTGATTGATTGTAACAGTGAACATTGATCTAATAAAAGAACATGTGCATCAGTCACATAGTGTTAAATACATTGTTTTATTAAAAAACATAATACATGGCGCAGTCGTAATTGTTTTTATAACGTAGGTACTACATATCTCTTGCGATAATCCCTGTACAGTTTCAGTTTGTAACTTTGCAAACATGGCCGCAGCGTCGTACAACCTGCCCGAAAAACTATGTCTCGGAGGGGATTTGCCAAGCAATTGGAAAAGATTTAAACAACAGCTAAGTATATATCTTATTGCCTCTGGGCTTGATGATGAAAAGGAGCAAAGAAAAATTGCAATTTTGCTCAATGTCATTGGCGAAGAAGGAGTACGAATATATAATAATTTTGGTTTCGACAAGCTTACTGATGCCAGCGGAGAAAAGAAGGTGGCGACATTTGATGACGTATTGAAGTCGTTCCATAAATATTGTGAACCGAAGAAGAATATACTGTTTTCTAGATTTTTATTTTACAAGCGCTCTCAGCGCGGGTGAGCCGTTGGATATCCATTTTACGGACTAGAAAAGTCTTGTTAGAGATTGTGAGTTCACAAATGAAGACGAAGCCTAATATGAAAACTATAAAGAGGCTACGTCTCTCAGAGGTGACAAAGTCACAAGTGAAAGAAGTACAATGTGACTCAACAGAAGTCGGGGATGTGTGCAAGGTGCAGGTAAAATATACCAAGGTACAGTGCAAATGGTGTGGTCGTCAACATGAACGAGACATCAATAAATGCCCTTCACGGGGAACTAAATGTGCAAAATGTGGCAAATATAACCACTTTGCGAAGGTGTGTCGTACCAAGAAAGTGCAAGTCATATGTGAGGAGAAGAATGATGAAGAGGATTGTTTTTGTGAATCGGTAGGTCAAGTACCTACATAATGCTAACTGTTGGGAGCAGAACCTAATCATTGAAAATGTAATTAATTGTACCTAACTTCAAACTGGATACTGGTTCCGATGTTAAGAGCGGACTCTAGTCGGTAATATAGTATAGTAATATAGTCTATTGCCGTCGCGTCACCTCCAACCTCACCCCGTAAAGTGCGAAAGGGACAACTGCAGCTCAGGCTGATTTTACCTACAAAAACTTTGACTAAAAGACGTTTCGTATTCTGCTGTTTTCTTCATGAAAACTGGTCTGATCTATAAAATTCTTATATCAAAATTTAGAGGAAAAGGATATCTATGCTCCTATCATTTCCTTTTTTGTTAAAAACTTATAAATTTTGTCTGAAAGTCTTCTGAACATGGCGGTAAAAACGGGCATTTTTTTCGGATATTTAATAATAATAATAATAATAATAATTTCACCTTGGTTTACACCCGTGAGATTCTATAAAAATACCAGGTTCTTACCTGAGAAACTGAAGTTTAAAAACCATAATAATAATAATAATTTTTATTTAGCAAAAAAAAAAAATGAAGAAATACATAGTTTCATGTTACATTACTATAATATTATGGCATATTTCTGCTCAATCTTGTGAATATTGGCCCCGATGCTAGGAAAATCCTGTGTTATTGGGGCCAACCATTCGTCCGTTATGGTTATTTTAAAAATTGGTAAGCAAAAACGTGTAACAGTAGCAATAATATGTGAGTAAGCGCGTGCGCAAAATGTGTGCTTGTGATGTTGTGTAGTGGAGGTATGCGTGTTAGTGTGTGGTGTGTGTGGGTGTGTGTAGGGGTGTGTGGGTGTGTGTAGGGGTGTGTGTTTGTGTGTTATGTGGGAGTGTGTGTTTGTGTGTTGTGTAGGTGTACGTGTACGTGATACTAATAATTATTTATTGGCATGGCAGTTTAATCAGTGCTTCTGTTTCATCATAATCTAAGGTAAGGAGGTATTCTTTAGTTACTTTTTTACTTTTGTGTTTGTTTAGTGCATGAATATTATTTTTTTGTTGTATTTTGTTATAAATATGGGCACTTAGGTAGGGGTAGTGGCGTCTAGCAAATGTAGTTTTTGTATGAGTTGTGGGACAGACCAGTTTGGGTCTTCTTCTTACTGTCGGGCTGCTATTTTTATTGTAGGGAAGAGTTGCGTGTTTACGAATGATTGTACGGAGTATATATAGTTGTCGGACCGTTAATGTACTGAAATCTCTGTATAGTTGTCGCGTTGGGAATCTAAAAGGTCTTTTTAAAATCACTTTAATAACCGCTCTCTGAGCTCGTTTCACTTGAATCATGTCGGTCTTGGCAGCACCTCCCCAAGCAGTGATGCAATAGCTCAATACTGATTCACCTAGTGCTGAATAAACTATTTTAAGAATTTCGCTGTTTGCGGATACCCTTAGCTCTTGAAAAGAAAAATAAGTTTGCGAATTCGAGTAGATACTGTTTGTATGTGTGCTTTCCAGGATAGACAGGAATCCAGTTGAACACCAAGATATCGGACAACCGGTGCCCTAGTGACAGCGGGGCATGTGCAGTGGGGGAAAAGGTTGGAGCATTTGTGAGCTTTAATATGTAATGAACCATCTTGAGGTAGGGCAGAACGTCTTAGGCCAAAAGTGATGAAGTTAGTTTTTGCAATATTTAATGTGAGACTGTTTGACTGTTTGTTTGTCTGTGTTTCTTTTTGTGATTATGTTTTGGAAAAAAAGGAAATAGGGGCACGTATTAGACCCAGATTTTATGGGGAAAAATCATTGCTCTAGAGGCATTATCCACGAAGAAAACAGCAGAATGTTTTTGTATGGAGAAAGTTTCACTAGAGTCCCCTCTTAACCTAATACCTATCTCATTGCTAGAGGATATTCAAAATAAAGTGATATCTAAAGTTGAGGAGGCTACAGAATGGGTGAATAGAATTGTTATTGTGGAAAAAAAATGATGGTTCTATCCGTTTATGTTTAGACCCCAGAGCTCTCAATGAGTGCATTATTAAAAATATTATGAAATTCCAACTATCAATGATTTAAAGTCACAAATAGGTCATTCAAAATTCTTCTCTGTTTTAGATCTGAAGGAATCATTTTGGCAGATTCGGTTGACTGATGACAGTAAAAAATACTGTACATTCTCTATAATTTACGAATCTTATTGTTTTAATGTCTTACCATTTGGACTTGGAATCTCAGCTGAAGTTTTTCAAGAAAACTGTAGAAATTGCTTTAATGACATTGAAGGTGTGTTTACCTACATCGATGATTTCTTAATTCATGCTGAATCTAAAGAAAAACATGATGAGATACTCGAAAAAGTCCTCAACAGAGCACGTGAGTTAAATATCAAGTTTAATCCAAAGAAATTTCAATACTTAACTGATGTAGTTAAATATTTTGGACATGAAATTATAGATGGAAATTTAGTACCAGACAAAGATAAGATTAGAGCTGTTGAAGAATATGACATGCCAAGTGATAAGCGAAGTCTTCAAAGATTTTTAGGTTTTGTTAATTATTATAGGGAATACATCCCCAACGGCTCAGGCGCAAAACGTCTCTTTCGCAAAATGTCCCCTGGTCGTAAAACGTCTCTTTCGCAGAATGTCTCTTTCGTAAAATGTCTCTATCGCAAAATGTCTCTTTCGCAAAATGTCGTGCCAGGGACTTAAGAATAAAATTTTGATTTTCAAAACAAAAACAAAACAATAATTTTCTTCGTAAATGTCCATCGTTTTAAGGGAGGGAGGGAAACGAAACAAAGTCGAGGGAGCCCCTAGACTCCTATTTCTGTCTGCAGGGTCTAAAGTAACCTAACATGAAGGAGATGACGGGAGCTGAGTTCGCTCGCTTTGCTCGCTCACTTCAGCTCCCGTCATCTCCTTCGAACCTAACCTATCCGTGTCGGGGTGCCCTAAGCTCCCGAGCTCGCTTCGCTCGCTCTTGAACTAATTTACATTTTTTTTTTTTGAATAATTTAAATAAATGATTTTTTGTTTTGAAAATCAAAATTTTATTCTTAAGTCCCTGGCGCGACATTTTGCGAAAGTGACATTCTGCGAAAGAGACGTTTTACGAAAGAGACATTCTGCGAAAGAGACATTTTACGACCAGGGGACATTTTGCGAAAGAGACGTTTTGCGCATGAGCATCCCCAACATGTCTGAAGTAACCAGTCCACTTAGGCAATTGTTAAAGAAAAACGTAGAATTTGTATGGAATATTGGTTATACAACATGTGTTAATAATATTAAGAATCTTTTAATAAGTCCACCAGTGCTTGTAAATTTTGATCCCAAGAAACAAATTGTTATTCAGACTGACAGTTCTAAGGATGCAATTGGTTGTGTTGTAATGCAAAATGGTCATCCAATTTCTTATGCCTCAAAAAGTTTATCTACTTGTGAATCTGAATATGGGCAGATTGACAAGGAATTTTTGGCAATAATTTTTGCCTGCAAAAAGTTTCACTACTATATATATGGAAGGCATGTAATAATGCAAACTGATCATCAGCCATTGGTGGCGGTTATGTAAAAGGAAATAAATTCCATTGGTTCGTAACGGTTAAGAAAAATTAAAATTAAGTTAAACATTTATGACTTGGATGTTCAATACACTCCAGGTTCTAAGATGCATGTTGCTGATGCCTTAAGTCGTGCTTCAAGCAATGCTGACAAGATAGAATTGGATAGTTCTCTTACTAAAACCGTACACACTATCAATGTTAGTGAAGAAGTCTATTCAATGAATTGGTGCCTGTTGCCCCATCAATGGTTACTGCAATAAACCCCTCTTACACAATAGATTTAACAGGTCATGATGATTCAAAATCCATGAAATCATTGAGGGTAGTTACTAGTAAAAATAAAATAAAAAAGTACATTAAAATTAACAAATACATAGTTAAAACCAAGAAAATGGTCAAAAAACAAAGGTTCTTCATCAAAAATGTAAAACTTAATAGAGAAAGATTGCATCTTCTTAAACAATTAGATATGTATTCATATAACTTAGAAAAAAGTAATAGGAAACACCAAACTGACACAGAAGACTTGCAGTATGAACTTGACCTACTACAGGAGAAACTTAGTTCTATGACCATCAAGTATACAGCCTCTGAAAACCAAATGAGGGAATATGTATTGGCAATGAATGAGCTGGTGAGCTCACAAACCAACAAATGTGATCAGTGTCAACCACCATCTGTTGAACCCACGCCGGACCATTCATTGACAATATGTGATGCCACCATACCGCAGTCTAGTGCCAGTTTGCCATTAGAAATTAGAAACTGTTTGCCTAAAAATAATGTAAATACAGAAATAGTATTATTTTGTGATGAAATTGGAAAGGATTTAGGCCATTTGTTGACAAATAAATATCCAGGACACTCAATTATGAACCACTGTATGCCTGGTTGTTCTTTATTTGACATAATGAAAAAAGTTATTAAATGTAATTTTAACCAGGATACTACATTATTAATATTTATTGGTAATAGGGGTAATGTGAACAAAGGAGAATTACTCCAACATTATAGATCTTTGTGCGACCTTAGTTTAAAACAAATTGTGATGTTCACTTTCCCATACAGCCAAAGTTTGCCACAGGAAGAAAACAATCTTAGGTTTGAATTGAATAGGACATTACATAATTTAACATATAGTAGTAATTTATTCCATTTAATTGACACTAACAATTATGTTGGTAATAACTTTTATTTAACAAAAGATAGATTTTTCATGGATAGGTACTTTCTTTCAAAGTATTGTAAACGACAGATAGCTGTGTCGCTATCATATTATTTTTCTATTACAGCCAAGAATTTGGCTAAACAACTTGCTTCTATTGAGCAATGCCAAGAAGTGTTTTTTAATTCAGCCAATAATTTGGTATCAGAAATTGATATTGATAGTAATTTAAATTACAAATTAGGACAATAGGGACAACCTCTTGCAAAACTGTACATAACGAAAATTGCAAAAAAGAATCAAATAAAAGTTTAAAATCAGTAAATAGTATTAACCTGGTGCATCAAAATATTCAAGGATTTTTGAACAAAGATTTAGAAGTAGATTTATTTATGAATTTTAATAGCATTGATATTCTTTGTATAACAGAACATTGGCTTAAAAGCCACCAGTTTTTGTTCAATTTTAATAATCACCAGGTTGGTAGTTCATTTAGCAGAGTTAATGCTATACATGGTGGCTCTTTGATTTTAGTAAGTAACCAGCTTAAATTTAAGGACCGTAAGGATATTGTGAGCCTATCTGTTGAGCGGACAGTTGAAATAGCTTGTATAGAATTGGAGCAGTTTATTGTATTAAGTGTATACAGACCCCCTTCAGGGTTGTATGACTGCTTTGAAAAGGTAATGGATGAAGTGTTACACAAGATTTGTAACTCAAATAAATCCATAATCACTTGTGGTGATTTTAATGTTAATTTATTAGAAAACTCAGGTTCTTGTAGTAAAATAATAAGTCTGTTTCAGTCCTACAATCTTGTAAACCTATTTTTGGAGCCCACAAGAATAACCCCTACTAGTGCCACATGCTTAGATAACATTTATACTAATGTTATACCTGTCCACAAAGAAATTATAAATTTACTAGATTCTGATCATTGTGGGCAGAGGATTACTATACAAAACCTAAACAACAAAGTGGCTAAAAAGGATATCACTGTTAACCCCAAAACTGTAAGTCGTTTGGCTGCTTTTAAGGCTAAACTCATTAATAAATTACCAATTTTGTCAATTCATGCTGGTCCTAATCACCTATATGATGATTTTTTTAGTATATACTGTAAACAATTTAATTCGACCTTTATTCCCAAGAATATCTCCATTAATAGTAACGCATCATTCGGTGATTGGGCAACCATTGGTATTCATAAAAGTAGAAAACGGCTTTATGAGCTGTACAGTGAAAGGCCTTATGTAAACACTGCTGAATTTAATTTATATGTTAGAAATTATTCAAAATTATTTAAAAAAGTTTGTAGTTTGGCCAAGTCGCATTATTTGAGTTCAAAGATTAAAAACAGTAGTAATGTTATTAAAACGACTTGGAATATTATTAATAGTGAAACGGGAAGATCTGGTAACCGAAATACTGACTACAGCCTGTCTATTAATGACAACATCATAAAATCAGACTCACAAGTCGCAGTGGCCTTTGAAAATTTCTTTTCGGATATTCCCATTTCAACTACTAAATCACTAAACTCATCACCTTCTGTTGCTGAGTCTTTGCTAAAAGAAAATGTTAATGTCTGCGATACGGAATTTCTTTTTGAACATATTACTTGTAGAGACATAATTAAAACCTTTCACACTTTAAATGTTAAAAAGACTGCAGATCTGTGGGGTCATTCTGTAGAAGTTGCTAAGTCTATTATTGATGTTGTTGCACCTAGTTTAGCTATTATCTTTAATAATTGTATCGACTGTGGGGAGTTTCCTGACCTAATGAAGAATAGTAAAATAATACCTTTGTTTAAATCAGGTAGTACATCAGACCCTACAAATTATAGACCTATTTCAGTACTACCTACTTTTAGTAAGATATTTGAGAAATTAATTTTAGAGCAATTGCAAAGATTTTTTAATAAGCATAAATTATTACATAGCAAACAGTTCGGTTTTACAAGGGGTCGTTCAACTACTGATGCCGGTGTTGAGCTTTTAGGACATATTTATAATGCATGGGAAGATAAGTGCGATGCCCTGGGAATCTTTTGTGATTTGTCCAAGGCATTTGATTGTGTTCTTCATGAAACGCTAATCAGGAAACTCCGCCACTACGGGATCCGGAACAGCGCTCTGGATCTTCTTACTTCTTACTTGAGTAATAGGATTCAGACTGTTGACGTTAATGGAAAAAGATCACCCGGATCTATAATAAAAATGGGAGTCCCGCAGGGCTCGATTCTTGGTCCTTTCTTGTTTCTTATTTATATTAATGACTTGCCTTACCTCATAAAGGATAACCATGACATAGTGTTGTTTGCAGAAGATACTTCACTTTTGTTTAAACTTAAACGGCAGCAACTGGTTACTGACGAAGTAAATAGCGCGATCTCAAAAGTAGTTCACTGGTTCAATGTTAACAATTTACTCCTTAATGAAAAAAAAACCAAATGCATTAAGTTTACCCTACCTCACGTTAGGCAGGTGAAAACTGATGTGTTGATAAAGGGCGAAGAATTGAATCCTGAGAATAGCACAGTATTTTTAGGCTTAACTTTGGATGCTAAGCTTCAGTGGGGCCCACATATAGATAAATTGTCAAAGAAGCTAAGCTCCGCAGCATATGCTGTTAGAAAAATTCGTAATTTAACTGACATAGAGACAGCCCGTTTAGTATACTTTAGCTATTTTCATAGTGTAATGTCGTACGGTATTCTGTTGTGGGGAAATGCGGCCGACATCCAGAATATCTTTGTTTTGCAGAAAAGAGCTGTTCGATCAATATATAAATTAAGCCCGAGGCACTCTCTCAGAGAGAAATTTAAGGAGATTAATGTAATGACTGTGCCCTCTCAGTATATTTATGAAAATCTTTTATATGCTCATAAAAATATAAAATTGTTTAAAAAATACAGTGATATCCATAACATAAATACTAGGAACAAACACAAATTTGTAGTACCTACAACAAGGCTCAAGAAGATAGGTGGCTCGTTTAGATGTCAATGTGTACGCTTTTATAATAAGCTTCCAAGCCACGTACAAGATCTAAGTCTTAATAAATTCAAATCATTCATTAAACGTAAGTTGTGTCAGAAAGCGTTTTATACTATTAAAGATTACGTTGAGGACAAAAAGGCTTGGGATTGAGCTGCTCCAATTAGTTTTGATTTTTATATTTTGCACCGTGAATTTTGTTTTTAATTTTGATATTTTTTTTTTGTTTTCTTGCAATGACAAGAATATTTACTTTTTAAAGTATTATATTATTTTATTTTTATTATTGTGAATGTGAAGACTATGTGGAATTTTGTTTTTTTATTATAAATTAGGTAGTTTTTACTCATGGTCTGGCAGTTTGAGTAGTTTATGCGGCCTACCCGAATGTCCTTTCTTTGGTATTGTTCGTCGAATCGTTGAGCTCCGTAAATTCTGAGTTGAGCTGCTCGGTTATTGACAAATGCGTGCACTGACTGGACAGGTCCACTCAATCTGGCTGGTTCTTTCCTCAAAAGACCATTTCAGACATCTGTCTACATGGTCTTCACATGAACCAAGATTTTGTCAAGACTTTAAAAGAGACTGTGACCTCTGAGTTTGTTTCGGCCTTTCTTCTCAGAGTAGTCAGATAGGAAACGCCGACCTCATCTAGTTTTAAAAAAATATGATCGACATGTAAAAGTGTTTGTACAAACCAACTTACAGAAATAAAATCATTTATCATTTATCATTTATCAAGTACAAAAACTCATTATGTTAGAAACTGAAAGTGATTCAGTCCTTCAGCAATTAATTTTATACTATAAAAATGGATGGCCTAAGTGTAAAAATAAAGTAGCTGATACTGTGAAATTTTATTATAAATGTAAGGATAACATTACCTATGAAAATGGAATTGTTTATTTAGATTATAAGATTATAGTGCCATTAGCATTAAGGGATAGAGTAATTAAAAAAGTTAATTCAAGTCATTTTGGAATAAATAAGACAATTGCTAGAGCAAAATCTTTATTTTATTGGACGAATCTTGAGACTGATTTTATTAATGTTATATCAAAATGTGAAACATGTGAAAAATATAGTGCGAAAAAATCAAAAGAACCTATGTTGCTTGATGAAATACCAACTTTACCATTTCAAAAAATTGCTTGTGATTTTCTATAGTGGAATAGCAAAACTTATTTAATTGTAGCTGACTATTACTCTAAGTGGTTTGACTTAATTCATGTAAATTCATTAACTGCTTCTACTGTGATTAATATATTGAAGCATATTTTGTCTATTCATGGTATACCAAGGATCTTGAGGGCTGATAATATGCCATTCAACTCTTTTGAGTTCCTGAATTTTGCAACACTTTGGAATATAAAATTAGTTACTTCAAGCCCAAGATATCCTAAGTCCAATGGTTTTGTTGAAAGATTTGTTGGAATTGCTAAAAATTTGCTAAATAAATCAACTGAGAGTGGGGTTGACTTTCAAGAAGTATTGCTAGAGTATCGAAATACTCCAGTACTAGGTTCACAATACGCACCATCTCAGTTGCTATTTAGTAGATTGACAAGAACTAAACTACCTATTCATGATGTACTTTTAAAAACAAAGTTGGTAACAAATTTTAATGACACTCAAAACAAAGTAATATGTATAATAAAATAAACTTTGATAAAACTGCCAAATGTAACAAACACACTTTTTATTCTGGCCAAGATGTAGTTTACTTAAAGGATAATATTTGGGTCCCAGCAAATGTTATAGATATACACTCATCTCCAAGGTCTCTGATTGTAAAAGATGTAAATGGGAAAATATTTAGAAGGAATACATTGCATGTAAAACCTTCATTTCACACAGATGTAAATGTTCGACAAAAATGTAATTTGGAATTGTTAACCAATGATGAACATTTACAATCAGAACGAAATGTATCTATGGAAAGAAGGAATAGTGATGGTCAAGAAATAGATGTAATGGAAAATGCTCAAGAGCAAGTACCAGATTTGCATTTGAGACCTAGGAGAAACATAGTTCCTCCAAAATATTTAAAAGATTATGTTCGTTGAAATTAATTATAATTATAAGGGGAAGATGTAGTATTTAGATTTAGTAAGTAGGAACATCACTAGTGAATAGTCAGGATGCATGGACAACACGAGCCGAGCAGACAATGGCGTCGCGAGACTGATTAGTGATTGATTGTAACAGTGAACATTGATCTAATAAAAGAACATGTGCATCAGTCACATAGTGTTAAATACATTGTTTTATTAAAAAACATAATACAAGTATCAATATTCTTTCGAATATTGATAAAGAATGACTATATAGGCGATATTAAATTCCTAAATTGTCTTGATACGTTTTAAAAAGGTTTCATTACTCAAGAATTGATTATTGACATAATTGTGAGATTACTTATAAAGTATATTCTATTCTATTCTACGTATAGAAATGTAGAAAATGGTGGGGATATTTGACAGATCGACTCATTACTATAAATAGTGTGTAATTCGTAAATTGACACACTTAGTTGTGAACTACAAGCGAGTACAGACCAGTTGTTATGTTGTGATAGTGATATTGTTTTCCTGAATTGTTATTTTCTGTGAAAGATGGACAACACAAGCTTCACGTAAGTTATTTGATATTATAACTTGATTATTGCTAATGGTTATGTTGAAACTCTATTTCATATTGTGGCCTTTATTCATAATAATGTTAAATTGATTAAAGGGCTAGTCATGTTCTTTGCCTTATCCTTGTTGTTTTGATTATATAACATTGTGAAATGTTACAAGATTCATCATATAATGGCCATAATATAATTAGATCTTTATTGTGATAAACGATATTTATACGATGTAAAATCTATATCTATAAAAGCGAAAGGTGACTGACTGACTGACTGACTGACTGACTGATCAATCAACGCAGAGCCAAAACTGCTAAGCCTAGAAGCATGAAATTTGGCAGAAAGGTTCCTCAAGTGACGTAAGTGTGCACTAAGAAAGGATTTTTGGAAATTCCACCCCTAAGGGGGTAAAAAGGGGGTTGAAAGTTTGTATGAAAAATCTAATTCCTCCGACCAAAATTCTTGAAACTTAGCACAAATAGTATTCTAAGTAAATGATAAAGATTGACATTATTAGTTTTTTGAAACTACCCCCAAATAATGATTTAGGGGTTGTTGAAATTTGTATGGAAAAATCTGATTTCTTGGGTCAATAAATTTGAAACTTGCCACAAATACTAACCTAAATGAATAATAAAGGTTGATATTATTATTTTTTGAAACTACCCCCAAAAGACAATTTGGGGGTGTTAAAGTTTTTTTGATTAATCTTATTACTTCAGTTAATAAACTTGAAACTTGACATAAATACTAATCTAAATAAACAATAAAGACTTTCATTGTTAGTTTTTCGAAACTACCTCCAAAAGATGATTTAGGGGATGTTAATTTTTTTGAAGAATCTGATTTCTTGGGTGAATAAACATGAAACTTGACATAAATACCATCCTAAATAAACAATAAAGTTTGTGATTATTAGTTTTTGCAACTACCCCCAAAAGGCGATTTAGGAGGTGTTACAGTGTTTTTGAAAAATCTGATTTCTTGGGTCAATAAACTTGAAACTTTCCACAAATACTAACCTAAATGAATAATAAAGGTAGCTATTATTATTTTTTGAAACTACCCCCAAAAGATGATTTAGGGGATGTTATTTTTTTTGAAGAATCTGATTTCTTGAGTGAATAAAAATGAAACTTGACATAAATACCATCCTAAATAAATGATAAAGTTTGTGATTATTAGTTTTTTGTAACTACCCCCACAAGACGATTTAGGAGGTATTACAATGTTTTTGAAAAATCTGATTTCTTGGGTCAATAAACTTGAAACTTGCCACAAATACTAACCTAAATGAATAATAAAGGTCGCTATTATTATTTCTTTAAACTACCCCTAAAAGATGATTTAGGGGACGTTTATTTTTCTGAAGAATCTGATTTCTTGGGTGAATAAACATGAAACTTGCCACAAATACTAACCTAAATTAATAATAAAGGTTGCATTTATAATTTATTTAAACTACCGTCAAAAGACGACTTAGGGGATGTTATTTTTTTTGAAGGTTCTGATTTCTTGGGTGAATAAACATGAAACTTGACATAAATACTATCTTAAATAAAAAATTAAGTTTGTGATTATTAGTTTTTTGCAACTACCCCCAAAAGACGATTTAGGAGGTATTACAGTGTTTTGTAGAATCTTATTAAATCAGTTAATAAACTTGAAACTTGACATAAATACTAAGCTAAATAAACAATAAAGACTTTCATTGTTAGTTTTTCGAAACTACCCCCAAAAGATGATTTAGGGGATGTTATTTTTTTTGAAGAATCGGATTTCTTGGGTGAATAAACATGAAACTTGCCACAAATACTAACCTAAATGAATAATAAAGGTCACTATTATTATTTTTTGAAACTACCCCCAAAATAAGATTTAGGGGATGTTAGTTTTTTTGAAGAATCTGGATTTCATGGGTGAATAAACATGAAACTTGACATAAATACCATCCTACATAAACAATAAAGTTTGTGATTATTAGTTTTTTGGAACTACCCCCAAAAGATGATTTAGGGGATGTTATTTTTTTTGAAGAATCTGATTTCTTGGGTGAATAAACATGACACTTGACACAAATAATAACCTATATGAATAATAAAGGTCGCTATTATTATTTTTTGAAACTACCCCCAAAAGAAGATTTAGGGGATGTTAATTTTTTTGAAGAATCTGATTTCTTGGGTTAATAAATATGAAACTTGACATAAATACCAACCTAAATAAACAATAAAGGTTTTCAATAATTAGTTTTTCGAAACTACCCTTAAAATACGATTTCGCGGTGGTAAAGATTTTTGATTACTTTTACTGCACATAGCTTTAGCTTTTTATGACGTTGGGGAGCACTTAAGAGGGCTTTTTGGAAATTCAACTTTTTAAAGGGTTAAAAGGGAGACATTTATTTGTATAAAATCTTATTCCTTTCGCAAAATAATAAAGGATGGCATCATTCGTTTTTCGGATTTACCCCCAGAAGTCGATTTAGGGGTGTCAAAGTTTCTTTGAAGAATCAAATGGTACTAGGATGGGGACCTGTACATCGATTTAGAACTACCGAACTGGACCGTTTGTCTCAGGTTTAATAGCAGCTTATTTTTGGTTGACATCACACGAACGAAGTCGCGGGCGGAGTTAATAATATAAATGTGAAAGTAACTGTGTCTGTCTCTCTGTCTACCTTTTTACGCTTAAACAGTTGAACCAAAATCTTACTTAAGGGGGTGGAAAGAGGGGTAGAAGTTTGTATGGAAAACCCACAATATTATGCTGCGATATAAAAAATAAGCTATTCGAATTATTAATGCTTCGCTGACGAAGTCGCGGGCAACAGCTAGTATATCTATAAATACTTTTACAACCATAGTTGCTTCCGTGAAGTTTCTTGCCCTTCTCCAAGAAAACTAGGTCTAGCGAGGGCGGTAAGCTCTCTGAGCCTCAATATGAATTAATTGACAAGACTTATTGAAATAAATACATAGTCTTGTCTTTTTATGCTTTTTTTTTCATAAAACCTTTCCCTTATACAACACGTACATAGGAACTCTGATACACAGTAAATAACCATCTTGACATATATCGATACTTTTATATGGAGTTCCTACATGATTCTAACACATGCGTTATCTACAGCCGAACTCCGTCACCCACCCACCGGCGCTTACGAAACTACATTACTCGCAGCAAAAACTAAGGTGGCACCACTCAAAAGGAAAACAACTATACCGAGATTGGAACTATGCGCCGCAGTTTTACTAGCGAAACTCCTAGAAAGGGTAACTAAGGTGCTGCAAGAGAACAATCTCAGGATTAAATGCTGGACTGATTCTAAAGTAGTTCTAGCATGGCTTCAGGGAAGTCAAACTAAGTACGAAAAGTGCATAACCAACAGAACCAGACAAACACTAAACGCCGTGCCTGCGATAAACTGGGGTTACGTAAAGACAAACGAAAACCCCGCCGACTGTGCCACAAGAGGACTTCCGCCGCAAAAACTGGTCAGCTTCAAACTGTGGTGGGAAGGCCCTAAATGGCTTAAGGAGCAAGAAACACAAGCCCTTGCTTCAAAAGAAACCTATACCACAAATGAGGGCTCCTTAAAAAACTGTTACACGGCTAATAGTACGGAACCCATGTCGACTAAAAATGAATTAATTAATTCATTACTTGAGCGACATAGCAACATAGATCGTATTACAAGAATACTCGCCTTAGTGATACGTTTCGCTGATGCATTGCGAAACAAACGAACGTCAATCGAGTGCCGTGCACTGAACTTGAATGAAATAAACAACGCATTTTGTATGATTATCAAATCAGTGCAAGAGAATTACTTTAAAAACGAAATTAATTCTCTCAACAAATGTGGGAAACTTCCAAACAGAAGTACCATTTTAAAATTAAACCTATTTTTGGACACAAGTGGAGTGTTACGCGTTGGAGGACGTCTTAACCACTCAAAGTTGCCGGTGGAGACCAAGCACCCATCCTCGTTCCAGGAGAGGGAAGATTAACCCAACTCATCGTTGAAAAGGCACATCAACGAACCTTACACGGTGGAGCAAGATTATCACTCGCTTACACTAGAAACAATTATTGGATCATCAGCGGTAATCGAACCGTCAAGAAGATACTGCGACAATGCATCCGATGCCGGGGTACGCAACTAACAGATCTGAACAACTAATGGGCAATCTTCCTAAAGAAAGGATCACTCCATCGAAGCTGTTTTCATACACTGGTGTTGACTTTACAGGCCATGTGGATGTGAAGATAAACAAAGGGGAGTCTCAGTCTTCACAGTAAGTCAGTGCTGGTGCGGGCTGTTCTAAACCGCCCCTATATCGCACCCTCAACGGGAAGATATAACATTTTTTTTTTAAATTAATTGTACTTTTATCCTACCTACCCTACCAACCCTACCTTACCTACCTACCCTGCCCTACCTACCTACATACTCTACCCTACCTACCTACTTATCTAACCTACCCTACCATACGCTACCTACCTACCATTCCAACCATTTTTGTTTTGTTTTCAAACCTTTTCTGTATTCTGCCAAACATACCAAAAAAAGAATTAATCAAATCGGTCCAGCCGTTTTTGAGTTTTAGCGAGAATAACGAACATCAATTGATTTTTATATATATAGATAGAAGATAGATAGATTAGTAAGATATAAAAATCCAATGTTGCAGTTTTAGCTTACGTCACTATCGTGTCCCAGATTACTGGACTGTTTTTCGCTGTTACTCATAGTTTCGGATTTGGCCATCCACTATTGCCCTGTCCGATTTTACGACTAAAATGTAAAGCTTTGGCCGAGTCTGGCCAGACTGAGTGAGCCAGCGCGGGATGCAGGATGCGGGGCGCGAGAACCTGTCAAGTATCTCGTGGAGGTTCCAACTGGCGCCAATAGAGTCGCGACTTGACGTTGCAACGGTCGAGCGGCGGCAGGGAGTGCTGTGAGTAGTCTGTGAGGTGGCTGACCGTAGTGAAGGCGAAGTGGTCGCGGTCCTGCTCGGCGGCGCGCGGCGCGGGCGCGGCGGTCGTGGCGGCCGGCGCGGCGCGGCGCGGGGAGGCGCCGGCGGCCGCGCACGGGGCGCCGCGCAGCACGCGGTAGTGCTCCCACGAGCGCTGCAGCCGCAGTCGCTCTGCGGGCACAGGCGGAGGGAGGGCTCAGTGTGTGTGTGTGTGTGGGTGGGGGGTGCAGGGGACGCTACTCACTGAGCAGCTGCACGTCGGCGCCGGCCAGCAGCTGGTACAGCACGTGGAAGTTGCGCTCGCCGTCCAGCACGCCGCACACGCGCTCCTGCGACACCACACACTACAGTACGCACACGCCACCGGCACAGAGCCTATTTGTGTTCAAGCGAGCCAATTTCGAGCAGCTACCGACAAGCCAAGATAAGGCACTAGAGCTGATCACAGACAGACGGACAGCATTCAAATTACGTATTGCAAGGCATAGAGGAGCGTAATGAGTTCTACTTGTGACAGAGCTCATACACAGTGCAAGATGAAACCACGAGCATTGACAAACAATATAATACTCTCACGAGAATAGCGAGACTTCTTGAATACACATTCTCAGAGAACTAATGTAGGACGTAGAGACATGCGTATTGTCATTTAGTCAATGAGCATAGTCAACCGAGTAGTCCGCGCCACGCGCATGTACAACGTATTACATGTACACGTATTACATGTACACGTATTACATGTACACGTATTGCATGTTTGCGGTAGATACCGTTTCTAAAGAGCCAGGATTCCGACGTAATGGAATGGACGTGGCTGAGAATGTATACTTATGTTTAAGTTATTGTTTTATTTGGTTACCATAAAAAAAAGAAAATCAAAGACCTACCAAAGAATCTAGATATGTTAATTATTAAAAATATTACAGAACTCAGTAAACAAAACAGTTTTTCAAATGGGCGTGGATGGGCAAATCCAAAAATATGAGGGATACCGAAAATCACTCCGCCTCGATTTTGATGAACACTAACATTAGTATTGTTAGCCAGCAATGAACACGCTGTTGATATTGTTGCTATAATGGATCAAAATGCTCCGAGACTCCTTGAAGTGTATTTTGCTATAATGCCTCATAGCATCGGATGTGGCCATGCGCGCCCACTAATGTCGATAAAATAAACAACTAGGTAAGCAGCTACTCGTACAAAGGATGCTTCAGAACTTGGAACAAGTCTAGGGCAAGCTTGGATCTAGTTGCGAGGCTCTTCGGCGACTCGCGCACTCGACATTCTTTCATTTTACCTTTTCCAGAAGATCTGCTTGCAACACAAAAACATATCATATAATCATTGTCATTACAACATTTCATCGTCACCAGGGCCAACGAATCCAAAAGTGGGCACGTGCAGTTACTGTCCCGTACTAAAGCCAACGTCAAACTTTATCGCAAGCCCTTTTTGTTTTAAAACATTCAATGTAAATATGCAGTTGTTGCCCAGCTCTGGCTTTGTACCCAGACCATAGCAACAGGTTCGCCCCTTAACTGAAATGTACCTACCCACACTATAGTATAGGCCACGGCCCAGAAGCTCCTCCTTTATGTCATATCTAAATAGCGCATGACAAAATGCTGCTGAAAATAATAAGGGTGCACTCACAGTGCGTGATGTGTCCTCCCACCGGCTCGCCCTTGAAGTCAAACTCGATCTCCAGCAGCTTGCCCTGCGGACACACGAGGCGTTACTGGTGTGTGTCTGTGCCTCACGGCGCGCTTCTTCGTCGAGTCAACGAGCTCGCTCGATAAGCTTCGCGCTAGGACTATCAATCAACTCAAACTAAGATATTCTAATTACAACTGTCGTAGTCTGTCACAGTAGCAGAGTACAGTATGAGTGCATCAGGTGTTGTGAGGCGGCCATGTCACCGGATTATTGCAGACACCGTAACTTTGTATTAATCTTGCGAGATTTATTCTAGATTTGTGACAAAATCATTTCAAATACTATTACCAATTATTATTGATTTGTATAATTGTATGGTGTACAATAAAGTATATTATAATCTATTCTATTCTACCTAGAGCCATCCAAATTCGACTGATTAAAACTGATCGAATCGATTGTTCAAACGTGTGTTTCCCGTAGATTTGCCATGTCTTTTGGTTTTGGGTTAAACCCCTGTTTACATATCATTGTTTTTTATACAAATTTATCAACTACTTTGTTTACTGATGTTTCACTTTGAATGATTTATTTAAGTATCAGTTATGAAGTGTAAACTATATTTTCTTGAGACCTTCTTGTCTAGACATATTCGTATTTGATAGTCTGACTAGTAGATAAAGTGAGTGCAAAGCGCAACACTTCGTAAGCTTTGTTTGCGAAGGCCGAAGCTCTTAGCTTGTGTGCACAACTAGAATGTGTACTGCGCTGCGCCTGCGCGTACATAACGAGTAGGTAGTATTTATTTATTTATTTAAACTTCATGTACAATGGTGACACATAGGCGGACTTAATGCAGCAAGGCATTCTCTACCAGTCAACCTTTGGGTTAAAAAGATCACAACAGTGGTAGGAGTCCAAAACAAAAATAAAAATGAACAATAATTAAAATTGGATTCAACTATCTAACTAATAAAATACATAAATAATTTCTAAAACAATAGACTAATAAATATTATAAGAAATACTATATTCTAAACGAAACAGAAATTTAAATATAATTTATATGACGAAGACCGAGCTATGTAAGAGAGGACAAGTGATAGTTCCGGATTTTACGCTTAAATGAAAATTTACTCTCAGCTTTTTAGTATCATTTCATTAAGTACATAACATGTGCAAATTGTAACAAATTCAAAGGATTTTTGGTATTACGAATGCTCATGGAAGCCTCGACGTGCACTATCGTTGACCCCCATTTACCTAGTTCTCATGGGCCTCTTATAATTCTATGTTCGCCTTGTTGGTCATTTTCTATATATACAGACACTCTCGGCATCACTGGATTACAAAAAGCCCGTGTCTCAAGTAGGGTGTTTGCAATAATCCGGTGACAGGCAACACGTTAACACGGCAAGTTGACGTTATAATACGCTCACGAGCGCGGTTGGACTGAGTCAATCCCCACGTACATTGTGAGGGTTTACTGGAGAGAATTCAACTTGCTGTTCCACGACAGAGCAGTCGTTTATGCAATAGGCTTACTTTTTAACCGACTTCCAAAAAAGAGGAGGTTATCAATTCGACTGTATTTTTTTTTTTTTTTATGTTTGTTACCTCAGAACTTTTTACTGGGTGGACGGATTTCGATGATTTTTTTTTATTTGAAAGCTGGTGCTTGTCATGTGGTCCCATTTAAATTTCATCAAGATCTGATGAAGAACTTTGGAGATATACATCGGAACTCTTCAATAAATGACTGCAAATCACTCGGGATAGCTGCAATCGCATGTCTGTTTATTGTTTTTACCATTTCATAACATAACATCACACTAGTACGCTCTAAAGAGGGTACGCAGGTGTGAACAGTTAACCCTGGTATACTCTCATTCCACCGGTTTTGTTTAAGTTTCATGTTATTGGGATAATCAATTCTGGCTTCACTTTGGACATTATAGGTACCTACCCTATAGAACTGGTCCATTATGTACCACAACTAAAAAGTGAAAAATAAAAAAAAACTTTTTACAAAAAAAATACAACCGACTTCCAAATAAAAACACTACAAAGTGAAAAATAAATTCAATTTCGGAAGTCGGTGTCAAAAAACGAAGAAACGAAAACAGGAACACCGACTTCCGAAATTGAATTTATTTTTCACTTTGTAGTGTTTTTATTTGGAAGTCGGTTGTATTTTTTGTAAAAAGTTTTTTTTGTAATGCCTCATTGCACAACAAATATAAAACAACATGCTCCTTTTTATAGAATGTGTTCCAGCTGCAATGGTGTGAGACAGCATTTAGATATCTTCTCTGGGACCTTAGCATCAGCCAAAATTAAAATTAAGACGAGCCTGCGCGGCCATTCGACTAACAAGTAATAATTGGTCAAATGGCTGCATATTACTGTTAAGCTTATTTATATTATTTAACTAGTTCATATTGCATGCTGTGTTCACTATTTTAGGGCATGCAGTTTCATGTATTTTTATTTTATTTATTTTATGTTTACCTAGTACTTATGTAATAATATTGTATTGCCCGATTTGTGAACCAACAATAAAAAAATGCCACGTAATTTGGCAAGAGTCGTTAGATGCGCACAAGTCCTTTTCAGGCCTCTGCCTCGAATTTTGCGGGCAGCGGGGCGGCGGCGGCAGCCGCGCGGGAGCGAGGCGGGCAAAGCAGACCCGTTCTCGAAACCAGCGGGCAGATCGCGCGGCACTATAGCGGGCGTAGTGTTGTGTTCGTGGTTGATTCGTCGAGATATTTGTTTTTTTTTTTTGCGAACGAAATGTCTGAACAACGGCGACAGCATTATTTTGATTCAAATTTATTCCTAAAGCTCGATTTACTGTAGTCAAAAGAAGAAGTGAATCCCTAATGTGTAGGGTGTGTTTAGTTAAAGATGCTCCCATGTATGTGGTGGTCAACAAAAGTTTGCATGAACTCTATGAGGAGCTGCTATAGGGCAAGGAAAAGAAAAGGCGACTTTTATCGAAATTATGAAGAACAGAGACAATGTCCTGACAAATTCTACGACTACACCAGAATGAGTGCAGAAATTTTGACTATATTCTTGAAGCTATCAAGGGCGATTTAGAGTCTGGAATTAATCTAAATCGATATAGAGGTATATCTCAAAAATTAATGAAATAATTAGTTCTAGCACGTCCGAGGACATTTCGACACGTCACAAAAATAAATTGCACAACACTACAATGCAGTTGCGCGGGCGGTCACCGCTTGACTGGAGTGCACCGCTCGTTGCCCGCGCCCGCGCCGCTGTTTTCGAGGGCCGGTCCATTTGATTGTATGCATTAGATCGGCAGGCTTATTACCCTTTATTCGCATATGGACAGTATGAAACAGCAATTAACAATATTTGCGCAGAGATTGTACAATCATCGCGCGAATACCGCTTTACGTCAAAAAATTGGAAGGCATATTTTTGCGAAATAATTGCTCTTCAATCGCGAATCCGCATTATATATGAGCTATAGCCACACCATAATAATTTTACGACAGCACTGCTAACAAGAAAAATCTATTAACTGAAATGTGCATTTATCGCAAGGTGATCGCGATCATTTCGTATTACGTATGGTTTTTGACAGCAGAGCGACAGCCATCGGCGAGCAAATGTGGCTGTCAAATTGCGATTACTTTTTCCCTTGTTGTTGGTCGATTGCCAATCGCTCGCTGATGACTGAGTAGGTACAGAAGTTTTTGAGTTTCTGGCGGCATTTTTCGTATGTTATTTTGTGGCTACTTTAATTATTCGCAAATTAGAATAATAATATTGAAATAACAAATTCCTAGTGAATATTGTAAATGTAAATGGCAAATTGGTGTTGTTTTGAGTCTCTAATGTCTACGCAACTGGACTATTTGTTGAATCATTGAAACAGAAGTGATCACGGTAAAGTGGAGGATTTTTTTATATATAGTATAAAAAAATCCTGTGTTGGCTACCTCAGCGAAGCTTATATGTTTACTACTAAATACTTACAAACACATGAGAATGTGATAAGTCCGCAATAAGTATCTTCTATTATATTTTTTTATTTTATTATATTTTTATATGGCAAACACTGATGTCGACTATTCTGCCAATGTCTAAATTAAATTTGAAAAATCTTTTTTACGTTTCATAGCTCAAATACGAGATAACGTAGTCTACTAAGTGATGTTCTAATGCGTTATCGATTCAATTTTTAAAACAATCGACAATTCGAACATTGACATACATGTAAATAAAATGCAAATATCAAATGTTCACTGTCATATTTACTTTACACAAATTCTTTACATCTGCGAATATTAATTTATCGGAATATTGGAGCTAAATAGTAATCAAATTGACTATAGTAAAAAACAGCCTCCACGAAGTGTTGCTCTTTCATAAGCTGGTTAATTCATCAAACGATACATTTTACAAATCATCGGACAGATAAAATAGCTTCTGTTAAAAGTGACTGTCAAAAAAAAGACTTGACTTAAAGGCCTCAGTAGCCAGGTCACTAAATTGATCGCGCAATAATTTTACAATTATTGCTACTTGCTGTTCTTTACGTAATAAGCCCGCCGGCCGCGCCCGCGCCGCCGCCGCCGCTGCCCGCAAGATTCGAGGCAGAGGCCTTAGGGTTCCGTATCCAAAGGCTAAACACGAGACCCTATTACCGAGACTCCACTGTCTGTCTGTCAGCAGGCTGTATCTCATGAACCGCGATAGCTAGACAGTTGAAATTTTCACAGATGATGTATTTCTGTTGCCGCTATAACAACAAATGCTAAAAACAGAATAAAATCAATAATAAACTGGGGCTCCCATACACTAAAACTTATAGATAGTGAACTGTTGTTATTACTATTCCGACATACATAAACTTATGTGCACGAGTACCTATACATCTAAACAGCTCAATACCATTGACAACTTAATTTGGTCGGGTTATACGCGGAGATTTAGTATGGAAAAGTAATGAAAGCTAATTTCTCTTAAAATACAACACTTAGGTGTCTGAATTTTGGGTCGCGTTAACTTCTTTAAGAGTAGTCATTTTTGTATAAATTTGGGCAGAAATCACAAGAGTTTTTAATAGGAAAAACTTGAAACGAAAATTTAACACCGTGACTACCGCCACCCCACCAATGGCATGGTATATCTCGTAAACTATATTTTATCTTGCAGGGTAGTAATTTTCTAAGTAGGTTTGAAGAAAGCGACAGGCTCCTCCACGGAACAGAAAAAACAGTGGAAGTGCAATGCAGCAAAATTACTATGGGAACCGTTGTCGCCAAACTCACACATATAAACTGATAATTATATAAAGCACTACAAATAAGCCGATCGTTTGATTTGTCGTTATAATTTTAGTTAAAACTAGCAGAAGTCAGAGATCCTACATCTGGAAAACAATCTTCACACTATTTAAATAGGATTTATTTTGCGTGAGTGTAGAAAGTATTTACGACGTTTTGTAATCTAAAGTCAAACTAGATTCGATTGCCAAGTAAATTCCGCTACCCACCCATAGATGGCGGTATTCTCAGTGGTTGCAATTATAAACTTTATTTCGTTTAGCGTAAGGTTGACTTTCGTGTGATAGATCGATATCAACTGCTACTCAATCAAGGAAGTAACCTTGCATTTTTAATTACATTGTCGATATCGATAGATACCCGATATCTTAATTAGAAAAAAATAAATGTATAAAAATTAATTACTGTTCGCCTACCCTAGTGGGTAGGTTGGTAGGTAGGTAGGTAGTAGAGTAGATATGGTAGGTAAACAGCCGGTATAATCATTGCAATAATAATTATGTATGCAATACAACATACTTCCAATTATTTTGGAAATATTTAATCCACCTAATATAAAAGAAAATATAGGTTCCTATTTTCTTTTATCGATATCTATCTACAAAATCAATACCCGACACGACTACATCCCTAATTGAGTAGCGAACAACTTTCGAGAACGAAATAGTGAAAACGTTCAATCCAAAATAAACTATATGTTAATCGTGTAAGGTTGATTTTAACTAACATTCTATTAAATTATTAGTAAATTGAAATTTACTAATATTTTATTAGAAAACCAATAAAATCATTCTAATCGATGATACGAAACACCTCCATTTTTAAGTTTCTTTCTCCTACTATCATTTTTGCACTCCAAAATGGAACAAAACGGCATAGTTACGGAAACATAAATTTGTCGCGAGACTAGCAACTCGACGCGATGTTAGAACACGACTGGAATCAAGTTTGCGTGGAAGCGCCTATTAGTGACACGCGTGCCACGCCTACTTTGCATTTCCACTGTTTTTTCTGTTCCGTGGGCTCCTCAAACTTGGAATCAACATTCAAAGTCGTGGTCCTGCTGAACGAGCGAGCGAAAGTTATCTCGGTGAGATTGATGATTGCGATTGTGATTTCTCGGTAAATATAGTCCCCGGCATGTAACTTGGCAAGATTATGGCGTAGTGAGAGTACCAACCAACATGCAGAGCGAACGGATCGCGGACGCGACGCGATTGGACATTCGATCCTTGTGTCAACTGAGCAACCAATCGCGCGCTCGGAGCGGTGCTAAACGTAACCAAAGAGATCTAATCTACAAAACGACTTTTGAGCATCTAACGACTCTTGCCAAGTTACGTGCCTACAACTAACAAATGTTTCAGTTCTGTTTTTTACTACAGCTTCCTCCGTTTGCACAGCATGATTTTCTTCTTGTGTTTATATATTTTTAGTTAGGCAGTCGGGTTATTAATTTTTACATTAACTTTTTTAGTTACAACTTTTTAGACATCCTTTTTTTTGCATTATTATCATCATCATCAATATTATAAAGAATAATGTTTTTTTTGTTTGTTTGTACCGAATAGGACCCGCAACTACAAGACCGATTTTAAAAATTCTTTCACCTATGAAAAGTTACTTTATACCCGAGTAACATACACTATAATTTATTTAAAAAAAAATAGAGATCTTTATCCAAATTGCAATAATGTAATCGAAAGTAGCAAAATTAACTATTTGGCGTGCGATGAGAAAACTATTGATGATACATAAAAATTATGTCACTACCCCAAAACCTTGCCAAGTTACGTGCCGGAGACCTACAACACCATCCGAATCCACTCTGCCCGGCCGAACTTACCCCCACTCACTACCCAACCAGCAAAGCAGTCCTATAATCTAAGCCTATAACCTCTAAAAAGACATATAAATGAGTTATTAAGGTTGGGTGACGGCGTGTTGTATAAAAGCGTTCGACAACACAATTTTGCTCTATAAGCTTATAGGGCAAAAATTACCCTTAAACAAAGGCTGTAAATGCTTACTAGACCATTTTATACAGCCGTTATAGTATGTGCTATAGCAAGCGCTAATATCATGAGCACAGAATAATACCGTTCTACAAAATTAAAAAAAATATGTTTTTATTCATCTGATTTGCGTAATAAAGGTCACTAACGTACTGCTATAATCGTTTCGTTTTAGCAGTGATGACACTCAACTATAAGGTGACCTTGTCGTATTGAGGATATTCGGATCGTTGCTATAGTACCTACTTAGTACGTTAGTAGTTACAAAAAACTCTAATAAAAAGTGATTTGGCGATGTAGCTTAGTTCCAGGTTATTACTATGTAATGTAGATTTTTATTTTGTAAGTTAGATTAAGTGACATCACTGATTGCCAACACGCCATGCTATGGTAGGATATGCTGAAATAAATTTACTGTTACACCTTATGTACCATATTCTAGCAAATAAATATTTCTGATTTGATTTGATTGTACCCTGTACGTGTACTATATTGGTTTAGAGATGACTATTATAGTTTTACTAATAAGCATATCACACAAACTTTCTTAGAGCAGAATTGTTGTGTAATGGCTTTTCAGTTCCTTTAATATACTTGTTAGTATCATGACAGAGTATGTGTTTTACTCTGAAAAAACTAAAGTTTGACTCGAAAACAAAAAAAAAACTCGAAGTTCCTTTAATTAATTTGTTTTTTTGTGAATCCACTCTGCCCGCCGAACTCGGTCCGAGGCCCGAGTGCGCAGCTCTCGAGAAAACGCTTTAGGTTTAGGCATTGCGATTTGGGATTTTTTTACGCGCGGCATTTTTTCGCACGAATTTTTATTCGCGCACTGAATCGTAACTAACACGCACTGTACACCGCACATCAAATTCCGAGCGATTTTTGACTCTTCCTACATGTTCATAGAGCTCAAAATATTCGCGCGAATTCAAACCGCACCGCGGTGCGGTGGATTCTGTGGCAAGAAACAGATTTGTTGCGATTTTTTAGCGCGCGGCTTTTTTACCGCAGGTGCGTCCAGCTTCATTCAATTCCATAAGTCGCAGATTTTCCGATTTTATCCGCGCGGATAAAACTGCAGTGCATGCTAAGCCTTGCAGCTGTTTCCTATGAAAAAAACCAGACTCTCTTGATTTCACACGTGTCATCACATTCCATGAATCATGTGTCCACGGTCACGCTCCAGTGCGTCTCGCTTGTAAACTAAACCAAATCAAATATCTGTTCCGTGCGGGAATCGAACCTACGACACGCAGCACTGCGCCAACCTCATGGTTCATTCACACTGGTTCAATTACACGTCATTACTCACTTTTCGTCTATCTTTTAGTCTGAGCGCTTATTTTTATGCATGATTTACAGAATATTGATAAATAATTCATAATTAAATAATATTTAACATCTGATAAGTAAATACTCGAATAAGTCTAAGGACGCTTAGCTTTATGAACTGAGTATTTGGAGTTGAGAACGTGCCAAACCAAACCAAACCATACTTGAATGACAAAGTTTGGGGTAAGAGTACATCGCCATTTGATCACGTGAAAATAGAAAGTCGTATTCACAAATCTGCTGGCGTTGTGGTTGCGCGCGGTGGCGGCGTTGCCGAAGGCCTCCAGCAGCGTGCCGGCCGCCGTCAGCGCGCCCGCCGCGCCGCCCGCCTCGCCCGCGCCCCCCGCCCCGCCCGCCCCGAGCACGGCGCACTGCAGGCACACGCGCGCCGCCTCCGTCTTGCCCGCGCCGCTCTCGCCTGCAACAGTTCAGCGTCACGGTGTGATCGGAGCGAGCCTGACGTCGCGTCGGTGACGTGGCTCCTGTCACTCACCCGTAATGACTATGCACTGGCTCTCGTTCCTGTCGCGCACCCAGCGGTAAGCCGTCGCCGTGATCGCGTACCTGCAACCGAGAGCGAGTTAGCGGAGCGAGCGAGGAGCACACGGACCGCACGGCGGCAGGACGGCGCTGGCGGTACCTACAGGTGCGGCGGCAGCTGGTAGGGCGGGCGCGCCAGGTACGCGCGCACCAGCTCGGCCGAGTACAGCGGCAGCGCGCGGCACGGGTTCACCGACACCAGCGCGTTGCCCACGTACGTCTGCAACAACACGACACGCTCGTCACGTCACGCCTCACGCCTCTCGCATCACGCCGCACGCGCCACTCACGTATATTATGTCACGTTTGTAGCGCACGTGCAGGTTGTGCAGGAACGTGTCCTCGGACAGCGGCGCCAGCAGCACCGCGTCGGGCTGCCCCGCGCCCTCGCCCTCCGCCATGCCCCGGCCGGCGCGGCGCCCGTCACCGACCCGCGCACCTCTGTACCGTATGCGCCATCATCAACACACGCTTCCCTAATGACAAAAACCTACAATATATCACACTGTTGATGACCACACTGAGGGGATTGCCGACGGGGGCAAGCTTACTACTCCAACTTAACATTTTTATTGCACTTGTGTGGCTAAATGTTTTCAAAAAATGCAAGTGTTTCACCATCTGACATGAAACCTGTGAGTGCACAGCAATTTCCTCTCATACATTTAGTTACAAACTAAATTAGTTATGGTTTAACGGTAAGCTAGGAAAGCCAGTGCTGCTGGCACATAGCTCCACACCAACTGAAGCTCCCTGCTTAAAGCTGAACTACTCTGCAGGCCCAGTCTGAGAGTGCTGTGCATTCCTGTCACTGAGCTAATTGCACAGGGCTATCTATTAAATGTTAGTCTGTATAATGTATCTGCCGATAAGTTGTTGGCATGCCTTATTTGAATAAATAAATAAAACCGTCAATATTCAATCATCTCTCTTTATTGCTCACCATCAATAGATATGTCACAGGGAGGTGATAAAAATAGAGATTGGATCAGATCCTTAAGTTTGATGATCAATTCACGGAAGGTATTAAAACAAAATCTGTGTGGGGAATGTATGAATGAATAATGTTCATAATCTTGCTAAGTGTGTTGCAGTGATAATAACCAAAACAGAGCTGTGAGTGCTGACTGGTAAAATTCATATTTTCACTAAAACAGTTAAGGAAGTGATAAAATCGCAGTGTTAATCATTTCCCTGCATCAGATATCATAATATAAGGAACTCATGATTAGTGTGTACGCAGTCTATCAGTAAATAACAGTAATTTATTCAATGGTTGGAAATTTAACTTGCCAGGATTTCAGGTGGATCAAACAAACAATTGAATACAATATCTACTCATGTGAACATTAATAGGTATTTTTAATGAATGATCAGGTAATTTGACTGAAACCAGAGCTGGGCACCAAGCAGAAGTTCCAAAAACAAAATAAGAATTACAAAATTACATGTCCATTAAGATGTTATTATTCAGTTTCTGATGAATTAAAAATAATAATGCTAGGTAACTACTCCTTGATAACACATTTAAATTCTGCAGGACATACCTTGTCATAAATATTCCAGATTAATATTTTCTCATAACAGTTTATCATAATGCTGTAAACATTTTATTTAGAAAAATGCATATAACAAATTCGATTTCAGTCACCACTCGCTGGTCTTTCCCTTTAAATACACCATATCGATTTCAATGAACCTTTAGCATAACCATCAGCAGTTCACGGAGCAGCAACAGAAATATTTATATCTTAAAAGACGTGACTGAACGATACCAATTAATAAATTCATTAAATTTTACTGCAGAGTGTAGGTACAAGTAGTACCATTTAAGTTTTGAGTTTTTGACTTTTGACGTTTGATTAGTAAAATCAAACGTCAATGTTACTCTATCAAAATTATATGATAAAACCAGAGGCAATACTTTTTTTTTATAATATATGTTTGAAGCTGTATAATGAGCAGTGTGAGCATAGTGTATTCGTGGTCAAACGCGATAAAACGAGCTTACCAGAACAATAAAGAAATGCTAAGGAGAAAAAATCTGGCTGTTTACAGCGGTGTTCAGACAAAGGCCGATTGCGACGGTGGCGGACGGAACCAAACTTACTTGGCGTGGCGTGTCGTGGCGCCTTCCGACACAGGTGATTGGCTACAAAACACGTTGCGTTATGACGTAGGTTGGAACAGAGTCGTTTGATTGGTGAATCCTGCGCCACGCCACTACAGAACGCGCCATGCCACGCCACGTCATGTCATTCTAATTACCGACATCGATATGTCGATATGCTTCTGGCGCGACACACACGCCACGCCGCGTAATTAAGTCGGCAGACGGAACCACACTTACGTGGCGTGGCGTGTGTGTCGCGCCAGAAGCATATCGACATATCGATGTCGGTAATTAGAATGACATGACGTGGCGTGGCATGGCGCGTTCTGTAGTGGCGTGGACTGCTTACCACCGATTGCCCCAGAGCGGTGGTGGGGGTTATGGCACGATACGACACGAGAGGCAAATGTGTTTCTATCTAGACTGCGTGGCTCGTCGGTTAGGCTGTTGGTATGTGATACTATACGGTCCTTGTATTTACTTGTCTTGAGCTCAATTTATAGCTCGTGAAGGCAACCGCCTCGGCGCCTGATAAGAATAACATAATCGTTTTAAGTTAACAAAATAATGTTTATTCTAAGACATTGAGTATGACAGAAATTACATTGACAAAAGAGTTTTTAACATTCGTCTGCCTTGGTTCTTGGGTTTCAGCTACTTGAGATGATATCGGAGGTACTGGGCACTCATCTGATTCGGAGAGACGAGGCCGCATATGGTCTGTGTGGTACCTTCTTTCTACACCGATTGGAGTGTTAATGACGTTCTAACCGTCCGCTCTGCTAATCCGTTTGTCCGTGGATGATACGGTGATGATTTGATATGTTTAATTCTCTTATCTTTGCAGTAATTTTGGAACTCCTGAGAAGTAAATTTTGGGCCATTGTCTGAGACTAAAAACTGAGGAAGGCCGAAGTTGGTAAAAATTGTGTCCAGTTCATCACAGAGTTTGGCAGTCGTAATTTTTGCCATTGGCTTGACTTCGATCCATTTGGAAAATGCATCAGACAGAACCAACCAATACAAACCTTTGAACGGTCCCGCGAAATCAACGTGAATTCTTTCCCAGGCTTGGTCTGGCATGGACCATGAGAAAATTGGCAAAGCCGAGGTGTTAGGCCGGTTCTCCTGGCATTTGCGGCAAGTTTTTACGTATGAATCTATGTCTTCTTCAATGGTTGGCCACCATACATAGAATCTTGCCAGTGCTCTCATAGCTGATATTCCTGGGTGTCCACGATGTTGTATTTTAGGGTCGCTTTTCTTAGAGTATCAGAAACAACCATGCGACCCTGCCACATGATGATCTTATTTTCTAGTGACAACTCACAGCGTTTGCGAGCGTATGGTTTTATATCGTTTGTATACTGATGCTCGCGCCAACCCATCTTAATATGTATGTTTCAGTGTGGCATCTTTTATTGTTTCACCTCGTATGACGTTTTCTGATAAGATGAGGTCACCAACCCTATCTGCCTGTAGGCGCGCTACAAGTCTGTGAACAGCTAGCTCAGGTTTGGAAGGTTGCTCTTCAGGGTTAGGCATCCTTGATAAGTAGTCCGCGATCATGTTGTTACAGCCTTTCGTGTACGCGATGTCATAAGCGTAGCTTCCAATTATTAGAGCCCATCGTACTAAACGATTATTAGCGAGTTTTGGTAAGTTGCGTTCTGGTCCCAAAATGTGAATGGCAAAAAGGCTTGTGATCAGTTATCAGAGTGAATTTGATGCCGCGAAGATACTGATCTAATTTTTTAACACCAAAAAATATTGCAAGAGCTTCGCGGTCTATGACAGAGTATTTTGATTCTGCTGGTCGAAGTTTTCTTGATGCTAACGCAATTGGCTGTTCCATTTTGTTCGTTATGTAAAAAATGTAAAAAGCACCGCCCCCACGCCTTTTTCTGATGCATCACAGGCTAAGTACAATGGCTATTTGTCATTAAAAGCTACTAGTGGTTTTACACGTACAATCAAGGTATTTGCTTGTTCAAATGCCTTGGCTTTATTGTCGGTCCATCGCCATTTTAGCCTCTTTCCTGTTAGTGCGTGAAGGTCGGCACAGACACTGGATTTTCATGGATTTTCGGGTCGCTTATATCGAATACGGGGTCAAAACAAAATACAAGATGGCGCCGACGAAAATTAGACATATTTTCGTCATGGGTGTCATTTTCATGGTTTTTGGGGTCCGTAGATCGAATATGGGGTCAAAACCAAAATACAAGATGGCGCAGACGAAAATTTTACATCTTTTCGTGATGGGTGTAATTTTCATGGTTTTTGGGGTCGTTTATTTCGAATATGGGGTCAAAACCAAAATACAAGATGGCGCCATCTCGACGAAAATTTGACATCTTTTCGTCATGGGTGTCATTTTCATGATTTTTGGGGTCGCTTATATCGATTATGGAGTCAAAACCAAAATACAAGATGGCGCCGACGAAAATTAGACATCTTTTCGTCATGGGTGTAATTTTCATGGTTCTCGGGTAGTATGTCATTAGCTGCTGCTCAATATGTAATACTCCAAAAACTTTAGATAATGCAAAAATAAAACATTTTCCATGTAATGCAAAATGTTCAAGTATTTTTTTAATCCTTGGGACCCAAGTTATAGGTATCTACTTATTTCACATAGCGTATTTTTTAAATACCTACTTACTACAACAAAGTGAAAACTATTTTTTTTCTTCGGAAGTCGGTGTCGGTATTACCATTGTTTTTCGTTTTTCGACACAGGAAAGTTATTATTTTTTAATTTTTAGTTTTTGTAGGCAGCCCATATTGGGTATACTAAATACATCTGTTTTCCGTACGCAAAATACGCGCTTAGTCGTGGAGTTGCGGAAACCAGCCCGTTTTAACCTTTAACCTTTTAACCTACATCTGTTTACCCCCTAAAACCGTACAGGCCTAAACACAAACATAAACATACGATCACAGTAATCGCAGGGCATTTACTGTTTGTTATTGAAGAGTTCCATTGTCTATCTCCGACGATCTTTATCAGATTTTTTCCCTGAAAACACATACATTTATCGACGAAAACCCGATCAGTATCGGATAATTAGTTTTTAAGTAAATAGCGGATACATACGGGTCGAATAGATAGAACACCTCCTTTTTTTGAAGTCGGTTGAAAATAATAACCTACTTTTTACAACGACGCGGCGATGGTTTGTAACAGTCACCAAATGCATTTTCAAAGTGTCGACTAACCTTCCTGAATTAACTCCAATAAAATTAAAAAATAATATCAAGGATCAATATTATTTCAGTGATGTATAAAATCGAGCGCTCAGTAGTTTCAATGAGTGCGTACGCGTAATGTTGCTGTGTGCGACTAGATACCTAAATTTGAGTTTGTCGAAAATGTAACAGCGTCCTTAAGGCAACCTGCAACGAAATCGATTAATTAGTTCTAAGAATTTATGCTAAGGTTACGCAATCATTTAGATACGTTAAGATTATTAATATTCAACGTAGGTACCTTTGTTGCTAGGTACTGACTATCCGCTGCTTCTTTAAAAACTTTTCAACGTCGGCTGGTGAAAAAACATTAGAGTTCCGAGCAATATATCTGTAAAATATGCACATTTATCAATATTAATAGTTGACTCGCCAACGCACTACCGCACAGGCCGACAGTCTGTCTGATAACAACTGATCGCCCCACCACTCGGACCGGTATTTATAACCGAGCGGCATATGCACACGAGGCATCGCTACAATACTGTTATCAGCTTGTAGCGCGATCTATTGATACCTACATACACTTCAATATCCGTCCGACTTTTCATAAATCCCATCAGGTTACAGTACGTTTTGATATTAACACCATGTTTGAGCACCACCAGGAATAGATGCAACACAGGGAGCTGGGCTTTTATGTATTGGCGAGTTCAGATAAATACGCCAAAAACACATTTTCACCTTGCTCTTCCATTGTAGGAAACTATCGTAGGCAGCTCATTTAGTATTTCTGGCGAGGTTAACTCTATCTTTTAGGTATCATTAATGTTCATCTTCTGCACGAAAACTTAACATTTCTAAAATAATTTACCACAGCGACAAATACGATAAAAACACTATGAAAAATAAGGGAAATGGCGGTAGTATCTCTAAATAGTCTGTGGAAATGGCGCACAAGCATTTTTTTCAAGCGCCACATGCAAGGTGAGATAACATCGTAAACATACAGCCTACTTCAAAATTATAATTTTATGTGATAAAATGCAAGTATGTTATAACAAATTATTGTGAATAATAAATGTTTGTTTGACTTAATTAAGGATGTACTTACACATTTACTTATTCCAAAAATGTATATGAATTTTCAGCGGCATTATCTGGTTAAATTGAAAATGCTCTGTTTACTCGCATATAACTTGCAGAAAGGTACTAATTCAACTTTGTACGGATAATTATATTACGCACTAGTGTGTATAATAGCTCGGTTTATGGCCTTAAACGCGACATAATAAGGCTCACTTTACGAACAAGTGTGTTGAAATAGTACATTACAGCAGAATCCAGTAAGTAAGCCTTCCTGGCCGAGTATGAGTTAACCGGACCGAACCGCAGGTGAGGTCCGGTTATATACGAGGCCAGGATGGCTTTCTTACTGGTTGAGGTTTGTATAATGCTTTTCTCAAAAATGAAAGAAAGTTTAACAACAAATTCGTTTAATTAATATTGAAGGTTACATTCATATTAGGGCAATTACTGATAGATATTGTGATCGATTTACCGGGGGCATTTATATTTGTTTGTTGTACATCTTGATTAACGGACTCTTTAATCCAACATGATTTATAAACTGAAATGACTAAATACAAACATAAAATCCCACACTATACTTCTACAACATTACTAAGTACAAAACGCATCGTGCATACTTTTTCTGCGTCGCGTTATGTGTCACAGACCCATAAAAAAAAAAAAAAAAAAAGTGTCACAGACAATAAAATGGATGTTTAAGGCTCCAAAATATATTATGTATCTCATAAAATGTCATACCAAAAAGAGATAGATATATATTTGGAGCCTCCCTCTAACCATGTTATAATGGCTAAACTCTAATCTGTGTCTGGTACTATGTTTTTTTTTTCTAAGCAGATCTAAAGAGGATGACCTAAACCGTGCGAAGCCATAAAAAAAAAAAGGGATGAAGGATGACCAAGTGTCCAGTAAGTAAATTACATACTTACTTACTGGACAGTAGGAGATTCCAAATTTAAAATCTCGCTTCTTACCGGACAGTTGTGAATAGTCTCCGGTAGAGTTCACTTTCTGGATACTTTTTAGAGATGTTATGTCAACATTACATACCATTTTTGAGAAAACTTTATTTTCAGTCTTGCACAAGAACTAGCATGCTATATATCAGTATATTGATCAGTACCTGTTTGTACAGTCGTACAAGTATACCAAAAACTATCACTTTGATCTCATGATGTAAGTACCTAGATTTTGCGCAAGGTATGAATAAACATTAATATACAACGCGTATAATGCTCAGAAATGTCACGAAAGAGTGGAATTGTACAGTAACAATGACTGATAAGTTCACTCTTTGTACGAGTACACATTCACTCTTTAAATACATAATTATAAAGAATCTCTAAAAAATCGTAGAAAAACTTAGCCGCATTCAGGGAAGATTTTTTAAATACTCACAACTGATCTTTGTGTCTCTGAATTGGCTGCAAGAGGCTGCGCAGTAGCTATTTTTGTGTCAATATTGAAAGTGAAAATAGCATTGTATAACTGTCTCTTTCACTCGCATACGTTTGTCGCATCATCCTATCTCGCTTACTCTATGCAGTTAATCTATTTCGGGCGCAAATAGTTGACAGAGCCAACTTCAGAGACACAAAGATCCGCTGTGAGTATAATACAGACATTTAACCAAATTTGTAGATAGCTACAAAACTAAACTCGATAATATCGATATGACATTGGCACAGATCTAGTACTGATCATGGTATAATAACATACTCCGTATACTTCGCCTGGTATGTTCTTCCCAGGATGGCCTAAGCCTACGTCACGATAAGTGTTACCATTGATTGTCCTTTTTAGAAAATTTAGGTACTTTCTCATGTAGTTAATGTAAATAAAATAAATTACTAACTAGCTTAACTATTTAGTATCTCATGTGATTCATCTATGTTCATCTATGTCATGTATATTTACTGTTAAATTAATTAATATTTTGAATTATTAGTTCATAATTGCTTTGTTAAGATAAAAAATGCATTTTGCTCGGGTATTTCAATAACACACAGTGGCAATACATCGAATTGACAAGTGTCATACTGACAACTAGCCATTTCATCGCTATTGTCGTGTCACTCACACCTATAGCGTTGTTTCGCTCGGTGAGAAAAATACTGTGGCTCCCAAACGTTTGTGATGAACCCGAGAACTTTGAAAGATACACAAAAAAAATTGTTACCTAGTTGTTTCGTAAACTGTAAACACAGGAGTATAAAAGGCGGTGTAATATATTTTTCTTTTCCCAATGAACAGACGCTATCATATGCGTGGCTTCAATATTGTAACCAACTTCACCTAAAATAACTGGTATGTGCCTTTCATTAATTTATTATTTAATTTATATACGCTTTCCATAATTTAAGGCATAGTTGTGTCAATACGTCTTTACGCCCGAGCTTAACCTAACCTTATTATTTTTGACTTGTTTTAGTCAAGTCAAGTTTTGTGTGTTTTCGTTCCGAAACAAATAAAAATACTAAAATGCAATCAATTAAAAGAAAGCAAAGTAAATAAATAAAAAATGTATCAAATATGAAGATTTATTAAGAATTATAAAACATTTGTACTTATTGTATTAATTTTATATTTTTCCCCACTAAAAAAGTTTGAGAACCGCAACGCAATTGATGACGTAGTCTTAGGCCAATCACGTGACCCAGCTGTCACGGGAAGAGACTACCATACTGATATATGTCTATAGATAAGTATCTATAGTCACTGGCACAAAAGATGGCATAGACAAAAGTATATCTATCTCTTTTTGCTTATGACGTTATCTGTTAGTGCGAAAGGGAATACCGATGTTGAAATTGTGTCATCAATAAGTTCCCTCTATAATTTTATGCTAATTACTCTCTGGAAGCGAAAGTAAAGTTAGAGGTTGGCAAGGAAGGAGGTTGCAACTCGCAAATAGATCATAATACGTCATGAATTTCCCTGACAGAACGGCCCAAGTTCCCTTACAAAACGGGAATTTTGCTTTGGGTGGGGATTGGGAGGCGCGAAAGCACCTCTTGAATTTCGAACTTTTTTCTGAAATCTTTTTGCTGTTAAACCAAACCATAAAACTGACAAGTCACTTTTCTCAACTTCTCTTGAGAATGTTGTTGTCAAAAACGCAAAAATCTTAATTTTACTCTATATTTACGTGTGGCTATTTGTGATAGTTATTCTTACCAATAAAATATACGACATGTGGACTATACAAAACAATTTAGAAAAATAGTAGGTAGGCATTCTCCAGTAAAAGGTACCTACCTAAACCAGGGAAGTATTTCAATTGATTGGCTATATAATAAGGACTATCTTACTTCTTGTGATGGAATCGTTTTCAAATACGGCAAAACGTAAAAAGCGGAAAACACGTAAATGCCTAGACGAAATCAGAAAAAGATCGCGTCGTTCGGGACAAATTTTGTTTGAGAAAGACAGTGGTCAAGTTTGTGATATTTTTTCTAATCATAACACTGTAAATAACTGCCTTGTAACGAATAATCGACT
Organism: Orthosia gothica; assembly: GCA_949775005.1. Taxonomy (NCBI): domain Eukaryota; kingdom Metazoa; phylum Arthropoda; class Insecta; order Lepidoptera; family Noctuidae; genus Orthosia; species Orthosia gothica. Next base: position 40,098,599 of record OX459037.1, read on the forward strand.
AACGTTGAAAATGTTTCCAAAAGCTGTTCGGTCCGAAACAATAACAAGACCTGCTTTGGAAGGTTTGAAAGAAAAACCAAATTTGAATTTCGATGAATTGATAAAGGGTACTAAAACTATAAGTGCGTCGAGTTCAACCAATGTAATGATGCCCCAATTAATTGATACGTTTGATAATAGCATTGAACATTTTAAGACTGAAAACTTGAAGTTTTTCAATAAATGCGCTCTTGAAGAATCAATCAATTACAAAGAATCGAATAGCCAAGAAGAGAACTTGTCTAGCAATTTTGATGTGTTTACCTCTATGGGTTCGGCCGAAACCACCGATAAGTCCCCGGACAGTATAGGAGCGCAATCGGTTTCAACTGTTACGACATCGTCTAACCAAAGTCTTCAGGACGATTTCGGTTATCATTTGTACGAAGAGTTTATGTCGGAAATCCCTACATATATGAAACGGAATGTTAATTTCATAGAAGATGACGTCATGAAAAAAACTAAGGTTTATTTACAAAATCTTTTTATAGAAAGCTGTTATCAAGAATGTGGAGACAATGTGTTTAAATACAAAAAAGGGAACACCGTTACTAAAAATGATCTACCTTGTCAGATGATTGTACATGATCCAATGGACTATATCAGGCTAGGACACGTACAACAGCAGAACCTGTTTCATCGGCCCTCCAGAATAGGAAGAACCGTTGATGGAGGATGCTGTATCCCTCATTCTCCTCTACTAGCTCCATCTTCACCAGCCGTATCGCCGGACTCTCCATTAAGTGTTATCGTAAATGACACGCCCGATTACACCTATTTTCCTCACAGATTGAACTGATACTTCCTCGACCTCCCTATGTGTACTTCTGCTAAGGAAAAGAACGTCGCTCCGAACCTTAGATGTATGTGTAGGTACTAGGTGTTTTGTATTCCCGAGTGTTAGTGGGTTTCGATCTTATTATTAATATTATGAATTCAAACACATTCTGTACTTGGCCTTTTATTTATGTACTTCTTATTATCATGTATGTAATTGCATGAAATAAATCACAATCTACAATTATAAACCAATGTTTTCTAGCTGTGCTATTAGGTCCATGTGTTTGAATGTATCAGGATTCTTAGTGAATGTTTTAACCAGTTGCAACTTTGTAGCGTCTTTTCCACTGTAGTACATCTGAAATTGATTTGCTAGACATCGAGCCTCTTGACCATCCAGTACATTCTGTAAAAACAAAACATTCAATTGAGTATAAACATTAAAAAATATAAAATTCTGTGTCATAGTTTTTACCAAAACATCCAAGAAAATTAATTATTGAACTATTTAATTAAATCACTCATTCAAGATGCGTTAGCCGCGTCATTGGATAACCAATGGAAAATATATAAAATGATGCGAATAAACGCTAAATACGAAGTGAATAAAGCGTATTATTTACAGTAGTAGCCTTAATTGTAGTAGCCTTGAGCTACTACAATTAAGGATCTTTTCTATGGCTCACAGAGAGTCGTCCTAGGTGTCGCTAGCACTCTTACTTTTTTACGTTTGACGCCTTCACTATTGAATAAATGTTAATGCATTTTGGTTTACAGATTATAGATAGGTTGAACCTTGGGGCAGGACATAGAACACTATGCCGGGGAATCCGTTCCCATCGGATAATTGCGGCACAGGGAAAGCCACTGAATAGTCAATACATACAATAAATCTGTAGAAAATTCGTTTTTGTACACCGAAAATATAGCCAAAAAAAAATTGCCACGGTTTTTAAGAACAACCAACAGAGCCCATTTCCTGTACTTTTGCCTGTTAGTCTGTTTTTGTATTTTTTTCTGTTTATTTGTGCACGCATCACGTAAAATGTACGGAATCAATGTAGATAACTTTTATAAATAAAAATTGTATTGTGTGTAGTAGGGTCCATATTGGCTCACCTAAAGTTCTTTACCCGAAATTGTTCTTCCTAATGATTTGTAATCCGAATGATCACTCATCCTAAAATTTTACATCCTAATGTTTTCATTCATACTATTTGTAGTGCTACCGGCGATGTTCATAACACTCATGTTTCCGAAAATTGTAATTAATAATTTCATTAATGTAAATATATTTAAACTCCTACTGTTTTTTATCATAACGCTTTTATCCCTAAACATAATTAGGTACCATAATATTTTCACTCATATTCAGAAAAAAACATTTACCAAGTGTAATCAAAAATATATGTGGGTAATAATGTCTAAAAAATCAACTGTTTATAGTTATTTATGCTACAAGTGCGGAAGGTAGGTGATTTCCGATGAGTGGCACTTTTATTCACGAGCGAGCGAAGCGAGTGAGTGGATAAATCGACACGAGTCGGAAATCATCTTACGTACGTGTATCATACAACATTTTACTATGCATTGTGCGAGGAAATAAATAAATAAATAAAATGGCGGGCTTATTCAAGCGCGTTCAGCATATCCACAGATTAACTAATAGTTCCTCGGGCATATCTACTGCGCATGTGCAAATAGCTGTCCCATCGTAACGCAATAAGGCACGAGCAAAATATATGTTCTGCCAAACATATTTAATTAATATTTAAAATTAATTTATTGATCAAAATCAAAATCTAGAGTAATTAAAAACGCCTAAAATGAAGTATTAGTACCTTTTACCTTTTATATGAATGATAATCTGTGCATAACTTATTTAAAAAAAAAACTCAAATAATAAAAACTCTATGCGTCGGGGTGACGTTGGAGTTAAAAATTAAAAAAGTACAGGAAAGTAAAAAGCACTAGTGAAAAAAGTGACACTTTCCGCACAGTTTGGCTGCTTGGAAAACCACTCTTTTCGAGGACATGCATTGTAAAAATAATTAAAGGTCGTTTCACTGATTTTTGTCTTGAATGAATGAAATTCAGGTCAGAGTGTCGTCTTGGGGGCACTATGAAAAAAATACTTAAAACAAATACAACCAATTTCGAGGTAGCGCTCGCCGGCCGCTGCCGCGGCACAGCTCGCTTCGCTCGCTCGGCTCGCGCGTAGATGGTCACAGTTCTAACCTAACCTAACCTATGGATATCTTTGCAGGTACACACCGCTATAAATAAAATTAAAGTTATGTTAAAATAAAATCACGCAAAATTATTGTATATAATACTGATTATTATGAATAAAAAGAAATATAAACAAAAAAGATATGACTTTGAATAATAGTGTAAAAGATGGTTATGTTGAGAAAATATAGGAAAACAAATAAAAGTATAATAAATGTTTATTGCTACTGACATTATGAAGTTGAATGCTTCGGAATGATGAACATTAGAGAGAGAGTAGTTAGGAATTGTGATTGTTAGGAAGAACATTTTCGGATTTCGAATTATCGGAGTTGAAAATTTAGGTGAACTTTGGCGCACCCACTGTAGTATTACTTAGTTTTTGTTTCATCGCAATCGGTTCACTCCATCAAAAGTTCGATGAATTTAAAGTGTTCAAGAAGTCATTTTATCACAACACACGCAATTCAGATACTCGGACAGTTCAACTCCATATTCGATAGGTGGCGTTGTGCATTGAAGCCATTTTCATACAACTAGCCAGTGTTGATAATATTCATCTTATTAAAGTCATAACAGTATTTCTGGAGAAACTGACATACTGAAAAAAGTGAAGTCGGAGTGTTACCTTGTCAAATTCACCGCGCATGAGGATGAGCCCCTTGTCGGCGAGCTCCGTGTAGTGCACCATGGTGAGGCACTCGGGCGCGTTCTCCTTGTGCACCTGCGGACACACAGTACTCAACTTATTACTACGAGTCGACATATTTTTAATCATTAGAGACCTGTTTATATCAATTTGCAAGTTGCATAATAAAATGTATTCGCATGTTTAGCCCCATTTCACCACTTATTTCATATTTTAACTCCATTGGAAACAATATTATAGATAGCTGTAGCGGCACCAACACCGCCACATACAAACTAATGACATGACGTCACACAAATCCTGCATCGCGCAAGCAAAGTTGTCGGTGCGATTAGAACACATACAACAGTCCGACACGAAACCGTTCATAACGGTCGCCGCGGCGCGCCTACACTCACATGTCACGTACAACAAGCCAAACATAGCGACCGCTGAGTTGTAGGAACTCGCGCCCGCACGCAGCAGGGTTAAATGACCACCCAACGACAGGTTCGTTGTTACGAGCCCCGGTGCTGCACCCGCGGGCTAGGAACCATGTTCCGGCACCGCTCGCCTCGACTCGACTTCCAACGAGAACCGTCGGGCTGTTGCACGGACCAGACACAACACCCGTCTGGTCGGAGGATCCTCCCTTTTCTATGGAGGTTTATGGGACTCTCCACCCTGTTCCGCTTCCTCCAAACTAGTGACCCTCGAACATGAACGTCAGCGCAGCCTTCGTGTACTTCAACGTGACGTCGTCATCACTTCCTCAAGCTTTCGAGCAGCGAGTCACACAGCCAGCCAGTAGAAACTTTTAGCTTACTATACGCTTAGCATTGAAAAGTGACCTCCACCGCGTTAATACTTTCAGTATTAAAGATTAAAAAAAAATAGATTCACTCAAAGTTCACAAAAAACTATAAACGTAACAACAAACACAACGTAACAACACTTTAACAAAAACCCAACAAAATAACAAAATATCGATTCGCAATGAAATAAGATATTCGTGCAGTCAGACTGGGAGAATGAAGCCGAATGACACGATAAACAAAATGACGATAGCTGCAATTACCGGCGCTAATGTAAGTAACTTTTGTATGGTGGCAGAGTTTTTTTTTATTTTTATTTTATATGGTGGCAGAGTTTATTAATAGGAATATGTAGGCATAAAATTATAAACTTAAATTCAATATTTTGCATATCGCAAAGTAAAAATACAATTACCTGTGCAGCATACGCGCCGCCGCTTACGTACTTTGTGATAATACCAGGCCCCTCAGAAAGTATTGCGAAAAAAAGTTTTTATATATGGGAGACTGGCCAGTTATAATGTTTTTCGAAAATATGATTATTTATAAGTAAAAATAAGTAAGTTCCAATTTCAAAATTTCCCTCCACATTTTTTGCGAGTTAATTCAAAGTATTGTGTCTCACTGAAATATGGATCTGCGCCGGGAACATTTTAGAGCTATGATTTTATACGATTTCAAGTGTCGCCTGAAACCGGATGAATCGTACGATAGACTTCAAATGGCATTCATGGATGAAGGCCCTTCCAAGGCAACCGTGTATCATTGGTATAACGAATTCAAGCGCGGTCGACCAACTTTGGGGATGACGAAAGAAGCGGTCGCCCTTTGACGGCTGTTACCGAAGAAAACGTGCTAGCAGTGAAAAATTTAATCCAAGACAATAGGCGAATTACATATCAGGAGATTCAACACATATTGAAGATTGGATCGGGAAGCGTTCACGAGATTCTACACAGCCATCTTCGCGTGAGGAGGATAGTATCACGCTGGGTGCCGCACAACCTCACCGATGCTCAGAAGCAGGCCCGGGTGGAATGGTGCCGTGATATGCTTAACAAATTTGAAGCAGGCTCGTCTCGGCGTGTTTACGACATCGTTACAGGTGATGAGTCCTGGATTTATCAATACGACCCAGAAACCAAGCGCCAGTCGACTGTTTGGGTGTTTCAAAATGACCCAACGCCTACCAAAGTGAAGCGATCTAGAAGCGGGGGTAAGATTTTGATCGCTAGCTTTTTTAATTTGACTGGCCACTTGGTATCAATTCCCTTACGGGATCAAAGAAGCATTAATGCCGAATGGTATACTACCAAATGTTTGCCAGAAGTTTTCTCTGTTATAAGCAACAAGCGACCAAACACAGGGCTCCGCGGGCTACTGCTCCACCACGACAATGCACCTGCGCACACCGCACTCAAAACGAGGGACTTCCTGGACAGCACGCCAGTCAAACTCCTGGGTCACCCTCCTTACAGCCCTGATCTAGCACCGTGTGACTTCTTATTATTCCCAAAAATAAAAAATCAGCTCAAAGGGATACAATTTTCGTCGCCGGAAGATGCGCTGGCTGCGTTCGAGCAGGCTGTAAACGAGGTGTCTGCGGCGGACTGGAAAAAGTGTTTTGAAAACTGGTTTAGGCGCATGAATCTTTGTATAGAGGCTGGTGGAAAGTACTTTGAAAAGATTTAATAAAAATATATGTACGTATAGAACAATTTTTTTTAGTTTCGCAAAACTTTCTGAGTGTCCCACGTACTTAGTTGTTGAAACTTTTATTCTTAGGTATAACTAATCCCTATATGCATATAGAAAATGATTTAAAAAACTTAAATGTTTTATTGACAGAGTTACGAGCCATTTTCAGTTTTCCATTGTTCCACAGTACCTACCTGTTAGCATTTTAACTATTATATTGTTTAGATAGTACTAATAAAGAAACAGTAAATTATTTAAAGGAGAATGCCCATTTTGGAAGGAAACTTGGGTCCCATTGAAAAAATGGTTGTATCTTGATGAATTTAGTTGTCTATTGTTAAAAAAATATGTTATATTCATAATTAGAAAACATTTTTATTCATTTTGCGGGATTCACGAGATATAACGATGTTTCTGTTCTTGAAATGAACCCTTATTACATAGACCGATAGCGCTAGGCTATTTTGATGTCATAAGTTTAAAAAATTCTAAAGTTACTTATTTCTTGCCTGTGGATACAGTCGTACCTATGTAGCTTATTATTGCGTTTTGTGTCACATCTGTTACTTGCATTTTCAGTAATTCGATGATTTGCGGTTGATTCTTTATAATCAAATCAAAACTGGCAAAATTAAATTAAAGTTTAAAATAATTATGCTATCATATCTAGGATAGTCTGCGGAGTGTGTAAACCCAATTTGTGTCATATTCGTCCAGTGCAAACTGACATAGGGGTCAGTATGTAAAAATAGTGCAATTTTTTTTTTATAATTTATGAAATTACTATTTCCTTTCTCAGATCACTTACATATCCCTATTAAATAAATTTGTGCCAAATTAGGGCACGCAATTTTAAGATTTTTAATTATTTTGTTTTTCCAAGCTACAATCGCTTCAAAAAAATATTACAATCATTAGAGTTCACATAATCAATATCATAAATGCATGAAAAATTGACATTGTAAATTTATGTCATTTTCATGCACGATATGTATTTATGTGAATAAAACACAAAAACAATGGTTGCGGTCGAAGCGGGCGGAGGAGGCCAGGCGTCGTCGTATCGAACGAACGTGTGTGCATGCGTATGCGCACGCACACACGTTCGTTCGGTACGATTTCTTCATAAATACAATGCAATAAGGGGCATACAAATATCTAAATGCAGGAACCTAATCTGTTGTTGTCTGTACATATAAAATAAAGGACACGGATGGAAAATAACACAAAATATTAATCCTATTTTTGTATAATATTGAAATCGCAGACACGATACCTCATAAGGGGCCTGTGTTTGGGAAATCTCCTTTAAATATTATATTATTGTTATAACAAGAAATAATAGGAAATAGCTACTTCATACCTATTGCATAACTCTAAACTGTTAGCATTTTTGTACTTAGCAATTAATTCACATATATTATCGACCCAACAAAAATAGCAAACTTTTGAATTATCAAAGGTTATGTGAAAAATAAGTATATCCCTACTGGACTATAAGAGAGAGACACAACACACCGCTCAAGGGCCTTCACCACGATATCCCCCAAACTACAGCCATTAATGACCAAGCAATTAATTTTTGATAAAAAATACAGAATCCAATTACACGAGGATAACCGGAGCGAGAGGCTACGCCCCGGTGAGCTGTGGATCTTCACGGACGGATCCAAAACAGGTACTGGCACAGGTGCAAGTCTTCTCAGAGGACCAAAACATCTGCTTAGCCACACCACTGGGGATCCACAACACGGCAGTCCAGGCAGAATGCTTGGGCATTCACTAGGGAGGTAAAGGCTTTCCCTACACATATACTCTCATAAGCACTAAACATGGCTGTTTAAATTTGTCGTAAATCAGCCCTGAGTTGACTGTGTGGCACAGTCAACACGGCTGATTTACGAGTGTCACCGGCGCCCAAACCAGGTCGGTATGCACAATAAATTAACCATTCAATGGATTAAGGGACACAGCGACTCCCGAAGGAACGACGCTGCGGATGAGCTCGCCCGAAGGGGCTCTAATATGGCACCGGTGGGCCCGGAGCCCATGGTGCCATTACCTTTCGGTCTGGTAAGAAAACGCACCAAGCATCAACACAGCAAGCTATGGATTGACCATAGCGAATGTAGGCAGGCCAAGGAGCTACCGCCCTTCATCGACGGCTGTGTCACAAAAAAGGCCCTATGACTAAGCCACAGTTGAATGCAGTCACAGCCGTAACAACTGGTCACAGGACCTTTTTGTCATAGGAATCACGGACAGCCCACTCTGCAGAGCATGCATGGTGGGAGATGAGAGATCAGCACACCTACTGCTGCAAGCTGCCCTGTAATCGGCATCGCTGGCTACAGGGCACAATACGTTGGTGACCCAGGTACCCTGCAGGCATTAAGTCCGCCTATGTACTTGTATGTTGCATGAAGTTTTAAATAAATAAATAATCAGTATGTTCGAGTTTAAACCGAACACGCAACGAAAATGCATAATTGCATCAAACGCAAATATGCACATTCGCTCGGTTACCAAAATGTGGGCCAGTTCCCGTTTAGATCTCGTCAGAGACACCACGTACTCGTATAACCAAACCATAACCATTTTACCATAACTTTTACCATTAGTTTAGTCACATAGTTTATAGTTTACCATAATTTACCATTTCGTGTATATTAGTGTTATATAGTAATTCAATATAGTCGTTTCCCTTATAATACAAGACTTTAACTTTTACCATATCCTATCATTATAAGAAAGGTGTGTTAGGTCACCATAGCACCAAGCACTACTTTCTACGTGGTCCTTCGAGCCGGATACTACTCTACTAGCTACTCTGTGGATCCATGATACCACACTACCAGTGCAACGTGGTTCTCAACAACACAGAAGACCTTCTGAAATATTGGGAGAACGAAGACATACACCAGAAGATATAGATGTCCAACAATGACCATGAGTGTTTACAGTATTTTAATGAAACCACTAAGAGGTTTGAGGACGGAAGGTACGAGGTCCGACTACCACTTAAGCCGGCACACAAAGACAAGCTGGGTGCAACCAAACCACAAGCATTAACTCAATTTAGAAACATAGAACAGAAATTTCCTGACGCAGCAAAAGTATTAGAAGACAGTTTCTATAGAGACGATTTTTGCGGAGGGCGTCATTCAATGGAAGCAGCGAATAAACTGAAATCCGATCTCATAAAAATATGCCGATTGGGAGGATTTAATCTTAGAAAATGGACCTCGAACAAACCAGAGCTATTAACCGATTTAGAGAGAGAGCAATGTGACCAGTCAACATACGAGTTCAAGCAAAACGATTCTACCAAAACATTGGGTCTCTGTTGGAAACCACAGAAAGATAATTTCACTTTCAACTCGAAAATAGAACCCGAATCACCTGCAATTATTACCAAAAGAGCTCTACTTTCGGTTATTTCGAAGCTGTTCGATCCATTAGGGTGGTTAACCCCCCTGAGTACTACCATGAAACTACTGTTTCAAAATGTCTGGTTGTCTGACATAAAATGCATCTCAAACAAGGCATACGCGTGTATACTGCAAGGTAGTAAGGAAGGAAGGGACAACCATTACATTAGTTGCGGGCAAGGCTAAGTTAGCACCCATAAGCAAAGTCATATCAATACCAAGACTAGAGCTAATGGGCGCTCATCTTTTAGCTCAGCTAATGCAAAAAGTACAAAATTCCTTAGAGAATACCCGACGGATGTCTACTGCTGGACTGATTCAACGGCAGTACCAGGATGGATACAAGGAGATCCAGCCCGATGGAAACCATTTGTAGCAAATCGGGTAAAAACCATCACCAAAACCATACCATCAAAACATTGGCAATATGTGAAGACGACATATAATCCAGCCGACTGTGCAAGTCGTGGTTTGACTGTCAGGCAACTCAAAGACCACAAGATATGGTGGCAAGGGCCGTCATGGCTGACATCGTACACAAATCAAGAAAACCACCAAACCATTTACGAGACGAATTTAGAAGAAAAGTCGTCTATTTTAAACCAAACCAACGCGGTAGTAATTGGACACCCAAGAGAATCGCTGACTACCGAAATTATTAAACATTTGATAAACAAATATAGCTCCATAACAAAAATCATACGCATTTTGCTTGGATACTGCGATTACCTACCTTGAACAAACCAGTTCGCCGACCCTACCTCGAATTACACGAGCTTCGTCGGGCTAAACAGCTGATAATCAAAAACGTTCAGCAGGCTGAATTTGCAAACGACCTAGATTCAATAAACAAACATGGAAGAGTGCACTCCAAAAGCAAGATTTTGAGTTTGAATCCAACCATAGATGAACGTGGCATTTTACGTGTGGGTGGGAGATTAGAAAACGCCCACATGAGTCTTGAGATGAAACATCCCATCATCTGACCCTCCGTAAGCATAAGTCCTGTTTCCGTAAGTGTGTCCGTGGCATCAACAGTAGGCCCTATCAGAATATCAGCGCAGCGTTATTACCTTTTTTGGATATCGCTGCACATGCTGAGATAGGAGCCTTTTTGGTCTCGCACAGGGTTTTTTTATTTTATTATTGTTTAAGTGTATGCTTATTTTCTCGTGTCTCCTGTGCGGGTCACAAATAAATATTTTTCTTTCTTTCTTTCTTTACCTCACCCGTTAACCACATTAATTATCGATCAAGCTCATAAATTGACCTTCCATGGCGGAGCGCGTCTAACGTTAGCAAACCTTCGACAATTTAACCAGCTTCGCGAAGTATTCAGTGAAAGTTTTATAACCGAGATAGCAGAAATGGGCATGGAATGGCACTTTAACGTGCCTAGCTGGCCTCATGCCGGCGGTCTATGGGAGCGAGCAGTACGCAGTCTTAAACATCATCTCAAGAGGGTCAACGGTCAACAAAGACTAACCTTCGAGGAGTCTACCACATTGTTAGCTAGACTAGAAGCGTGCCTCAACTCTCGACCTCTTATATCTGAGGATCCCGAGAATATAAACTTCCTTACACCAGCTCATTTCTTATCAGGAAGACCAGGAACAACTGTAATAGAAGCCGAGCAAGATGCTAGAACCAGGTGGCATCTAACCAACAAGCTATTCCAAGATCTTTGGAAACGATGGAAGACTGAATACTTAGTACAACTATCATCTAGAAGTAAATGGATGGAACCACAGAAAAACATCGAAATTGGACATCTAGTAGTGATTCATGATGAGAATCTGCCTCCAGGAAAATGGGCTCTTGGACGTGTGGTCGACACACATCCAGGAAATGATGGTCTAACCAGAGCAGTTACATTAAAAACCAAAAATGGGGTCATGAAACGCCCTATTGTGAAACTCTCAGTTTTGCCTGTTAACCAGAATAACCACAGTATCCGAATACCAGAATAATGTAAATATACCAGAACCAGATATAAAACCAACAACCAAATTACCATAAAGAAAAAGAAAACAGAGGTCAAAAATCGCAACTGTAGCAACGGTTTTACTGAGTTTTTTTACGCTGATCTTACCATCTTACTAATAAACGCGGAATAAAGTTATACCAAGTATAAACCTATGAAAATGTATGGGTATACCTATGAAAATGTATGGGTATACCTTTGTTATACCTGGTATAACTTTATTCCGTGTTTATTAGTAAGAGGGTTACGGTTTAGACGCCGTGAAACCATTTCGAAACAACCAAACGCTTTATTTTGACCCTATTTCAAAAGTACAAGTAATTAGGGATAAATGGACAGGCATAAACACTTATAAAACAATAGCGAATTACCAAAAAAAAATGTACACAACCATAGAAAGAAACACAAAACCATTGTAATACGATCATACAGCAAGTCCGGCACGATTACCAGGAACTCGAATACTACAATGAACTTTTGCTAACACAGCATTTTGATCCACGCTAGACGGCGACGCGCCACGGGGAAGACGGGTCGGCGCCGACGAGGCCTAATCAACGGTATCGAGTATAAGCGATCTAGCGAATGACTTACTCGGAGTGTTGGATTCACGCTTTGCAGACCAGTATGAAAGGGACATTGAAACCATACATCGCAATGGATGTGGCGAACGGGGCGATGTTGCTTGTTCGGGAAGGCTTTCGCTGGGCATTGTGGCGAGGGATCCCGCCAGTACCAGACCGCGGTGACTCCACCGCCTCCAGGACCTCTACGCCGCAGCGAGAGATAGCAGCGACTCCGCTGACTCCGAAACCAACCAGAAGACGCGAATCATATAGTGAGTGCTCAGTGCACGTGATCTAAAGAATAAAAGTGAAATGAGTTTTCCCTTACATGATTATTCCAAACGCTGGCCTAGCGCGGACTAAAGTTCCGATAAAACGTGACAAAAATATTTGGACACAGGCGTTCAAAACTTTAACAGTGAAAGACAATCTATAGTGTAATTTTAAACCATCATTAACTGACTTTTTAATGTTTTTAATAACAATAGTATTTAAGTAGACCAATATGCTTTTAATTTTTGCTTTTAATAGGCCTTATCAATGCTGTTATGCTTACCAGATAAGATCACTAGTTTAAGTAATTTAATGTTATATACACACCATATCATCATCATCCCGCATTTCTTCTCGCTCTTGGGAATATGTTCGAGTTTAAACCGAACACGCAGCGAAAATGCATAATTGCATCAAACGCAAATATGCACATTCGCTCGGTTACCAAAATGTGGGCCAGTTCCCGTTTAGATATCGTCAGAGACACCACGTACTCGTAACCAAACCATAACCATAACTTTTACCATTAGTTTAGTCACATAGTTTATAGTTTACCATAATTTACCATTTCGTGTATATTAGTGTTTTATAGTGATTCAATATAATTGTTTCCCTTATAATACAAGACTTTAACTTTTACCATATCCTATCATTACAAGAAAGGTGTGTTAGGTCACCATAGCACCAAGCACTACTTTCTACACAGTAGATGGATCAAATGATGTAACTGAATACCACCCCTAGGCAAAATGCGCGCTTGGTCGTGGAGTTGCAGAAACAGCCCGTCGAAACTAAACTAAATGACTGTGAAACCTGCACATCTCCAACCAGCTTTGGTCAATCGCTTGTCTCCACTGATCCTGCACGATAATGCGCTACCAACTCTCCAAGTTATAAGAGCTGGGGTTGAAGGCTCTCTGTCATCCGCCATATTCACCAGACATTGCGCCTACAGACTTCTACTTTTTTGAGAATTTGGATAACATCTTGGCAGGAAAAAAATCAATACCCGAGGCAGTACAAAATGCCTCTGAAGAATTTGTGGTCTCCCTTCCAGCTGATTTCTTCAAGAACGGCATCAATATACAGCAAAGATGCATCGATAGCATGGGTGATTACTTTAATTAATAGAAATAAAAAATATAGAAAACAATTTCATAGGTTGAGACCTAATTTGAACTAGGCCAAGTTACATATTATATAAACTAACCCAATTTTACAAACCTGGTAAGCAAGAAGAGGTGTGAAGTGTACAGTGTGGCCGTAAGTCTGACACATGAAGAATTCATAGCCCTGCGAGCGCGGTAGTGGTAACAGGAAAGTGGGACACTGTTGCATGTTCTCTTGTAGGCTGGCGTACATATCCTTTGGAATGGCTGCTGAAATTACTTCTTTGCTTTTGTGATACTCCTCCCAAATGATCTGAATTTCCGAAGCATCTTTATCTTTGACGAGATCTAGTTTAAATATATCACTGAGCCTTTTATCCTTACTGTCACAAACTTCTTCTATAGCTTTTTTAGGATTTAAAACTGAGGAGAATTGTCTGAAAATAAATCATGTATTAATTTTGTATGGCACAACAGGGAGAAGGCTATACTCAACAGATGGGTAGCAACAAGGGCCTCATTCCACCCACTGCGGAGTTCAGGCCTCCGCCAATGCTGTGATGGCGACTATTGAGCACATTTAATAATCAAATTAGATAGAATAGCTTGTAGCAGTCGCAATAGTGCAAACCCTGAATGCTGACGAACCTGGTATCGACGGCGGCGAACTTTTCCTTCTTCTCCTCTCCCTTAGTTTTCTGCTGAAATTCTACTCGTTGCATAAACTCTTCAGGTGACGTTTTTTGTAGATCTGCGATTCGTGCTGCGTACTTTTCGTAATAAGGGTTTGTTTTTAAATTTTCTAGTGCTTTTTCCATGTTTGTTGAAGTAATCGTAAAGTTGCGAAAATTAAATGTTATATAATTTGAGCACCTTAAGTTTTTTAAAAGACCCCTTACAGAAACCGCCATTACCTGCGAAAATTAAGCATTTGAGTTTGATTCAAGTGGAAAAAGTAATGTTTTTATAATATATTCAACAATAAATAAATAAGGAAAAGTACCCGCACACCCTCACTGGTATTTTAAACGCAAGAGTACAACCCAAAGAGTAAAATAATATAGTATGGTACAACAACAGTTTACCACAGACTACTTAGAGATACTATTACTTATAAAGTCGGAACCACACTTAAAGGCGGAAACACATTACTGTGGCGTGGCGTGGCGTGTCGCGCCAGATGCCTATCGGTTTCATACATTTAGTATGGTTAGAGGCACATTTGAGTGTCGTGGCCCAGCGTGGCGCGATCTGGCGTGGCGCGGACTGCCCGCGACCGATTGCGCCACAGCCCCCACCACCGCTCTGGCGCGACACGACACGCCAGGCAAATGTGTTTCTACACAGCGTGGCTCGCAGCGTTGCCAGAACGTAACTTTTGTTACATTTTACGTAACTTTTGACCGTCTCACGTAACCTCCATGTAACACGACTCAAAATGTAACTTTTACGTAACTTTTAGGACTTACTAAAAATATTAAAATATTTGCCCACGAACAAAAAATAATCGTGAAACGTAACGAATCTTAGAAAGCTTTTGTTTGTCGTGTTGTCGCACCTGTGCCCTAACTTTATTCACTCACACACGTGTATATCTAAATCTTCCATCCCGCTTACTCCGGCGAGCGAGTGAGCATCGTGTTTTGTTTGCTAAATTTTTATTATCTCCAAAGAACAGTAAATAAATACGAAAGGTATTATCTGTGGATGTAATTTTATTAAATTTATTTCGTCAATGGTGTAGTGATTGGTTTGTTTTCGAATTGTTTGTGCTAATAATACTTGGTTATTAAATGTTATATATAATGTAGTATTAATTTAATAATTAATTATTTAGGGAATCAGTAAATCAACAACAAAATCGTATTTGCAACTGAAATATGTTTATTTTTATATCAATCGTCAACTAAATATCAAGATTATCAAGTCAAATAGCATAATCTATGTGTGCCATGCACTGCACATAGCTTCAAGAAGTTCATTTAGCTATTTATTACTCATTGTCAAGTAACTTTGGTTTCGTTTATAAGAACTAGAGTGGGCTGAGTACTTACCGGCCGGCGTAACCTAGATTTGATTATGTTTATCGATCTTTTCGCTAATGCGACCAAGCTACTCAGTTGTTTCTTGTTGTAATTTGAATTTTCTAAACTAAACGCAATGGATTTACCCGTGGTAGACGTGGAAGAGGGCCCGCCCGCGCGAAAATTCAAATAATGGGCTTGTTCCGCTTACTACAAAGTAGAAAAAAAGTCAAATTGAAGTATTTTATTATTTAGTGTCGTTTCCACATAAACTAAGGTAACGTAACTTTTCTCATGAAAATGTAACTTTTTGAGAGGTCTCATGTAACATTTGACTATCTGCCATTGGCAACACTGGTGGCTCGTGGCGCGCCATTCAATGACGTGAACTCGTAGCGGACGCTTGTATGCTGCGTGTTGAAAATTACCGACGAGCTTATTGAACTTGTACGTCAACGACTCAACGTACAGTTTTCTTGTTAGATACTAATTAGTGTTGTATTTGTTTTGTTTTATGCCCAACTAGCATGTAAGTACAATCATATAGAATCCTAATTTGAACATTAAAAGTTGATATATTTATAGATTTTAGAGAATTGATAAGAGATATCATACATTAATAATTACGCGAGGAACTTGAAAACGTAAATTTTTGTTTGTGGAGATTATATGATGAAGTTAGCGTCAAATGAAAGGTCTTTGTCTAAAACCATTTTATCCGTTTGAATCATGTAAATCGGTCCAAACGTTGCCGAGATAATCGCTTATCATTATAATGAAAATGTAAACAAACCGAATTTTTTATGTTTTTGTCCTAAAAACTTTTAAATTTGGAATGACCTTGCCTTCTTTTTTAGGGTTCCGTACCCAAAGGGTAAAAACGGGACCCTATTACTAAGACTCCGCGGTCCGACTGTCTGTCTGTCACCAGGCTGTATCTCATGAACCGTAATAGCTAGACAGTTGAAATTTTCACAGATGATGTATTTTTATTGCCGCTATAACAACAAATACTGAAAACAGAATAAAATTAATATTTAAGGGGGGCTCCCATACAACAAACGTGATTTTTTTGCCCTTTTTTGCGATAATGGTATGGAACCCTTCGTGCGCGAGTCTGACTCGCACTTGGCCGGATTTTTTTAATTTTGCTCTAAAGTAGTTTAATTGCTAGGAGAAATTTATTTATTTATTAACATTTCATGCAACTTAAAGGTACATAGGCAGACTTAAAGCTTAAGGTATTCTCTACCAGTCAACCAAGATGGTGGAAGGGTGGTGGAGATATAACATGGCTGGTGCATAGAAATAAATTGATGGTCTTCATCGAAATCATCATCCGAATCCGAAGTTAATATTATGTACGTCTACACGTTGCAAAGGTTCGATGTATACTAATTCAGAAATAGCGCCATGGCGCGCCACGACACGCCAGCTTAGTGTGCACACTCAGCGCCACGCCACAGTAATGTGTTTCCGCCTTAAGGCGGAAACACATTACTGTGGCGTGGCGTGGCGTGTCTCGCCAGATGCCTATCGGTTTCATACATTTAGTATGATAAAAGGCACATTTGAGTGTCGTGGCCCAGCGTGGCGCGACCTGGCGTGGCGCGGACTGCCCGCGACCGATTGCGCCATAGCCCCCACCACCGCTCTGGCGCGACACGACACGCCAGGCAAATGTGTTTCTACACCGCGTGGCTCGTGGCGCGCCATTCAATGACGTGAACTCGTAGCGGACGCTTGTATGCTGCGTGTTGAAAATGACCGACGAGCTTATTGAACTTGTACGTCAACGTACTACAGTTTTCTTGTTAGATACTAATTAGTGTTGTATTTGTTTTGTTTTATGTCCAACTAGCATGTACAATCATATAGAATCCTAATTTGAACATTAAAAGTTGATATATATATAGATTTTAAAGAATTGATAAGAGATATCGTACATTAATAATTACGCGAGGAACTTGAAAACGTAAATTTTTGTTTGTGGAGATTTTATGATGAAGTTAGTGTCAAATGAAAGGTCTTGATCTAAAACCATTTTATCGGTTTGAATCATGTAAATCGGTCCACACGTTACCGTGATAATTGCATATCATTATAATCAAAATGTAAACAAACCGATTTTTTTATGTTTTTGTTCTAAAAACTTGTAAATTTGAAATTGCCTTGCCTTCTTTTTCAGGGTTCCGTACCCAAAGGGTAAAAACGGGACCCTATTACTAAGACTCCGCGGTCCATCTGTCTGTCTGTCTGTCACCAGGCTGTATCTCATGAACCGTAATAGCTAGACGCGTGGCGTGGCGCTGAGTGTGCACACTAAGCTGGCGTGTCGTGGCGCGCCCTGGCGCTATTTCTGAATAGTATACAACGAACCTTTGCAACGTGTAGACGTACATAATATTAACTTCGGATTCGGATGATGATTTCGATGAAGACCTTCAATTTATTTCTATGCACCTGCCATGTTATATCTCCACCACCCTTCCACCATCTTGGTTGACTGGTAGAGAATACCTTAAGCTTTAAGTCTGCCTATGTACCTTAAGTTGCATGAAATGTTAATAAATAAATAAATTTCTCCTAGCAATTAAACTAATTTAGAACATAATTTTAAAAAAAACCGGCCTAGTGCGAGTCGAACTCGCGCACGAAGGGTTCCGTACCATTATCGCAAAAAACGGCAAAAAAATCACGTTTGTTGTATGGGAGCCCCTCTTAAATATTAATGTTATTCTGTTTTCAGTATTTGTTGTTACTATAACAACAGAAATACATCATCTGTGAAAATTTCAACTGTCTAGCTATTACGGTTCATGAGATACAGCCTGGTGACAGACAGACAGACAGACGGACCGCGGAGTCTTAGTAATAGGGTCCCGTTCTACCCTTTGGGTACGGAACCCTAAAAAAGAAGGCAAGGCAATTTCAAATTTAAAAGTTTTTAGAACAAAAACATAAAAAAATCGGTTTGTTTACATTTTGATTATAATGATATGCGATTATCTCGGAAACGTGTGGACCGATTTACTTGATTCAAACGGATAAATCGGTTTTAGGTCAAAACCTTTCATTTGACACTTACTCCATCATGAAATCTCCTCAAACAAAAATTTACGTTTTCAAGTTCCTCGCGTAATTATTAATATATGATATCTCTTATCAATTCTTTAAAATCTATATAAATATCAACTTTTAATGTTCAAATTAGGATTCTATATGATTGTACATGCTAGTTGGACATAAAACAAAACAAATACAACACTAATTAGTATCTAACAAGAAAACTGTACGTTGACGTACAAGTTCAATAAGCTCGTCGGTCATTTTCAATACGCAGCATACAAGCGTCCGCTACGAGTTCACGTCATTGAATGGCGCGCCACGAGCCACGCGGTGTAGAAACACATTTGCCTGGCGTGTCGTGTCGCGCCAGAGCGGTGGTGGGGGCTATGGCGCAATCGGTCGCGGGCAGTCCGCGCCACGCTGGGCCACGACACTCAAATGTGCCTCTAACCATACTAAATGTATGAAACCGATAGGCATCTGGCGCGTCACGCCACGCCACGCCACAGTAATGTGTTTCCGCCTTCAGCGCCACGCCAGTATGCGCCACGCCACGCCACGCCACAATAATGTGTTTCCGCCTTAAGTAGTCTGTGGTCTGGCCTGTCCGTCAGAAGTGGAGAGTGTCAGTGTCAAAATAACTGTTGACAAAAAATGATGTCTGTGCCTGGCTATGGGCATCAGCGTTGCCAGAAGGTTACATTTCTTACATTTTTCGTAACTTTTGACCCCCTCGCGTAACATGTAAGTAATTTTTATATTTAAGGCAATTTTCGTAACTTTTGAGAACAACGAGATTTGTAAATACCAGATTTTTATTGCAAACAGTTTACGAACGCATCCAAATTGAATCTCCTAAACCCAAACTGGCGCGTGTAGAAAGTATTTCACTCCATATTATCATACTCAGAGATGGCTCTAAATTAAACGCGCCATTACAAAATGAAACATATTATACATTTTTTAATTTATAAAAACGTTTCCTACTTTTCGAGTTCGCGCGGTTTCGTACTAGAAGTTCCGGTGATTACCTACCTTTATTGTTTTATAAGTAAGTTTCGCGTTAAAGTTTCTCAAATTATCAAGATTCTATTGCCTATCTTTAATGTATTAATAAGTACCTGTATGTCTATGTATGCAACTTAAACTAATAAAAATATCCTAAGCATAAATATTTTATTGCAGGTGCAAACAAGTAAAATTTCTGTAGAAAGTGTGGATTTAGACCACAGAAAGCGATTCACTAGTACTCAATTTAATACAAAATAAAGAGAGATGACAAATCATCATCGTGAAAGTTTTTTTTTCGTTTTTTTTTAATTGGGGCGATTTTGCCCTTTATTAACAGCCCTCTTAAGAACATATTGAAAAAAAATTACGATAAGAGGGTTCGTTACATATTGAATAATTATGGTTAGTTCAGTGTAAAACTACCAGATGCACCACCACTCGTGGATTTGGTTCAAAGTAATAGAATAAGTTAGGTGCTAGACTAGATAGTAACAACTGTGAAGATGGCGCTGCGAACAAATGAAACTAGAGCAAAGATTACTATTATAAACTAGTCTGTTTTATCATAAGATTTAATACACTATTATATACATCATATGTTCCGCCAGTTTGCTGACATCAATTTGCCTCCGACCTAAAAAAAAAAGTTTTTTTTAAAGTAACTTTTGTAGCAAAAATGTAACATTTCAGGAAATAAAACGTAACTTTTCACTTAAGGGCCCTGGCAACACTGATGGGCATGGCAGTACCCCCCCGTCCCTGCGCCTACTTCATCAGTGTTGTGAATGGCTGTAGGATTACACTTTTTAAAGATCAATAGCTTTCTGGATGGAGAATTTTTCGAAAGTAGAGAAAATAGGAGAAGGTACCTACGGAGTAGTGTATAAAGCAAAGGACAGAGTGACTGGAAAGGAAATCGCGTTAAAGAAAATTAAACTAGAAAAGTAAGTTTTGGCGCTAAAATATGACAGCTCCTGTCAATAGCCCTACAGAAGTTTGTTTCGTGTCGGAGTTTTGATTGTTATTACTGAATACTGAGTAGAGTTTGTAGTTTTGTTGTGCAAGTTGAGTGCTATGGTTGTGTGTTCGACAGTGAACCGGAGGGCGTGCCGTCGACGGCGCTGCGGGAGATCTCCGTGCTGCGCGAACTGCACCACCCCGCCGTGGTGCGCCTGCTCGACGTGCTGCTCGCCGACAGCAAGCTGTTCTTAGTCTTTGAGTTCCTTCACATGGATTTAAAGCGGCTTATGGATATCACTAAAGGACCTCTTCGCTTAGATCTAGTTAAGGTTAATAACAAATACTTGCAACGGTTTTTAACTTGCTAAATTAAAGCATGCATTAATATCTATTGTATTTTAGGTCATTCCTTCAAATTTTTTAACATTTAAAATTGCTCAAATGATTGAGGATAGTTTGTAGAGTTCTGTACCCAAAGGGTGAAATCGGGATCCTATTACTAAGACTTTGCGGTCCATCTGTCTGTCTGTCACCAGGCAATATCTCATGAACCGTGAGAGCTAGACAGTTTAAATTTTTAACAGATTATGTATTTCTGTTGCTGCTATAACAACAAATACTAAAAACAGAATAAAATGTGATTTTTTGCCGTTTTTTGCAATAATGGTACAGAACTCTTTCTGCGCGAGTCTGACTCGCACTTAGCTGGTTTGTTTTTACAAATAGTGTACTAACCACACTAACCCTCACAAATGGTGTGTTTTTACTTTGAACAAGTAGTGGTAGTGTGCACTGGATAACATAGGCAGCCTAGCTGTGTCCAAAAGCACAGAAGCTTTCTGGAGGCTTCAGAGGCATCACGGAGCTACCTCACTGTTATGAGGATTTCTATGCATTGAGATGCCATGGCCTCAAATTCCAAGATTACGTGGGTGGCTGATTCTTCGGCAATAAAACTGTCCGTAGCTCCTATGTTAATATAGACTCTTACTTCATTGGCTCCTGACTGATCCCTTTCTTCCTCTATTGTTTATGTTATAGTTTTTGTTGAACATTAGTTGTTTTTGTGTTCTGGCAGTGATGAGAGGTTGATACTCAATCACCCGGTCCAGGATTTTAGTTTGTGGATTGGTGAGGGATTTGCCCCATATGCCTAGATGCATTAGCCTGATGGCAGCTAGCTGCACAGAATAAATAATAATACAAGTACAGAAGAGTCACTTCGCGATTCATTAAAATAGAGACTTCTGCTATTAAGCAACAAAGTGGCAGTTGGCTCGCATAAGCGCTCAGTGCCTAACGTGATATTCACCTAAACGTTGCCACCCTATTCTAACGTTTATCTCCGTCACTGTCTGGCGCGGTTTGACTCAGCTCGTAAGAGTTGTTGACTTGCCGCTTTCGCTTACCTCAACATATTTATTGTCTAATAATTATAAAATTAATATACCCTTGGGTCTAGGTATGCTACATGTCTAAGTAGGTCCATATCTCGTTCGGTTTGTGAACAATTATTGCATTTCTAATAGTAAATAGTTGCCGGCGTAATTGCTTTGCAGAAATCCATCTTCTTCAAATATTATAATATATGGTGGACAATGAATATTGTAGACCCTCATTTTGTTAGGTACTTAACAAATGAAAACAAATCTAGGCTATCTAGGCTTGAGGAACTCTTAGGAAATATATTTTTGTTTGTTTGTTAGGTATAAATAAGTACCTTGTTTTATATACAAACGTTAACAAGTGCGTACACTTTCTCAGGCTATTGGTAAATTCTTAGGCTAGGTAGGTAACTACTTACTAAGGCAATTATAATTTATTTTAAACTGGATCTAAAGCGTTTACTTTTAAGTGAAAGAAATGGTCACTATTCAATAAAAAAAGGAATCAAATTATATTTGTGAGCAACACGAAAATCTAAAATATCTAAGTAGGTACGTACCTAATTATTAGTATTACACGCCTATTCTGTAAGAAACCCCAAAATGCTTAAATTTTTATAAAAATATCGTACTCATTATGCACCAACTACCGATATTTACAGATTATTTATTTAATGATTTTTATACAACAAAAAAGCTTACCTTTCAAAATCTTTCGGAACTTAAAAAAAGATAATATCGATTCATTGTTATTTGCTTTATTTAAACACCCGTAAACATAACAATATCTTTTAAAGGATTTATTAGAAGATCCTTTAGAAGTCATAGTTCTTTGCTGCAAAAATCATAGAATTAATAACGTGGCTAACGTGCGAACCGAGCGGTAAGCGGCAACCTAATGCGAAATTCGCCTATAAATAAATAATAAAAAATATAAATTCGCATTGCGAATGCGATAGTCCGTCTCGGGAGGAGCGCCGGCCGATCGTACCTAAACTGCGGAGTGAGACCCACTGCTAGCGGCGCCTCTTGCTGTATTTATTTATTTAGGCAAACCAACTAAATAAACAAAACGACATTCAAAATATTTAACATTAAGGCGGTAGGTACCCCGAGCAAAACGCCGCGCAAGCCGTTTTTCGTGCTGCTTTTAGGAGCTATCTACTCGTTATTTAAAAAGAAATATCAATTAATAAAAATACATTAAATTTCTACATAATATTGATTTTAAAATGGTAGATTTCGTTTTTTTTAATGTTGTAGGTAGGTATATATTTCACTAATCTCCTTCCAAAAAAAACATAAAAATGAGAAATAATTATTGAAAGCATGCATCTCCTCGTAAAGTGTATTAATAATTTTTTGTACTAACACTAATGGATAGACAATTTAATAACGAACATTTTTGTAGTAAATTTTTTCTCAAAAGACCAAAATTCGATTTTATAAAGATTTTATGCTAAAATCTGGGAGTATTCACTACTGTAGCACAGATTACTTAATAGTTACTACGTAACTGTAGTTCATGCGCCAGCAGTGCCGCTAGACCAATAGGAATGCTCATATCTCATGCCGATTTTTTGGTCAGGGTACCGTCTTAACGTAATGGTGGATAACAATAATGTCGTTGGCCTAATTCGTTAACCTGCTAAGGGTTATCATTAGTTCGAAAAATATTTAACCGAATTTCATTACACCTACGTGGGACACTCAGAAAGTTTTGCGATACTAAAAAAAATTGTTCTATACGTACATATATTTTTATTAAATCTTTTCAAAGTACTTTCCACCAGCCTCTATACAAAGATTCATGCGCCTAAACCAGTTTTCAAAACACTTTTTCCAGTCCGCCGCAGACACCTCGTTTACAGCCTGCTCGAACGCAGCCAGCGCATCTTCCGGCGACGAAAATTGTATCCCTTTGAGCTGATTTTTTATTTTTGGGAATAAAAAGAAGTCACACGGTGCTAGATCAGGGCTGTAAGGAGGGTGACCCAGGAGTTTGACTGGCGTGCTGTCCAGGAAGTCCCTCGTTTTGAGTGCGGTGTGCGCAGGTGCATTGTCGTGGTGGAGCAGTAGCCCGCGGAGCCCTGTGTTTGGTCGCTTGTTGCTTATAACAGAGAAAACTTCTGGCAAACATTTGGTAGTATACCATTCGGCATTAATGCTTCTTTGATCCCGTAAGGGAATTGATACCAAGTGGCCAGTCAAATTAAAAAAGCTAGCGATCAAAATCTTACCCCCGCTTCTAGATCGCTTCACTTTGGTAGGCGTTGGCTCATTTTGAAACACCCAAACAGTCGACTGGCGCTTGGTTTCTGGGTCGTATTGATAAATCCAGGACTCATCACCTGTAACGATGTCGTAAACACGCCGAGACGAGCCTGCTTCAAATTTGTTAAGCATATCACGGCACCATTCCACCCGGGCCTGCTTCTGAGCATCGGTGAGGTTGTGCGGCACCCAGCGTGATACTATCCTCCTCACGCGAAGATGGCTGTGTAGAATCTCGTGAACGCTTCCCGATCCAATCTTCAATATGTGTTGAATCTCCTGATATGTAATTCGCCTATTGTCTTGGATTAAATTTTTCACTGCTAGCACGTTTTCTTCGGTAACAGCCGTCAAAGGGCGACCGCTTCTTTCGTCATCCCCCAAAGTTGGTCGACCGCGCTTGAATTCGTTATACCAACGATACACGGTTGCCTTGGAAGGGCCTTCATCCATGAATGCCATTTGAAGTCTATCGTACGATTCATCCGGTTTCAGGCGACACTTGAAATCGTATAAAATCATAGCTCTAAAATGTTCCGGGCGCAGATCCACATTTCAGTGAGACACAATACTTTGAATTAACTCGCAAAAAATGTGGAGGGAAATTTTGAAATTGGAACTTACTTATTTTTACTTATAAATAATCATATTTTCGAAAAACATTATAACTGGCCAGTCTCCCATATATAAAAACTTTTTTTCGCAATACTTTCTGAGGGGCCTGGTAAATCTTTTGAACTATTATCGTTTCGTTTTTACTTCATCGAAGTCACGTCTGCCACTGTCTCAGTTGACCTCTCAGATCAAACAGTAAACATAGTAGGAGCGGCGACCGTAAGATCTAATATGTGATACTAAGATAAGCCCAATGGCACATGTTCATAAAAGTGATGCTAAGTTTCGAAAAATCGGTGACAAAAATTAGAATTGGGCGAAAGTTGAAAAAAAATTACGATTTCTGGTGAAAAAAATAAATGGCACTTACGTCATTTGATACCGAGAGGATTGTGGCATTAAATAACACTATAATAGTAGTTACAGAAAAATCTTGTCTGCCAGTTGTTGTGTGGTCGAAAGTGCTCGGCAGACTGTTTCAAAGGTAACGATTCGGACCCCAATCTACGTCATTTGATACAAAGATTAAATTAGTCGCAAATGTTAGGTTTTAATCTTATATTGAATTATGTACTAGTCTGCCGAAGATATTCTGGCCGAAACCATTCCCCTCGTACTTAATTAAAAATAGGTACAATTTTGAGAAAATCTGTTTTTATTAGAAACGTATGTGACCTGACATGTACCTACGCATCACAAAACGTAAATAATGAGCGGAAACCTCACACTGAGTTAAGGCATCAGTTTGTAGTCATATCATGTTATAACATGTATATTTATAAATATATATAAGACTACCTGACCCCGCGGCTTCGCTCCCGTTAAATAATAGCTTAAGAGGAAATACGGGCGGAGAGACTTTTGAAAAAACTATCGCTGTCGCTCTGCGAACTGCGAGCGCGTGGCGTCCGGCCGCCCTATCCATGTGTGTGTAAGTTGACAGTATGTGCGTGCCTCCGAAACGCTCCCGGCCGCGGCTCGCGCATTTCTTGTAATCGCCCCAGTCACTCGTTACTTTTGTTGTTGTGGATTGTGGACAGATATCCAACAATATCTGTTATTCTTAACAGCAAACGCAGAAAATCTTTTTTTGGACGTGACTAATAATACTGTAGAGCAATTTAATAATGTAATTGCTAAATTTATTGGCGGAAAAAGAGTTAACTTTGCAGGAAGTGGCTCATATCATATCAGACAAGATGTTATGGAGTAGTAACTCCATGGAATAGCGAAGGGCTATTCATGCACGCATTCCGGGCCAATACATTAAAAAAAAATAGAACAAAAGCAGTGTTCGAAAAAAAACACAGAGATTTTCCGAAAAAGAAAACTGACGTATCCCAAAGACGGAATGAGCAAAATAAAAAGAACTACATAACCTGTTAAAAAATACGGTCACTTAGAGTTGGAAGAAGATATGCCTTTGGATTTATATAAATTAAAAGAAAAATAATTTCTTTAAAGATTGCTCTCAACTAAGGATGTTCAAAGAAAAATAGTGGGGGCCAAAGCGATAATAGCTTATGGGAAATTGAAAGACTAAAGAGGCTTACGGCATCGAATTTTGGGCGAATATGTAAGATGCGACCGAAAACATCGGTTCGCAAAATATGAGAAACGTTATTATACATATAACAAATTTAAAGGAACCGTGGCTACCAATTATGGCAAGGAAAAGGAATCTGCAGCGATCCATCAATTTATCAAGCACACGGGGCTACAGGTATTAGAGTGTGGAATGGTTATCGATGAAAATAAACCTTTTTTAGCGGCAAGCCCGGATGGTCTGGTAGGTGAAGACTCGATAATAGAGGTAAACTGTCCTTATGAAATTGCAAGTATGTCGCCTGAAGACGGATTTCATCAAAAATAAATGGATTTAGAGCTGTTTTCAAGGGTCATCACTAATCGTCTCCGTAGACCACACACATACGCTGCGGCAGGTTATACAGAAGACCGAAGAGTACAACCTGCCTCTCTGTTTAGCGTTTGTGGAATACGAGAAAGCCTTCGATTCGATCGACACTTGGGCTGTACTGCAGTCTCTCCAACGGTACCAAATTGACTACCGGTACATCGAAGTGTTGAAATGTTTGTATAAAAACGCCACCATGTCAGTTCGACTTCAGGATCAGACCTCGGAACCCGTCCTTATGCAGCGAGGTGTGAGACAGGGAGACGTAATATCTCCAAAACTGTTCACCGCTGCACTGGAGGATATCTTCAGGGTTCTGGACTGGAAAGGGCTAGGCGTAAATGTCAATGGCGAATACATCACTCACCTTCGGTTTGCCGACGATATAGTGGTCATGGCTGAGACTATGGAGGACCTCAGTACAATGCTCGATGACCTCAGTAGAGCTTCCTAAAGAGTAGGTCTTAGGATGAACATGGACAAAACCAAGGTTATGTTGAATGTCCATGTTACACTCACTCCAATCAAGGTCGGATACTATACACTCGAATTTGTGGGCGACTATGTCTACCTGGGACAAACGATCCGGTTGGGTAGGGCCAACTTCGAGAAAGAGGTCAACCGTCGAATCCGACTTGGCTGGGCAGTGTTCGGGAAGTTGAGGTATCTTCTCGTCCAACTTACCACAGTGTCTCAAGACGAAAGTCTATGACCAATGTGTGTTGCCAGACATATGGCTCTGAGACATGGTCGCTTACTATGGGCCTCACCAGAAAGCTTACAGACACCCAAAGGGCAATGGAGAGGGCTATGCATGAAGTTTCCTTGCGTGGTCGAATCAGAAATGTAGAGATCCGAAAGAGAAATAGGGTTACCGACATAGCCCGAAGAATTGCCAAACTTAAGTGGCAGTGGGCAGGGCACATTGCTCGCAGAACGGATGGCCGATGGGGCAGAAAGGTTCTGGAGTGGCGACCGCGAACCGGAAGACGTTGCATTGGAAGGCCTCCCACCAGGTGGACCGATGACTTGGTGAAGGTTCCGGGGATCCGCTGGATGCGAGACGCACGGGACCGACCGATCAACGTGGTGACGCTTGGGGGAGGCCTATGTCCAGCAGTGGCTGATATGATGACGATGATGATGATGAAATAGATTTATGTACGTTCAAAAGCAAAATGTTAAAATTAAAACAGAATCACTATTACTTCTACCAAGTACAAGGCCAACTACACATAACTCGTCGAGATTTCTTTTATTTTATGGAGTCCCAAAAGCTTTTTTTTTTCAAAATATTAAGAGGGAGGCATTATGGCATAAAAATGGAACCATTATTAGAAAAGTTCTACCACATTAGTGGCAAGCCCAAGGCATTAATTAGCCTTTTACCAGAAATCATTGACGGTCGGATACCAAAGAATAAACCAGTGAGAGAAAGCAAGTCGTCATAATCTGCCTAGCCTTTTCCCATCTACGTTAGAGTGGGATGCAGCTGAATACCAGTATTTTGATGGATCGACTGCCTATCTGACATCCACAACCAGTTACTGGGTAATATGCAACCCCTTGTTAAAACGGGTCAGACTTTCGGGCTGTCAAAGCCGAAAATAACAGCCGGGACCAACGGCTTAACGTGTTTGGCGAGACACGGACGGGTCTTGGTATGTAAAGAGTGTCACCCATCCACGGACCAACCACGGCAAGCATAGCTTAACCTGATCGATTGACCCGTGCGGCTGACGTTGAAATAAGCTTAATTTCGCTGATGTGCCTTGTAGGCGATCTAGAGATTGCGGATACCTATCCGATATATAATTTACTGTTTTGTATTGAAAACTTTTTGTAATAAACATTTATAGACATGCATTTTATTTTATTTTGTATCCAATACTTTTAAATACTTATATTTGTATTTCTCACTAACAGCACGTGTAAACAATATAAATGTGTTTATCGATAACTGTTTACAACACTAGTATATCGATATTATTTTCAACTACTACGCATCACCTTTCGGTCTGTGTACGTATTATGCAGACCCCTTGCATCTCACCCCGCCCTCAAATTCGTGCGATAAGGACAACTGCAGATTCGACAAATTTTCTTAAGTAAAAAGTCATAATTCGAGGTTTGGCTCTCGTCTGTTTTCTCCTCCAATATTGGACCGATTTAGAAGATATTTCATAAACTGAATAAGAAGGATATTTACTATGTCTCTATGTTTTCCTTTTTTCATTAATAGTTGTCAAATTTGTACACTAGGGCTCTGAAGACAGCGACTCAATACAGACAATTTTGAGCATTTTGAGAGGGTTCTAGTGCTTATACGGATAATATATCTCCAAAAAGGAAAACATAGGGACATAGAAGAAGTGGATATTTATTTTGCTGTAAAACATCATTACTTTAAAGTTCATAAACCAGAGAGAAAACAGACGAGAGCGTTTGTATGGACAAAAGACCACCCCCGTTTCCTCTTAAGTTACTCGGGAATAGTGTAGCTTTCCATATAAGAAAGAATTTTTAAAATCGGTCCAGTAGTTTCGGAGCCTATTCGGTACAAACAAACAAATAATCTTGCCTCTTTAAAATATTGTCAAAGTTCCTAAAGTAACATAAGTGAGCAAAAAGAAAGGATTTGTGGGCATTCCACCCCTAAGGGGGTAAAAACGGGGCTGAAAGATTGTATGAAAAATCTAATTCCTTGGGCCAAAATTCTTGAAACTTGGCACGAATAGTAATCTAAATAAATGATAAACGTTGTAACTATTAGTTTTTCCAAACAACCCCAAAAGACGATTTAAGGGATGTTAAAGTTTTTTTAAAGAGTCTTATTTCTTGGGTTGATAAACTTGAAAGTTGACTTATATACCAACCTAAGTAAACAATAAAGGTTGTCATTATACGTTTTTACGAAACAACCCCCAAAATACGATTTAGTGGGTGGTAAAGTTTGCTAAGATTCTTACTGCAGAGGGTTTCATTTTTAATCTAGACCCCTACGGTCGAGAGGTCGAATATAAGGGGAAATTTTGCTGTATGAAAAATCTAATTGGTTTATTGAACCAATTTTTTTTTTTGTAAAAAATGAAAAGATCATTAGAAGTTTTAGTACAAAACTATTTTTTGTTTTTTGTTTTTCACTGTAATTACAAAGTAAAATCCAATTGAAAATATTTTTTTGAATCCGGTACCGAAAACACCCCGATAGTTTGCCGAACAAATCCGAGCCCGTGTGACGTCACAACGTTCATTTCTACTCATTGTAGCACATAGCTGATACGGTGTTTTGACTTTTAACCGATTCAATCTTGTTATTATCGTCAATACATACATACATACATAAACTCACGCCTTTTTCCCATGGCGGTAGGCAGAAACTACAGAACGCCACCTGCTACGATCCTTACATACTTCTTTTGCTTCACACACATTCATACATCTAGTCATACACACACGTCGGTTATGGGTACTGCGCACTTGGCCTTTCTGAAGAACATCACCTATAAGGTCTATGTATGTCTTTCTAGGACGTCCCTTCCCGGCGTTTCCATTCACGTCTGCCTTGTAAATATCTTTCGTTAGTCGACTTTCATTCATCGTCAATATATTGATGAATATCAAATATATTGATCATAAATATCGAACCTTAAAAGTGCTTGCTTCGTACCATTATTAAAAAGATCCCAATTATATGTGATTCGCGCAATAGCCAAGTACCTAGCAATCTACTAAATTTGAGCAACGTTCTATGTCTAACTAGATTCCAATGTGTTAATTAAGTTGTTCTTTTGTTCTTATTTAGTATTAGATTCGTATTAATTTCTTACTTTGATCATTAAAGACTGAGAATAGTAAATTTTTAAGGGACCTTTCGAGCAAAGTTGACATTGTTGTATAATTACGTAACTTAAAAACATGATTTTTTGTTGATGGAGATTTATTCATTATTTTATTTTTAAATGGGAAATTATATGTGCGGCAACAAAAGTTTTCTTTAGCACCTGCAACCTAGCGTCTTTTTTTATATGTGGGCGACGAGTTAATAGAACAGCTTCAATTATATTAATTCATCATCTTTACTACTCCAACAGAATATCAAAAAACCAGCGTCAATTTACGAGCGTAAATTAATATGACTCCGAGCTACCGATAAATATATTTACTTCTGATTTGATAACTCAGCGACTAATGTTGTAAGTGAGCTACTTTATATATTTTAGAGATTCAACATCTGTCTGCTAATAAAATCAAATTCCAGCCTCAAAATTAGCAATCAAAGTTTTTCATTCAACAACTAAATTAATAAATCATATTCTTTTTTCGTGAAAGTTTGCAACACACAAAATTATTCAATTAAATATAAAATAAATGTGAATTAGTCCAAGAGCGAGCGAAGCGAGCTCGGGAGCTTAGGGCACCCCGACACGGATAGGTTAGGTTCGAAGGAGATGACGGGAGCTGAAGTGAGCGAGCAAAGCGAGCGAACTCAGCTCCCGTCATCTCCTTCATGTTAGGTTACTTTAGACCCTGCAGACAGAAATAGGAGCCCTGCGCAGCGGGGCTCCGTCGACTTTGTTTCGTTTCCCCCCCTCCCTTAAAACTTAAATATTTTGTTGCACTCGAAGAATTATTAGATTTACTTTTAGTTAACAGATAGTTATTCAGTAAAACAGTTAAGCTTTAAAGATCTAGCAGTATAGTATAATTCATTTATTTGATGAGCAAATTTAGTGTGCAATTCAGTATTTTTGGTAGTAATTTCGAATCTTTGATTGAAAAAAGGGGAATTACAGTTAAAGTATTAAATACCACCCTATTTTTTGTATGTTCATTTGGGTAGGTATAATAGTCAATTACTTATGGTAACATTATAAATAGATAGGCGAATACATGAAATTATAGCTTTTATTGACCATTATTTGATGACAATAATAAGGAAATTTTATGTTCAAATATAGTAGATTCACTCATCAATTACTTATGCTAAAGTATAAAAATAAAGGTGACTCTATGAAATTAGAGTACGTTGATATTATTTTATAGATGAAGTTGATACACTTATTAGAAGCTAGCAATGAGTAGACATATCACAAATTTAGTTGCTTAAGAATTATCACCATGTTGCGTCATATTAACAGTAGCTTGTTTTACAATATATGGTCGCTTATAAACCATTTATTAGACGCTAAAAGTTTGTCGCTGACCTATTAATTAATTAGACAACTAAATATATTTGCAGACGAGAATGACATTTTAAAGAAGCTGCCTTAATTAGCACCCTTTTTAAATGACAGATATAGGCGTAAACTAAATCGGTCGAAGTATTTAAGAGATATTTACTGAAGAATTAGTGTAACGAAAATCTACCAAGTTAATATTTTTATGTTATTGTTTTACAAACTTTTTAGTGTTTGTTAATATATAATATAGACATTAGCGTTCAATATTATTAAGGGATATGTAAATAATGGAAATTACCGAAAATTTGATGTGTACCTATGTGTATCATAATTAGTGGTATCTAATGAAGTTTTTTGATATCCAAAGTCAAAGTTTCGCGCCAATTGTGTTTGTTTACTTTTTATTTTACACCAATATCACCAATATGTAAAAACGACTACGACTACGTTATGACAATTATGTTTCCTAATGTACCTGGTAAACAACCATATCTAACACCGGTCCACTCTCACGTATTATTCATGACTACTTTATTTATGCTCAAAACTTCCAAATCGTCCATCAGATGGGTATATTATCGACATTAGCCTTTATAAATCCTTTATCACGCATGACTAAATAAAATTTGTTGTTTATAGTACATTACAGCAGAATCCAGTAAGTAAGCCTTCCTGGCCGAGTATGAGTTAACCGGACCGAACCGCAGGTGAGGTCCGGTTATATACGAGGCCAGGATGGCTTTCTTACTGGTTGAGGTTTGTATAATGCTTTTCTCAAAAATGAAAGAAAGTTTAACAACAAATTCGTTTAATTAATATTGAAGGTTACATTCATATTAGGGCAATTACTGATAGATATTGTGATCGATTTACCGGGGGCATTTATATTTGTTTGTTGTACATCTTGATTAACGGACTCTTTAATCCAACATGATTTATAAACTGAAATGACTAAATACAAACATAAAATCCCACACTATACTTCTACAACATTACTAAGTACAAAACGCAACGTGCATACTTTTTCTGCGTCGCGTTATGTGTCACAGACCCATAAAAAAAAAAAAAAAAAAAGTGTCACAGACAATAAAATGGATGTTTAAGGCTCCAAAATATATTATGTATCTCATAAAATGTCATACCAAAAAGAGATAGATATATATTTGGAGCCTCCCTCTAACCATGTTATAATGGCTAAACTCTAATCTGTGTCTGGTACTATGTTTTTTTTTTCTAAGCAGATCTAAAGAGGATGACCTAAACCGTGCGAAGCCATAAAAAAAAAAAGGGATGAAGGATGACCAAGTGTCCAGTAAGTAAATTACATACTTACTTACTGGACAGTAGGAGATTCCAAATTTAAAATCTCGCTTCTTACCGGACAGTTGTGAATAGTCTCCGGTAGAGTTCACTTTCTGGATACTTTTTAGAGATGTTATGTCAACATTACATACCATTTTTGAGAAAATAATATTTTTGCACTCATTTTCGGATATTTTTAGTCAATCTACGTGTAGTTGACACTATAATACCATGATTTCCTTGAACGTTATGACGTCACCAACATGGCGACCAATTGTGTGTGGCCCGTTTGTAGTCACGTGGTTCTTTTCAAAATTTTATCGATTTTCAATTGCTTATAATAAATTGAAAAAAAATATTTAAGAGTTTTTTGAAACGACAATATAATTTAAGATAAGTAAAGTTTTAAAATACATTAAAAAATCGTCATTTTTTTTTAATTCAACAACCCATTTCCTTAGGGATAAAGTAAATAATCATATTTGACATAATACGTTTTATTTAAACTGAGGGTAGTTTTAAAATAAACCAGATAGGGTTGTTAAAGTTTTTTTGAGAAATTTTACTGCGCAATCTAACTAAGTAAGAGTGTATAAGTAACACTTATTTGGGTTGTTTAAAACTTGACCCTCAATGGGACAAAAAAGGGGTTGCTAATTTTTTAAGGGAGGGTTTTACTTTGTGGCGGTAACCTAAAATGTATTATTGTTTAAGTCAAATAACGAATCGTCCTAAAGCAATAAGCCGTAGATATCTACGACACCCTATTTTTATTGATTTCATAATAGCTTATTTTTGGTTGCCTTCACTAACTACATAAAAGAAAGTCATCTGTAGGATAAAATACGAAATCACGCGAACTAAGTCGCGGGCGGAGTGCTAGTCTTTAAATCAATAGATTCAATGTCTGCCGAAGTTATTGCTGCCTGATAAATATAACTTAACTAAGAAATCGGCAAAAAAATGTAAACCCTTTGTTTACATTTTTGATGTTTGCAATTTTAAATAATAACCTCAATAATTGTGCAGTTTGCCGAAAAGTACTATAACATAGTGCTAAAATTGTAGGCATTTCTTAAACAGTTAAAATATAATATTGCATACAGTTTTCAAATTTAAAGTGACGTAAACTAGGATCAAGGAAAAAAATATATTTAAAAATAACAAAAAACGCGACTGCTTAAAAAGCGAACTAAAAAGACGTAAACAAGGAGAAAATCATGTTGTGCAGTTGGAGGTTACATATGCACGAGCTGGCTAACAAAACCAGATGTATCCTCCGACTGCACAGCATGTTTTTTTTTCGTTTACGTCTTTTTAGTCTTGCTTTATTGTTATTTTTATTTACAACTTTTATTTAAACATATAAGTGATATATATTTTTGTTGTCACCTCTTAAAACCCTTCATTTTGATACACAACACGATGGGTTTGGAAAAATAAATGAGAATGTTCTTAAACACAAACCCTGTCCTGACAATTATGAACAGAAAGTGAATAAAGCTTAATATTATATAAATCCTTAAAACATGAGCAACTTGTTAATAACAATATTAATCTTTTATTTTGATTTTGCTTACCTTACTTAATATTAGGACTTACCTTAGGCTACCTTATTTTTAATTTTGACACGCTGCTTTAGCGTTCTTACCTTTTATGATAACCCCTGAACGGTCACTTTGACAATGACGTTTCTTTGTTTACATTTTTGACATCGAATTCGATTTCTACATTTTAGCAGAGTGCACCTCGTGCGGTTGAGAAGGTTGGCATTTAGGACAATTGAAGTTGATGTTCCCCCTTGCAGCTCTAATATTAACACAAGTCGGTATTATTATTATTTATTTTTATTATATAGTGTACACCACTTTAATAATATAGTTAAAAAGCAAACGGCAAAAGCACCAGAGGCTAGGGTCTTTAGTCTATTCTGCCATAACTTTGAGCATTATGGGTACCTTTCTTAAAGAATTTGCTCATTATGTACAACTAAAAAGTGAAAAATATAAAGTTTTTACAAAAAAATACAACCGACTTCCAAATAAAAGCGATACAAACTGAAAAATTTCTTCAATTTTTGCTTCTACGTTTTTGGCACACAAACAAAAACTTTTTTACAAAAAAAAAAACAACCGTCTTCCAAATAAAAACACTACAAAGTGAAAACTGACTGAAATTCTTTAAAAAAACTTTAACACCCCTTAAATCGTATTTTGGGGGTTGTTTCGAAAAACTAAAAGTTACAACCTTTATCATTTATTTAGATTACTATTCGTGCCAAGTTTCAAGAATTTTGGAAACAAAGCAGCTGCTGTATATTCGAGCTAACCATTTCTCAATACCTAATAAAACAAAGGATATAAGAAAGAACATAACAGCAATTAGTTAACAAATAAACATCAGTATGAGGATAGAGAGACAAAAGTATAGGTTAGAAAAACTGGAAAAATATATCCAGACAACAGGCGGAGCAAGGAAAGCATTAAAATAACTATCAGGAAAACGAGACTGGATACCCAATATGAAAGACAGAAACGATAGAAGTGTGACCAGAAGACCAGAAATAATTACAACAAACTTCTAACGCAACCAACTTCTGTAAAAAAATATACTCAAGCCAAACCACGACACCAAAAATAGATTTATCCGGACAGGAAGAAGTACCACTAATAACGCTGGCAGAGGTAGAAAAAGCAATATCAACACAGAAGAAAGATAAAGCTCCTGGTTCTGATGGTATTATCAACGAATTCCTAATAGAAAACAAAGACAGCATTTCACCGATATTAGTACACATATTCAATGAAATCCTAAAGAGCGAGCATATTCCGCATCAGTGGACTACATCGACAATAATATTAATACACAAGAAAGGGAACAAGAATGACATCAACAACTACAGGCCTATCCGCCTGATGTCTAATATTTATAAAGTTTTTGCCAAAGTGATCTTGGGTC
Source organism: Orthosia gothica (assembly GCA_949775005.1). Lineage (NCBI taxonomy): Eukaryota > Metazoa > Arthropoda > Insecta > Lepidoptera > Noctuidae > Orthosia > Orthosia gothica. The sequence continues at coordinate 40,134,850 of OX459037.1, forward strand.
GAATAACCAAAAAGCTCGATGAAAACCAGCCTAGATAACAAGCGGGATTTCGTAGCGGGTATTCGACATTGGACCACATACACGTAGTCAAACAACTTTTCGAGAAAGTCAAGGAATTTAATGCGAACTTTTACTGCTGTTTCGTGGATTATTGCAAGGCTTTTGATTCGCTTGAACATCAAATGATTTGGCAAGCTCTTAAGATCCAGGGAATTGAAAATAAATATATCAGAATCATAAGCAATGTATACAACAGTAGCACAGCTAAAATAAAAGCAGAAAGAGAAGGCGAAGAAATAAAAATTCAAAGAGGTGTCCGTCAAGGAGATCCGTTGTACCCGAAGTTGTTTACTGCAGTTCTGGAGATCGTTTTCCGTCAACTAAATTGGAAAAAAGGAGGACTGTCAATTGACGGAGACAACTTATCACATTTAAGATTTGCAGATGACTTGATAATCTTTTCACCAACAAAAAACGAACTACAAGAAATGCTTGGACAACTAGACGACGAAAGTCGGAACGTAGGACTGATTATGAACACTCAAAAGACTAAAGCTATGACGAACGATACAAAATACCCAATCACTATTAACAACAACACCATTGAATATGTTAATGAATACGTTTATCTAGGCCAAATAATCTCGCCATCTGACATAACTTCAAAAGAAATAGAAAGACGAATAGGCAATACTTGGAAAAGGTACTGGATTCTAAAAGAAGTGATGAAAAACAGTGAAACAAGCATGACCATCAAAAGGAAACTTTTCAACACCTGCATCCTCCCTGTACTTATACGGATGTCAAACATGGGCCCTTACTAAAGCACACGCTCGAAAATTAGAAGTCTGCCAAAACGCTATAGAGAGGAGCATGATAGGGAAAAGATTATCGGACAAAATAAGAACATCAGCAATCAAAAAACAAACAAAAACAAAGGATGTTTCAGTTACAATAAGGAAACTTAAATGTAAGTGGACGGGGCATACTATAAGAGGACGAGAGAAATGGTGTAAAACTATAATGTACTGGTATCCGAGAGACAAAAAAAGAAACCGAGGTAGACCATTTAGGAGATGGGTGGACGACATTTAAGCAGTCGCGGGCAGCGCATGGACCAGAACAGCTGAAAACAGGAGTCTATGGAGGCAGTTGGAGGAGGCCTATGTCTATAATAGACAAAAATTATAATAATTAAACTAATTCAAAAATTTAATTTATTAACGAAAATATTGTAATCAAATTCATATTAATACTATTGTTTAAATATTTAATCTTTTTATTTTATTTTTTTACTATTTGTGCCAAGTTTCAAGAATTTTGGCCGAAGTAATTAGATTTTTAATACGATCTTTCAACCCCCTTTCTACCCCCATAGGGGTGGCATTTTCAAAAATTCTTTCTTATTGCTCACCATTGTCACTTAAGAAACTTTGCTGCCAAATTTCAAGCTTCTAGCACAAAGTACGTAAGCGGCGGCGCGCCGCAGACAGAGGGGCCACTCTCACTTTGACATTTCGGTTTTACAGGGAATATTGGGCAATATTGGACCGAGCTCAGTCGCGGCTGTCATGATTGCTTTGTGCAGGCTTTTGTCACGTCATTCATACATTAAGTACTGTAACGAGGTTGGTTGCATTGGATGGGTTACCTTTATTATTTGTTACAGACCGAATTTACTTTTTTGTTTTTAATTCTTTCTTTCAATTATTTTTAAGTTATAAAGGTCATTAATCTTTCAAGATGACAAGGTTTCCGCACATTATGTACGTATGTACATGTGATGCGTACATGTCACATACTTTTCTAATAAAACAGTTTTCCTCAAAATTGTACCTATTTTTATTCAAGTACGGGGGAAGGGTTTTGGCCAGAATATCATCGGGAGACTAGTACATAATACAATACAGGATTAAAACCTAACATTTGCGACTATTTTCATCTTTGTATCAAATGACGTAGATCAGTTTCTTCTTTTATATATATATATATATAAAAGAAGAAACTGACCCTAAATTCCTCTCCTCTCGTACAGTCCATCCAAAGGTTGTCTGTAAGAGATTGCCCTGTGCGATAAGACCGCCCATTGTACACTTGCTTTTATGTTTTTTGTCCTGTATATATATTTTTTGGTGTACAATAAAGCACACACTGTACATGCTCCAAAAAGCCACCATACTCAATACCTGTCGCATAAGGCGAAAGTTTCTGACTTCCTCTACATTATCATCCACCTTTTCAATTTAAATTCCCCCCTACACACTTGGCTCCGGCCCGTGTGTATGGTCGTAGACTCTCTTAAAAGAGAAGCAAAACAAAGAACTCGAATATAATAATAATAATATATAAAATTCGGAAGCGGACACTTTCTCATTTTTTTTAATTTTTTTCTCAGATTTTCTTACATCATCTCATGGTTATCGACTAGAGCAACAATTTCTTTCTATGAAAAGGTTTTCTTCCGAGCTAATATTTTGTAAATATAAAGCGTTTTATGCAAAATCAAATAAAATGCCGATGCCCATAATTCGGAAACGGTGCGGTGTAGGGCTATGCTTCTCAGAACCTTAATGATTGTTATGGTCAAGGTCAACCGGTACTGCAATAAATTTAGGAAAGATCCGAAAAGAAAAATCATGTAAATTTACTATCCAAAAAATTTTTTTTTTTGATTTGCTTTGCTGCTCATAGTGCCCCTAAGCGTATACTCCATGTGCTAAAACTCCGCCCCTCACCGAAAAATTATTTTTGTGTTGGTTAGTACATTTATGGGGGAAGGTTATAGGCTATATAACATCACGCTACAACCAATAGGAGCGGAGCATAAATAAAAAATGTTGCAAAAACCGAAAAAAATATTCCTTTTTTCTTCCATTGAGAGCTTCCGTTGCGGCGCCGCCGGTTCCCTTGAGTAGCTGATTTTAAAATGAGAATCACGTCTAAACGGCTAGTCGTAATTTATTGGAAAACATATATGTTATAGTAGACCATTTTCTTAATAAGTTCATCTGAGCAAATTTTGAGTTTTATTCGTATAACATAGTGTAATTAATTTGTAAAGTTAGCTTCAGGTCAAAATGTAGATAATTAAATTGTCTTTGATATGGTGTCGATTTCATTAAAATACGCCCAGCGGTTTTGTTGTGATTGTCGTGTTTTTGTCCGTTTTAGACATAACTTTACAAATTATTTATTCATCTCGGTCGAACCTAACCTGTCCGTGTCGGGGTGCGTACCTACGTCGTTCACTGCTACACCAGCACCTAGCACGGATATGAGGTGGGCAGAGATCCACGTTTGTCGATGTCGAATATGATTGTTTGTTTTACACCTTTAGGTATTTCTTAGGTAGAAGTAGCTTACTTAGTGGCATAAAGTGCAGACTGATACCTATAATTGATTAAACTAAGCTTTATTATGGCTTCCAATAGCGAAATCTCTATATTATAATATATAATATTATCTATCAAAGGTTATGCTCTCGTACCTACATGCATCCCGAGAGGATAGGCCTACTTTCTTATTAGGTTCTACTTTCAATGGATAATCATCTATATACCAGGCCCCTCAGAAAGTATTGCGAAAAAAAGTTTTTATATATGGGAGACTGGCCAGTTATAATGTTTTTCGAAAATATGATTATTTATAAGTAAAAATAAGTAAGTTCCAATTTCAAAATTTCCCTCCACATTTTTTGCGAGTTAATTCAAAGTATTGTGTCTCACTGAAATATGGATCTGCGCCGGGAACATTTTAGAGCTATGATTTTATACGATTTCAAGTGTCGCCTGAAACCGGATGAATCGTACGATAGACTTCAAATGGCATTCATGGATGAAGGCCCTTCCAAGGCAACCGTGTATCGTTGGTATAACGAATTCAAGCGCGGTCGACCAACTTTGGGGGATGACGAAAGAAGCGGTCGCCCTTTGACGGCTGTTACCGAAGAAAACGTGCTAGCAGTGAAAAATTTAATCCAAGACAATAGGCGAATTACATATCAGGAGATTCAACACATATTGAAGATTGGATCGGGAAGCGTTCACGAGATTCTACACAGCCATCTTCGCGTGAGGAGGATAGTATCACGCTGGGTGCCGCACAACCTCACCGATGCTCAGAAGCAGGCCCGGGTGGAATGGTGCCGTGATATGCTTAACAAATTTGAAGCAGGCTCGTCTCGGCGTGTTTACGACATCGTTACAGGTGATGAGTCCTGGATTTATCAATACGACCCAGAAACCAAGCGCCAGTCGACTGTTTGGGTGTTTCAAAATGAGCCAACGCCTACCAAAGTGAAGCGATCTAGAAGCGGGGGTAAGATTTTGATCGCTAGCTTTTTTAATTTGACTGGCCACTTGGTATCAATTCCCTTACGGGATCAAAGAAGCATTAATGCCGAATGGTATACTACCAAATGTTTGCCAGAAGTTTTCTCTGTTATAAGCAACAAGCGACCAAACACAGGGCTCCGCGGGCTACTGCTCCACCACGACAATGCACCTGCGCACACCGCACTCAAAACGAGGGACTTCCTGGACAGCACGCCAGTCAAACTCCTGGGTCACCCTCCTTACAGCCCTGATCTAGCACCGTGTGACTTCTTTTTATTCCCAAAAATAAAAAATCAGCTCAAAGGGATACAATTTTCGTCGCCGGAAGATGCGCTGGCTGCGTTCGAGCAGGCTGTAAACGAGGTGTCTGCGGCGGACTGGAAAAAGTGTTTTGAAAACTGGTTTAGGCGCATGAATCTTTGTATAGAGGCTGGTGGAAAGTACTTTGAAAAGATTTAATAAAAATATATGTACGTATAGAACAATTTTTTTTAGTTTCGCAAAACTTTCTGAGTGTCCCACGTATAAATATCATTCAGCTATTTAGCTAGGCAGCACTAACGCTACCTAGGTTCTGGTAGGTAGGTAGGTTGTAGTAAGTATGTATGTATGTATATGTATGTATGTTTGTTTAGTTGGTTGGTTGTTTGTTTGTTTGTTTGTTGTATAGTGTGTAAGTGTATGTACTTGTTATATTAGGTAGGTAGGTATGTAAGTATGTTTATTTTAAACGTTTTGACTCTCTGTTTAATAGAAACGAATATTGTTCATATTCATGATAGTAGTAGTAGACTTCCTTCCGGATTCAGTCTGTGTTTTCCGACAGCTACAATCTGGTGGTCTTTAAGTCAAGAGTGAATAGGTTATTTCTAGGCAAGCGTGTTTCACCGTCGACCACATCATCGCTTACCATCAGGTGAGATTGTGGTCAAGCGCGAGCCTATAGTTTTCGTAGTTTCTATATTTGCCTATAGTTTTCGTAGTTTCTATATTCGCCTATAGTTTAGTATTTATTTTCTGCAATTGTACGTATATTTATTTTCGCTTCTATTACTGATTTTACGACCTTTTTTTCCCAAGTTTTCATTGTGGCTTTTTGTATGAAGGATTGCTGGTCCCTGATACCACATATTCTCCCTTAGATGAATCTAGTGTCCATTGCTATTGTTTGAGTGCCCTTAATATTTTTCTTTTTGTCAAACGTATTTACTTGCTCCGTATGTGTAATTTTGCTAAGAAATGCTTCCCTTTTTTTGGAGTAGAAGATTTTTGTCTGGTTTTCTTAGTAGGAGAGATGGTTAATTTTTTGTAAAGTTCATTTTTATTTTACAGTTCCTGGTTTGATTTTTAGGGTTCCGTAGCCAAATGGCAAAAAACGGAACCCTTATAGATTCGTCATGTCTGTCTGTCTGTCTGTCTGTCTGTCTGTCTGTCTGTCTGTCTGTCTGTCTGTCCGTCCGTATGTCACAGCCACTTTCTTCCGAAACTATAAGAACTATGCTGTTGAAACTTGGTAAGTAGATGTATTCTGTGAACCGCATTAAGATTTTCACACAAAAATAAAAATAAAACAATAAATTTTGGGGGTTCCCATACTTGAAACTAAAACTAAAAATATTTTTTTTCACCAGACCCATACGTGTGGGGTATCTATGGATAGGTCTTCAAAAATGATATTGAGGTTTCTAATATCATTTTTTTCTAAACTGAATAGTTTGGGCGAGAGACTCTTCCAAAGTGGTAACATGTGTGTCCCCCCCCCTGTAACTTCTAAAATAAGAAAATGATAAAACTGAAAAAAATATATGATGTACATTACTATGTAAACTACCAGCGAAAATTGGTTTGAACGAGATCTAGTCAGTAGTTTTTTTTTAATACGTCATATATTGTAAACCGCAATTTACCAAGTACGGAACCCTTCGTGCGCGAGTCCGACTCGCACTTGGCCGGTTTTTTAAGGTTAGTATTTTCCAATGAAGGTATCTCAATTTCTTCTGCCGCACTACTCAATTGAAGAGTTAGTTTCTCAAGTTGTTCCTTTAGCTTAGATATTAATTCGTGGTGGTATGTGTCGTCGTTGCAGCTCTTGGGGAGACTGGTAGCGTCTAGCGGTGTCATCCAGTGTTACGTTTCCAACTTGGCTGATATTGCATTGTGAGTCTGACATTGAACGAGCACGCCGAGTGCCTCGGACACCATGCGTTATGTTCTCCAGAAAGTTCATAATATCTACAAGTCTCGTAGTACAAGTCTTGTGGATTATCAAATTACTTAATTTTGAGTTTATTTTCTGTTATTCAATTATGTTGAATTCGCAATTTGTGTTCAACAATTGTATACCACCAATATGAAAACAACAAAAGCGCTCAGTGGACCGATTAAGGGTTAATCGGTTATTCACTTTGTTTCGTTATTCACTTTCCTCATTGTTGCATATTATTAGAAAAATATCATCCGATACCTCTTCAATTTCATCTGAACCAACCGCAGTGGACTCGAGAAAAGTTTCAGCTTGTTCTTTCATTCCACCCTCAAACGACCTTTCCAATTGACGGTCAATGATGTCGTTATCAGATAAATTTACGCACGTATTTGAAGGAGGATGTAAAGAATCACCCATTTCGCCCTCCGAGTCGCTTGCAGAATCGATGTTGATGCTCCAAGATGTTTTGGAGATCTCTGTCGCTCAAACGTTTTCGTGAAGACATCTTGGTTGGTCACCTGCAAGAATAATTTCTAAAAATGTAACTACGAACACAAAACCAAGGCATTGTTTTCAGAACTTTTTGAGGTGGTAAATGTTATGAACGGACAATGGTCATATATTAGCCACATACTTTGAAGTCATTTTTTTATAAAAAAAACCTAACATAATCTGGCATAATTTTGCATTTCACAGTATATTATGTAATATTATTCACAAAACAATCAAAATAATGTACTTACCGGAATTTTTGTAGACGTAAATAAATATTTTATACTTTTGTCCCGCTAAAAGTACTTCTCAATATTCAAATTTGGCGCGCGTTGAATGTAAACTTTTTTACATCTCTCATGTTCGGTAAGTAGGTTCTTATTACCTCCAAATGGGGCTTGTAGGTGATTAATTAGCGCTCTAGGGTAATAATGTAGCTAGAAAAGCCCTAGGGCGGTAAGTAAAAAAAAAAAAAACACTTCTTTCTTTCAAAAAGTTCGCGTAAATCTAACCATCATACTGGCAATAGACATCATGCATTCAGCCCAATGACCAAAGAGGTCGCTTTGCTATTCAGCCTTGTCTTCGTGTGAGTATAATAGTCATCAAGGAGTTTTTTGCGGGATTTTTTCGAGTGAAGTTCAGTGGTTGTTAATATTATTTGCAAATTGATTCCTAGTGGATATTGTGATATAAAATTGGTGCAGTTTTGTGTCTCAACTGTCTACGCAACTGGACAATATGTGAAATCATTGACAGAAGCGATTTCAGGATAGAGGAGCGGAGAATTTTATTGTAGTATTGACTACCTCTGCAGAGCTTACTGGGAAGGCTGACTCAATACAATTTGCTGCCAAATACTCCAAAGAGTATTAGAATCTGTTACACTCGTATTCTAATGCATACTAAAGAATGTTAAAATTGCACTGAAGATTAGGCGGTATGGTCCAAGACCTTAGCCTGCCCGAGAAGGGCGAACAAAAAAAATAGTCATCAATTTTAAATATCGAACGGCGAAGCTCAATTTCGTTCTTGAAAAATAAATATTTTAAAAAATGTTTCATTCTTGTAATGCCGGTTTTTTTCTACTTACCTCACAATCGAGATGTAAAGCAGAATAGTTAGCTCGGATGTAATCATCAATTGCACCCTCGAACTATAGGCGCCCTCGCTGCGCTCGTGCGCCTAAATATCTCGGGCTGCAATTGATGCCTTACAGCCCTTGGCTACTAATCTACTATTACATCTCTCATGTTCGGTAAGTAGGTTCTTATTACCTCCAAATGGGGCTTGTAGGTGACTAATTAGCGCTCTAGGGTAATAATGTAGCTAGAAAAGCCCTAGGGCGGTAAGTAATTTAAAAAAAAACACTTCTTTCTTTCAAAAAGTTCGCGTACATCTAACCATCATACTGGCAATAGACATCATGCATTCAGCCTTGTCTTCGTGTGAGTATAATAGTCATCAGTTTTAAATATCGAACGGCGAAGCTCAATTACGTTATTGAAAAAAAAATTTTTTTTTTTTATATTTTATTCTTGTAATTTTTCCGGTCGGTTTTTTTCTACTTACCTCACAATCGAGATGTAAAGCAGAATAGTTAGCTCGGGTGTAAGCAACTATTGCACCCTCGAACTATAGGCGCCCTCGCTGCGCTCGTGCGCCTAAATATCTCGGGCTGCAATTGATGCCTTACAGCCCTTGGCTACTAATCTACTATTATTAGCTAAACGTCATAACATTATTAAACAATAATGTCAAAATCAGTCAAAATCAAAGACCTTATACTTCTTACTACTAGACTGTGCACTATGGCGCAAAAAACGGTCCGAGCGAGAGGGCTCCCGTTGGTAGTGTGTCACTTTCTAATGAGGTGACCATGACCAAACATAACAAGGGACAAATTAATTGTAAAAACAATAGTGTAAGTATCTCAATATATGTATATATCCTACCTAACTACGCTACCTAAACCTACCAAATTCAAGGAAAAAAAAAGAAACGTGTGTATATTTTTTGGAATCTACATCACTTACCGTATGGTGTCGAGCATAAAGAATTTCAACAGCCCATGTTTTTCCATTGGTGTCATAAGAGGCGACTAAGGGACCAACCAGAGAATGGGCAGCAGCGTTCTCTGTGCATTTGTAACAACCATACTGGGATCGCCAACCCGCCTGCAAAGCACTCCCCATGAATAGCACAAATAAAACATAGCCCTTAGTGCCCGGCAGCCTGCCTACCCTCGACTACGGTAACGTTCTAGGTTAAGGTATGGCAAGGGGTGCAAAGAATCCCGGGCGAGATCCGGCTACCCCAACAAATACCGACGACAGGACCTGGCAACGTACAAGACGCGCACACTCCGGACTCCGGACCGACGATAAGATCACCGAACTCGAAGAGGAATTGAGCAGTTTACGATGGAGTATTATAGGGTTATCTGAAGTTCGAAGAGAGGGGGGGGACTCGATAACCCGCAAATCCCAAGTCTGGATAAGTCTTGTTCTTCAAGACCCATCGTATAGATAGGAACAAAAAGCTCTCTGATCTTACTCTCAAGCTCATGAAGGAGAGGCGTGAGAAGATCCTGCAGTCTTCAGACGATGCTTTGAAATACCCCAAAGGATCTCAATTATTTCACTTAATGTCCAGTTGCGCAGACAGTTGAGAAACTTAACAATTGTATTCCACTAGGAATCAATTTGCGAATAATATTAACAGCCGCTGAATTTTACTCGAACAAAACCCGCCAAAAACTCCACAAACCTGGTGGTCCTACATTTAGTATTACCAGGCCCAAACATTTAAAAGTACTACTCTTACTCAGTATTAATGAATTATTTTTTAAATACAATGAATTGATGAATTAAAGGAACTGTAAACATATTTAAATACGCTTCAAAGTTTCATAGACTTTGAAACGTATTTTAATATATTTTTTATTCATTCGTTTTGGTATTACATAAAATAGAAAGTATAAAATTTTCTACCATTTCTACCAAACCCAATGATTAGTTGAGCTGGCAAGATGTCAGACAAGGACACACTACCAGCGGGCACCCTCTCGCTCAGGACCGCTTTTGGTTAGCTACCGCTTATAAGGGAATAGCTAACCTAGATGTATGGTAATAGATTTCATTTTAGCTATACAAAAATTTTTGGTACACAGTCTAGTAGTAAGAAATACGTATAAGGTCTTTGGTCAAAATAGTCAGTGACATCCATCAGCCTTAAAATAAAAAAAAAAACACGTAAAGGTTGCGTTCAGTTTTTTTTTTTCAGCAATAAACTGGTGAGGTGGAAGTGGCATATATTTTACCATAGTTTGATTAAGGGTTAAGGGATTCGAACTCGAGACACGTTGCATCTAAGTCGGTACGCAAACTAATCGGGTTAGGGGTCATTTAGTCCACTCAAAAGATATGCGCACTCACACAATTCCGCATCCAAATAAATCCAATGATTAAATATTTCAATTCGCTTATCAAAAATTGCAAAATTATTACTTAATTTAAAATTTGGTGATAATATTACAATATTGGTATTAATTATATTTTAAGCTCGTTTTTAATGTAGTCTATCGTTAAAGGAGACTGACGTCTCTTTCGTCTATGTAGGTGTACCTATGATACAGAAATCTTCACGAGTCAAGTTTATGAGTTTCTTATCTAAACAATTGTTTGATGAAATGTAATGTGTTTGCAGAGCTACCTGCGCCAGCTGCTGGAGGGCGTGGCGTACTGCCACGCGCACCGCGTGCTGCACCGCGACCTGAAGCCGCAGAACCTGCTGGTGGACGCCGAGGGCCACATCAAGCTGGCCGACTTCGGCCTGGCGCGCGCCTTCGGCATCCCCGTGCGCGCCTACACGCACGAGGTGGTGACGCTGTGGTACCGCGCGCCCGAGATCCTGCTCGGCGCCAAGTTCTACTCCACGGCCGTGGACGTGTGGAGCCTGGCCTGCATCTACGCCGAGATGGCCAGCGGCCGCACGCTGTTCCCGGGCGACAGCGAGATCGACCAGCTGTTCCGCGTGTTCCGCGCGCTCGGCACGCCGGGCGCCGCGCTGTGGCGGGGCGCGCGCCGCCTGCCCGAGTTCCGCGCCGCCTTCCCGCGCTGGCCGGCGCGCGCCGCCCGCACGCTGCTGCCCGAGGCGGCGCGCGCGGGCGGCGCGGGCGCGCTGTTCGACGCCATGCTGCGCTACGAGCCCAGCGAGCGCGTGCCGGCGCGCCAGGCGCTGCTGCACGCCTCTCTGGCCGGGGCGCGTCTGACGCCGCCCGACCTTAGCCACGCCGCTTAGACTTATTACTTACTTGAAAATTGATGTCCACGAAAATGTAAGATTTCTGCAGCAATATTAGTAATAGCGCAGCAAATCGTAATTCGCATTTATCAAATTTTGTCTATAAGGTTTTAAACTGTTTAAAGGAACCTAACATCAAGGAGTTGAAGGGAGCTCAAGTCGCTCGCTGGCCTGCCCGGCGAGCATGGCCTACTGTGACATGGCTTACGTCACACTTTTTATCACAGTTTGGGCGATAAATCCATTTTGTCAAAAATGCTAGCACGGCGGCGTGAGATATTTTCTTGACTTGTGGCATAACTTCTTGACGTTTATTTTTTTTCTTTTTCGGAAATTTGCCAATTTTATTGCAGTTTCGGTTTAATCTTGGCCATAAAAACCATTTAGGTTCTGAGAAGCATAGCCGTACGACGCACTGTTTCCGAATTATGGGTCTCTGAATCTTATTTTATTTTGCTTAAAACGCTCTATATTTCCAAAATGGTTCCCCTTTGCTGCCCCCACGCTAGCAGCATCCCAACATGAATTTAAGTTTTTTTTTTTTTCCCCTTTTCATGGTTTTGGACTTTAACTACAAATTCTTAACAGAAAAAAAATAAAAAAGTTATGATAAAATATGTCATGTCTTACAATTTGTCATAAATGCTAGCACGGGACAACCATGTGACATAGTTTAAAGGTGCGACATGCCTTTCTTGTTGCTGACTTCATAGTGTGATATAATCTGAATCATAGAAATATTAAATAGACGACCAAATAAAATAATGCGTACAAAAGTGTGCCGTTCATACAAATAAACAACTTTTTAATTTTATTGGGAACAAATTAATATTTGACCCACGACCATAGACTTATGCACACTTTATTTTTCTTTGTTTGATTGATAACATAGTAAGTGTTTGTTAGAAAGATATAACTAATGCGAAATTTTTAGTAATTACTTAAAAATATAATAGCTTGGACCCTGTTCCCGATACCGGTGGGGCCCTATTTTTTATATTTTAAATGTTTTTTGGGAGATTTATTTAAGAAATATTTAAAAATGTAGAAAGTAAAAAGAATATGGAATAAAAGAAAATTATTATAAAAAAATAATAATAAAAATAAAAATAATAATTAAAAATAAGAATAATATAAAATGAATTGTAAATCCTGTAACATTTCAATTAATTAATAAGCATTCATCACCAGCCTATTAATGTTCCCACTGCTGGGAGACAGGCCTCCTCTCTGTGACAGGGAATAGGCCGTAATCCACCACGCGGGCCCAGTGCGGATTGGTGGATGTCACATGTCTTCGAATTTTTGGTTCTAGGTGATGCCGGTTTCCTCACGATGTTTTCCTTCACCGTTTTGAGAGCAGTGGTGAAGAAATAATTTACACAAAGTAAAGCGCCTGCCTGGGCTCGAACCCACGACCTACAACTTGTAAGTCGCGGCCGATACCACTGGGCCACCACTGCTCTCTAATAAGCATTGATCACCACAAAATAAATTTATTGCCATTTGGTGCAGTAATTAGAAGGAAAATATTTCTTTTTTCAACTGTACAATTTTATCACCACCTCCGAACGAAAGTGATACATTTTTCTCAATCATCTGTCAAAATGTGACATTTGTGACAAAATGGGTGCGCCCGTATTAGCGATTAAGACCCGATGAGTCCCAAATAAACGTCACGAAATTTTCTCACGCCGCCGGTACTAGTATTTAAGGCAAAATGACTTTGTCGCCCAAATTGCGATGAAATGTGTGACTCAAGCCATGGTACAGTAGGCCGTGCTCGCCGGGCAGCAACAAGAAAGGCATGTCGCGCCTTTAAAATATGTCACATGGTTGACCCGTGCTAGCATAAATGACAAATTGTAAGACATGGACAAATTTTATCATGTCTTGTCACAAACGTCTTGGGTTTGCCATGCTCGCCGGGCTGGATCGTGGCTCGTTGCGGCTCTGGCTCTTGAACTAGTTAGTTGGACATAGAGCAAGTAATATACCTAATGAACGGTACCATATAAACATTATTGTCACGGTAAGCGATTGTGTAACCCTGACCAAAAAATATTTTTTTATTTGAACTATTTGTTTTGCATACATAGGTACATGATCAAACTGACCGTATATCTACTCATTTTCTGCTAATCCTTGACTCGTTGCTCACCTTAATTGCAATAGTATCATTTTTAAAACGATCTTCAAAATCTTTCCATTGTTTTTGAAAAATCGGCCCACTTTGAAAAAAACCAAACATAAATGTCGCGCCTAGAGTGTTCATTAATACCCAGCTGTCAGTATTTTAACTTGTTTGTGATTGGTTATTTATAATAAAAATAGCTTATAAATGAACTTGAAACTCATTTGTGTAACAAATAGAAATCATAAAAATGTGTATTATTATAATAATAAGTAGGTGTCCCACGCGGCTTCGCTCCCGTCCACTGGCTACCTACCTACCCATCTACCCTACATACATTATTGTTGCGTAACTTAAAGCGAAATGGAGGAGGCTTTCACCGCCAGAGCGGTCCTTACTACAAAACGCGTTAACGCAGTTTAATAACATTTATACTAACAGATTAGAATAAGTATAATACTAACACTACAAACAATGTTTAGAATTAATGTAATCTATGTGTAAGGAATAAATAAACATTTATTATTATTATAACTTAAACCGTTTACGCAGCGCATGCAACGGAAGCTCTCAAAAAGGAATATTTCTTCCACTTTTTGCAACATTTTACATTTATGCTCAGCTGCTATTGGTCGTAGCGTGATGATAGCCTATAACCTTCCTCGATAAATGGACTATCCAACACAATAGTTATTAATGCTACAAGTGCGGAAGGTAGGTGATTTCCGATGAGTGGCATTTTTATTCACGAGCGAGCGAAGCGAGTGAGTGGATAAATCGACACAAGTCGGAAATCATCTTACGTACGTGTATCATACAACATTTTACTATGCATTGTGCGAGGAAATAAATTAATTAATAAAACGGCGGACTTATTCAACAAGCGCGTTCAGCATATCCACAGATTTACTGTCCATATAATAAAAGTACTCTGTGCAGCCGAGCCACAGATATTATTATTGATTACTAGCTGACCCAGCAAACTTTGTTTTGCCATAAAAACACCAAACATTTATCTACCTTACCTACCCTACCTTACACTACCTACTACCTTCCCTACCCTACGCTACACTACCCTACCCTGCACTACCCTACCCTACACTACCCTACCCTACACTACCCTACCCTACACTACACTACCCTACCCTACACTACACTACCCTACCCTACACTACACTACCCTACCCTACACTACACTACCCTACCCTACACTACACTACCCTACCCTACCCTACCCTACCTTAACATACCCTACCCTACGCTACACTACCCTACCCTACACAAAGCAAAAATAGCATATACAATAGCAATAAAGCTCAAATTGACTCTACGTTTTAGTTAGAAAACTTTTGTATAGAAAAATGAAAAGGCCTGTTTTTATTTTTTTTCCGGCAATAATTAGAATTGTTCTCCCCGTAAAAACCATCTTTGAACTTCAACGAACATTAAAAAGAAAGAATTGGCCAAATTGGTCCAGGCGTTGTTGAGTTATGCGCTTACCAACACTAGCTGACCCACTTTGTTTTGCCATAAAAAGACCAAACATTTATCTACCCTACCCTACCCTAACCTACCCTACCCTACACTACCCTACACTACACTACCCTACCCTACCTTACCCTACCCGACCCTACACTACCATACCCTACCCTACCCTACCTATATAGCCTATGTCCTTTCCCAGGTCTCAAACTATCTTCATACCAACTTTCATCTAAATCGGTGCAGCGGTTTAAGCGTGAAAAGGTAACAGACAGACAGAGTTACTTTCACATTTATAATACTATGTATGGATAGATGTTTATTCATAGAAAAATTTAAGCTGGGCACAAATTATCGGACGCGGCTGACGGACGCGACTTACAGCCGCGGCTGCCAGATCTCTATCAGACGACCGAACGCCCAAGGTCACGTCCGCGACATACGTCCGATAGTATGCACAATGCAATGTACATTCATTACCTAGATACTCTATAAGTCGCGTCCGTAAGCCGCGTCCGATAATTTGTTTCCAGCTTTTTTTTTTTGTGTTTATTATTACGTATCCAAACCTCAGTATCTTTAGACGCTGCGCAGAGGGGACGTATTTACGCTCGTACCGTACGTTCATTACAACGACGTCATGGCGCCTTGCCTATCAAAACTTCAAAAAAAAAATACTAATAAACTAAACTCTACTGTTACTATAATATCTTCTTACTAATATTATAAATACGAAAGTTTGGATGGATGTATCTATGTTTGTAGTAAATGGCTGAAAGAATCTGGATGAAATTTGCCACACAGATAGATTATAGTCTGGAATAGCAAATGCATCTTTTAATCCCGGTATAATGTTCCCTCGGGATAATAAAACAGTTTTCACACAGGCGAAGCCGCTGGCAGAAGCTAGTTATTTAATATAGGTACTTTTTAGTGTAAAAGAATTTATTTAAAAAAAATATAGTTACCACGAATTTTTTTTTCGGTTTAGTTTATAGGACTCTGATGTCAAATCCTAGAGCAAGTCAAGTTTCTGTACATATCGATAATAATAGGTACTTAACGTACGCTCTGTTGAGTAATTTTCTGCGCAACGATGCGTGCGTCTGCGCTCGCCGCCTGCGTAGTATCTCTATTATCTCTAAGTAGTCTGTGTCGCCTGCAGAAGCGCGACTGTCATACTCGTGTTTGTCAACAAGCGGCTACACGGCTTCAAACAAGTTGCCAACCAACTGATCGACAACGCACGCCTTTCTCCCAAGGGCGTAGGAAGGTCACGCTAAATTTGGTTTGAAACTACCACCACTGTCTACAGCTGACCTTGGCTTGGTTGCCAACCGTTTAGCACAGGCTTTAAGCGTTCCAGTGGATATCTGTCGTCCACTTCATCAATTCCACTTCACAAACGATACTCGTGCAAATTCTTGCCATGTTGATGAAAATTCCAAAATCGATATAGGCAGCTCCTTAATTATCATAGGCATATTATGGCCTATAATATTTGAGGAGGCCTGTCCCAGCAGTGGGAAAATGATAGCGGAGAAATCGATGAACATACCTACAATTAAAAATACATACAACTACATTTTGGATCATACCAACATTTAAAAAATACGTATGCTGCAGACATTCAGTCATTTTTTATTCTGCAAAAACGAGCCATCAGAGCTTCGATAAAAAGAATACACCTAGATAGAGGATCCCATACAAAACTTATCTTTAATACTGACGCCAATTGTGTTTAGGTAATTCTAAGAATTCTACTTAGAATAAATATACATTAATGTAAATTCAACCTTAAATGCAATGTTTAAAGTTGCATTCACAAAACGATGTACAAAAAGCAATAAAACATTTATGAGCTCAATACAAATGTAGTCTTACACGCAAGTGTTAAGCACCGTTTAAACGGCGCGCAAACACGCGAGCCGAGCCTGGCTCCGCTCGTGGTTCGCCGCGCCACGCGGCTCACGCGCTGTGTAAACAACTGCGCTCGGCGCGGCTCGGCAAAGTTCGCACGATCCATCACTTGTCGGTTTTTTCGACACAGATCAAAGGCGCGCGCGCCATCTGCGGCTCGGCTTGTGTTAATACGCGCCGTCTAAACAGATAACACAGAGCGCGCGACGAAGGAAGACCTATTTTGTTTTTTTAGCGAAGTTTTTAATTGGGGATTGATTTTGTACGAGATGGAGTGGAGCAACGAGAAGATTCAACTCTTCATTGAATTGTACGAAGAGGAACCGGCCATATGGAACCCAAAAGACCCAGGTCACAAAAGCCGCAACAATGTGCACGATGTGTAGCGGTGTTGCCACGGACGGCTCGGCTGGCGTAGGATCGTGCTACCCCGCGTCGTTTAAACGAGCAGGCTTGCGTCCGTATTTAGCCGAGCCGCATCTCCACGGACGGCTCGGCTCGCGTAGGATCGGGCTAGCCCGCGTCGTTTAAAACCACCTTTAAAGTCTAAATCACAATGATGTCCGTGACTACCGCAGGACCCCGACAGCAACCGCTTCCATATTTGGTAAATAATTACTACTCAATTGGTACCAATTAGTACCCGAACAACAAAATTGGTACCTTAGGAGTTATCGAGAAAATCGACTTTGAAGGTGGTCCTGCGGTAGTCACGCTCCATTCAGCAGGACCACCATGAGCGCCGAAAACGGGGGCATGCTACAGCTATTCTAAGTATACAAATAATTACTACCCATAAATGTGATCCATTTCGTAAAAAAACAGAACTGAATCATTTCTATTTATCGAGAAATCAACGATGATAACTTTCGCTCGCTCGTTCAGCAGGACCACGACTTTGAATGTTGATTCCAAGTTGGAGGAGCCTGCGACTTTCCTCAAACCTACATAGAAAATTACTACCCTGCAAGATAAAATTGATACCCAGAATTCACAACTAGTACTCCAGTAGTTTACGAGATATACCATGCCATTGGTGGGGTGGCGGTAGTCACGGTGTTAAATTTTCATTTCAAGATTTCCCTATTAAAAACTTAGTGAATTCTGCCCAAATGTATACAAAAATTACTACTCCTACAGAAGATAAAGCGACCAAAAATTCAGATACCTAAGTGTTGTATTTTAAGAGAAATTAGCTTCCATTACTTTTCCATACTAAATCTTCGCGTATAACCCGACCATATTAAGTTGTCAATGGTATTGAGCAGTACACTCGTGCAAAAAAGTTTTGGACCATAGACAAGATAGAATGAGATTCAAAATTATGTGAAGAAAATCGACGATTGAAAAATTGTCTTCGCTGTTTGATATTTTAACTGAGTAGAACTTAAAATGAGCCCTGTAATATGAATATACATGATTACTTTGTTTGAAGTATAACATAAAGCCAGTTGATCTCCGTTTGAACGCGTCTTGACTCAAGTTTTTTGACTAAACATAAGTTAGTATATCTAGATAACGTGCATATAATAACAATAACTATATTTATTAAAACTTAAAATAATTATTATGTACTTACAAGTACGTATTTGAAATAGTAACTGATTGAAATTTTTAAATTAAACTTGGATTAGAGTAAAATCATCTAAAGTCTTGAACATAAACATATTATAAAGCTTTAAAACAATTAGCCCCAAGTTTCTCAGCTCTAAATGATCGCAGAATTAATGTGACAAATTGTCAAGCACGCGTTATCTGCTGTGATTCGCTGTTGAAAATTCATTAAACCAATCACAGCAGATAACGCGTGCTTGACAATTCTGCGATAATTTAGAACTGAGAAACTCGGGGTAATCAACAACCTTTTATTTTTAATAACTTGAATTATGTCTATTAATGTTAGGTAATTATATTTGAGATTATTTTTTATGTTTACATTTCGCGTATACATTTTTCCTTTTATTTTTATTGGTTGTTTTTATAAAGATATTCATGATGTTCATGAAATTACCTACTTTCTGAATTAAAAAAATAAGTATCATCACGTTTTCATTTTTAAGAGATAAATTGTAAATGATTACCTACTGTTGTCATTCACCCTATGTACTTTTAAGTTATCTAGGTATTTCAATACCTAGATAACTTAAAAGTACATAAGGTGTACATAACTTGTGAGCCTGCCATAATAATAATCTGTAAAAATAAGTATCATCACGTTTGTAATGTAATTTTGAAATAGTTTTAAAATGATAAAACTAATATTCATTCTATTCTTAAATTGTTGTAACTTTGTATGAATATAGATGCTTTTCTCATTCTGTTTTATCGAACCTAATTGCTAGATAAATAACATAGTTCCAGTTTTATAAGGTAGGTATTAGTCCAATTTAGAATAATAAATTGATTTTTAAATATTTAAAATTTGACTGATTTTACAAATTGTTATCGATCTGTGTTCTGTGTCTTAATAAAACTTATTCGACATATAAAAATTTTATATTACTAATTCATAACCTAGATCTAACAATGTGAGTATTAAATAGGTACCTAACTAAAAATACACCCAAGGTCCACAAGAAATGTCAGTGGAAATTTGATACAAATTGTACCATACAATCGACTTCTGGTACTGTAAAAATACATACCTATTACTTATGTAATCATTTTATACTTACGCTATTAGGAACATATTGTTACTGCAGTAAATTAGGTTTTTAATACGTAGGTACTTAAGCTTGCAGCAATGGTAAATTAGTAGGATAGAAATAAATAAGAAATACCTATCGCTCTTTAATGGTATTCATATAAAAACACAGAAGGTAGGTACTTACAATACAGAAAAATAATTATTAGAGTACCTACCTACCCACGGCATTAACTAAGGTATTACAGGCCATGGGTAACAAAATATTTTTTTTTTTGTTATGTGCCTAGGTACACATTTTGAATAAAAATTATAGATTGTGAACTGTTGTTTTTACTAAAACGACGTCCATAAACTTTTTTGCACGAGTGTACTGCTCAATACCATTGACAACTTAATATGGTCGGGTTATACGCGAAGATTTAGTATGGAAAAGTAATGGAAGCTAATTTCTCTTAAAATACAACACTTAGGTATCTGAATTTTTGGTCGCTTTATCTTCTGTAGGAGTAGTAATTTTTGTATACATTTGGGCAGTATTCACTAAGTTTTTAATAGGGAAATCTTGAAATGAAAATTTAACACCGTGACTACCGCCACCCCACCAATGGCATGGTATATCTCGTAAACTACTGGAGTACTAGTTGTGAATTCTGGGTATCAATTTTATCTTGCAGGGTAGTAATTTTCTATGTAGGTTTGAGGAAAGTCGCAGGCTCCTCCAACTTGGAATCAACATTCAAAGTCGTGGTCCTGCTGAACGAGCGAGCGAAAGTTATCATCGTTGATTTCTCTATAAATAAAAATGATTCAGTTCTGTTTTTTTTACGAAATGGATCACATTTATGGGTAGTAATTATTTGTATACTTAGAATAGCTGTAGCATGCCCCCGTTTTCGGCGCTCATGGTGGTCCTGCTGAATGGAGCGTGACTACCGCAGGACCACCTTCAAAGTCGATTTTCTCGATAACTACTAAGGTACCAATTTTGTTGTTCGGGTACTAATTGGTACCAATTGAGTAGTAATTATTTACCAAATATGGAAGCGGTTGCTGTCGGGGTCCTGCGGTAGTCACGGACATATCACAATGTGCCAATTGGGTATCAATTTTACCTTGCAGGGTAGTAATTTTCTAAGTAGGTTTGAAGAAAGCGACAGGCTCCTCAAACTTGGAATTATAATATGTCCGTGACTACCGCAGGACCCCGACAGCAACCGCTTCCATATTTGGTAAATTATTACTACTCAATTGCTACCAATTAGTACCCGAACAACAAAATGTGATTGGTTTAATGAATTTTCAACAGCGAATCACAGCAGATAACGCGTGCTTGACAATTTGTCACATTAATTCTGCGATAATTTAGAGCTGAGAAACTTGGGGCTAATTGTTTTAAAGCTTTATAATATGTTTATGTTCAAGACTTTAGATGATTTTACTCTAATCCAAGTTTAATCTAAAAATAACAATCAGTTACTATTTCAAATACGTACTTGTAAGTACATAATAATTATTTTAAGCTTTAATAAATATAGTTATTGTTATTTTATGCACGTCATCTAGATATAATTATATAAGTTTAGTCAAAAACTTGAGTCAAACGCGTTCAAACGGAGATCAACTGGCTTTATGGTATACTTCACACAAAGTAATCATATATATTCATATTACAGGGCTCATTTTAAGTTCTACTCAGTTAAAATATCAAACAGCGACGACAATTTTTCAATCGTCGATTTTCTTCACATAATTTTGAATTTCATTATATCTTGTCTGTGTGTTCTTTTTGCACGAGTGTTCTGCTTTAATGGTATTCATATAAAAACACAGAAGGTAGGTACTTACAATACAGAAAAATAATTATTAGAGTACCTACCTACCCACGGCATTAACTAAGGTATTACAGGCCATGGGTAACAAATTTTTTTTTTTTTGTTATGTGCCTAGTTACACATTTTGTATAAAAATTATAGATTGTGAACTGTTGTTTTTACTAAAACGACATCCATAAACTTTTTTGCACGAGTGTACTGCTCAATACCATTGACAACTTAATATGGTCGGGTTATACGCGAAGATTTAGTATGGAAAAGTAATGAAAGCTAATTTCTCTTAAAATACAACACATAAGTATCTGAATTTTTGGTCGCTTTATCTTCTGTAGGAGTAGTAATTTTTGTATACATTTGGGCAGAATTCACTAAGTTTTTAATAGGGAAATCTTGAAATGAAAATTTAACACCGCGACTACCGCCACCCCACCAATGGCATGGTATATCTCGTAAACTACTGGAGTACTAGTTGTGAATTCTGGGTATCAATTTTATCTTGCAGGGTAGTAATTTTCTATGTAGGTTTGAGGAAAGTCGCAGGCTCCTCCAACTTGGAATCAACATTCAAAGTCGTGGTCCTGCTGAACGAGCGAGCGAAAGTTATCATCGTTGATTTCTCGATAAATAAAAATGATTCAGTTCTGTTTTTTTTACGACATGGATCACATTTATGGGTTGTAATTATTTGTATACTTAGAATAGCTGTAGCATGCCCCTGTTTTCGGCGCTCATGGTGGTCCTGCTGAATGGAGCGTGACTACCGCAGGACCACCTTCAAAGTCGATTTTCTCGAAAACTACTACGGTACCAATTTTGTTGTTCGGGTACTAATTGGTAGCAATTGAGTAGTAATTATTTACCAAATATGGAAGCAGTTGCTGTCGGGGTCCTGCGGTAGTCACGGACATAATTATAATGCAAACACACGTCCGGATTTGGTCCGGCCGGACCACGGATTTGTGGGCGGGGTTAGTCCGGCCGGACCATATCCGAGCGTGTGTAGCGTGGTCCGCCGGACATTATTATTATTAATTGAGTCCGTCTCGGTCCGCTCGTTTTCCTATCAGATATGGTCTGCTCCGTACCAAATCCGGACGTGTGTAGAGTTGTCCGCTGGTTTGGCCGGACCAATTACGACTAGTCGTCAGTGTTGCCGATGTCCATGGTCTGGATTACCTAAAAACCTGACTGAAAAGATTATATCTAATAAAAAATTGTATCTCGTTTTGCTAGGGTAAATAAAATACAACTTAGATTTAATTACTTTATATTAGAACTTAGTATAACTAATTAAATATTTATATTGGAAATAATTGTTATTAAATCGTTCAGTTCAGACTTGGCATTTCGTTTGAGATTTCGGAATTCTTGAGGTCATACATGTTTACAATAAACAAACTGAACCATTTTCGGCAATGGGGTAAATGTAACGAATGATCTATCATCTCGTGTTAAATTTAATCGCGTAGTCATTAAACTTTGCAACATTTCAAGGAACAATTTGTTTCGTTAGTAATGCATGAAATATTATTTATGCCCCTAAAAAAGCCCAACATGGTAATTTTTTCCCTAAATTTGGAGCCAAAAGTCCTATGTTGGCAACCCTGTGCCGTCCGGTCGGTCCGCCGAACTGGGTTCGAGCGTGTGTAAGCGAGAACGGATTTGTGGGAGGAGTTAGTCCGGCCGGACCAAATCCGAACGTGTGTTAGCACTATAACGTTTAAAGTCGTGGTCCTGCTGAACGAGCGAGCGAAAGTTATCATCGTTGATTTCTCGGTAAATACAAATGTTCCAATACTGGTTTTTTTAAGAAAAGAATCACATTTATGGGTAGTAATTATTTGTATACTTAGAATACCTGTAGCATGCCCCCGTTTTGGGCGCTAATGGTAGTCCTGCTGAATGGAGCGTGAGTACCGCAGGACAACCTTCAAAGTCGATTTTCTCGAAAACTACTAAGGTACCTACCAATTTTGTTGTTTGGCGTCAGGGTCCTGCGGTAGTCACGGACATCATGCAATGTCCAGAAATCTGCGTGGCTCTCCTTTGGTAGTTGCGCCACCCCCGTAAGGGGGTGGGGCGAGCGGTGCCGGAACATCGTTCCCAGCCCGCGGGTGCAGTACCGGGGCTCACAACAATGAGCCCGTCGCTGGGTGGTCTCGGACCTAACTTGTGAGCGCGTTGATGTATTTTGTACTAATGTACTGAGGCACCAACGCGCACTGTGTTTGGCTTGCTGTATGTGACTGTAGGCGCGTCACGGCGGCCGTTATGAACGGTCCGCCGTTTCTTCACGGCCTCCTGGCGGTCCACCTCAGCCGAGTGAGACCCAGGGCGTACCCTGGGAGGCCCAGCTAAGGTAACCAGCGGCAGGAGCGCCGACTTTGACGAACCTACAGCACACGCAGGCGTGGCGTGGCACCATGAACTTATCTTTATCTATACCTTCATGCGTGGCACAAGATGGAACGTAGCCAATCAACTGCGTCAGAAGGCGCCACGACACACCACGCTACTTTAAGGTTGAACTAGTCGACCGCACGAACTAATTTGTGCGCGGGGTTAAAATGCATGCTATCTTATCCGACAACTCGTGCGAAAGAAATAGATGCTGTGATGAGCAGTAAGAAGCTAGTTCGCGTATGAATTAGCACTTTTGGAAATTTGTATCGAAATGGATGATGATTTAGGACGAAAACGAGCACGCGAAATTTTATAATCAGACCTTTGGGAGTCTAGATATCATGAAAAAACAACTACATGTATATTTATAAAATAACATTATTTGCATTGTTGAATTACTAATCTATCCCTATAGGGAGGCCGTTTTGCAATTTTCCTTCTTCTTATAGTATTTATTGCCGCCCAAAGATGCGTTAAAATTAGTGTTGAAATATGGAACTTTCGACGCTCATAACTTTCAAATATATTATTTATTTACATTTTTGTTTCCATACAGGACTAGATAATGATGAAACAAATTGATATCATTTTTTATTTTGAACATACAACGTCAAACGGTGGAGTAATCTCTAGACTACGTTTGTATGGAAGAATTTTCGACTAGTGTATCCTTAAGTGTGTTTAGATCGGGATAGTGGAGCGGAGAACTTTTATGTAGTATTGACTACCTGCGCAAAGCTTATTGCGAAGGCTGACTCGATACAATTTGCTGCCAAATACTCCAAAAAAACTTTACCCCGATCACTCTGCGCGCAAACATTCGTACATTTGTGAAGGGCCGTCAGACGTTTTCCCGCAAACTGAGCGGATATGCAAATGGGTTCGCAAACTCAATTTGCGAACCCGTTTGCGCTTCCTCCTACACTTGTTTACCAATGTCTCAGTCTTGCTTGCTATTTAAGGGATTTCTTTTGAGGATCCCATATGGTCGATTCATTCTGCAGGAGTTCAATGAACTCTAGCATCTTGGCTTTTTTCCAATCCACTATGAAATTAGTTTAAGTACCTACGCTACACAGTAGAATTCACGAAATATCAAAATGGCGAAACGTCCGTTACCTTCGCAATCGTGTCAAGAAGGATAGACAAGGCGGTATGGTCCAAGATCTTAGCCTGGCCGAGTACGGCGAAGGAAAAGAAATCTATGGTTTGGAGTTTAGTTCAGCGGCTGTTAATATTATTTGCAAATTGATTGCTAGTGGATATTGTGATATAAAATTGGTGTAGTTTTGTGTCTCAACTGTCTACGCAACTGGACAATATGTGAAATCATTGACAGAAGCGATCTCAGGATAGTGGAGCGGAGAATTTTATTGTAGTATTGACTACCTCCGCAAAGCTTAAAGGGAAGGCTGACTCGATACGATTTGCTGCCAAATACTCCAAAAACCATTAGAATCTGTTACACACCCGTATTCTAATGCATACTAAAGAATGTTAAAATTACACTGAAGACGAGGCGGTATGGTCCAAGACTTTAGCCTGCCCGAGAAGGGCGAACAAAAAGAAAAAAAAAAAAAAACTATGGTTTGTTTGACTGACACTACTGACAGTGACAGACATTTTTTAATTTTTCGGGAGGCTTTCCAGGAAAGTAGTCCGTTTGTTTATTTTCATTCATTTGGCGCGCGCGATTTAGCTGCACTCTTTGATTAGAAGTTAGCACTGTTTCATTAAAACCATTTCGTATTGGCGTATTGTTTATTGCATTAGGTTTGGATCGAACAGCAGACGTGAATATATGGTTGTTTTTTAAATATTTAACCAAAGTATCCTAAATATTCAATTATGTCCATTGAAATAGAATCTGCCGAGTGAGTGTTTGTCTAATTGTTAATATTCAATTGTTTGCCTCATTAGGTACTTTAAACGAACTAAGTGATAATTGTCCGTAAATTTGCAGTGTTATCCGGTTGATCCAGCAATACTTGAAGGAATCTAACCTCACTAAAACACTTCAAACGCTACAGGTATATATTCATATTTCCTAGTTTGAAATGAGACCTCGTCTGCTTGGTTACTTACATCAGCTTGCTTGACTGACATGAAGCCAATTTTAGTGTGATATGATTGAGCAATGATGGAAGAAATTGAGTAATTCAGGGCAAATGTTTAAATTTAATGACATGAGCTTTTATATTATTATGGAGATGATGCTTCCAGGCTTTAGTTGGAACTGCTACTCATCCTACTTTATATGATAAATTAATTTAATTTATTTATAAGACAATTTACGTTGTGTTGAATATATACACATTCAATATAATACAAAGACGTATGAATTATCGCTTCAGTTAAAACTGTAACCACCCTGGCCATAATAACAAATCTATTTACACCTTGTTCATCAAAATCGAATGAATAGTTGAAGCACTTTGGAGGAACATATGTAAATAAAAAAATATACATACAAGACAGCTAAATTCAAAACCCTTATTTTGGCTTCACTGTAGTCAGGTAAAAAGTAGTGACCAACTGAAGGTTCAGTTCTGGTTTCGTCCAGTTTCAGTCAAAAATCTAGTTTCGACAAAGGAGAATGCCCATTTTGTAAGGGAACTTGGGCCCCTTTGAAAAAATGGTTGTATCTTGATGAATTTCGTTGTATATTGTAGAAAAAACATCTTATATCCAGTCGAACGTGACAGCAACTGATTCAGTTGGTGTCACATTTCGCATGAAACGTGTTTCATGATTAGAAAACATTTTTATTTATTTTGCGTGGTTCACGAGATATAACTATGTTTCTGTTCTTGAATTGAACCCTTATTACAATACAATAAGGTGCATACAAATGTCCAAGTGAAGGAACCTGATCTGTTGTTGTCTGTACATATAAAGTAAAGGACACTGATGGAAAATAACACAAAACATAAATCCTATTAATGTATAATATTGAAATCGCAGACACAATACCTCATAACGGGCCTGTGTATGGGCAATCTCCTTTGGCCGAAACTTTTGGCCGCACCGAAAATTAGTGTTTGTGAATTGTCGTGCGTTGTTTAGATAAATTCGCTTCTATCTCATGGACGCTCCAAACTCTCAGAGAACTCATGAGTAACCGGCGATTCCAAATTAGCTGTACTGGCTCCATTACGGTTGAACATTCATACCAATAAAAGCAGACCGAATACTTGACATCTAATGGCAAAGGGGCGCACAGTTGGCGCAGTGGTTGAGCGATTGACTACTACGCCACGTGTCGCAGGTTCGATTCCCGCACTAAACAAATATTTGTAAGTAAGTAAGTAAGTAAATCATTTATTTGCGTAAAACATGGTATACATTGATGTTAATATTATTACAGTAGCTCAACATGTTTCGCTAAGATATAACATAGCATGCAAAAATTTATATTTTAACAAAAGGAATCAACATCTCACATCCATAAAATCTTTTAAACTGTAAAAATTACATTCAATAAGCCACTTGTGTAATTCTATCTTAAACTTTCTCGAGTTCAATATTTTAAAGCGACTTGGTATTTTGTTATAAATATGTACGCACATTGCAAGGCAGCTTTTGTTGTATTTCGCAAGTCTTGGCAAATCACTTAATACCAGTTCATGAGGATCTCGTCTGCTTCTGGGATTTACATCATTTGCTGATTTAAATAAATGTTTGTTGTTAACTACAAATATACATACCTCATTTATATACAGACATGGTAGAGGTAGCACACCAAACCTCTTGAACATTGGTCTACATGAGTCATCAGGTTTAATACCACTTATTGCTCTGATGCACTTTTTTTGTGCGATAAATGCTCTATTCATATTGGTACCATTACCCCACATTACGAGACCATATCGCAGTATCGACTCAACATAAGCGTAGTATGACATAATTGCTGTTTTTATGTTAGTTACGTTTTTAACTTGCTTCAGTGCGTATACAAATTTATTGATTCGAGTGCTTACATTATCTACATGTTCTTTCCAGTTAAAATCTTTGTCTATTATTACGCCTAAAAACCTTGTATGGGTTGCCTCTTCGATTTTATTAATATTAAGTTTTATATTGTTTTTATTATTATTTGATTGATTAAATTGAAATTCAAATTCAAATTCAAATTCATTTATTTGTCCGAACATGGTACAATACAAGGTCTCAAATAACATAAAGGTCTCATCACATTCTGCCACATGGGGCGTGCAAATTTCAGGTACACAAAATAAATTATCACAATGCAAAAATAGAAATATCAGGCTAGAGTTGATACAATTACATGACAATATTAATGTTACAATTAAAGGCATGTCAAAGTCACTAAATATTATTATGTCAAAAATAAATAATAATTAAAAAAATGTCAATTTCAAAATGGAATGTCAAGCTATCTGTTATAAAAAAGAGATTACAATTAGATTATGTCAAAGTATCATTTAAAAAGTCGTTTAAATTGTAATAACACTTTTTACATAGTAACTCTTTAAGCTCCTTTTTAAACCCATTTAAATTTAACTGTTTAATTTGCTTTGGGATTTTGTTAAAAACTTGCGGAGCTAAACAAAACATGCTTTTCCACATTAACGCTGTTTTTGCTCTACGTCCGCGCAACATATCATTTCGCCTGTTACGTTTTACTGTATCTGATAGGTTGGGAAAAAGGTGTGAATTCAGCTTGACAAATAAGGCAGTTTCATAAATATACATAGACGGCAGTGTCAAAATTTTGTATTTCTTAAAAAACGGTTCACAACTGTCCGTTACTTGTAGCCTGAACATGGCTCTTATGGATCGCTTTTGCGCTTTAAAAGTGGTTTCCCTATTTGTGGAGTTACCCCAAAATATAAGACCATATCTTAGCACAGACGCTACAATACCATGGTACGCTGTAAGTAGTGTATCAATGTTAACTGTGGGGGCAAGTTTATATAATGCATAAGATGAGCTACTAATTTTCTTACAAAGCGCTTCAATATGATCCTTCCAATTGAGGTGCCTGTCAATTACCAAACCTAGAAATTTTGCACTATTGACATCTTGAATTTTGATATTCTGGTATTGAACCTCCATCTTTGAACTAGGTTTTTTTTGAGCAAAGTGCATTATTTGTGTTTTTTCAAGGTTTATTTTTAGGTTATTATTATCCAGCCAAGAGATGATTGAAGTTACCGCATTGTTAACATCAGCTTCATACGAATTAGGTTTATCACATGCTATTGTAATCGTGCTATCGTCAGCAAAGAGTGTCATTGGGAAGTCTATAGCTTTGGGCAGGTCGTTAATATAAATTAGAAATAATGGCGGTCCCAAAACACTACCCTGTGGCACACCAAAGTATACAGTGCGTTCTTTAGACAGGTATGTCACTTCTTCTTTAGTCTTTAAGTTTAAGTTTGTTATAGCGGTATACTGTTTTCTTTTTGATAGGTACGTGCTTAATAAGCTGAGAACGTTACCTCTTATACCATAGGAGTCAAGTTTGTTTAATAGAATTGAATGGTCAACATAATCAAAAGCTTGCGTCATATCACAGTACACAGAACAGACCGGTGTTTTATTATCAATATTAGTCATAATTTTATTTAAAAAGTCATAAATTGCCATGTTTATAGTCATGTTCTTTCGGAAACCTTTTTGTTCGTTACAGAGAATCTTTTGTTTTTCTAAGTAACTATAAAGCTCATTATAAATATATTTCTCGAATATTTTGGAAAAAATTGGCAGAAGCGCAATAGGTCTATAATTCTGCATTAGTTGCTTATTGCCTTTTTTATATATAGGTTTCACAATGGATACCTTAAGGCGGTCTGGAAAAACACCGTGGCTTATACAAAGGTTAAGAATATGACACAAATGTTGTGCGATTAAGTCGGCAACCTGTTTTATAATTTTTGTAGAAATTTCGTCATACCCTACACTATTGGTGCTTTTAATACATCTTATAATGTTGAAAATTTGTATCGGCTGACATGGAGGCATGAACATTGATTTTTGTTTATTTGTGATGTACGCGTTCGATCTTTTACCTGCTCCAGGTATTGGCACAATTTTTTCTATGAAATAATCGTTGAACTTTTCAGCAATTAATTGTGGTTTGTCAATCGTTTTATTGTCAATTTTTATAGCATTTATTGAGTCATTAGGTAGGTTTAATTTAGAGTTCTTTATAATTTTCCATGTCATTTTGCTTTTATTGTCATAAGTTTTAATATTGTGATTATTTTGAGATCGTTTAGTCAGGTTAATAATTTTTTTAAATATCTTTGTATACTTCGAATATTTTGCTTTATTTATTTGAGTAGGTTTATGTCTAGACGTCCACAATAATTGCCTTTTTTTTAGGCTACATAGTTTAAGTCCTCGCGATATCCATTTTGGTTTTTGGGTTGTTGGTATTTTAATACGTCTACGGGGGAAGCACAGGTCATAAAATAATTTAAATTGTTCAAAAAACAAGTTGAATGCATTATTTGGATCATCATTATTATAGATTTCAGAGAAAGTTAGTTTTTCCAGGCAGGTTCTAAATCTAATAATATTTTCTGGGCAATAATCCCGTTGTGATGTATACCAATATTTCAGAACACAGTTCAAACGTACGGGACATTTCAGAAGTTGCGCAGTGTGATCCGAAAGGCCAAATTCTATCACCTCCGTCCTGCATTTTTTCTCAAAATTGTGAGCAAAATTATCAATGCAGGTCTGGCTTTGCATCCTAGTTGGTTTTTCTATTGCTAATGTCATATTAAAACTTGTTAAGAGATATTTTAGTTCGGAAGTCATATTATTATTTTTTAAAACGTCAATATTTATATCGCCTGCTATGACAATATTCCTACAATTTCTTCTTGTCAGTCGCCTTAAAAGTTGCTCTAATTTACTAAAAAATACATTTAAATGCCCTGTTTTTGGTACTCTATAAATACATACTATAACTACCCTATAACTTGTCAATTCAATTGCACAGCATTCTACAACATTCGATATTGAAAGTTCTGAAACCTCTAGCAACTCCTTTATCCGAATGTAAACTGATTTATCTAAATTTATTTTTAAATCATTCATATCAAGCCAAAGCAGTAATTTGTCTATTGTATTATTTATGTCAAACTCATGGTCAGTCTTGTTTTTCTTTTTATCTGATGTCACTATGATTGATATATCGTCGGCAAATAAAATGCATTTATGTTTGGTTATTTTTATGATGTCATTAATATATAAAAGAAACAATATTGGACCAAGCACACTTCCTTGCGGAACGCCACATTTATTTTGCTTATATTCTGATGAGTATGGTATCATATCTCTATTACTGTTAATTTTACTAATAATGACACGTTGCTGTCTATTGCCTAAATAGGATGATATCCATTCAAGTGCAGGTCCTCTAATCCCAATAGTCTCTAGTTTATCCAACAATATGCTGTGCGACACAAAATCGAAGGCTTTTGATAAATCAAAAAAAAGTCCCGTAGTCAGATGATTATTATTAATATTTGAAAGTACTGCCTTCGTAAGAGAGTAAATAGCTAATGATGTAGATTTCTTTTTTTGAAATCCATACTGTTCAGTACTTATTATTTGGAATTTATTGCAAAATTCTATTAGCCTTTTAAACATACATTTCTCATAAATTTTTGAAAAAATAGGTATCAATGTAATTGGACGGTAATTACTAATATCACATTTATCTCCTTTTTTAAATAACGGCTTAATAATTGATAATTTTAACCTATCGGGAAATGTTCCTGCTGCAAAAGACATGTTTATTAAATGGGTTAAAATACTAGTCAATTCATTACAGCAAGGTTTTATGATTTTAGTACTAATTTCGTCATAGCCCTCTGATCTAGTGTTGGACAGGGACATTATTTCAAGGCGCACTTCGTTTTCTGACATTGGTTTAAGAAACATTGAGTTGACATATCCATTTAGCCTATAATTTTGAACAGCTGGATCTTGCGGTGACGTTTGCGTCAAATTCACGTAATAATTATTGAATGTAGAAGCTATTTCTACAGGGTCTGTAACTACAATACCATTTAATTTTATTGCATCTAGGTATATTATCTTTAGGGGTGGTATTTTTATTTATTTCATTTTTGATGACAGTCCAAGTGGCTTTACATTTGTTATCTTGTGTTTCAATATATTTTATGTTCGCATTCTTTTTTGAGCTGTAAATACATTTTTTAAGCATATAGGAATATCTTTTATATATTAATTTATTAGAATTATTTTTGTTTTTATAAAATTCATAGCGTAATTTTCGCTTAGTTTTGCAACTTTGTCTAAGACCTTTACTTATCCACTTTTGCGTGTTTTTAGCGGTACTGTTGACCCTGACTCTTACCTTAGGAAAACAGAGATTGTAAAAGAGGCACCACAGATCATGAAAATCATTAAAGGCAGAATTTGAATCTGTGTTTATATATATATCAGACCAGCAAAGACTTTGTAAGCATTCCCGGAATTTTCGGATATTATCTAGGTTGTAATCTCTTTTATAAACGTAGTGTATTGTTGCTTTTTGTGGTACATTTTGAGAAGGAAAGCTAAGCATTTGTGCTGTATCATGATCTGATAGATGTAAGGGTAGTACGGTTGCAGTAGCATTGGAAATATTGCTCAAAATATGATCAATACAAGCCAATTTACGTGTGGGAACATTTATCAGCATTTTCAAATTATAATTATTGCATAAGTCTTGTAACTGATTTGTAATGTTACCTTTTTTTAGTGTATTTATATTCAAATCACCAGCTATAACTATATTAACTTTAGACTTGTATTTATTTATTAAATCGTGCAAAAGCTTGTGTAATTTTAATAAAAACTGTGTTGGATCAGATTTAGGAGTGCGATAAACACATATAATAACCAATTTACCACACATTAATTCTATTCCACAGGCTTCAAACGTATTTTGAGTGGCGTAGTTTTTAACTATTGACAATTCTTTAAAATTTAGCTCTTTTTTTACTAATATACAAGTGCCACCCCTTTGTTGTTCTCTACAGAAGTTAGTAGCCATTACATAATTATTTATTTTTACATAATTGTCCAAACCTTTTTTTATAAAAGTTTCAGATAGGCATATTACATCTGGGTCATTATTATCATCCTTTAGTTCTTGAATGGTTAGTTCTAGTAGTTCTTGTTTGGATAGAACACTGGCGATATTTTGATGTAATATTTTAAAATAGTGCGATTTGTTGGTGGCTTTACGTACGAAAAAATGAGTCGCTCTTATTTATAACAGGAAAATAGTACGGTATAGTTCCTTTCCTAACCTTCATATTGGATTCCGTAAAGTTATTGCTTTTAGGATGCTTAACAGTTTCACTGCGACTTTGTTTCTTAAAGTAGAAGGGAATTGTCCCTTTTTTTGTTTCATGTATACCAATGCTCAATTTGAAACTTGATTTGCCACTTGCTATTCTCTTTCGAATTTCGCTAGGGTTCAAATATTTATCATTATAGTCATTACAATCTATAACAAAATTAATTGACTTACACATATCAGACAATTCGGTGCTTATTTGGTTTACAAAGTGACATTTTTTATACTTACTACATACATTTTTTATAGAATTGTTGTTGTTCTGGCTCTGGGTGTTGTGAATGTGAGTTTATATGTTTGTAAACACACCCACAATACAGGAAGAAATTCCTAGTGTGGGGCAAAGTTTTGTATAAAAAAAAAAACATTTAAAATGTCTGGGAATCATTGGAAAGGCCCTTTAACTGCCAGAATGTAAAAGTGTAGGTGCACACTAGGCACAACCTGCTGCACCGCCTTATATCCACAATATGGGTGAACCACTTCAATTGCACTTTTTTACTTCGGTGGTAAATATGTATGTGCAGTTTTTTTTTAGTCTTTTTTGTCCCGCGTTTGACCAAAATCTTGCCTGATGTTAAGTGATGATGTGGTTGAAGGTGAAGCACGCTTGCCTAGAACAATAGTGATCTAGTGCTCGCCAAACTTCTGGGCCGCCCTGAAGTTGTCTTTCAGATGCGCAAGGCACAAAATGGTGCTGTTTATGTATGACATTTAATATTGCGCAGCCAACTTCAGGGTGGCCAAGAAGTTTTTTTTTTTTTTATTATCGATAGGCTCGCGTTTGACCACTACCTCGCCTGATAGTAAGCGATGATGTGGCCTACGGTGAAGCACACTTGCCTAGAAGTAACCTATTCACTCTTGACTTAAAAGACCCCAAGGTTGTAGGTATCAGGGAATAAAGACTCCGGAAGGGAATTACACTCCTTAGCTGTGCGCACAATGAAAGTAATAGCAAAACGCTTTGTGCGTATGGGTGGGATGTCCACCATGTACTGATGGCGCATGGCGGTACGTCTTGTAGTCCGATGATGGAAATTGCTAGGCGGAATCAAATTGTGCAGTTCCGTCGTACACTCCCCTAAATGTACCTAACCGATAAAAAACCTAAGTGGCAGTGGGCAGGGCACATTGCTCGCAGAACGGATGGCCGATGGGGCCGAAAAGTTCTGGAATGGCGACCGTGAACCGGAAGACGATACGTTGGAAGGCCTCCCACTAGGTGGACCGATGACCTGGTTAAGGTTGCGGGAAGGCGCTGGATGCGAGACGCACGGGATCGGTCAATGTGGCGACGCCTGGGGGAGGCCTATGTCCAGCAGTGGACGTATTTCGGCTGAAATGATGATGATGATAACAAACCGACAGGCTGGCAACTCGGCGTCGATGTTCGAGGCTCTGGAGCTTTGACGCGACGAGTGCATCGTTGCCAATAAGCCTCTTGGCCCGTCTGTCAATCGACTCAAGTGCATCAAGCTGATATTTGGCAGATCCGTCCCAGAGGTGAGAGCAGTACTCCATGCACGACCGAACTTGCGCTTTATACAAGTTGAGCAGCTGTTCGGGTGTGAAGTACCGTCTCACCTTTGCAAGAATCCCCAACTTTTTTTGCAGCCAACTGAGCTTTCGCCTCTATGAATGGACCAAAATTGAGGGTCGATGTTAAGAAGTTCGAGATGGTCCGTTAACTATAACCTGAATAGGTTATAGTTAACGGACCATCTCTTGACTTGAAAACCCCTAGGTTGTAGCACAAAATAGAAAGTATACAGAAGGGCCACTCCCGCCCGTTTCGAAAATTGACACCTAAAATAAACTTGACACATTCACTAGAGTTGCTACTTTATTTATTTATTTATTTCATAACAATTGCTTGCTGTACTAACAGTTTGCACCAAAGCGTACAGCAAGCCACAGACATGAACACTTATAAACTAAAGAACTTTACACAAACATTTAACATAGCTTTATCCTTATACATAAATATATCGACGTCAGGTTCCTGAGCAATTAGGGCGTTGAGCAGATTGCTTTATTGATTTCGAATTTTAAAAAGGATTAGGTAGTATAAGTTAACAAACACAAATGCATCGATTCGACTAAACAAACATCACATCATGCTTACATGCCTCATAGGGTAGACAGAGCATCAAATATCCATTAAAGCTCACGACTCCACATACGACGAAAATTGGCGTGTAACAAGACGTAACAATGGTGTAATAATGATCCCACCAAAAACATAAAAATGTGAAAAGGCACCAAACTCGACAAAAACATAAATGTGAGAATGGCGCCAAATTCGACGAAGAAGTGTTGAGATCTAGAAGGGTGACAAGTTCCATAGCCTTTCCTTAAACAAAGCTACAATGTAGTTTTTTTTCGTTTATGGACTTAAAATAATATGTATTTCTTAGGTATTGAATTTTTAACTTGTCATCTTGAATCACTCACTGACGTGTTGTCTAGCTAGATTAAGCTGTCCAACCTTTGCCGACAATTACACAACCAATAAGCTAAATGGAAAAATAATAACTAGACAAGCACGAGTCGGACCCGTGTGGACCCGTATGCCGAGTGTTCCGTAGGACTTAGAATTTTCGTTTAGGTTTCCCTGTAAATTATCTATGGCCCTCGCTTTAAATCCGTCCTTTATTCACTAGTTGCATAATATACTATTATTATTGATTCATGTACATAATTTTGAACACGGTTTTTTCGTGTGCCTAATAGTTATGCTTTAAAAAAATAATTAACAACACGATATTTTTTCGTGTGACAATAGTTATGCTTTAAAAAAATAATTAACAACATGTTAACAACACGATATTTTTTCGTGTGACAATAGTTATGCTTTAAAAAAATAATTAACAACATGTTAACAACACGATATTTTTTCGTGTGACTAATAGTTATGCTTTAAAAAAATAATTAACAACACGATATTTTTTCGTGTGACAATAGTTATGCTTTAAAAAAATAATTAACAACACGATATTTTTTCGTGAGACAATAGTTATGCTTTAAAAAAATAATTAACAACATGTTAACAACACGATATTTTTTCGCAACTTTTGGAAACTCTTCCAAAACGACTTGGATGTTTAAAAATGTTTTTACACAGAAAAATTTGATGGCTGGAATTTCTTCATAACTAACATAGCATATGTAATCAAATAATATATTGCAAACAAAACTGTTCAAAAGGAGGTTCAATGTTGATATTTTGGCATCGAGCGGGCGCACGGCCAGTACTGCGTTAACATTGGGGCGTATATAGCGCCTTAATCTATTAATCATGTATGTGGTATAAGTAGCATATATATATATATTAAAAAATAAACTTGCAAGTAAAGTCAGAATCAGGTTACATAAGTTCACGATAGCGCCAGGTTTAGTGCAGCAGTGTTGTTCCGCAGGAGGAGACGGGCGTGTCGCTGAACACGGTGGACAGCGTCGACGGCTTCTGCGCCGACATCAACAATGGCCACTGGGACACGGTGCTGAAGGCTACGGCATCGTTGAAGCTGCCCGACAAGAAGCTCATGGAGCTGTACGAGCAGGTGGTGATGGAGCTCATCGAGCTGCGCGAGCTGGGTGCGGCGCGCTCGCTGCTGCGTCAGACGCACCCCTGCCTGCTCATGAAGCAGCAGGAGACCGACCGCTACATCCACCTCGGTAACTGCCGGCCGACCACTGTCCTTGCGCCACAATTCTTCGAAACTAATATTCGACGCTAAGACGTGTTCGTCACTCGACAGAGAACCTGCTGGCGCGTTCGTACTTCGACCCGCGCGAGGCGTACGGCAGCGGCGGCGGCAAGGAGCGGCGCCGCGCCGCCGTGGCCGCCGCGCTGGCGGGCGAGGTGTCCGTGGTGCCGTCCTCGCGCCTGCTGGCGCTGCTGGGGCAGGCGCTCAAGTGGCAGCAGCACCAGGGCCTGCTGCCGCCCGGCACCACCATCGACCTGTTCCGCGGCAAGGCGGCCATCCGCGACGAGGAGGACGACCAGTGCCCCACGCAGCTCTCTAAGATCATTAAGTTTGGACAAAAATCACA
Organism: Orthosia gothica; assembly: GCA_949775005.1. Taxonomy (NCBI): domain Eukaryota; kingdom Metazoa; phylum Arthropoda; class Insecta; order Lepidoptera; family Noctuidae; genus Orthosia; species Orthosia gothica. The sequence goes on from OX459037.1 coordinate 40,172,016, forward strand.
TGTGGAATGTGCCAGGTGAGTGCTCAGTGGTATCCATCAACTTTGAGAAAAGACACTGAAATAAACTTAGGAGTTAAAGTCTCTTTTTAAAGTCTAAACAATATTAACTACTAAGGAGCTCAAAGACTTTGTTTTCTTCCCCACTCAAATCAAGCGGTGGAAAAAAATGTGTTAGATATTTGGTGGGGTTTATATGGGATGACCGGAATGTTCGTGCTGTCTGCCTTACCTGCCTTTTGTCTTCCTCACTCCTTATGGGATAGCCCTTTGTTGGAGGTTTTGTGGAAAAGAATAAAGGAACACTTACTGGCAGCATGATGCATAATTAATATGTATATTTGTATATTGTGTTTATGTGCTTTATAATAATTAGTTTATGTGGGCATTCAGTTACTAATGTAATTTTAAGATTTGGTTGATTGATCAACGCACAGCCAAAACTGCTAGGCCTAGAAGCATGACATTTGGCAGAAATGTTCCTCAAGTGACGTAAGTGAGCACTAAGAAACGATTTCTGGAAATTCCACCCCTAAGGGGATAAAAAGGGGGTTTAAAGTTGATATGAAAAATCTATTTCCTTACACCAACATTCTTGAAACTAGGCACACAGTAATCTAAGTAAACGATAAAGGTTGTCATTATTAGTTTTTCGGAACTACACCCAAAAGACGGTTTAGGGGGGTTTGAAGAATCTTATTACTTTAGTTAATTTACTTGAAACTTGGCACTAATACTAACCCAAATAAATAATTAAGGTTGTTATTATTAGGGTCTCGTTCACCATCTCCAAGTAAAGCGTGTATTAGTTATTTCCAAGTCTCCAGTATCTTTTGTCAATTTCACAAATGAAAAAATATGTACATATGTTGTATATGTATGTAAACTACAAAGTGAAAAATAACTTTAATTTTGGAAGTCGGTGTTTATCTTTTTACCATTTTTTTTGCGATATGAACACCGACTTCCAAAAATAAAGTTATTTTTTATTTTGTAGTTTTTTATTTGGTAGTATTGTTTTGAAAAAAGGTTTTATTTTTCCTTTTTAGTTGTACCCACAGGGCAAGGCAAGTTAAAACTACAAGTTAAACTATTGTAAAGCCATACCTGTAAGCTTTAATACGACGTACTATGCCAATGCGTATGCCAATGTACATGAATATTTTTTGTTAGGGCACAGCTCTATACAAATTCTGGCAATGTCCTTTATTAATGCCAACCGGCGGGCTTATTACGTAAGGAACAGCAAGTAGCAATATTTGTACAATTATTGCGCGATCAATTTAGTGACCTGGCTACTGAGGCCAGTCAAGTAAAGTCTTAAGTCAAGTCTTTTTTTTTAACAGTAATTTTTAACAGAAGCTACAAGTAGTAGTAGTAGTATTTAATCTGTCCGATGATTTATAAAATATATCGTTTGATGAATTAACCAGCTGTTTTTTTAACAATAGTCAATTTGATTACTATTTAGCTCCAATATTCCGATAAATTAATATTCGCAGATGTAAAGTGTTTGTGTAAAGTAAATATGGCAGTGAAAATTGGATATTTTCATATCAAATCATCATCAAATTTTCAAATCAATATAATTACCGTAATAATGTACTAATGTAATAATGTACCGTATGGTGACGGTACCGTATGGTGACGGACGTAAAGAATTTCACCATCCCATATCTTCCCGTGGGTGTCGTAGGAGGCGACTAAGGGAAAAACCAGAGAATGGGCAGCAGCGTTCTCTGTGCACTTTAAGAACAAACTGCGATCGCCAACCCGCCTGCCAAGCGTGGCGATTAAGGCAAACCCCCCCAAACCATGAATAGCACAATTAAAAAACGGCCCCGAGTGCCCGGCAGCCCGTCTACCCTCGACTACGGTAGCGGTCGAGGCGATGGCGTGGCAAGGGGTGCTAAGAATCCCCGGAGTGGACTCGGCTACCCCAATAAACACCGACGACTGGACCTGGCAACGTACAACACGCGAACACTCCGGACCGACGAGAAGATAGCTGAACTCGAGGAAGAATTGAGCAGGTTACGATGGAATATTATAGGATTATCTGAAGTCCGAAGAGAGGGGGAGGACACGATAATCCTCAAATCCGGTAACCTGCTCTATTTCCGAGAGGGTGACCGGCAGTCCCAGGGTGGTGTCGGGTTTATCGTCCACAAGGCCCTTGTGAACAACGTGGTGAAGATCGAGAGTGTGTCGACCAGGGTGGCGTACCTTATACTCAGAATATCCTCAAGATATTCGCTGAAGGTCATACAGGTTTACGCCCCAACCTCGGCACACCCCGACGACGAGGTAGAGACCATGTATGAGGATATCTCTAAAGCCATGCATGGTTTCAAAACTCACTTCACCGTTGTCATGGGGGACTTCAACGCAAAACTGGGCAAACGAGACGAGGATGAGCTGCAAGTGGGGCAATTTGGAGTTGGACGTCGGAACCACCGGGGTCACCTACTGGCCAGTTTTATGGAGAAGGAAGGCCTCTATATGATGAAATCCTTCTTCAGAAAGCGTGAGCACAGGAAGTGGACATGGCAAAGCCCCGATGGTGGAACTAAAAACGAGATCGACTTCATCATGTCAACCAAGAAGCAAATGTTCAATGATATCTCTGTGATCAATTCGGTGAAAACCGGGAGCGATCACCGTATGGTAAGAGGCACATTGAACATTCATATCAAGCTTGAAAGGTCTCGACTGATGAAGTCCACGCTCCGTCCAGCACAGATCCAGACCCAAAACCCCGAGAGCTTTCAGCTCGAACTCCAGAATCGTTTCGAGTGCCTAGGGAGCTCCGTGGACGAATACAGCGATGGGTTCGTGGAAGCTGTCCATACGGTCGGGTCTAAGTTTTTCAAGACCCGCCGAACATATAGAAATAAAAAGCTCTCTGATCCTACTCTCAAGCTAATGAAGGAGAGGCGTGAGATGATCCTGCAGTCTTCAGACGATGCGGTGAAATACCGGCAGCTAAATAGACGGACTTGCAAAGTCCTTGAAAACCGACCTCCGCCGATTTAATACCGAAAGCATTAAAGATGCTATCGAGCGGAATAAGGGCTCCAAGGTCTTTGCAAGAGATCTGTCTATTTGGCAGAGCCAGCTCACAAAACTGAAGACCGATGATGGCAGGATTGTATCCGCCAAACCGGATCTTCTGAGGGAGATCGAGAGTTTCTATGGGCAGTTGTACACGTCAACCAGTAAACCCGTTGCGAATCTAGCAAACGACCCAAGAGCTAGATTGACCCGACACTATACCGAAGATATCCCGGACGTCAGCCTGTACGAGATTAGGATGGCTCTGAAACAGCTTAAAAACAACAAGGCGCCGGGTGACGACGGAATCACTGCTGAACTCCTGAAGGCGGGTGGAAAACCGGTCCTTAAGGCCCTTCAGAAGCTGTTTGATTCCGTCATACTCGAGGGCAAAACGCCACAGGCTTGGTGCAGGGGTGTGGTGGTCCTCTTCTTCAAAAAGGGTGACAATGCCCGGCTGAAGAACTATAGGCCCATCTCACTTCTTAGCCATGTCTACAAGTTGTTTTCAAGAGTCATCACGAATCGTCTCGCGCGCAGGTTTGACGATTTCCAGCCTCCCGAACAAGCCGGATTCCGAAAAGGCTTTAGCACCGTAGACCACATACATACGCTGCGGCAGGTTATACAGAAGACCGAAGAGTATAACCTGCCTCTCTGCTTAGCGTTTGTGGACTACGAGAAAGCCTTCGATTCGATCGAGACTTGGGCTGTACTACAGTCTCTCCAACGGTGCCAGATCGACTACCGGTACATTGAGGTGTTGAAGTGTTTGTACAGAAACGCCACCATGTCAGTCCGTCTTCAGGATCAGACCTCGAAACCAATATTTCTCCAGCGTGGCGTGAGACAGGGAGATGTCATTTCTCCGAAACTGTTCACTGCTGCGCTGGAGGATGTATTCAAGGTTCTGGACTGGAGGGGCCTAGGCATCAATGTTAATGGCGAGTACATCACTCACCTTCGGTTTGCCGACGATATAGTGGTCATGGCTGAGACCATGGAGAGCCTCAATACAATGCTCGATGACCTCAGTAGAGCTTCCGAAAGAGTGGGTCTGAAAATGAACATGGACAAAACCAAGGTGATGTTGAATGCCCATGTTACACCCACTCCTATCAAGGTTGGAGACTCTACACTCGAAGTTGTGGACGACTATGTCTACCTGGGACAAACGATCCAGTTGGGTAGAGCCAACTTCGAGAGAGAGATCAACCGTCGAATCCGACTCGGCTGGGCAGCGTTCGGGAAGTTGCGCGGTGTCTTCTCGTCCAACTTACCACAGTGTCTCAAGACAAAAGTCTATGACCAGTGTGTGTTGCCAGTGATGACATATGGCTCTGAGACGTGGTCGCTCACAATGGGCCTCATCAGAAAGCTTACAGTCACTCAAAGGGCAATGGAGAGGGCTATGCTCGGCGTTTCCTTGCGTGATCGAATCAGAAATGTAGAGATCCGTAAGAGAACCAATGTTACCGACATAGCTCGAAGAATTGCCAAACTTAAGTGGCAGTGGGCAGGGCACATTGCTCGCAGAACGGATGGCCGATGGGGCAGGAAGGTTCTGGAGTAGCGACCGCGAACCGGAAGACGTTGCGTTGGAAGGCCTCCCACCAGGTGGACCGATGACCTGGTGAAGGTTGCGGGGATCCGCTGGATGCGAGACGCACGGGACCGGTCAATGTGGCGACGCTTGGGGGAGGCCTATGTCCAGCAGTGGACGTCTTTCGGCTGATATGATGATGATAATAAATGATTTGAAAAATTAAATGACTAAAATGTCAATGTGTAAAATCCATTAATATTTCTTCGAATTGGCGATTTTTACAAGAAATCGAATCGATAACGCATTAGGACATCACTAAATATACTACATATTTAAGCTATGAAACGTAAAATAGATTTTTCCAATTTACTTTAGACATTGGCAGAATAGTCGACATCGGTGCTTGCCATATATAAAAAGAATATAATAGAAGATACATATTGTAGACTTATTACATTCTAATGTGGTTGGAAGTATTTAGTAGCAAACATATTATATAAGCTTCACTGAGGTAGCCAACACTACAGTATAAAAAAACTTCCACTTTACCGAGATCACGTCTGTTTCAATAACTCAACAAATAGTCCAGTTGCGTAGACATTAGAGACATAAAACAACACCAATTCGTCATTCACTAGGAATTTGCTATTTCAATATTTACTTTTATAATAATATTCTAATTTGCGGATAAATATAGTAGCCACAAAATAACACACGAAAAATGCCGCCAAAAACTCAATAACTTCTGTACCTACTCAGCCATCAGCGAGCGATTGGCAATCGACCAACAACAAGGGAAAAAGTTATCGCAATTTGACAGCCACATTTGCTCGCCGATTGCTGTCGCTCTGCTGTCAAAAACCATACGTAATACGAAATGATCGCGATCATCTTGCGATAAATGCACATTTCAGTTAGCAGATTTTTATTGTTAGTAGTGCTGTCGTAAAATTATTATGGTGTGGCTATAGCTGATATATAATGCGGATTCGCGATTGAAGAGCAATTATTTCGCACAAATAAGTCTTCCAATTTTTTGACGTAAAGCGATAATCGCGCGATGATTGTACAATCTCTGCGCAAATATTGCTAATTGCTGTTTAATACGTAATAAGCCTGCTGTTGTCATTTGTCTTTTTTTAACTATGTGAGTGCATTTTTCACTCACATAGTTAAAATAAAATAGCGACTTTCGCAATTTTTACGTCGAAGTTTCATATAATCCATACAAATGTCTGCATATTTTGCTGTTATAGAAAAAGTTAGCGTAGTTTTTGTTTTCGTATTAGGAATAGTAACGACAATAGTTGATTCCAACTTTTTCACATTTTGAAATGCCAGCTGATGTTGCTCAGCACAACGACAGGCTCCCATCAATCCAATAATGAATGCAACCTGAAAATTAAAACATAGTGTGGCCAACGATTTCTTTAGAGAACCATTCTTAAAATAATAAGTTTACAAACTACTTTCTTACCTTCATGAACAGATATTTAGTAGGTGCTTCATTCAGGAACATTCTTATTTGGTCTGGTGTGAATGTTTGAGATTTTTTCGCTTTAAATCCTTCTGATTTTCTTTTCAATAATGGTACTTTGAAATACTTTAAAAGGTCAATTTGGTTTTTAATGTTGGCGAGGATGGTTTAAAGTTTTTTGAGATTTCCTCAAAATATACCAACAAGACGTGTTCAGAAAATGATGTGCTTGGAATATTGTTACGTGCCCGCCATATCACGAAATCTTCATATCGTTTCTCAAATACATGTAGTTTTCGGGTAGGTCTCAGATCAATATTTGATCTGAGGGGTAGGTATCATAATGAAACCGCTGTCAATTTTGTAATTCGAATATAACGAAACCGAAGTAGGTAAAATGGATAATTGGGTATAGGCCGCATAAAGTACCAACCGTAGGAAGTAGCATAATGATTTATGTAATGAAGCGTGTGTTTTCTCCATCTGTCAGTTGATGTGTTGACAGGTTCTCGCCGGACGGGCAGTACCTGGTGACGGGCTCCGTGGACGGGCTGGTGGAGGTGTGGAACTTCACCACCGGCAAGATCCGAAAGGACCTGCGCTACCAGGCGCACGAGGAGTACATGAGCATGGAGGAGGCCGTGCTCAGCCTGGCCTTCGGCCGCGACAGCGACACGCTAGCCGCCGGCTCCAACGACGGCAAGGTCAAGGTGGGTGTATGTGTTGTGTGTGTTGTGTGCGCTGTGACGTCACACGTGACTGTAACCTGTCGTCGTTGAAATTGCAATACGTTCTATGCCAACATTTTATGATTTTTTGTTATTCTGCAAAATGATTTAACATTTTATTTCTTAACACCTCCGTAAAACGTTCTATGTCAACAGCCAATCAGATCGCTGGATTCGAAAGTGATACAATAGGTCACGTGACAAATAATAGTTAAGTAAATAATAAACAAGTACAATTTCACAATTCAAAAAACCCCCGACACATTTATCTTGCGAAAACACCCCGATTCATACAGTAAAATGCCCATAACTTTTGAACGGCTGAACCGATTTTATTCAAACATAGCTAAGAACACTCTCGACAAAATTACCTTTCAAACAAAAAAAAAACTAAATCGAAATCAGTTTATCAGTTTAGGCGCTATGTTGCCACAGACAGACACACAGATACACAGCAAAACACGTGAAACTTATAACACCCCTCTTTTTCCGGCGGGGGTTAAAAAAAATTAATAAATAATAGTGTGATTCAAAAAAAGTCTTTAATTGTAAAAAAAAGCTTGGGTTTATTGATATCAATTGTTATAATATTTTATTGACGGAAAAGTTGAGTCATTTTGAAAATATCTTAAAAAGCACGTTTTTTTACAATACCTACAATATTTTTTTTTGTCAATCACACTATTCTTAATTAAAATTTGTTAAAAATATTATGCTCTACTTTTTAGTTTGGTTTTCTATTACAGCTTGTTTTTAGGGTTCCGTACCCAAAGGGTAAAAACGGGACCCTATTACTAAGACTCCGTGGTCCGTCTGTCTGTCTGTCTGTCACCACGCTGTATCTCATGAACCGTGATAGCTAGACAGTTGAAATTTTCACAGATGATGTATTTCTGTTGCCGCTTTAACAACAAATACAATAAAATAAATATTTAAGTGGGGCTGCCATACAACAAACGTGTTTTTTTGCCGTTTTTTTGCGTCAATGGTACAGAATCCTTCGTGCGCGAGTCCGACTCGCACTTTTTTTCAATCGCTAATCTTGAAGATAATGGTCAGTATAATGGCATAAACTATTTAAATTATTGCATTGATATCGGTCCTTGATATAGTTCTCTCCAAACTTCTTGGCCGACCTGAAGTTGGCTACAATGGCTGCGCAGTAGAAAATCACATACAAAAACAGTACCGTTTCGTACCTCGCGCATCCGCTAAACCAACTTCAAGGCGGCCAAGAAGTTTGGCGGAAACTATACGCGTGCAAAGTTTTGAACAGGGTGAAAATTAATCCGACGTTTTAAAGGGGGTGAAAATTAATCCGACGTTTTTAAGGGGGTGAAAATTAATCCGACGTTTTGAAGGGGGTGAAAATTACGTTCAAAGATTTCGTTACATGGATATATACATACCAAGCTAATAAAAGCGTGTTAAAAACACTCATTTTTAACCCCCGCTGGAAAAAGAGTCATCATAGCGCCTAAATGGATGAACCGATTTTGATTTAGTTTTTTTGTTTGAAAGGTGATTTTGTCGAGAGTGTTCTTAGCTATGTTTAAATAAAAAAAATAGGTTCAGTCGTTCAAAAGTTATGGGCGTTTTACTGTTTGAATCGGGGTGTTTTCGCAAGATAAATGTGTCGGGGGTTTATTAAATTTTGAAATTTTATTTGTGATTTTGCAATATGTTTTGTCAGATTTTTCTTCACTTGGTTGTAAGTGGGTACATGTTTGCAAAATAGACAACGTTTTGACTAGTAGAAATGTTTTAATTTTGACTAAAAAACTTTCGGATAACCATTGTATAGTTGTTACAAAAAATGTCCTTTGTTGTTACTGAAATAAAATTGTTATACTAAACCAACTAAAACTGATATCACCGAAGCTGTTGTGTGAAGTATGAATGCTAGCATATTGTCGGCAGGTGTGGAAGGTGTCGTCGGGCCAGACGCTGCGCAAGCTGGAGCGCGCGCACGCCAAGGGCGTCACGTGCCTGCAGTTCTCGCGCGACAACTCGCAGCTGCTGTCCGCGTCCTTCGACCGCACCGTGCGCATCCACGGGCTCAAGTCGGGCAAGCTGCTCAAGGAGTTCCGCGGCCACGCGTCCTTCGTCAACGAGGCCGTGTTCACGCCGGACGGCCACGCCGTGCTCAGCGGCTCGTCCGACGGCAGCGTCAAGGTGTGGTCGGTGCGCACCGGCGAGTGCTCCGCCACGCTCAAGCCGCTCGGCAGCGGCGAGCCGCCCGTCAACTCGCTGCTGCTGACGCCCAAGAACCCCGACCACTTCGTGGTGTGCAACCGCACCAACACCGTGGTCATCATGAACATGCAGGGCCAGATCGTGCGCTCCTTCTCCAGCGGCCGGCGCGAGCAGGAGGGCGGCGCGCTGGTGAGTGCGGCGCTGTCGGCGCGTGGCCGCCTGGTGTACTGCGCCGGCGAGGACCTCGTGCTGTACGCCTTCTGCACCGCCACCGGCAAGCTGGAGCGCACCATCAACGTGAGTGTACCTACCTACCCTGGCGCCTAGCGGCCTGCCACCCGCCACCTGCCACATGCGACCAACACTCTGTTTGCGTTTCAGATCCACGAGAAGGCGGTGATCGGGCTGACGCACCACCCGCATCAGAACTTGCTGGCCACCTACGGCGAGGACGGCCTGCTCAAGTTGTGGAAACCGTAATATTAGTAGCACGAGCTGGATAGACACCTAATTAAGATTTGTATTTTGTAAGCACTAGTTCTAAGTAGAAATAAAATAATACAGAACCAATTTTATTTTTATTTTTTATTATAGATAGGCTTGCGCTTGAGCACTGTCTCACCTGATGGGAAGCGATGATGTGCTCGACGGTGTGACACGACGCCTAGAAGTAACCCACTCACTCGCGACTTAAAGACCCCAAGGTCGTAGCTATCCGGAAACAGACGCCGGCAGGGAATTCCACTCACCAACGTTTAGTGCGTATGGGTGGGATGTCCACCATGTACCGATGGCGCATCGCAGTACGTCTGGTAGTCCGATGATGAAACGGGCTAGGAGGAATTAGATTATGCAATTCCATCGCACACTCCCCGAAATGTAACCGATAAAATACCGACAAGCTGGCTCGTGCTTGACCACTATCTCACCTGATGGTAAGTGATGATGTGGTCGACGGTGTAACACGCTTGCCTAGAAGAAACCTATTCACTCTTGACTTAAACTCGACGACGATGTTCAAGGCTCTGGAGCTTTGACTCGACCAGTGCCTCATTGCCGATGAGCCTCTTGGTTCGTTTTTCGATCGACTCTAGTGCATCAAGCTGGTATTTGGCAGATCCCTCCTAGAGATGAGAACCATACTCCATGCAAGATCGAACTTGCGCTTGATACAACTTAAGCAGCTGTTCTGGCGTGAAGTACCGTCCCACCTTCGCAAGTATCCCAAACTCACAACATCGGGATGTTTTCGCAAGATAAATGTGTCGGGGGGTTTTTAAAATTTTGAAATTTTACCCGACATCTTGCGAAAACACCCCGTTTCAAACAGTTAAACGCGCATAACTTTTGAACGGCCGAACCGATTTAATTCAAACATAGCTAAGAACACTCGACAAAATCACCTTTCAAACAAAAAAAAACTAAATCAAAATCGGTTCATCCGTTGAGGCGCTATGGTGCCACAGACAGACACACAGATACCCAGCAACACACGTGAAACTTATAACACCCCTCTTTTTCCGGCGGGGGTTAAAAATATATGATGTACATTACCATGTATACTTTCACCGAAAATTGGTTTGAACGAGATCTAGTAAGTAGTTTTTTTTTAATACGTCATAAATCGTAAACCGCAATTTACCAAGTACGGAACCCTTCGTGCGCGAGTCCGACTCGCACTTGGCCGGAAGAGCTAAACGTAGGTAAGCCACGTTAGTAAAAAAAAACCCGAATGCTTCAAAAGCGCCTGCGCAACATGATTTTTTCCTTGTACACTACTTTTTAGTTCGCTTTTGAAGCAGTCGGGTTTTTTTATTTATAACTTTTTGGTTAAGTTTTTTTAGAATTAGGTACATTTAAACATATAAGTATTTTATATTTTTGAAATCACCTCTAAACCCTTTATTTAGATATCCCACACAATAGGTTTGGAAGCAAAAAAAAAATTGGGGCCGCCACGATCATCATTCATCATCATTTCAGCCGAAAGACGTCCACTGCTGAACATAGGCCTCCCCCAGGCGTCGCCACATTGACCGATCCCGTGCGTCTCGCATCCAGCGCCTTCCCGCAACCTTAACCAGGTCATCGGTCCACCTAGTGGGAGGCCTTCCAACGTATCGTCTTCCAGTTCGCGGTCGCCACTCCAGAACTTTTCGGCCCCATCGGCCATCCGTTCTGCGAGCAATGTGCCCTGCCCACTGCCACTTAAGTTTGGCAATTCTTCGGGCTATGTCGGTAACTTTGGTTCTCCTGCGGATATCATCATTTCTGACGTGATCACGCATGGAAATGCCGAGCATAGCCCTCTCCATTGCCCTTTGGGTGACGTTAAGCTTTCTGATAAGGCCCATTGTGAGCGACCACGTCTCGGACCCATAGGTGATCACTGGCAACACACACTGGTCATAGACTTTTGTCTTGAGACACTGCGGTAAATTGGACGAAAAGATACCACGCAACTTCCCGAACGCCGCCCAGCCGAGTCGGATTCGACGGTTGACCTCTTTCTCGAAGTTGGACCTACCCAACTGGACCGTTTGTCCCAAGTAAACATAATCGTCTACAACTTCGAGTGTAGAGTCTCCGATCTTGATAGGAGTGGGTAGATAGATAGATAGATAAACCATTTATTCAGTGCACACAAAAGACACAGCACAACACACAAAATCACATACATGTGGGTATTTGGGAAAAAAAAAGGTGCCAGAATACAAAAAAAAGAAGAAGAATAAACAACATAATACAAATAAAAGTGACACAAGTAACACACCTACTTCAATTAAAACACATGGGTGTTACATGGGCGTTCACCATGACCTTGGTTTTGTCCATGTTCATTTTAAGACCCACTCTTTCGGAAGCTCTACTAAGGTCATCGAGCATTTTACTGAGGCTCTCCATGGTCTCAGCCATGACCACTATGTCGTCGGCAAACCGAAGGTGAGTGATGTACTCGCCATTAACGTTGATGCCAAGCCCCTTCCAGTCCAGAACCTTGAAGACGTCCTCCAGCGCAGCAGTGAACAGTTTCGGAGAAATGACGTCTCCTTGTCTTACGCCGCGCTGGAGAAGGATTGGTTTCGAGGTCTGATCCTGAAGACGGACTGACATGGTGGCGTTTTGGTACAGACACTTCAACACCTCAATGTACCGGTAGTCGATCTGGCACCGTCGGAGAGACTGCAGTACAGCACAAGTCTCGATCGAAACGAAGGCTTTCTCGTAGTCCACAAACGCTAAACAGAGAGGCAGGTTATACTTTTCGGTCTTCTGTATAACCTGCCGCAGCGTATGTATGTGGTCTACGGTGCTAAAGCCTTTTCGGAATCCGGCTTGTTCGGGAGGCTGGAAATCGTCAAACCTGCGCGCGAGACGATTCGTGATGACTCTTGAAAACAACTTGTAAACATGGCTAAGACGCGAGATGGGCCTATAGTTCTTCAGCCGGGCATTGTCACCCTTTTTGAAGAAGAGTACCACCACACCCCTGCACCATGCCTGTGGCGTTTTGCCCTCGAGTATGACGGAATCAAAAAGCTTCTGAAGGGCCTTGATGACCGGTTTTCCACCCGCCTTCAGGAGTTCAGCCGTGATTCCGTCATCACCCGGCGCCTTGTTGATTTTAAGCTGTTTCAGAGCCATCCTAATCTCGTACAGGCTGACGTCCGGGATATCTTCGGTATAGTGTCGGGTCAATCTAGCTCTTGGGTCGTTTGCTAGATTCGCAACGGGTTTACTGGTTGACGTGTACAACTGCCCATAGAAACTCTCGATCTCCCTCAGAAGCTCCGGTTTGGCGGATACAATCCTGCCATCATCGGTCTTCAGTTTCGTGAGCTGGCTCTGCCCAATAGACAGATCCCTTGAAAAAACCTTGGAGCCTTTATTTCGCTCAATCGCGTCTTTAATACGCTCGGTATTAAAGCGGCGGAGGTCTCTTTTCAAGGATTTAGAGATCTGTCTATTGATCAGCCGGTATTTGCACGCCTCATCTGAAGACTGCAGGATCATCTCACGCCTCTCCTTCATAAGCTTGAGGGTATGATCAGAGAGCTTTTTGTTTCTATCTATACGACGGGTCTTGAAAAACTTAGACCCGACCGTATGGACAGCTTCCACGAACCCGTCGCTGTATTCGTCCACGGAGCTCCCCAGGCACTCGAAATGATTCTGGAGTTCAAGCTGAAAGCTCTCGGGGTTTTGGACCTGGACCTGTGCTGGACGGAGCGTGGACTTCATCAGTCGAGACCTTTCAAGCTTAATATTAATGTTCAATGTGCCTCTTACCATGCGGTGATCGCTCCCGGTTTTTACCGAATTGATCACAGAGACATCATTGAACATTTGCTTCTTGGTAGACATGATGAAGTCGATCTCATTTTTTGTTGCACCATCGGGGCTCTGCCAGGTCCACTTCCTGTGTTCACGCTTTTTGAAGAAGGAGTTCATCATATAGAGGCCCTCCTTCTCCATAAAACTGGCCAGTAGGTGACCCCGGTGGTTCCGTCGTCCAACTCCAAATTGCCCCACTTGCAGCTCATCCTCGTCTCGTTTGCCCAGTTTCGCGTTGAAGTCCCCCATGACAACGGTGAAGTGAGTTTTGAAACCATGCATGGCTCTGGAGATATCCTCATACATGGCCTCTACCTCGTCGTCGGGGTGTGCCGAGGTCGGGGCGTAGACCTGTATGACCTTCAGCGAATATCTTGCGGATATTCTGAGTATAAGGTACGCCACCCTGGTCGACACACTCTCGATCTTCACCACGTTGTTCACAAGAGACTTGTGGACGATAAACCCAACACCACCCTGGGACTGCCGGTCTCCCTCTCGGAAATAGAGCAGGTTACCGGATTTGAGGATTATCGAGTCCTCCCCCTCTCTTCGGACTTCAGATAACCCTATAATGCTCCATCGCAACCTGCTCAATTCCTCTTCGAGCTCGGTGATCTTCTCGTCGGTCCGAAGTGTGCGCGTGTTGTACGTTGCCAGGTCCAGTCGTCGGTGATTGTTGGGGTAGCCGGATCTCGTCCGGAGATTCTTAGCACCCCTTGCCATGCCGTAACCTCGACCGCTACCGTAGTCGAGGGTAGGCGGGCTGCTGGGCACTAGGGGCCATTTTTTATTTGTGCTATTCATAGGGGGGGGGGTTTGCCATAATCGCCACGCGTGGCAGGCGGATTGGCGATCGCAGTATGGTTGTTATAGGAGCACAGAGAACGCTGCTGCCCATTCTCTGGTTTGTCCCTTAGTCGCCTTTTACGACACCCACGGGAAGACATGGGATGGTGAAATTCTTAACGTCCGGCACCATACGGAACTCCGGCACCATACGGAACCACGCCGCCACGATATGGCGCCCAAAAGCCGCAATTTTTCTATTGTCCAATTTTAATGTAGCCTATGACACTCGCAGGGTTAAGACGAATCGATTGACGTACGAATCATCAAAATCGGCCAACGCGTTTGGTCCCTGGAACGCCATAAGGGAACAAACATACATACATACAGGATACGAGGACAGCTACGTACATCATATCTACTACGACCACGGCCTTCGAAACGCATTAACTATATGCGGTAATCAACGTACCCCGCCAAAGTCTCAGCGCGTCAATCTGAGTGAAACACAATCAGAACCGGATATTACCTCGGCAGTTAGTGAATATGTCACCAGCAGGAACAAACGCCCTAGACCCGGAAATTCACCACCGAGTGGGGATGGTGTTTACCAACATATACACCAAGACTATAGTCTCTCTATGAAGCTGGAAGAATAAACCTCCCTAATGTCAAAATTAGTGGCAGAAATACGCGAGATTAAATCACAAAACGTTAAGATACATGAGTCGAATGCCGAAATATGTAAGACATACACAGAGATTGAGCGATCTATGTCCTTAATGAATAAAAATTTTGAAGAATTAAGAATAGAAGTTGAGGAACTTAAAAAGGAAAGACAGGAGCAGCGTTGCTACATAGAAACCTTAGAAAAAAAGATTGTCGATGTCCAATTTAAATCACGCTCAGCCGGTATGGAAATCCGTAACGATCCAGTGACAGATAGCGGGAATACAAGTGGCCTTATTCAAGCCGTGTGCAGCATCGGCAAGCTGGTTGGAGTTCCGATCACTGAACCTGAATTAAGAGATATATACCGCCTACCTGGAAAATCCACCCCTGCTTCCACTACACGCCCAAATAATAGCGGAATTTACGTCAGTGCAAACCAAGATGAAGTTAATATCTGCTGTCCGGGCTTACAATAAAAACATTGAAGCTAAAGATAATACATTGAACACTGAACAAATTGGCATTCCCGGTAAACGGCAACCAGTCTATGTCGCTCAACAGTTACCAGCCAGCTCCAAAAAGCTTTTCTACATGGCACGTGAATTTGCCAAGAACAATCACTACACTTTCTGCTGGATTACAAATGGGAACATGTTCCTCCGTAAAAAAGTCGGTGACAAACAGCTACTTATTAATTCGGATTTAATTAATTTAGAAATAAGAAAACACAGAAAGAAAATTAGAACCGAAACAATAGAATGGCACATAGCAAAATCTGGAGGGCTAAAAAAAGCATGGAAGGATCTTCAAGACGAATCATGCTGGATTGGTAACGTAACACATCACAGGACAAAAAAACATAACACCAAAAGAACTGAAATACTAGAAGCAGCGACCGATTTCTACCGTGAACTTTACAATGATGAGCGAACAAGACCACAAACAAACGAATATGTAAACATTGAGAAACCAATCCCAAACATACTAAAAGAAGAAGTTACCAAAGCCATCAAATCACAAAAGAGAGGGAAAGCACCAGGCGAAGATGGCGTATCAAACGAAATCATATTGGGAACAACACAGATTACTCTGAATACAATTACAGATTTATTTAATGAAATTTTAACAACTGAATATATACCGCATCAATGGACCACATCGACCATAATTTTACTTCATAAGAAGGGGAAAACAGATGATATTTCTAACTACAGACCCATTTCGCTAATGTCGAATGTGTATAAAATATTCTCTAAGATAATTCTGGAACGATTGACAAAGACTTTGGACGAAAACCAGCCAAAAGAACAAGCAGGCTTTAGAAGTGGCTTTTCAACCATGGACCACATTCATACCATAAAACAACTAGTTCAGAAATGCAACGAATATGGCATTAACTATTACTTGGTTAGGTTAGGTTAAGTGCTTCGGAGTCGGGCACACCCGGCCCCTCTGTCCGTCCACCGTGGACCGGACAGAGAGTTGTTACCGTTGCGGCAAGGAGGGCCACAAGTCCGCCTCGTGCGAGGCCGCCAAGCCGCACTGCGCCGTCTGTGCAGCCGTTGGCCGCCCGGCAGGGCACGTGATGCAGGGGAGGATGTGCAATCCTCCCCCCAAGAAGGGAATAGCACAGGCGCTGAGAAGGCCTGCCGCTACCTCCGCCGTGGCGGAAGATGGCCTTCCGGCTGCTGCCGGCCTGGCTGAGGAGGAGGGGGGTGCGATGTCCGATTAATGCCAGTCGAACATCGCATCCTCCAGGCGAACACCAACCACTGCAGAGCGGCTCAGGATCTGCTGATCCAGACCGTGGCTGAGTGGTTGGTGGACGTGGCGGTGGTTGCCGAGCCTTACTCGGTCCCCAGTACCTGGCTGGGCGACCGAGACGGCTTGGTGGCGTTGGTGACGCGGTCCTCCACGGACTCCCCTCCCCTCTAGCTTTTAGAGAGGGGACCGGGATACGTGGCCGCCGCGTGGGGGGGGGATACGGCCCTGGTCGGGGTCTATTTCTCCCCAAACCGCCCTCTAAGGGATTTCGAGGACTTTCTCGAAATCCTAACGGCAGTCGCCGGGAGGGCGGCACCACGTCAGGTCGCCATATTGGGCGACCTTAATGCCAAGTCGGAGGCTTGGGGCAACCCGGCTGCCTCCTGCAACGTCCGGGGACGCGCCGTCGAATTCTGGGCGGCCTCGTGCGGCGTGTCCCTCCTCAACAGGGGGGCGGTCCACACGTGTGTGCGGCAACGGGGTGGATCGGTGGTAGACGTCTCGTTTGCCACCCCTGCCCTGGCCGCCCGCGTTGTGAACTGGCGGGTGGAGACGGTGGAGACTTTGTCGGACCACCGATACGTGCGGTTCGACATTTCCACCGGCCCCCGGGGAGGGACGGGCCGCGCTGGCCAATCTCCCTTCCCGCGGTGGGCTTTCACCCGCCTGGACTGGGAGGCAGCCAAGGAGGCAGCCTTTCTCCAGGACTGGCTCTCACCCCCTGTCGAGCCGGTCCTGGACGTGGACCGCGTGGCGGTCCAGCTCAGGGCGTCCCTGACCGAGGTGTGCAACGCCAGCATGCCTCGGTCACGCCGGCCGGCTCCCCGTCGCGCCGTGTACTGGTGGTCGGAGGAGCTGGCAGGGCAACGGGCCACCTGCGTGGCGGCCAGGAGGGCCTACACGCGGAGTCGGCGGCGCACTACCCGGTCTCAGGCCGGGGAGGACCGCCTCTACGCCTCTTATCTAGAGGCAAAGACGGTCCTCAAGGCGGCTATGTGCGCCGCCAAGGACTCGGCGCGGGCCGAGATGCTGGAGGGCCTCGACAGGGATCCGTTTGGGAGGCCATATAAGGCGGCGCGGAACCAACTGCGCCCCTTTGGTCCCCCAGTCACGGAGACCCTGGAGCCGGCGTTGCTGGATGGGGTGGTTCGGTCACTGTTTCCGCGCAGGACCGACTTCACCCCACCAACAATGAACCCCCCACTGGGGGGGGTGGTGGCTTCGCCGGAGGAGGAGATTCCCCCGGTGATGCTGGATGAAGTCCAAGAGGGGATTCTTCGCCTCCGCGCGAAGAAGACAGCCCCTGGGCCTGACGGCGTCCCTGCACGGGTGGTGGCAATCGCTGCCTCTCAGATGCAGGACAGGTTTCGGGACCTCTTCAGCGCGTGTCTGACGGCTGGGAGGTTCCCGAAACTCTGGAAGGAGGGGCAGTTGTGCCTTCTCCGGAAGGAGGGACGCCCGGTGGACTCCCCCTCGGCATACCGGCCCATCGTTCTGCTCGATGAGGTCGGTAAATTATTCGAGGGGATCATCGCCACCCGGCTAAATAGCCAGTTGCGGGAGGTAGGGCCTGACCTGTCGGACGCCCAATTCGGTTTTCACCGAGGGCGTTCGACGGTCGACGCGTTGGCCCTACTCAGGGGCCACGTGCAGGAGGCGGTCGAGTCGGGGGACGGAGTGATGGCGGTGTCGTTCGACATTGCCAACGCCTTCAACTCCGTGCCCCACTCGACCATATTGGAGGCACTCCGGTACCACGGAGTGCCTCCATATCTGCGGGCGATCCTGGCCAGCTACCTGGAGGACAGAGAGGTCCTCCTGGTGGACAAGACGGCCAGGATCAGGCGCTACGGAGCGGAGTGCGGTGTTCCACAGGGGTCGGTGCTAGGGCCCCCCTTGTGGAACATCGCATTCAACTGGCTCCTGCGGGGCACCCTCCTCCAGGGCACGAGTGTCATCTGCTACGCGGATGACACTCTCCTTGTTGCCCGGGGGAGGGACTTTGGGGAGGCGGCCTGTTTGGCCTCGGCTGGCGGATCCTTGGTGGCAGGTAGGATCCGCCAGCTTGGATTGAGGGTAGCGCTGAACAAGACCGAGGCCGTGTTCTTTCACGGGCCTCGGCAGCGCTGCCCTCCAGACGCCCACATCGTCGTGGAGGGCGTCCGGATAGGGGTGGGGGCCCAGATGAAATATCTGGGCCTAGTGCTGGACAGCAGGTGGCGCTTCGGCCCGCACTTTAGCGGGCTGTCGACGCGCCTGCTGAAGGCTGCGGACGCCCTCTCATGGCTCCTTCCCAACCTCGGGGGGCCCAGTGCACGGTGCCGGCGATTGTATGCCGGCATCTTGCGAAGCATGGCGCTCTACGGCGCACCCATCTGGGCGGACTCCCTCCACAGGAGGGAGAATGCAACCGCCATCCGCAGGCCCCAAAGGGCTATTGCACTGCGGGTGGCGAGGGCCTACCGCTCAGTGGGCTTTTCTGCGGCGTGCGCTCTGGCGGGCACCCCTCCCTGGGAGTTGGAGGCATGGGTGCTCGCCAGAGTGTACGATTGGACGGCGCGGCGGAAGGCGCTCGGAGAGCGCCCCGCCCCTGAAGAGAGGGAGGCCGTGCGGCGGGAGGCGAGGGACGCCATCGTCCTCCATTGGACGGAGGACCTCGCCACCGCCGCCTTTGGCCGTCGTACGCTGGACGCGCTCGGTCCAGCCCTGCAGGGCTGGCTCGAGCGACCCCACGGTTTCCTCTCGTTCCGTCTAGTGCAGGTGTTGTCCGGACATGGGTGTTTCGGAACGCACCTGCATCGGATCCGGAGGGAGGAAACCCCGGGGTGCCACGACTGTGGCGCTGCGGAGGACACGGCGCAGCACACCCTCGAGGTGTGCCCAGCTTGGGCTGAGCTGCGCCGTGCCTTGATTGATGTGGTCGGGCAGGACCTCTCACTTCCCAGTGTGGTCAACTCCATGCTGGGGAGTGAGGAGGCCTGGGCGGCGGTTGCCTCCTTTTGCGAGGTCGTGATTTCGCAAAAGGAGGCGGCGGAGCGTGCGCGGGAGGACGATCCTCTCGCGCCGCCGCTCCGCAGACGAAGAAGGGGTGGGAGAAGGCGGTTATAAGACCGTCTCCTCCCACCTCCCGGTGGTGACTAGCGGGCGACAGGCGCGGGGGCGCCTGTCGTCTGCATTGCACTAGTCACCACCCTCGACGGGCGGGAATGAACGAGCACGTGGTCATTCCCGGGCCCCTCCACTAAGGGAGGGGCGTGAAGGCCCCGCTGTAAAGGCGGGCGGTCGTCGGCGGAGGACTGGGCGTAAAGGCTGTGCCAGTTTCCCAGTCCTCCTCCAAACAGACGATGCGGGAGTGCCGCTGGGTTATTTTAGTGGGTATACCGGAACATTCCGGGGAGTCCCACATAGCCCGTCCCCATTCCCCCAAGGGGCGGGTATGCGTAATGCATTTTTTCCCAGCGTGATCAAAAAAAAAAAAAAAAAAGGTTAGGTTAGGTTGTATGCGATCGTAGTGAATTTTATTGTCTTGTCGCGTACGATACCTGCGGAAAATTTTATTTTATTTTAATCTGATGTTTTCATCAAAACCCCCGCGGGATGCCCTCGGGCATTTTGTTAAAAAAGGCCCTTCTCAGGGCCAACCCAAAGGCCCTTCTCAGGGCCAACCCAAAGACCCTTCTCAGGGCCACCGCGACGCTTCAGCGTCGGCAGAAGGCAGAGCCTTCTACGAAGGAAGGGTGGACGAGTCGGACTCCGATAGTGAGTTGATTGCGTCGAACGCTAGCGCGAAGACGACCGAGTACTCTCGGTCACGATCGCGATCGCGGAAGCGATACTTCCTGAAGGAAGTGTCGGATGGCTCCTCGGGCTCGGGTTCGGCGAAGGAGCCTTCGAGGAGGGCTAAGGCCAAGAAGGTGACGGCGGATACCCACGACGTGGGTCTGGAAGACGCCCAACGCCAATTGGACCTAGCTCGGCGGGAGCAGTACCAGCAGGACCTGGAGGAGCAGGTTGCTGCCAAGGAGCGGCAGGCGCGCCTTGCTCGTGCCAAGTCCGGGTACGGCGCGTCTGTCGTTCTGTACGCGGACCACTCCCTACTGGAGCTGGAGCGGTTGGCTGTGGAGGACCAGGACGGGATCTTGGAGGTCGCTTCGAAGTCCTCCAAGTTAAAGGGTACCTTCCAGAAGGCCCTTAAATGCCGGGCCGCGAGCATGCGCGGCATCATTGCGGAGCTTGTGCAGAGGCAGGCGACCGACGAGACGCGGCAACTGCAGGCGAGGGTCGATCGCCTGCAGACGGAGGTCAGCCAGCTTCATCAGAAGCTGGCCGAGGCCACGGCCCGGCCAACCCAGGCTGAGCCGAGACCTGCGGCAGAGGGCCCCTCCTCCTCCTCCAGCCTTGAGGATATCATCCGCAAGGTTGTGATGGAGGAGAGGGCCTTCACGAGGGCCTGCCTAGCAGGCATAGAGGACCGGCTCCTGCCGGAGAAAAGCCTCCGACCACCGCTTGCGGCGGACAAGAGGCGAAGTGAGCCGGGGCCGACCTCACAGAGGTCAGAAGAGGACCCTCTCCTGCCTGCCACCACCCCGACCAACCAGCAGGGCTGGACGAGGGTGGTCGGCAAGGGGAAAGGAAAGGGCAAGAAGACGGCAGCTGTCGTCCCTGCCGTACCCGCCGCCACCCCTCCCGGCCAGTCGCAGTCGACTGGCAAGGGAAAGGGGAAGGGAAAGGGGGAAAACCTCCTTCCCAGCCGTCTCCGCCACCACCCCTCCCAGCCAGTCGCAGGCGACCGACAAGGGAAAGGGAAGGGGAAAGAGTTCGCCCCCAGCCGGCAAGAGGAACTTAGTTCCTCCCAAGACCGCAGCCGTCGTGGTGACGCTCACCGCGGAGGCTGTGGAGCGGGGGGAGACCTACGCGTCCGTGATGATGCGGGCGCGTGCCAATGCCGATCCCACAAAACTGGGGATCGGCAAGGTCTCCTGTCGCCGGACCCAGGCTGGGGGACGGCTCTTCGAGTTCCCAGGGGCCGAAGGTGGCAAAAATGCGGACCTCTTCGCAGCTAAGCTGCAAGAGGTCATCGCAGATGCGGCCAAGGTGGCCAGGCCGGTGAAGACCGCGGCCATCGAGGTGACCGACTTGGATGACTCGGTCACCAAGGAGGAGGTGGTGGCGGCGGTCGCAGCTGTAGGGGGCTGTGGCGTCGCGGCGGTACGAGCCCGGGACATCAGGTCCGGCCGCGGCGGCATGGGCACCATCCGCATGGAGTGCCCAGTCGCCGCTGCCAAAGCCGTCCTTGATAAAGGACGGCTCAACGTGGGCTTCAGCTCGGGTGCGGTCCGGGCACTTGTGGCGCAGCCCTTGCGGTGCTACAAGTGCTTCGGAGTCGGGCACACCCGGCCCCTCTGTCCGTCCACCGTGGACCGGACAGAGAGCTGCTACCGCTGCGGCAAGGAGGGCCACAAATCCGCCTCGTGCGAGGCCGCCAAGCCGCACTGCGCCGTCTGTGCAGCCGTTGGCCGCCCGGCAGGGCACGTGATGCAGGGGAGGATGTGCAATCCTCCCCCAAAGAAGGGAATAGCACAGGCGCCGAGAAGGCCTGCCGCTACCTCCGCCGTGGCGGAAGAAGGCCTTCCGGCTGCTGCCGGCCTGGCTGAGGAGGAGGGGGGTGCGATGTCCGATTAATGCCAGTCGAACATCGCATCCTCCAGGCGAACACCAACCACTGCGGGGTGGCCCAGGATCTGCTGACGCAGATCATGGCCGAGTGGTTGGTGGACGTGGCGGTTGTCGCCGAGCCTTACTCGGTCCCCAGTACCTGGCTGGGCGACCGAGACGGCTTGGTGGCGTTGGTGGCGCGGTCCTCCACGGACTCCCCTCCCCTCTCGCTTTTAGAGAGGGGACCGGGATACGTGGCCGCCGCTTGGGGGGGGGATACGGCCCTGGTCGGGGTCTATTTCTCCCCAAACCGCCCTCTAAGGGATTTCGAGGACTTCCTCGAAATCCTAACGGCAGTCGCCGGGAGGGCGGCACCACGCCAGGTCGCCATATTGGGCGACCTTAACGCCAAGTCGGAGGCTTGGGGCAACCCGGCTGCCTCCTGCAACGTCCGGGGACGCGCCGTCGAATTCTGGGCGGCCTCGTGCGGCGTGTCCCTCCTCAACAGGGGGGCGGTCCACACGTGTGTGCGGCAACGGGGAGGATCGGTGGTAGACGTCTCGTTTGCCACCCCTGCCCTGGCCGCCCGCGTTGTGAACTGGCGGGTGGAGACGGTGGAGACTTTGTCGGACCACCGATACGTGCGGTTCGACATCTCCACCGGCCCCCGGGGGGGGGACGGGCCGCGCTGGCCAATCTCCCTTCCCGCGGTGGGCTCTCACCCGCCTGGACCGGGAGGCAGCCAAGGAGGCAGCCTTTCTCCAGGCGGCCAGGAGGGCCTACACGCGGAGTCGGCGGCGCACTACCCGGTCTCAGGCCGGGGGGGACCGCCTCTACGCCTCTTATCTAGAGGCAAAGACGGTCCTCAAGGCGGCTATGTGCGCCGCCAAGGACTCGGCGAGGGCCGAGATGCTGGAGGGCCTTGACAGGGATCCGTTTGGGAGGCCATATAAGGCGGCGCGAAACCAACTGCGCCCCTTTGGTCCACCGGTTACGGAGACCATGGAGCCGGCGTTGCTGGATGGGGTGGTTCGGTCACTGTTTCCGCGCAGGACGGACTTCACCCCACCAATAATGAACCCCCCACTGGGAGGGTGGTGGCTTCGCCGGAGGAGGAGGTCCCTCCAGTATCGGTGGAGGAACTTCGCGCGGGGGTTCTGTCCCTCCGCGCGAAGAAGACGGCCCCTGGACCAGATGGCGTCCCCGCACGGGTGGTTGCCATCGCGGCGTCCCTAATGGAGGATAGGTTTCGGGACCTCTTCAGCGCGTGTCTGACGGCTGGGAGGTTCCCGAAACTGTGGAAGGAGGGGCAGTTGTGCCTCCTTCGGAAGGAGGGACGCCCGGTGGATTCCCCCTCGGCATACCGGCCCATCGTTCTGCTCGATGAGGTCGGTAAATTGTTCGAGGGGATCATCGCCACCCGGCTAAATAGCCACTTGCGGGAGGTAGGGCCGGACCTGTCGGACGCCCAGTTCGGTTTTCGACGTGGGCGTTCGACGGTCGACGTGTTGGCCCTACTCAGGGGCCATGTGCAGGAGGCATTCGAGTCGGGGGGCGGAGTGTTGGCGTTGTCGTTCGACATCGCCAACGCCTTCAACTCCGTGCCCCACTCGACCATATTGGAGGCACTCCGGTACCACGGAGTGCCTCCATATCTGCGGGCGATCCTGGCCAGCTACCTGGAGGACAGAGAGGGTCCTCCTGGTGGACAAGACGGCCAGGATCAGGCGCTACGGAGCGGAGTGCGGTGTTCCACAGGGGTCGGTGCTGGGGCCCCCCCTTGTGGAAAATCGCATTCGACTGGCTCCTGCGGGGCACCCTCCTCCAGGGCACGAGTGTCATCTGTTACGCGGATGACACTCTCCTCGTTGCCCGGGGGAGGGACTTTGGGGAGGCGGCCTGTTTGGCCTCGGCTGGCGGATCCTTGGTGGCAGGTAGGATCCGCCAGCTTGGATTGAGGGTAGCGCTGAACAAGACCGAGGCCGTGTTCTTTCACGGGCCTCGGCAGCGCTGCCCTCCAGACGCCCACATCGTCGTGGAGGGCGTCCGGATAGGGGTCGGGGCCTAGATGAAGTATCTGGGCCTCGTGCTAGACAGCAGGTGGCGCTTCGGCCCGCACTTCAGTGGGCTGTCGACGCGCCTGCTGAAAGCCGCGGACGCCCTCTCATGGCTCCTCCCAAACTTGGGAGGGCCGAAGGATCGATGCCGGCGCCTCTATGCCGGCATCCTGCGGAGTATGGCCCTCTACGGGGCGCCCATCTGGGCGGACTCCCTCCACAGGAGGGAGAACGCGACCGCCATCCGCAATGCACTACATGTGCGCTCTGGCGGGCACCCCTCCCTGGGAGTTGGAGGCATGGGTTCTCGCCAGAGTGTACGATTGGACGGCGCGGCGGAAGGCGCTCGGGGAGCGCCCCGCCGCGGAAGAGGGTGGGTTGGGCCCAAGAGGAGGGTGTGACTTTTTGTTGCCGACCCTCTTTTGACGTGGGATGGTCGGCAGGGACAAGTCAATGGTTGGAGGAGGCGGCGGAGAGTCGTTCTCGACGCTTCGCCGCACACGCGGAGGGCGGCATCTGGCCTTCGCGGATTCTGGCCAGATGCCGCATAGGAGGGGACCGTTAGGTCCAGTGCGGTGGAGGGTACGGCGCGGCACACCGTCTAGGTGTGCCCAGCGGGGGCGTAGCTGCGCCGTGCCCTGAGGAGTAGGTTGTGTGGCAGGTCCTCTCGCTTCCCGGTGTGGTAAATCCATGCTGGGAAGCGGGGAGGCCTGGGTGGCGGTTGCCTCCTTTTGCGAGGACGCCATGTCGCAAAAGGAGGCAGCGGTGGGGGTGGGAGAGGGCGGTTGTACGATCGCCTGCGCCCACCCCCTGGTGGTGATTAGCGGGCGGCAGGTGCGGGGGCGCCTGTCGTCTGCATTGCACAATCACCACCCTCGTCGGGCGGGAATGGCCGATCACTCACGGTCATTCCCGGGCCCCTCCACTGAGGGAGGGGCGTGCGGGGCCCGCCATTATGGTGGGCAGTCGTCGGCGGAGGACTGGGCGTAAAGGCTGTGCCGGTTTCCCAGTCCTCCTCCACACAGACGATGCGGGAGTGCGCTGGTTTATTTTAGTGGGTATACCGGGCTTGCCCGGGGAGTCCCACATAGCCCGTCCATTCCCCCGATGGGCGGGTATGCGTAATGCATTTTTTTCCAGCGTTATCAAAAAAAAAAAAAAAAAAAAGGTTAGGTTGGGGTGCGGGTCAGGTAACCTCCACGTTGGCCTAGTTGGTTGCTGGTCTCTTTCGGATACGTCCGAGGGGAAGAGCAACCCGCTGGGCTGGTGCACCCTGGGCACCGTCAATAACTTCCCATTCGTGGGTTCTTGTTGGCGGTGGCGAATACCTTGAAGTGTATTAGCCTTAAGTAAATCTACTTAGTATTACCCTTAACAAAACGGTATCATATTAATGCTTAATATGTACTTTACGTAACGCGCATTATTGTAACTGTACTGTATGTTTTAATGAGACATTCAATAAATCCTACTTAGACCTACTGGTTGTCTGCTTTGCGAAACCCCAACATTACATGGCGACCCTGCCATCAAGGCCTGCCAAGGGGCTCTAAATTTTTTAGACTGTCGCGTTTTCATTTAAAAGTTTTCGGCGTAATTTTCGGACAGTTCTTCTCAAGTAAATTTTTACGATGTGTCGATCAAATGTGGAGAAAGAAGAGGTTTTCCTTAACCAGAATGCTGCTGGAGGACAAAATGACGGTACATTGAAGACCATGGGAAGCAACCTTGAGCACTTAAGCATCGTGACCAACATCGTTCTTGCTGGTATACTGGTACTGGCCATCTACATCTGGATACGTGTGTACAAGAAGTGCCATCGCAGATGGATGCAGGAGGAAATTGGGCTCAGCACGATGCAGAGGATTAGAGCATCCATACGAGGACGAGTCAACGAATCTTCACCTGCCAATTGAAATTGGCCCGCCCACATCACATTTCAGCGTCATCGTGAGATAAAGAAAGCGTTTCATTATTTTATAGACAAGTGTCACATTTCATAACGCAATAACTTAAACGAGCTTCGATAGTGCAGTGATTATACGTGAACTTGATACTCCGCGCGCAAAACTGCAACGTAGTGATAACCTGTGTGTCGTTTCCTTATAATGTTGAACTTGATTCTTTGTTTGTGACTTACGTGTGTAACTACTTACGTAGATATGCTATTTTTAGAATATGACTGATAGTTTAATAAATAATTGTCAAACATTGTTAACTATTCGGAAATATTTGAGTAAAAAGGGACAAAGTAGGTATAAAGGTAACGTAATTGAGATAAAGTTAACGGAAGCTAAAAATATTTTCGATAAAAGTACTCAAATAATTTTATTGTTAAAGAGTAGTAAGAATGATAAGTTGTCATCGGCAGTAGAGATTTTTAACGATATTAAGAAATTATATGAAGAGATAAATAAATTGTGTGTTATCCCTATTCAGGAAAATTTAGAAAAAATGGAGTTTGACCTAAGAGTGGCTTGTAGTTTAATTCCAGTTATGGACGGTGTTGAGGACACCACTAAACGGTTGATAGACTCAGTAGAGATGTACGCGGACATGCTGGATAAATCAGGTGAGGTTTTATTAATTATATTTGTTTTAAAAAATAGACTCTCTGAAAGTGCTAAATTGAGAATTTCTACATCATATACATCAGTTAAAGAATTAATTACCGATTTGAGACAACATCTATTGCCCAAAAAAGCGTTGGCAGAAAATTTTGTGTTGAGATATGGGATACCGGGAACAATTGCTACGGATAGGGGTTCTGAGTTCATTTCGAAAGTAATGGTAGAGCTATGTAATGTCTTGGGCATCAATAAAATCTTATCAACGTCATATCATCATGAAAGTATAGGGTCTTTGGAAAACGTTCATAAAACTTTAGGTGCTTATTTAAGGATACAAACAGATAATAATCCATCATCGTGGAGTTCTTGGATTCCATATTGGTGTTTTTCTTATAACACAACAGTTAATACTGTGACTAAGTATACACCTTATGAATTAGTTTATGGTAAAATTTGTAGGTTACCAAGTAGTCTTCAAGGTGAAAGTGTTGAACCTTTGTATAATTTTGATGATTATCCTTTAGAATTTAAATACAGGTTACAAAGGGCTCAAAATGATGCAAAAGAAAATTTGGTATCAAGTAAGTTATCAAGGAAACATTGTTATGATAAGAATCTTAATTCTATAACTTATAAGGAAGGTGACTTGATTTTGGTAAAAAACGAAGTAGGCAATAAGTTGGAGTGTATTTATAATGGACCATTTGTAGTTGTAAAGGACGAGTCACCAAATGTAGTAGTTAAATATAAAAATAAGATAGATGTAATACATAAAAATAGGACAAAGTTATACTGTAAGACTTAGAATGTAAGTTTAAAAATGTAAAGAGATGAGGAAAAAAAAAACAATGTAACTAAGTTTTTTTTTTTTACTTTAGGAAGGGTGATGTGGTGTGTCACGTACGTCACGTTTAGATCTTAGTTTAAGTTAAGGTAGATAAGCTATGTCCATAGTTATATTATGATATATGTCACGCACGGACTAGGTATATATTACACTAATAAAGGGAGTCTGGGGTCTTCAGTCTCCAGTTGACTCATGGACAAGTACACGACATGGTATTTACTTAACCCCTCCTTCCCTCCACATCGCAAAGGTCAAGGTTCCCGTAACCCAAATCAAAGAGGTAGAATGCGTGGTCAATATAGCTATTATAACCATGGTTCTCGTCACCAATATAGTGGTGCTTACCCACAAGCATTTCGTGGTAATTTTAGAGGTTACTACCGTGGGTCACCAAACGGTCAAAGAGGTAATAGAGGTCCAAGATATTTTAGAAATCAAAGACAAGGTCCAAGTGTATATTCTGTTGAACATGACCCTGAACGCCAACGTGTTCATATTGACAATAATATACCACAGGCACAATCACAAGGTGATAATAAACCCAAGCCAGATTTAGAAAATCCAAATCAGTTTTTTCGATTTTAAAAATTTAATTCTATCTTGTAATGGCAATGCTAAATACGTAGCGTTTAATATTAATAATGTTAAATATTATTGGCTAATAGATACTGGCGCTACATTGTCTATTATAAAATATGAAACAGTACCGAAAAATTGTATTACTCATGGAGACAACACTTTAATAAATGGAATAGGAGGACAGCGTAGATCTAAAGGTTCAGTAGATTTAATTCTGAGAAATGGCAACGAAACGTTTTCACACAATTTTTTTATTTTTGATTCCTTACCATTAAAAGCTGATGGAATCATAGGATTAGATTTTCTAAAAAAGTTTCAAGCAAATATTAATTTAAATTCGAATATTTTATCATTGGTTAAGAATGAGAAATTATATCAATTTAGTTTAGTGGATGAAAGTGATAGGATAAGGAATACTTTAACTATACCAGCTAGGTCAGAGTCAATACATTTTATTTTTGTGGATCAGATTATGAATGAAGATGTGATTGTTTGCGGAAGAGAGTTAACGAACAATGTATTTCTAGCAAATACGATAGCAAAAGTAATAAATAATAGAATGCCTGTTCAAATACTAAACGTATGTGAGGAAGACATTACCTTAAGAAAGAAAGAAAGAAAGAAAGAAAGAAAGAAATCATTTAATTTGCAATGAATGTGGGTACAAAATAAGATGTAAGCATTACAAAAAAACAGTTCCAACAACATTCTACCTTACGGCATGCAAAAGTAAAACATATTTATATCTACTCAATTATACAACTAAATAAACAATAAGAACACAACAATTCTACAGGTTTGTGGATCTTCAACCTTCCTACATAAATTAACCATCAAAAACAAAATCTTAATTATATATTTTACAAATAAATTAAATCGATTATTTTGCATACATTATCAAGGCACATAATAAAATTGAAACAATATTATAAATTATTATATCATTATATCACACATTAATCATTATTATTAATTATTTATTTTATCATTATCTACGTAAGTTCATCATTATATCATGTTACGTTATTATCATCCAAATAATCTTGTATAGAATAATAACATTTATCTATTAGTAAGGATGTTAGCTTCTTCTTAAATATGCTTAATGACATTTCTTTGTAGGCATGAGGTATTTTATTATAGATAACGGGTCCCATTGATAGTAAGCTTTTTCTTAATAATGCCGTTTTGTATCTACCTGTAAACATTAGATTTTTGTACTGCGATCTAACAGGTCCCGGACGTGTTCTAATATCGTCCATTAGGGTAAAAAGGTGTATGTTTGGTTAGGTTAGGTTAGGTTAGGTTAGGTTAGGTTGGGGGACCCCCCACAGCGCATACTTCCTCGTAGTGTCCCCTGGAAACGGCCCAGTTTGACCACCGTAACGGAGTGGCAAACTGGGACGGCTAAAGTGCGCTGTGCTCTCGAAGCGAATTTTATCTTGCCTTGTTGCTATCGAACTGCGGAGACTATGTCAAAGCCATTGCGGGATGCCCTCGGGCATTTCGTCAAACAACCAAAAGGCCCTTCTCAGGGCCAACCAAAAGGCCCTTCTCAGGGCCAACCAAAAGGCCCTTCTCAGGGCCAACCAAAAGGCCCTTCTCAGGGCCAACCAAAAGGCCCTTCTCAGGGCCAACCCAAAGGCCCTTCTCAGGGCCACCCCGACGCTACGGTGTCAGAGGCTAGCCGCGCGACGTCTGCGGCTAGCTTCTATGAAATGGCGGACGAGTTGTTGTCAATGGAGGTCGACACACAATCGCTGAAGAGGAGGGCCTTCCTGAAGGGAGGGTCCGATGGCTCCTCGAACTCGGTTTCGGGTTCGGAGAAGGAGCGCAAAAAGAAGGACAAGGCCAAAAAGCCGAAAGCGGGCACCCACGACGTGGGACTAGCTGACGCCCAACGGCAGTTGGACTTGGCTCGGCGGGAGCAGCTCCAGGACGACCTAGAAGAGCAGGTCGCTGCAAAGGAGCAGCAAGCGCGCATCGCCCGGGCCAAGGCCGGATACGGCGCGTCCCGCGTCGTCTACACGGACAATTCATTGTTGGAGCTCGAGCGGATGGCTCAGGAGGATGTTGAGGGGATTGTGGAGGTCGCCTCCAAGTCCTCGCACTTGAAGGGGACCTTCCAGAAGTCCCTCAAGTGCCGGGCCGTCAGCATGCGTGGCATCGTCAGGGAGCTGGTGCAGCGCCAGGCGACTGACGAAACGCGGCAAATGCAGGCAAAAATAGATCGCCTGCAGTCAGAAGTCAGCCAGCTGCATCGGAAGCTGGCTGATGCCACGGCCCGGCCAACGCAATCTAAGCCGAGTCATGCGGCAGGGGGCCCCGACCTCCCCCACGACCTTGAGGATATCATCCGCAGGGTCGTGGGTGAGGAGAGGGCCTTCGTGAGAGCCTGCTTCGCAGGCATTGAGGACAGGCTCATGCCGGAGGTAAGCCACCGACCACCGCTCGCGGCGGATAGGAGGCAAAATCAGCCGCGCGAGCAAGAAGAGGCACCCTCTCAGACGGAGGACGCCCTTCTCCCCTCCACCACCCCGACCAACAACCAGCAGGGCTGGACGAAGGTCGTCAAGGGGAAGGGGAAGGGCAAAAAGACGGCGGCGGCCGTCCCTGCCGTCCCTGCCACCACCCCTGCCAGCCAGTCGCAGTCGGCTGGCCAGGAAAAGGGGAAAGGGAAGGGGAAAGGCTGCCCCCCAGCCGGTGCGAAGAAACTCGCACTACCGAAGACCGCAGCCGTCGTGGTGACTCTCACCGCGGAGGCTGCGGAGCGGGGCGAGACCTACGCGTCCATCATGATGCGGGCGCGTAGTAATGCCGATCCCACCAAATTGGGGATCGGCAAGGTCTCGTGCCGCAGGACGCAAGCCGGGGCTCGAATTTTTGAGTTTCCGGGTGCGGAGGGTGCAGCCAACGCGGACCTCTTTGCTACCAAGCTAAAAGAGGTCATCGCGGACGCGGCCAAGGTTGCCAGACCAATAAAGTCGGCGGCCTTAGAGGTGACTGATCTGGATGATTCAGTCACCAAAGAGGAGGTGGTGGCGGCTATCGCAGAGATAGGAGGTTGTAGCGTCGCAGCGGTGCAAGGCCGTGGCATCAGGCCCGGCCGCGGCGGCATGGGCACCATCCGCCTGGAGTGCCCAGTCGCCGCGGCCAAAGCCGTCCTCGCCAAGGGACGGCTTGCCGTAGGGTTCAGCTCGGGTGTAGTCCGGGCTCTCGCGGACGAACCTCTGCGGTGCTACAGGTGCCTCGGCATCGGACACACCCGGGCCCTCTGTCCGTCCAGCGTCGACAGGACGGACAGCTGCTACCGCTGCGGCAAGGACGACCACAAGGCCGCCTCCTGCAAGGCCGCCACGCCGCACTGCGCGGTGTGTGCCGCCAGTGGCCGCCCAGCCGGCCACGTTACAAAGGGGAGGAAATGCAATCCTCCCCCAAAGAGGGGCAAAGCGCAGGCTACGATCCGGCCTGCCGCTACCACCGCCGTCGTTCCAGAGACTGGGACTACGGTGGCTGCTGGCCTGGCTCTGCCTGAGGAGGAGGGTGCGATGTCCGATTAATGGATAGAGTCGAACATCGCATCCTCCAGGCGAACACCAACCACTGCAGAGCGGCCCAGGATCTGCTGATGCAGACCATGGCCGAGTGGTTGGTGGACCTGGCGGTGGTCGCCGAGCCGTACTCGATCCCTGGCCGTTGGCTGGGTGATCGGGACGGCTTGGTGGCGTTGGTGTCGCGGCCCGCCACGGACTCCCCTCCCCTCTCGCTTTTAGAGAGAGGACCGGGATACGTGGCCGCCACGTGGGGAGAAATTGCCCTGGTCGGGGTGTATTTCTCCCCAAACCGCCCTCTAAGGGACTTCGAGGATTTTCTCGAGGTCCTTACGGCAGTCGTCGGGAGGGCGGCGCCACGCCAGGTCGCCGTGTTGGGCGACCTAAACGCCAAGTCGGTGGCCTGGGGCAACCCGGCCACCTCTTGCAACGTCCGGGGACGCGCCGCCGAATTTTGGGCGGCTTCGTGCGGTGTGTCCCTCCTAAACAGGGGGCAGGTTCACACGTGTGTGCGGCAGCGGGGAGGGTCGGTGGTTGACGTCTCGTTCGCCACCCCCGTGTTAGCCGCCCGCGTCGTGAACTGGCGGGTGGAGATGGTGGAGACCATGTCGGACCACCGATATGTGCGGTTCGACATAGTCCCCACCCAGGGCCCGCGGGGTGGTATGGCTCGGCGGTCAGGCCGAACCCCCTTTCCGCGATGGGCTCTCACCCGCCTGGACCGGGAGGCAGCCCTGGAGGCGGCGTTCCTCCAGGACTGGCTCTCGCCCCCTGTGGAGGCCGCCGTGGACGTTGACGCCGCAGCGGTCCAGCTCCGAGGGTCCTTGACCGAGGTGTGCAACTCCAGCATGCCTCGGTCTCGCCGTCCGCCTCCCCGTCGCGCCGTTTACTGGTGGACGGAGGGGCTGGCGGAGCTACGGGCCGCCTGCGTGGCGGCCAGGAGGGCCTATACGCGGAGCCGGCGGCGCACAACCCGATCACAGGCCGAGGAGGACCGCCTCTACGCTTCCTACATAGAGGCAAAGACGGTCCTCAAGTCGGAAATGTGCGCCGCCAAGGACTCGGCGAGGGCCGAGATGCTGGAGGGTCTCGACCGGGATCCATATGGGAGACCGTACAAGGTGGCGCGGAACCAGCTGCGGCCCTATGGTCCCCCACTGTCGGAGACCCTCGAGCCGGCGTTGCTGGATGGGGTGGTCCGGTCCTTGTTTCCGCGCAGGACCGACTTCACCCCACCAGTGATGGACCCCCCGCGGGAGGCGGCCTCGCCGGAGGAGGAGATTCCCCCGGTGACGGCGGATGAGATTCGC
The DNA here is from genome assembly GCA_949775005.1 of Orthosia gothica. Classification (NCBI taxonomy): domain Eukaryota; kingdom Metazoa; phylum Arthropoda; class Insecta; order Lepidoptera; family Noctuidae; genus Orthosia; species Orthosia gothica. Next base: position 40,205,143 of record OX459037.1, read on the forward strand.
GAGGGGATTCTCCGCCTCCGAGCGAAGAAGACGGCCCCTGGGCCGGACGGCGTCCCTGCACGGGTGGCGGCAATAGCTGCCTCTCAGATGCAGGAAAGGTTTCGGGAACTCTTCAGCGCGTGCTTTACGGCTGGGCGGTTCCCGAAACTGTGGCGGGAGGGGCAGCTGTGCCTCCTCCGCAAGGAGGGACGCCCGGTGGACTCCCCCTCGGCATACCGGCCCATCGTTCTTCTCGATGAGGTCGGTAAAATGTTCGAGGGGATCGTCGCCGACCGGCTCAACAGCCATCTGCGGGGGGTGGGGCCAGACCTGTCGGACGCCCAGTTCGGGTTTCGACGTGGGCGTTCGACGGTCGACGCCTTGGCCCTGCTCAAGGCCCAGGTGCAAGAGGCAGTGGGGTCGGGGGAGGGGGTGTTGGCGGTCTCGTTCGACATCGCCAACGCCTTCAACTCCGTGCCGCACTCGACGATATTGGAGGCGCTTCGGTATCACGGAGTGCCCCAATACCTGCGGGACCTCCTGGCCAGCTACTTGGAGGACCGCGAGGTCCTTCTTGTGGACAAGACGGCGACGGTTAGGAGGTACGGCGCGGAGTCCGGTGTTCCACAGGGGTCGGTCCTAGGCCCCCCCCTGTGGAACATCGGTTTCGACTGGCTCTTGCGGGGAGCCCTCCTCCGGGGGACGAGCGTCATCTGCTACGCGGACGACACACTGCTCGTTGCCCGGGGGAAGGACTTTAGGGAGGCGGCCTGTCTGGCATCGGCTGGCGGATCTTTGGTCGCCGGAAGGATCCGCCAGCTGGGACTGCAGGTGGCGCTGCACAAGACCGAGGCCGTGTTCTTCCACGGGCCTCGGCAGCGCTACCCACCTGACGCTCACATAGTCGTGGCGGGCGTCAGGATTGCGGTCGGGACCCAGATGAAATATCTGGGCCTCCTGCTAGACAGCAGGTGGCGCTTCAGCGCACACTTCAGCGGGCTGTCGACGCGCCTGCTGAAGGCCGCCGATGCCCTCTCGTGGCTCCTCCCGAACCTGGGCGGGCCCAAGGAGCGGTGCCGGCGATTATATGCCGGAATCCTGAAGAGTATGGCCCTCTACGGGGCTCCGATTTGGGCGGACTCCCTCCGCAGGAGGGAGAACGCGACCGCCATCCGCGGGCCCCAAAGGGCCATCTCACAGCGGGTGGCAAGGGCCTACCGGTCGGTGGGCTTTGCAGCGGCGTGCGCTCTGGCGGGCACCCCTCCCTGGGAGTTGGAGGCTTGGGTGCTCGCCAAAGTGTACGAATGGTCAGCGCGGCGTAAGGCGCTAGGTGAGCGCCCCGCCGCGGAAGAGCGGGAGGCCGTGCGGCGGGAGGCGAGGGAAGCCATCGTCCTCCATTGGACCGCAGACCTCGCCACCGCCACGTTTGGGCGCCGGACGCTGGACGCGCTCGGTCCAGTCCTGCAGGGCTGGCTCGAGCGGCCACACGGTTTCCTCTCGTTCCGTTTGGTGCAGGTGTTGTCCGGGCATGGTTGTTTCGGAACGCACCTGCACCGGATCCGGAGGGAGGAAACCCCGGCGTGCCACGACTGTGGCGCGGCGGAGGACACGGCGCAGCACACCCTGGAGGTGTGCCCGGCCTGGGCCGAGCTGCGCCGTGAACTCATTGGAGTAGTCGGGCAGGACCTCTCGCTTCCCGGCGTGGTCAACTCCATGCTGGGGAGCGAGGAGGCCTGGGCGGCGGTTGCCTCCTTTTGCGAGGATGTCATGTCGCAAAAGGAGGCGGCGGAGCGGGCGCGGGAGGACGATCCTCTCGCTGCGCCGCTCCGCAGGCGAAGAAGGGGTGGGAGAAGGCGGTTGTACGACCGTCTCCTCCCACCTCCTGGTGGTGACTAGCGGGCGACAGGCGCGGGGGCGCCTCTCGTCTGCATTGCACAGTCACCACCCTCGTCAGACGGGAATGGCCGAGCACTCACGGTCATTCCCGGGCCCCTCCACTCGGAGGGGCGTGCGGGGCCTGCCGTAAAGGCGGGCAATCGTCGGCGGAGGGCTGGACGTAAAGGCTGTGCCAGTTTCCCAGTCCTCCGCCATTAGGACGAAGCGGGAGTGCCGCTGGGTTATTTTAGTGGGTATACCGGGCTTGCCCGGGGAGTCCCACATAGCCCGCCCATTCCCCCAATGGGCGGGTATGCGTAATGCATTTTTTCCCAGCGTGATCAAAAAAAAAAAAAAAAAAAAAAAAAAAAAAAAAAAAAAAAAAAAAAAAAAAAAAAGGTTAGGTTAGGTTGGGGTGGGGTGCGGGTCAGGTAACCTCCACGTTGGCCTAGTTGGTTGCTGGTCTCTTTCGGATACGTCCGGGGAGAAGAGCAACCCGTTGGGCTGGTGCACCCTGGGCACCGTCAATAACTTCCCATTCGTGGGTTCTTGTTGGCGATGGCGAATATCTGACGGGGGGGTAGGGGGGGGACTCGTCGCTCTGGGTGTTCCTCTGAATAGCAGAGGACACTCCAGACGCGGCGAAGGGGTAGGCTGGGTAGGTAGGTTGGGGTGGGTGGGGTAGGTTAGGTTTGGTAGGTAAGCGGTGGGGCTCACTTCCTTGCCTCTGGGCGGGCCGCCTTCCCCTGCGGGGGGGAACGCCCGGGGCACCCCAGCTCTGCACCCTGCACTGCCCGGCTCTGCAGTGACCGGCTCTGCCCGCTCTGCACCTGGCTTTGCACTCGGTACTCGTGCGGTTTGAGTTCCCCGAGTGCACTGACCAGCTCTGCACCCTGCTTTGCCCGGCTCTGCATCCGGGCTTTGCCCGCTCTGCACCTGGCTCTGCAGCCCGGAATCTCTCCTGCGGGTGGGGGTGGCCGCGGTTCGGGGGCGGGAGGTGGGCCCAAGAGGAGGGTGTGACTTGTCGTTGCCGACCCTCTTTTGACGTGGGATGGTCGGCAGGGACAAGTCAATGGCTGGAGGAGGCGGCGGAGTGTCGTTCTCGACGCTTCGCCGCACACGCGGAGGGCGGCATCTGGCCTTCGCGGATTCTGGCCAGATGCCGCATAGGAGGGGACCGTTAGGTCCAGTGCGGTGGAGGGTACGGCGCGGCACACCGTCTAGGTGTGCCCAGCGGGGGCGTAGCTGCGCCGTGCCCTGAGGAGGTGTTTGGCAGGTCCTCTCGCTTCCCGGTGTGGTAAATCCATGCTGGGGAGCGGGGAGGCCTGCGTGGCGGTTGCCTCCTTTTGCGAGGACGCCATGTCGCAAAAGGAGGCAGCGGTGGGGGTGGGAGAGGGCGGTTGTACGATCGCCTGCGCCCACCCCCTGGTGGTGATTAGCGGGCGGCAGGTGCGGGGGCGCCTGTCGTCTGCATTGCACAATCACCACCCACGTCGGGCGGGAATGGCCGAGCACTCACGGTCATTCCCGGGCCCCTCCACTGAGGGAGGGGCGTGCGGGGCCCGCCACTATGGTGGGCAATCGTCGGCGGAGGACTGGGCGTAAAGGCTGTGCCGGTTTCCCAGTCCTCCTCCATAAAGACGATGCGGGAGTGCGCTGGTTTATTTTAGTGGGTATACCGGGCTTGCCCGGGGAGTCCCACATAGCCCGTCCATTCCCCCGATGGGCGGGTATGCGTAATGCATTTTTTTCCAGCGTGATCAAAAAAAAAAAAAAAAAAAAAAAGGTTAGGTTGGGGTGCGGGTGGGGTGCGGGTCAGGTAACCTCCACGTTGGCCTAGTTGGTTGCTGGTCTCTTTCGGATACGTCCGGGGAGAAGAGCAACCCGTTGGGCTGGTGCACCCTGGGCACCGTCAATAACTTCCCATTCGTGGGTTCTTGTTGGCGGTGGCGAATACCTGACGGGGGGGGGGGTGGGGGGGAGGCGTCGCTCTGGGTGTTCCCCTGATTAGCAGAGGACACTCCAGATGCGACGAAGGGGTAGTCTGGGTAGGTAGGTTAGGCGGTTAGGAAAGCGGTGGGGCTCACTTCTTGGCCTCTGGGCGGGCCGCCTTCCCCTGCGGGGGGGAACGCCCGGGGCACCCCAGCTCTGCACCCTGCACTGCCCGGCTCTGCAGTGACCGGCTCTGCCCGCTCTGCACCTGGCTTTGCACTCGGCACTCGTGCGGTTTGAGTTGCCCGAGTGCACTGACCAGCTCTGCACCCTGCTTTGCCCGGCTCTGCATCCGGGCTTTGCCCGCTCTGCACCTGGCTCTGCAGCTCGGAATCTCTCCTGCGGGTGGGGGTGGCTGCGGCTCGGGGGCGGGAGGTGGGCCCAAGAGGAGGTAGTGACTTGTCGTTGCCGACCCTCCTTTGACGTGGGATGGTCGGCGGGGACAAGTCAGTGGAAGGAGGAGGCGGCGGAGCGTCGGTCTCGACGCTTCGCCGCACACGCGGAGGGCGGCATCTGGCCTTCGCGGGCCAGATGCCGCAACGTAGCGGACCGTAAGGTCGAGTGCGGTGAAGGGCACGGCGCGGCACACCGTCTAGGTGTGCCCAGCGGGGGCGTAGCTGCGCCGTACCCTGAGGAGGTAGTAAGGCAGGTCCTCTCGCTTCCCGGTGTGGTAAATCCATGCTGGGGAGCGGGGAGGCCTGGGCGGCGGTTGCCTCCTTTTGCGAGGACGCCATGTCGCAAAAGGAGGCAGCGGTGGAGGTGGGAGAGGGCGGTTGTACGAAAGCCTGCGCCCACCTCCTGGTGGTGATTAGCGGGCGGCAGGCGCGGGGGCGCCTGTCGTCTGCATTGCACAATCGCCACCCTCGTCGGGCGGGAATGGCCGATCACTCACGGTCATTCCCGGGCCCCTCCACTGAGGGAGGGGCGTGCGGGGCCCGCCATTAAGGTGGGCATTCGTCGGCGGAGGACTGGGCGTAAAGGCTGTGCCGGTTTCCCAGTCCTCCTCCATAAAGACGATGCGGGAGTGCGCTGGTTTATTTTAGTGGGTATACCGGGCTTGCTCGGAGAGTCCCACATAGCCCGTCCATTCCCCCGATGGGCGGGTATGCGTAATGCATTTTTTTCCAGCGTTATCAAAAAAAAAAAAAAAAGGTTGGGGTGCGGGTCAGGTAAACTCCACGTTGGCCTAGTTGGTTGCTGGTCTCTTTCGGATACGTCCGGGGGGAAGAGCAACCCGCTGGGCTGGTGCACCCTGGGCACCGTCAATAACTTCCCATTCGTGGGTTCTTGTTGGCGGTGGCGAATACCTGACGGGGGGGTAGGGGGGGGACTCGTCGCTCTGGGTGTTCCTCTGAATAGCAGAGGACACTCCAGACGCGGCGAAGGGGTAGGCTGGGTAGGTAGGTTGGGGTGGGTGGGGTAGGTTAGGTTTGGTAGGTAAGCGGTGGGGCTCACTTCCTTGCCTCTGGGCGGGCCGCCTTCCCCTGCGGGGGGGAACGCCCGGGGCACCCCAGCTCTGCACCCTGCACTGCCCGGCTCTGCAGTGACCGGCTCTGCCCGCTCTGCACCTGGCTTTGCACTCGGTACTCGTGCGGTTTGAGTTCCCCGAGTGCACTGACCAGCTCTGCACCCTGCTTTGCCCGGCTCTGCATCCGGGCTTTGCCCGCTCTGCACCTGGCTCTGCAGCCCGGAATCTCTCCTGCGGGTGGGGGTGGCTGCGGCTCGGGGGCGGGAGGTGGGCCCAAGAGGAGGTTGTGACTTGTCGTTGCCGACCCTCCTTTGACGTGGGATGGTCGGCAGGGACAAGTCAATGGTGGGAAGAGGCGGCGGAGCGTCGGTCTCGACGCTTCGCCGCACACGCGGAGGGCGGCGTCTGGGCTTCGCGGGCCAGATGCTGCAACGGAGGGGACCGTAAAGGTCCTGCGCGGTGAGGAGCATGGCGCGGCACACCGTCTAGGTGTGCCCAGCGGGGGCGTAGCTGCGTCATGCCCTGAGGAGGTGTTTGGCAGGTCCTCTCGCTTCCGGTGTGGTGAATTCCATGCTGGGGAGCGGGGAGGCCTAGGCGGCGGTTGCCTCCTTTTGCGAGGACGCCATGTCGCAAAAGGAGGCAGCGGTGGGGGTGGGAGAGGGCGGTTGTACGATCGCCTGCGCCCACCTCCTGGTGGTGATTAGCGGGCGGCAGGCGCGGGGGCGCCTGTCGTCTGCATTGCACAATCACCACCCTCGTCGGGCGGGAATGGCCGATCACTCACGGTCATTCCCGGGCCCCTCCACTGAGGGAGGGGCGTGCGGGGCCCGCCATTATGGTGGGCAGTCGTCGGCGGAGGACTGGGCGTAAAGGCTGTGCCGGTTTCCCAGTCCTCCTCCACACAGACGATGCGGGAGTGCGCTGGTTTATTTTAGTGGGTATACCGGGCTTGCCCGGGGAGTCCCACATAGCCCGTCCCCATTCCCCCAAGGGGCGGGTATGCGTAATGCATTTTTTCCCAGCGTGATCAAAAAAAAAAAAAAAAAAAAAAAAGGTTAGGTTAGGTTGGGGAACCCCCCCACAGTGCTTACGTCCCCGTCGTGTTCCCCGGAAACGTCCCAGTCCTGACCACCGTAACGGAGTGGCAGGCTGGGTACGGCCAAAGTGCACTGTGCGATCGTAGCGAATTTTATTGTCTTGTCGTGTACGATACCTGCGGAGAATTTTATTTTATTTTATTGAGATGTCTTCATCTAAACCCCCGCGGGATGCCCTCGGGCATTTTGTTAAAAAAGGCCCTTCTAAAGGCCAACCCAAAGGCCTTTCTCAGGGCCAACCCAAAGGCCCTTCTCAGGGCCACCGCGACGCTTCAGCGTCGGAAGAAGGCAGAGCCTTCTACGAAGGTAGGGTAGACGAGTCGGACTCCGAGAGCGAGTTCGTTGCGTCGAACGCTAGCGTGAAGACGACCGATTACTCTCGGTCACGATCGCGATCGCGGAAGCGATACTTCCTCAAGGAAGTGTCGGATGGCTCCTCGGGCTCGGGTTCGGCAAAGGAGCCTTCGAGGAGGGCTAAGGCCAAGAAGGTGACGGCGGATACCCACGACGTGGGTCTGGAAAACGCCCAACGCCAGTTGGACCTAGTTCGGCGGGAGCAGTTCCAGCAGGACCTGGAGGAGCAGGTTGCTGCCAAGGAGCGGCAGGCGCGCCTTGCTCGTGCCAAGTCCGGGTACGGCGCGTCTGTCGTACTGTACGCGGACCACTCCCTGCTGGAGCTGGAGCGGTTGGCTGTGGAGGACCAGGACGGGATCGTGGAGGTCGCTTCCAAGTCCTCGAAACTAAAGGGTACCTTCCAGAAAGCCCTTAAATGCCGGGCCGCGAGCATGCGCGGCATTATAGCGGAGCTGGTGCAGAGGCAGGCGACCGACGAGACGCGGCAACTGCAGGCGAGGGTCGATCGCCTGCAGACGGAGGTCAGCCAGCTTCATCAGAAGCTGGCCGAGGCCACGGCCCGGCCAACCCAGGCTGAGCCGAGACCTGCGGCAGAGGGCCCCTCCTCCTCCTCCGGCCTTGAGGATATCATCCGCAAGGTTGTGATGGAGGAGAGGGCCTTTACGAGGGCCTGCCTGGCGGGCATAGAGGACCGGCTCCTGCCCGAAAGGAGCTACCGGCTGCCACTTGCCGCAGACAAGCGGTCTGGCAAGCCGGAGCCGACTTCCCAGAGGGAGGAGGACCCTCTCCTGCCTGCCACCACCCCTACCAACCAGCAGGGCTGGACGAAGGTGGTCGGCAAGGGCAAGGGCAAGGGTAAGAAGGCGGCAGCTGTCGTCCCTGCCGTACCCGCCACCACCCCTCCCAGCCAGTCGCAGTCGACTGGCAAGGGAAAGGGGAAGGGAAAGGGGAAAACCTGCACCCCAGCCGTCTCCGCCACCACCCCTCACAGTCAGTCACAGGCCACTGACAAGGGACAGGGAAAGGGGAAGAGCTCACCCCCAGCCGGCAAGAGGAACCTAGTTCCTCCCAAGACCGCAGCCGTCGTGGTGACGCTCACCGCGGAGGCTGTGGAGCGGGGGGAGACATACGCGTCCGTGATGATGCGGGCGCGTGCCAACGCCGATCCAACAAAACTCGGGATCGGCAAGGTCTCCTGTCGCCGGACACAGGCTGGGGCTCGGCTCTTTGAGTTCCCGGGGGCCGAGGGTGCCAAAAATGCGGACCTCTTCGCAGCGAAGCTGCAGGAGGTCATCGCAGATGCGGCCAAGGTGGCCAGGCCGGTGAAGACCGCGGCCATCGAGGTGACCGACTTGGACGACTCGGTCACCAAGGAGGAGGTGGTGGCGGCGGTCGCAGCGGTAGGAGGCTGTGGCGTCGCAGCGGTACGAGCCCGGGACATAAGGTCCGGCCGCGGCGGCATGGGCACCATCCGCATGGAGTGCCCAGTCGCCGCTGCCAAAGCCGTCCTTGATAAAGGACGGCTCAACGTGGGCTTCAGCTCGGGTGCGGTCCGGGCACTTGTGGCGCAGCCCTTGCGGTGCTACAAGTGCTTCGGAGTCGGGCACACCCGGCCCCTCTGTCCGTCCACCGTGGATCGGACAGAGAGCTGCTACCGTTGCGGCAAGGAGGGCCACAAGTCCGCCTCGTGCGAGGCCGCCAAGCCGCACTGCGCCGTCTGTGCAGCCGTTGGCCGCCCGGCAGGGCACGTGATGCAGGGGAGGATGTGCAATCCTCCCCCCAAGAAGGGAAGAGCACAGGCGCCGAGAAGGCCTGCCGCTACCTCCGCCGTGGCGGAAGATGGCCTTCCGGCTGCTGCCGGCCTGGCTGAGGAAGAGGGGGGTGCGATGTCCGATTAATGCCAGTCGAACATCGCATCCTCCAGGCGAACACCAACCACTGCAGAGCGGCTCAGGATCTGCTGATCCAGACCGTGGCTGAGTGGTTGGTGGACGTGGCGGTGGTTGCCGAGCCTTACTCGGTCCCCAGTACCTGGCTGGGCGACCGAGACGGCTTGGTGGCGTTGGTGGCGCGGTCCTCCACGGACTCCCCTCCCCTCTCGCTTTTAGAGAGGGGACCGGGATACGTGGCCGCCGCGTGGGGGGGGGATACGGCCCTGGTCGGGGTCTATTTCTCCCCAAACCGCCCTCTAAGGGATTTCGAGGACTTCCTCGGAATCCTAACGGCAGTCGCCGGGAGGGCGGCACCACGCCAGGTCGCCATATTGGGCGACCTGAACGCCAAGTCGGAGGCTTGGGGCAACCCGGCTGCCTCCTGCAACGTCCGGGGACGCGCCGTCGAATTCTGGGCGGCCTCGTGCGGCGTGTCCCTCCTCAACAGGGGGGCGGTCCACACGTGTGTGCGGCAACGGGGAGGATCGGTGGTAGACGTCTCGTTTGCCACCCCTGCCCTGGCCGCCCGCGTTGTGAACTGGCGGGTGGAGACGGTGGAGACTTTGTCGGACCACCGGTACGTGCGGTTCGACATCTCCACCGGCCCCCGGGAGGGAACGGGCCGCGCTGGCCAATCTCCCTTCCCGCGGTGGGCTCTCACCCGCCTGGACCGGGAGGCAGCCAAGGAGGCAGCCTTTCTCCAGGACTGGCTCTCACCTCCTGTCGAGCCGGTCCTGGACGTGGATGCGGCAGCGGTCCAGCTCAGGGCGTCCCTGACCGAGGTGTGCAACGCCAGCATGCCTCGGTCACGCCGTCCGCCTCCCCGTCGCGCCGTGTACTGGTGGTCGGAGGAGCTGGCGGGGCTACGGGCCACCTGCGTGGCGGCCAGGAGGGCCTACACGCGGAGTCGGCGGCGCACTACCCGGTCTCAGGCCGGGGAGGACCGCCTCTACGCCTCTTACCTAGAGGCAAAGACGGTCCTCAAGGCGGCTATGTGCGCCGCCAAGGACTCGGCGAGGGCCGAGATGCTGGAGGGCCTCGACAGGGATCCGTTTGGGAGGCCATATAAGGCGGCGCGGAACCAACTGCGCCCCTTTGGTCCCCCTGTCACGGAGACCCTGGAGCCGGCGTTGCTGGATGGGGTGGTCCGGTCCCTGTTTCCGCGCAGGACCGAGTTCGCCCCACCAACGATGAACCCCCCACTGGGGGGGGGAGTGGCTTCGCCGGAGGAGGAGGTCCCTCCAGTATCGGCGGAGGAACTTCGCGCGGGGGTTCTGTCCCTCCGCGCGAAGAAGACGGCCCCTGGACCGGATGGCGTCCCCGCACGGGTGGTGGCCATCGCGGCGTCCCTCATGGAGGATAGGTTTCGGGACCTCTTAAGCGCGTGTCTGACGGCTGGGAGGTTCCCGAAACTGTGGAAGGAAGGGCAGTTGTGCCTCCTTCGGAAGGAGGGACGCCCGGTGGATTCCCCCTCGGCATACCGGCCCATCGTTCTGCTCGATGAGGTCGGTAAATTATTCTAGGGGATCATCGCCACCCGGCTAAATAGCCACTTGCGGGAGGTAGGGCCGGACCTGTCGGACGCCCAGTTCGGTTTTCGACGTGGGCGTTCGACGGTCGACGCGTTGGCCCTACTCAGGGGCCATGTGCAGGAGGCGTTTGAGTCGGGGGACGGAGTGTTGGCGGTGTCGTTCGACATTGCCAACGCCTTCAACTCCGTGCCCCACTCGATCATATTGGAGGCACTCCGGTACCACGGAGTGCCTCCATATCTGCGGGCGATCCTGGCCAGCTACCTGGAGGACAGAGAGGTCCTCCTGGTGGACAAGACGGCCAGGATCAGGCGCTACGGAGCGGAGTGCGGTGTTCCACAGGGGTCGGTGCTAGGGCCCCCCTTGTGGAACATCGCATTCGACTGGCTCCTGAGGGGCACCCTCCTCCAGGGCACGAGTGTCATCTGTTACGCGGATGACACTCTCCTCGTTGCCCGGGGGAGGGACTTTGGTCAGGCGGCCTGTTTGGCCTCGGCTGGCGGATCCTTGGTGGCAGGTAGGATCCGCCAGCTTGGATTGAGGGTAGCGCTGAACAAAACCGAGGCCGTGTTCTTTCTCGGGCCTCGGCAGCGCTGCCCTCCGAACGCCCACATCGTCGTGGAGGGCGTCCGGATAGGGGTCGGGGCCCAGATGAAGTATCTGGGCCTCGTGCTAGACAGCAGGTGGCGCTTCGGCCCGCACTTCAGTGGGCTGTCGACGCGCCTGCTAAAAGCCGCGGACGCCCTCTCATGGCTCCTCCCAAACTTGGGAGGGCCGAAGGATCGGTGCCGGCGCCTCTATGCCGGCATCCTGCGAAGTATGGCCCTCTACGGGGCGCCCATCTGGGCGGACTCCCTCCACAGGAGGGAGAACGCGACCGCCATCCGCAGGCCCCAAAGGGCCATTGCACTGCGGGTGGCGAGGGCCTACCGCTCGGTGGGTCTCTCGGCGGCATGCGCTCTGGCGGGCACCCCTCCCTGGGAGTTGGAGGCATGGGTGCTCGCCAGAGTGTACGAGTGGACGGCGCGGCGGAAGGCGCTCGGGGAGCGCCCCGCCGCGGAAGAGAGGGAGGCAGTGCGGCGGGAGGCGAGGGACGCCATCGTCCTCCATTGGAAGGAGGACCTCGCCACCGCCGCCTTTGGACGCCGGACGCTGGACGCGCTCGGTCCAGTCTTGCTAGGCTGGCTCGAGCGGCCACATGGTTTCCTCTCGTTCCGTTTGGTGCAGGTGTTGTCCGGACATGGTTGTTTCGGAACGCACCTGCACCGGATCCGGAGGGAGGAAACCCCGGCGTGCCACGACTGCGGCGCGGCAGAGGACACGGCGCAGCACACCCTCGAGGTGTGCCCGGCCTGGGCTGAGCTGCGCCGTGCCCTGATTCTAGTGATCGGACAGGACCTCTCACTTCCCGGCGTGGTCAACTCCATGCTGGGGAGTGAGGAGGCCTGGGCTGCGGTTGCCTCCTTTTGCGAGGTCGTGATGTCGCAAAAGGAGGCGGCGGAGCGTGCGCGGGAGGACGATCCTCTCGCGCCGCCGCTCCGCAGACGAAGAAGGGGTGGGAGAAGGCGGTTATAAGACCGTCTCCTCCCACCTCCCGGTGGTGACTAGCGGGCGACAGGCGCGGGGGCGCCTGTCGTCTGCATTGCACTAGTCACCACCCTCGTCGGGCGGGAATGGCCGAGCACGTGGTCATTCCCGGGCCCCTCCACTAAGGGAGGGGCGTGAAGGCCCCGCTGTAAAGGCGGGCGGTCGTCGGCGGAGGACTGGGCGTAAAGGCTGTGCCAGTTTCCCAGTCCTCCTCCAAACAGACGATGCGGGAGTGCCGCTGGGTTATTTTAGTGGGTATACCGGAACATTCCGGGGAGTCCCACATAGCCCGTCCCCATTCCCTCAAGGGGCGGGTATGCGTAATGCATTTTTTCCCAGCGAGATCAAAAAAAAAAAAAAAAAAAAAAAAAAAAAGGTTAGGTTAGGTTGGGGGATCCCCTCACAGTGCTTACGTCCACGTCGTATCCCCTGGAAACGTCCCAGTCCTGACCACCGTAACGGAGTGGCAGGCTGGGAACGGCCAAAGTGCACTGTGCGATCGTAGCTATTTTATTTTACTTGCGGAATCTACGATCATTGCTGATAGTATGTCTACCCATGCGCGGGATGCCCGCGGGCATTTTATGAAGAAAAAAGGCCCTTCTAAGGGCCAACCCAAAGGCCCTTCTCAGGGCCAACTCAAAGGCCCTTCTCAGGGCCAACCCAAAGGCCCTTCTCAGGGCCAACCCAAAGGCCCTTCTCAGGGCCACCGCGACGCGAGCGCGTCGGAAGAAGGCAGAGCCTTCTACGAAGGAAGGGTTGACGATTCGGACTCCGATACGGAGTTCGTTGCGTCGAACGCTGGCGCGATGGTGACTGAGGACACTCGATCACGATCGCTATCGCGGAAGCGGTATTACCTGAAGGAAGTATCGGATGGCTCCTCGGCCTCAGGTTCGGCGAGGGAGTCGCGAAAAAAGGCCAAGGCCAAAAAGCCGCTGACGGAGGCTGACGCCCACGACGTGGGACTGGCGGACGCCAAGCGCCACCTGGACCTGACTCGGCGGGCGCAGTTAGAGCAGGAACTGGAGGAAAGGGTTGCGGCCAAGGAGGAGCAGGCTCGCGTAGCCCGTGCCAAGTCTGGTTACGGTGCGTCCCGAGTCCTGTACGCAGACCACTCCTTACTTGAGCTGGAGCGGATGGCTGATGAGGACGAGGAGGGGATTGTGGAGGTCGCTTCCAAGTCCTCACACCTCAAGGGAACATTCCAGAAGTCCCTGAAATGCCGGGCCGCGAGCATGCGTGGCATTGTCCTAGAGTTGGTGCAGCGCAAGGCGAACGAAGAGACGCGGCAGCTGCAGGCGAGGATCGATCGCCTGCAGTCGGAGGTGAGCCGCAGGTGAGTGAGGAATTGAGGATCGGCTCTTGCCGGAAAAAAGTTACCGGCTGCCTCTTGCGGCGGACAAGAGGCGGAAAGAGCCGGAGCCGACCTCACAAAGGGAAGAAGACCTTCTCCTGCCTGCCACCACCCCGACCAACCAGCAGGGCTGGACGAGGGTCGCCGGTAAGGGTAAGGGAAAAGGCAAGGGGAAGAAGACGGCAGCTGTCGTCTCTGCCGTACCCGCCGCCACCCCTCCTAGCCGGTCGCAGTCGACTGGCAAAGGAAAGGGGAAGGCAAAGGGGAAAACCTCCCCCCCAGCCGTCCCTGCCACCACCCCTCCCAGCCAGTCACAGGCCACTGACAAGGGAAAGGGAAAGGGGAAGAGCTCGCCCCCAGCCGGCAAGAGGAACCTTGTACCTCCTAAGACCGCAGCCGTCGTGGTGACCCTCACCGCGGAGGCTGCGGAGCGCGGGGAAACGTACGCTTCCATATTGTTGCGGGCGCGTGCCAATGCCGATCCCACCCAACTGGGGATCGGCAAGGTCTCTTGCCGGCGGACCCAAGCCGGAGCTCGTTTATTCGAGTTCCCGGGGGCAGAGGGCAGTGCCAACGCAGACCTCTTCGCAACAAAGTTGCGGGAGGTCATCGCGGACTCGGCCAAGGTGGCCCGGCCCGTGAAAACGGCGGCCATTGAGGTGACTGACCTCGACGACACCGTCACCAAGGAGGAGGTGGTGGCGGTGGTCGCAGCCGTGGGGGGCTGTAGTGTCGCAGCGGTGCGAGCCCGGGACATCAGGCCCGGGCGCGGTGGCATGGGCACCATCCGTATGGAGTGCCCAGTCGCCGCTGCCAAAGCCGTCCTTGATAAAGGACGGCTTAGCATTGGCTTCAGCTCGGGTGCGGTCCGAGCACTTGTGGCACAGCCCTTGAGGTGCTACAGGTGCTTCGGAGTCGGGCACACCCGGCCCCTCTGTCCGTCCACGGTGGACCGGACAGAGAGCTGCTACCGCTGCGGCAAGGAGGGCCACAAGTCCGCCTCGTGCGAGGCCGCCAAGCCGCACTGCGCAGTCTGTGCCGCCGCTGGCCGCCCGGCAGGGCACATAATGCAGGGGAGGATGTGTAATCCTCCCCCTAAGAAGGGAAAAGCACAGGCGCCGAGAAAGCCTGCCGCTACCGCCGCCGTGGCGGAAGAAGGGCTTTCGGCTGCTGCCGGCCTGGCTGAGGAGGAGGGGGGTGCGATGTCCGATGGATAGGCACGAACATCGCATCCTCCAGGCGAACACCAACCACTGCGGGGTGGCCCAGGATCTGCTGACGCAGATCATGGCCGAGTGGTTGGTGGACGTGGCGGTTGTCGCCGAGCCTTACTCGGTCCCCAGTACCTGGCTGGGCGACCGGGACGGCTTGGTGGCGTTGGTGGCGCGGTCCTCCACGGACTCTCCTCCCCTCTCGCTTTTAGAGAGGGGACCGGGATACGTGGCCGCCGCGTGGGGGGGGGATATGGCCTTGGTCGGGGTCTATTTCTCCCCAAACCGCCCTCTAAGGGATTTCGAGGACTTCCTCGAAGTCCTTACGGCAGTCGCCGGGAGGGCGGCACCACGCCAGGTCGCCATATTGGGCGACCTCAACGCCAAGTCGGTGGCTTGGGGCAACCCAGCTGCCTCCTGCAACGTCCGGGGACGCGCCGTCGAATTTTGGGCGGCCTCGTGCGGCGTGTCCCTCCTCAACAGGGGGGCGGTCCACACGTGTGTGCGGCAACGGGGAGGATCGGTGGTAGACGTCTCGTTTGCCACCCCTGCCCTGGCCGCCCGCGTTGTGAACTGGCGGGTGGAGACGGTGGAAACTTTGTCGGACCACCGATACGTGCGGTTCGACATCTCCACCGGCCCCCGGGAGGGGACGGGCCGCTCTGGCCAATCTCCCTTCCCGCGGTGGGCTCTCACCCGCCTGGACCGGGAGGCAGCCAAGGAGGCGGCCTTTCTCCAGGACTGGCTCTCACCCCCTGTCGAGCCGGTCCTGGACGTGGACCGCGTGGCGGTCCAGCTCAGGGCGTCCCTGACCGAGGTGTGCAACGCCAGCATGCCTCGGTCACGCCGTCCGCCTCCCCGTCGCGCCGTGTACTGGTGGTCGGAGGAGCTGGAGGGGCTACGGGCCACCTGCGTGGCGGCCAGGAGGGCCTACACGCGGAGTCGGCGGCGCACTACCCGGTCTCAGGCCGGGGAGGACCGCCTCTACGCCTCTTATCTAGAGGCAAAGACGGTCCTCAAGGCGGCTATGTGCGCCGCCAAGGACTCGGCGAGGGCCGAGATGCTGGAGGGCCTCGACAGGGATCCGTTTGGGAGGCCATATAAGGCGGCGCGGAACCAACTGCGCCCCTTTGGTCCCCCAGTCACGGAGACCCTGGAGCCGGCGTTGCTGGATGGGGTGGTCCGGTCCCTGTTTCCGCGCAGGACCGAGTTTGCCCCTCCAACGATGAACCCCCCACTGGGGGGGGGAGTGGCTTCGCCGGAGGAGGAGGTGCCTCCAGTATCAGCGGAGGAAGTTCGCGCGGGGGTTCTGTCCCTCCGCGCGAAGAAGACGGCCCCTGGGCCAGATGGCGTCCCCGCACGGGTGGTTGCCATCGCGGCGTCCCTCATGGAGGATAGGTTTCGGGACCTCTTCAGCGCGTGTCTGACGGCTGGGAGGTTCCCGAAACTGTGGAAGGAGGGGCAGTTGTGCCTCCTCCGGAAGGAGGGACGCCCGGTGGACTCCCCCTCGGCATACCGGCCCATCGTTCTGCTCGATGAGGTCGGTAAATTGTTCGAGGGGATCATTGCCACCCGGCTAAATAGCCACCTGCGGGAGGTAGGGCCTGACCTGTCGGACGCCCAATTCGGATTTCGCCGAGGGCGTTCGACGGTCGACGCGTTGGCCCTACTCAGGGGCCATGTGCAGGAGTCGTTCGAGTTGGGGGACGGAGTGTTGGCGGTGTCGTTCGACATCGCCAACGCCTTCAACTCCGTGCCCCACTCGACCATATTGGAGGCACTCCGGTACCACGGAGTGCCTCCATATCTGCGGGCGATCCTGGCCAGCTACCTGGAGGACAGAGAGGTCCTCCTGGTGGACAAGACGGCCAGGATCAGGCGCTACGGAGCGGAGTGCGGTGTTCCACAGGGGTCGGTGCTAGGGCCCCCCTTGTGGAACATCGCATTCGACTGGCTCCTGCGGGGCACCCTCCTCCAGGGCACGAGTGTCATCTGTTACGCGGATGACACTCTCCTCGTTGCCCGGGGGAGGGACTTTGGGGAGGCGGCCTGTTTGGCCTCGGCTGGCGGATCCTTGGTGGCAGGTAGGATCCGCCAGCTTGGACTGAGGGTAGCGCTGAACAAGACCGAGGCCGTGTTCTTTCACGGGCCTCGGCAGCGCTGCCCTCCGAACGCCCACATTGTCGTGGAGGGCGTCCGGATAGGGGTCGGGGCCCAGATGAAGTATCTGGGCCTCGTGCTGGACAGCAGGTGGCGCTTCGGCCCGCACTTCAGCGGGCTGTCGACGCGCCTGCTGAAAGCCGCGGACGCCCTCTCATGGCTCCTCCCAAACTTGGGAGGGCCGAAGGATAGATGCCGGCGCCTCTATGCCGGCATCCTGCGGAGTATGGCCCTCTACGGGGCGCCCATCTGGGCGGACTCCCTCAACAGGAGGGAGAACGCGACCGCCATCCGCAGGCCCCAAAGGGCTATTGCACTGCGGGTGGCGAGAGCCTACCGCTCAGTGGGCTTCTCGGCGGCGTGCGCTCTGGCGGGCACCCCTCCCTGGGAGTTGGAGGCATGGGTGCTCGCCAGAGTGTACGATTGGACGGCGCGGCGGAAGGCGCTCGGGGAGCGCCCCGCCGCGGAAGAGCGGGAGGCAGTGCGGCGGGAGGCGAGGGACGCTATCGTCCTCCATTGGACGGAGGACCTCGCCACCGCCGCCTTTGGACGCCGGACGCTGGACGCGCTCGGTCCAGTCTTGCAAGGCTGGCTCGAGCGGCCACATGGTTTCCTCTCGTTCCGTTTGGTGCAGGTGTTGTCCGGACATGGTTGTTTCGGAACGCACCTGCACCGGATCCGGAGGGAGGAAACCCCGGCGTGCCACGACTGCGGCGCGGCAGAGGACACGGCGCAGCACACCCTCGAGGTGTGCCCAGCCTGGGCTGAACTGCGCCGTGCCCTGAGTTTTGTGATTGGGCAGGACCTCTCACTTCCCAGTGTGGTCAACTCCATGCTGGGGAGTGAGGAGGCCTGGGCGGCGGTTGCCTCCTTCTCTCTCACTCCGTAACGGAGTGGCAGGCTGGGAACGGCCAAAGTGCACTGTGCCATCGTTGCGAATTTTAATCTTTTTATGCGTTGTCGTGAACGATATTGCGGAGACCATGTCACATTCTGCGCGGGACGCCCGCGGGCGATTTTTAAAACCCAAAGGCCCTTCTAAGGGCCAACCCAAAGGCCCTTCTCAGGGCCAACCAAAAGGCCCTTCTCAGGGCCAGCGTGACGCTTCAGCGTCAGCGGAGGAAGGGCGGACCTTCTACGGAGGAAGGGCGGACGAGTTGGAATCCGACAACGAGTCCGTAGCGTCGAGAGCGAGCTCGATGGAGGTCGAAGAAGGTCGATCTCAATCGCGCAAGCGGGCCTTCCTTAAGGAGGGTTCCGATGGCTCGGAGTCGAGAAAGAAGGCCAAAGCCAAAAAGCCGGTGACAGCGGCGGATACCCACGACGTGGGTCTGGCAGACGCCCAACGCCAGTTAGACCTGGCTCGCCGGACGCAGCTCCAAGAGGAGCTGGAGGAGCGGGTTGCGGCCAAGGAGGAGCGAGCGCGCGTAGCCCGTGCCAAGTCCGGGTACGGTACGTCCCGAGTCCTGTACGCGGACCACTCCTTGCTAGAGCTGGAGCAAATGGCCGAGGAGGACGAGGAGGGGATTGTGGAGGTCGCCTCCAAGTCCTCGCACTTGAAGGGAACCTTTCAAAAGTCCCTCAAATGCCGAGCCGCGAGCATGCGCGGTATAGTAGGGGAGCTGGTGAGCCGGAAGGCTTCGGATGAGACGCGGCAGCTGCAGACGAGAGTAGATCGCCTGCAGAAGGAGGTCAGCCAGCTGCACCAGAAGCTGGCTGAAGCCACGGCCCAGCCAACCCAGGCTTAGCAAAGACCTGCGGCAGAGGGCCCCATCTCCTCCGACCTTGAGGATATCCTCCGCAAGGTCATGCAGGAGGAAAGGGCCTTTGTGAGGTCCTGCCTAGCAGGAATCGAGGACCGGCTTCTGCCGGAGAAAAACCTCAGACCGCCGCTTGCGGCGGACAAGAGGCGCAAGGAGCAGGGGCCAACAACCCAGAGGGAGGAGGATCCTCTTCTGCCTGCCACCACCCCGACCAACCAGCGGTGCTGGACGAAGGTCGCCGGCAAGGGGAAGGGCAAGGGCAAGAAGACGGCAACAGTCGTCCCTGCCGTCCCCGCCACCACCGCTCCTCCCAGCCAGTCGCAGACGGCAGGCAAAGGGAAAGGGAAAGGGAAAGGGAAGGGGAAGGGGAACGGGAAAGGGCCACCCCCCAAGGCTGCTCCCATAGCCAAAACCGCCGGCACCAGGAGGAACCTCGTTCCTCCCAAGACCGCAGCCGTCGTGGTGACGCTCACCACGGAGGCTGCGGAGCGTGGAGAGACGTACGCGTCCGTATTGTTGCGGGCGCGTGCAAACGCCGATCCCACCCAACTGGGGATCGGCAAGGTCTCTTGCCGGCGGACCCAGGCCGGGGCTCGAATATTTGAGTTTCCGGGGGCAGAGGGCAGTGCTCACGCGGACCTCTTCGCAACGAAGTTGCAGGAGGTCATAGCGGACGCGGCCAAGGTGGCCAACCACTGCAGAGCGGCTCAGGATCTGCTGATCCAGACCGTGGCTGAGTGGTTGGTGGACGTGGCGGTGGTTGCCGAGCCTTACTCGGTCCCCAGTACCTGGCTGGGCGACCGAGACGGCTTGGTGGCGTTGGTGGCGCGGTCCTCCGCGGACTCCCCTCCCCTCTCGCTTTTAGAGAGGGGACCGGGATACGTGGCCGCCGCGTGGGGGGGGGATACGGCCCTGGTCGGGGTCTATTTCTCCCCAAACCGCCCTCTAAGGGATTTCGAGGACTTCCTCGAAATCCTAACGGCAGTCGCCGGGAGGGCGGCACCACGCCAGGTCGCCATATTGGGCGACCTGAACGCCAAGTCGGAGGCTTGGGGCAACCCGGCTGCCTCCTGCAACGTCCGGGGACGCGCCGTCGAATTCTGGGCGGCCTCGTGCGGCGTGTCCCTCCTCAACAGGGGGGCGGTCCACACGTGTGTGCGGCAACGGGGAGGATCGGTGGTAGACGTCTCGTTTGCCACCCCTGCCCTGGCCGCCCGCGTTGTGAACTGGCGGGTGGAGACGGTGGAGACTTTGTCGGACCACCGGTACGTGCGGTTCGACATCTCCACCGGCCCCCGGGAGGGGACGGGCCGCGCTGGCCAATCTCCCTGCCCGCGGTGGGCTCTCACCCGCCTGGACCGGGAGGCAGCCAAGGAGGCAGCCTTTCTCCAGGACTGGCTCTCACCCCCTGTAGAGCCGGTCCTGGACGTGGATGCGGCAGCGGTCCAGCTCAGGGCGTCCCTGACCGAGGTGTGCAACGCCAGCATGCCTCGGTCACGCCGGCCGGCTCCCCGTCGCGCCGTTTACTGGTGGTCGGAGGAGCTGGCAGGGCTACGGGCCACCTGCGTGGCGGCCAGGAGGGCCTACACGCGGAGTCGGCGGCGCACTACCCGGTCTCAGGCCGGGGAGGACCGCCTCTACGCCTCTTATCTAGAGGCAAAGACGGTCCTCAAGGCGGCTATGTGCGCCGCCAAGGACTCGGCGCGGGCCGAGATGCTGGAGGGCCTCGACAGGGATCCATTTGGGAGGCCATATAAGGCGGCGCGGAACCAACTGCGCCCCTTTGGTCCCCCCATTACGGAGACCCTGGAGCCGGCGTTGCTGGATGGGGTGGTTCGGTCACTGTTTCCGCGCAGGACCGACTTCACCCCACCAACGATGAATCCCCCACTGGGGGGGGTGGTAGCTTCGCCGGAAGAGGAGGTCCCTCCAGTATCAGCGGAGGAAGTTCGCGCGGGGGTTCTGTCCCTCCGCGCGAAGAAGACGGCCCCTGGGCCAGATGGCGTCCCCGCACGGGTGGTTGCCATCGCGGCGTCCCTCATGGAGGATAGGTTTCGGGACCTCTTCAGCGCGTGTCTTACGGCTGGGAGGTTCCCGAAACTGTGGAAGGAGGGGCAGTTATGCCTCCTCCGGAAGGAGGGACGCCCGGTGGATTCCCCCTCGGCATACCGGCCCATCGTTCTGCTCGATGAGGTCGGTAAATTGTTCGAGGGGATCATCGCCACCCGGCTAAATAGCCAGTTGCGGGAGGTAGGGCCTGACCTGTCGGACGCCCAGTTCGGTTTTCAACGTGGGCGTTCGACGGTCGACGCGTTGGCCCTACTCAGGGGCCACGTGCAGGAGGCGGTCGAGTCGGGGGACGGAGTGTTGGCAGTGTCGTTCGACATCGCCAACGCCTTCAACTCCGTGCCCCACTCGACCATATTGGAGGCACTCCGGTACCACGGAGTGCCTCCATATCTGCGGGCGATCCTGGCCAGCTACCTGGAGGACAGAGAGGTCCTCCTGGTGGACAAGACGGCCAGGATCAGGCGATACGGAGCGGAGTGCGGTGTTCCGCAGGGGTCGGTGCTAGGGCCCCCCTTGTGGAACATCGCATTCGACTGGCTCCTGCGGGGCACCCTCCTCCAGGGCACGAGTGTCATCTGTTACGCGGATGACACTCTCCTCGTTGCCCGGGGGAGGGACTTTGGTCAGGCGGCCTGTTTGGCCTCGGCTGGCGGATCCTTGGTGGCAGGTAGGATCCGCCAGCTTGGACTGAGGGTAGCGCTGAACAAGACCGAGGCCGTGTTCTTTCACGGGCCTCGGCAGCGCTGCCCTCCAGACGCCCACATCGTCGTGGAGGGCGTCCGGATAGGGGTCGGGGCCCAGATGAAGTATCTGGGCCTCGTGCTAGACAGCAGGTGGCGCTTCGGCCCGCATTTCAGCGGGCTGTCGACGCGCCTGCTGAAAGCTGCGGACGCCCTCTCATGGCTCCTTCCCAACCTCGGGGGGCCCAGTGCACGGTGCCGGCGATTGTATGCCGGCATCTTGCGAAGCATGGCGCTCTACGGCGCAAAGCTAAGCTGCAAGAGGTCATCGCAGATGCGGCCAAGGTGGCCAGGCCGGTGAAGACCGTGGCCATCGAGGTGACCGACTTGGATGACTCGGTCACCAAGGAGGAGGTGGTGGCGGCGGTCGCAGCTGTAGGGGGCTGTGGCGTCGCAGCGGTACGAGCCCGGGACATCAGGTCCGGCCGCGGCGGCATGGGCACCATCCGCATGGAGTGCCCAGTCGCCGCTGCCAAAGCCGTCCTTGATAAAGGACGGCTCAACGTGGGCTTCAGTTCGGGTGCGGTCCGAGCACTTGTGGCACAGCCCTTGAGGTGCTACAAGTGCTTCGGAATCGGGCACACCCGGCCCCTCTGTCCGTCCACCGTGGACAGGACAGAGAGCTGTTACCGTTGCGGCAAGGAGGGCCACAAGTCCGCCTCGTGCGAGGCCGCCAAGCCGCACTGCGCCGTCTGTGCAGCCGTTGGCCGCCCGGCAGGGCACGTGATGCAGGGGAGGATGTGCAATCCTCCCCCCAAGAAGGGAATAGCACAGGCGCCGAGAAGGCATGCCGCTACCTCCGCCGTGGCGGAAGATGGCCTTCCGGCTGCTGCCGGCCTGGCTGAGGAGGAGGGGGGTGCGATGTCCGATTAATGCCAGTCGAACATCGCATCCTCCAGGCGAACACCAACCACTGCAGAGCGGCTCAGGATCTGCTGATCCAGACCGTGGCTGGGTGGTTGGTGGACGTGGCGGTGGTTGCCGAGCCTTACTCGGTCCCCAGTACCTGGCTGGGCGACCGGGACGGCTTGGTGGCGTTGGTGGCGCGGTCCTCCACGGACTCCCCTCCCCTCTCGCTTTTAGAGAGGGGACCGGGATACGTGGCCGCCGCGTGGGGGGGGGATACGGCCCTGGTCGGGGTCTATTTCTCCCCAAACCGCCCTCTAAGGGATTTCGAGGACTTCCTCGAAATCCTAACGGCAGTCGCCGGGAGGGCGGCACCACGCCAGGTCGCCATATTGGGCGACCTGAACGCCAAGTCGGAGGCTTGGGGCAACCCGGCTGCCTCCTGCAACGTCCGGGGACGCGCCGTCGAATTTTGGGCGGCCTCGTGCGGCGTGTCACTCCTCAACAGGGGGGCGGTCCACACGTGTGTGCGGCAACGGGGAGGATCGGTGGTAGACGTCTCGTTTGCCACCCCTGCCCTGGCCGCCCGCGTTGTGAACTGGCGGGTGGAGACGGTGGAGACTTTGTCGGACCACCGATACGTGCGGTTCGACATCTCCACCGGCCCCCGGGAGGGGACGGGCCGCTCGGGCCAATCTCCCTTCCCGCGGTGGGCTCTCACCCGCCTGGACCGGGAGGCAGCCAAGGAGGCGGCCTTTCTCCAGGACTGGCTCTCACCCCCTGTCGAGCCGGTCCTGGACGTGGACCGCGTGGCGGTCCAGCTCAGGGCGTCCCTGACCGAGGTGTGCAACGCCAGCATGCCTCGGTCACGCCGTCCGCCTCCCCGTCGCGCCGTGTACTGGTGGTCGGAGGAGCTGGCGGGGCTACGGGCCACCTGCGTGGCGGCCAGGAGGGCCTACACGCGGAGTCGGCGGCGCACTACCCGGTCTCAGGCCGGGGAGGACCGCCTCTACGCCTCTTATCTAGAGGCAAAGACGGTCCTCAAGGCGGCTATGTGCGCCGCCAAGGACTCGGCGAGGGCCGAGATGCTGGAGGGCCTCGACAGGGATCCGTTTGGGAGGCCATATAAGGCGGCGCGGAACCAACTGCGCCCCTTTGGTCCCCCAGTCACGGAGACCCTGGAGCCGGCGTTGCTGGATGGGGTGGTCCGGTCCCTGTTTCCGCGCAGGACCGAGTTCGCCCCACCAACGATGAACCCCCCACTGGGGGGGGGAGTGGCTTCGCCGGAGGAGGAGGTCCCTCCAGTATCAGCGGAGGAACTTCGCGCGGGGGTTCTGTCCCTCCGCGCGAAGAAGACGGCCCCTGGGCCAGATGGCGTCCCCGCACGGGTGGTTGCCATCGCGGCGTCCCTCATGGAGGATAGGTTTCGGGACCTCTTCAGCGCGTGTCTGACGGCTGGGAGGTTCCCGAAACCATGGAAGGAGGGGCAGTTGTGCCTCCTCCGGAAGGAGGGACGCCCGGTGGACTCCCCCTCGGCATACCGGCCCATCGTTCTGCTCGATGAGGTCGGTAAATTGTTCGAGGGGATCATCGCCACCCGGCTAAATAGCCAGTTGCGGGAGGTAGGGCCTGACCTGTCGGACGCCCAATTCGGTTTTCGCCGAGGGCGTTCGACGGTCGACGCGTTGGCCCTACTCAGGGGCCACGTGCAGGAGGCGGTCGAGTCGGGGGACGGAGTGTTGGCGGTGTCGTTCGACATTGCCAACGCCTTCAACTCCGTGCCCCACTCGACCATATTGGAGGCACTCCGATACCACGGAGTGCCTCCATATCTGCGGGCGATCCTGGCCAGCTACCTGGAGGACAGAGAGGTCCTCCTGGTGGACAAGACGGCCAGGATCAGGCGCTACGGAGCGGAGTGCGGTGTTCCACAGGGGTCGGTGCTAGGGCCCCCCTTGTGGAACATCGCATTCGACTGGCTCCTGCGGGGCACCCTCCTCCAGGGCACGAGTGTCATCTGTTACGCGGATGACACTCTCCTCGTTGCCCGGGGGAGGGACTTTGGGGAGGCGGCCTGTTTGGCCTCGGCTGGCGGATCCTTGGTGGCAGATAGGATCCGCCAGCTCGGATTGAGGGTAGCGCTGAACAAGACCGAGGCCGTGTTCTTTCACGGGCCTCGGCAGCGCTGCCCTCCAGACGCCCACATCGTCGTGGAGGGCGTCCGGATAGGGGTCGGGGCCCAGATGAAGTATCTGGGCCTCGTGCTAGACAGCAGGTGGCGCTTCGGCCCGCACTTCAGCGGGCTGTCGACGCGCCTGCTGAAAGCCGCGGACGCCCTCTCATGGCTCCTCCCAAACTTGGGAGGGCCGAAGGATCGATGCCGGCGCCTCTATGCCGGCATCCTAAAGAGTATGGCCCTCTACGGGGCGCCCATCTGGGCGGACTCCCTCAACAGGAGGGAGAACGCGACCGCCATCCGCAGGCCCCAAAGGGCCATTGCACTGCGGGTGGCGAGAGCCTACCGCTCAGTGGGCTTCTCGGCGGCGTGCGCTCTGGCGGGCACCCCTCCCTGGGAGTTGGAGGCATGGGTTCTCGCCAGAGTGTACGATTGGACGGCGCGGCGGAAGGCGCTCGGGGAGCGCCCCGCCGCGGAAGAGCGGGAGGCAGTGCGGCGGGAGGCGAGGGACGCTATTGTCCTCCATTGGACGGAGGACCTCGCCACCGCCGCCTTTGGACGCCGGACGCTGGACGCGCTCGGTCCAGTCTTGCAAGGCTGGCTCGAGCGGCCACATGGTTTCCTCTCGTTCCGTTTGGTGCAGGTGTTGTCCGGACATGGTTGTTTCGGAACGCACCTGCACCGGATCCGGAGGGAGGAAACCCCGGCGTGCCACGACTGCGGCGCGGCAGAGGACACGGCGCAGCACACCCTCGAGGTGTGCCCAGCCTGGGCTGAACTGCGCCGTGCCCTGAGTTTTGTGATTGGGCAGGACCTCTCACTTCCCAGTGTGGTCAACTCCATGCTGGGGAGTGAGGAGGCCTGGGCGGCGGTTGCCTCCTTTTGCGAGGTCGTGATTTCGCAAAAGGAGGCGGCGGTGCGTGCGCGGGAGGATGATCCTCTCGCGCCACCGCTCCGCAGGCGAAGAAGGGGTGGGAGAAGGCGGTTGTATGATCGTCTCCTCCCACCACCTGGTGGTGACTAGCGGGTGACAGGCGCGGGGGCGCCTTCGCTCGCATTGCACGAGTCACCACCCTCGTCGGGCGGGAACGGCCAAGCACTCGCTGTCGTTCCCGGGCCCCTCCACTAAGGGAGGGGCGTGAAGGCCCCGCTGTACAGGCGGGCGGTCGTCGGCGGAGGACTGGGCGTAAAGGCTGTGCCAGTTTCCCAGTCCTCCTCCAAACAGACGATGCGGGAGTGCCGCTGGGTTATTTTAGTGGGTATACCGGAACATTCCGGGGAGTCCCACATAGCCCGTCCCCATTCCCCCAATGGGCGGGTATGCGTAATGCATTTTTTCCCAGCGTGATCAAAAAAAAAAAAAAAAAAAGGTTAGGTTGGGGAACCCCCCCACAGTGCTTACGTCCCCGTCGTGTTCCCCGGAAACGTCCCAGTCCTGACCACCGTAACGGAGTGGCAGGCTGGGTACGGCCAAAGTGCACTGTGCGATCGTAGCGAATTTTAACTGACTTGTCGTGTACGATACCTGCGGAGAATTTTATTTTAATTTTATTTGATGTCGTCTTCAACGAAACCCCCGCGGGATGCCCTCGGGCATTTTGTAAAAAAAGGCCCTTCTCAGGGCCAACCCAAAGGCCCTTCTCAGGGCCAACCCAAAGGCCCTTCTCAGGGCCACCGCGACGCTTCAGCGTCGGCAGAAGGCAGAGCCTTCTACGAAGGAAGGGTGGACGAGTCGGACTCCGATTGTGAGTTGATTGCGTCGAACGCTAGCGCGAAGACGACCGAGTACTCTCGGTCACGATCGCGATCGCGGAAGCGATACTTCCTGAAGGAAGTGTCGGATGGCTCCTCGGGCTCGGGTTCGGCGAAGGAGCCTTCGAGGAGGGCTAAGGCCAAGAAGGTGACGGCGGATACCCACGACGTGGGTCTGGAAGACGCCCAACGCCAATTGGACCTAGCTCGGCGGGAGCAGTACCAGCAGGACCTGGAGGAGCAGGTTGCTGCCAAGGAGCGGCAGGCGCGCCTTGCTCGTGCCAAGTCCGGGTACGGCGCGTCTGTCGTTCTGTACGCGGACCACTCCCTACTGGAGCTGGAGCGGTTGGCTGTGGAGGACCAGGACGGGATCGTGGAGGTCGCTTCCAAGTCCTCGAAACTAAAGGGTACCTTCCAGAAGGCCCTTAAATGCCGGGCCGAGAGCATGCGCGGCATCATTGCGGAGCTTGTGCAGAGGCAGGCGACCGACGAGACGAGGCAACTGCAGGCGAGGGTCGATCGCCTGCAGACGGAGGTCAGCCAGCTTCATCAGAAGCTGGCCGAAGCCACGGCCCGGCCAACCCAGGCTGAGCCGAGACCTGCGGCAGAGGGCCCCTCCTCCTCCTCTGGCCTTGAGGATATCATCCTCAAGGTTGTGATGGAGGAGAGGGCCTTCACGAGGGCCTGCCTAGCAGGAATAGAGGATCGGCTCCTGCCAGAGAAAAGCCTCCGACCACCGCTTGCGGCGGACAAGAGGCGAAGTGAGCCGGGGCCGACCTCACAGAGGTTAGAAGAGGACTCTCTCCTGCCTGCCACCACCCCGACCAACCAGCAGGGCTGGACGAAGGTGGTCGGCAAGGGCAAGGGCAAAGGTAAGAAGACGGCAGCTGTCGTCCCTGCCGTACCCGCCGCCACCCCTCCCAGCCAGTCGCAGTCGATTGGCAAGGGAAAGGGGAAGGGAAAGGGGAAAACCTCCCCCCCAGCCGTCTCCGCCACCACCCCTCCCAGCCAGTCACAGGCCACTGACAAGGGACAGGGAAAGGGGAAGAGCTCACCCCCAGCCGGCAAGAGGAACCTAGTTCCTCCCAAGACCGCAGCCGTCGTGGTGACGCTCACCGCGGAGGCTGTGGAGCGGGGAGAGACATACGCGTCCGTTATGATGCGGGCGCGTGCCAACGCCGATCCCACAAAACTGGGGATCGGCAAGGTCTCCTGTCGCCGGACACAGGCTGGGGCTCGGCTCTTTGAGTTCCCGGGGGCCGAAGGTGGCAAAAATGCGGACCTCTTCGCAGCGAAGCTGCAAGAGGTCATCGCAGATGCGGCCAAGGTGGCCAGGCCGGTGAAGACCGCGGCCATAGAGATCTCCTCCTTGGATGACACAGTCACCAAGGAGGAGGTGGTGGCGGCGGTCGCAGCCATAGGGGGCTGCGATGTCGCAGCGGTGCAAGGCCGGGACATCAGGCCCGGCCGCGGCGGCATGGGCAGCATCCGCCTGGAGTGCCCAGTCGTCGTTGCCAAAGCCGTCCTTGCCAAGGGACGGCTAGCCGTTGGCTTCAGCTCGGGTGCAGTCCGGGCACTCGAAGTCCAGCCTCTGCGCTGCTTCCGGTGCTTCGGCATCGGACACACCCGGGCCCTCTGTCCGTCCAGCGTAGACAGGACGGACAGTTGTTACCGCTGCGGCAAAGACGGGCACAAAGTCGCCTCCTGCAAGGCCGCCACGCCGCACTGCGCGGTATGTGCCGCCAGTGGCCGTCCTGCGGGCCACATTATGAAGGGGAGGAACTGCAGTCCTCCCCTAAAGAGGGGCAAAGTACAGGCGCCGACCCGGCCTGTTACTGCCACCGCCATCCCAGAGACTGGGACCACGGCGGCTGTGGAGGAGGGGGGTGCGATGTCCGATTAATGCATAGAGTCGAACATCGCATCCTCCAGGCGAACACCAACCACTGCAGAGCGGCTCAGGATCTGCTGATGCAGACCGTGGCTGAGTGGTTGGTGGACGTGGTGGTGGTCGCTGAGCCGTACTCGGTACCTGGCAGTTGGCTGGGTGATCGGGACGGCTTGGTGGCGTTGGTGTCGCGGCCCGCCGCGGACTCCCCTCCCCTCTCGCTTTTAGAGAGGGGACCGGGATACGTGGCCGCCGCGTGGGGAGAGATAGCCCTCGTCGGGGTCTATTTCTCCCCAAACCGCCCTCTAAGGGACTTCGAGAACTTTCTCGAAGTCCTAACGGCAGTCGTCGGGAGGGCGGCACCACGCCAGGTCGCCGTGCTAGGCGACCTGAACGCGAAGTCTGCGGCCTGAGGCAACCCGGCCGCATCTTGCAACGTCCGGGGACGCGCCGCCGAATTATGGGCGGCTTCGTGCGGTGTGTCTCTCCTAAACAGGGGGGATGTTCACACGTGTGTGCGGCAGCGGGGAGGGTCAGTGGTTGACGTTTCGTTTGCCACCCCCGTGCTGGCCGCCCGCGTTGTGAACTGGCGGGTTGAGATGGTGGAGACCATGTCGGACCACCGTTATGTCCGGTTCGACATCTCCACCCGGGGCCCGCGGGAGGGAACAGCCCGCTCGGGCCAATCTCCCTTCCCGCGGTGGGCTCTCACCCGCCTGGACCGGGAGGCAGCTCAGGAGGCGTCGTTCCTCCAAGACTGGCTCTCGCCCCCTGTGGAGGCCCTGGACGTTGACGCCGCAGCGGTCCAGCTCCGTGGCTCCCTGACCGAGGTGTGCAACTCCAGCATGCCTCGGTCACGACGTCCGCCTCCCCGTCGCGCCGTCTATTGGTGGACGGTGGAGTTGGCGGGGCTTCGGGCCGCCTGCGTGGCGGCCAGGAGGGAATACACGCGGTGCCGGCGGCGCGCAACCCGATCTCAGGCCGGGGAGGACCGCCTCTACGCCTCGTACCTAGAGGCAAAGACGGTCCTCAAGTCGGCAATGTGCGCCGCCAAAGACTCGGCAAGGGCCGAGATGCTGGAGGGTCTCGACAGGGATCCATACGGGAGACCGTATAAGCTGGCGCGGAGCCAGCTGCGGCCCTATGGTCCGCCTCTGTCGGAGACCCTCGAGCCGGCGTTGCTGGATGGGGTGGTCCGGTCCCTGTTTCCGCGCAGGGCCAACTTCACCCCTCCAGTGATGGACCCCCGCAGGGGGCAGCTTCGCCGGAGGAGGAGATTCCCCCGGTGACGCTGGATGAAGTCCAGGAAGGGATTCTTCGCCTCCGCGCGAAGAAGACAGCCCCTGGGCCTGACGGCGTCCCTGCACGGGTGGTGGCAATCGCTGCCTCTCAGATGCAGGACAGGTTTCGGGACCTCTTCAGCGCGTGCTTTGCGGCTGGGAGGTTCCCGAAACTGTGGAGGGAGGGGCAGCTTTGCCTCCTCCGAAAGGAGGGACGCCCGGCGGACTCCCCCTCGGCATACCGGCCCATCGTTCTGCTAGATGAGGTCGGAAAAATGTTCGAGGGGATCGTCGCTGAAAGGCTGAATAGCCTATTGCGGGGGGTGGGGCCAGACCTGTCGGACGCCCAGTTCGGGTTTCGACAAGGGCGTTCGACGGTCGACGCCTTGGCCCTGTTGAAGGGCCAAGTGCAGGAGGCGGTGGAGTCGGGGGGCGGGGTATTGGCGGTGTCATTCGACATCGCCAACGCTTTCAACTCCGTGCCCCACTCGACGATATTGGAGGCGCTCCGATACCACGGAGTGCCCCAATATCTGCGGTTGATCCTGGCCAGCTACCTGGAGGACAGAGAGGTCCTCCTGGTGGACAAGACGGCCAGGATCAGGCGTTATGGCGCGGAGTCCGGTGTTCCACAGGGGTCGGTGCTAGGGCCCCCCTTGTGGAACATCGCATTCGACTGGCTCCTGCGGGGCACCCTCCTCCAGGGCACGAGCGTCATCTGTTACGCGGATGACACTCTCCTCGTTGCCCGGGGGAGGGACTTCAGGGAGGTGGCCTGTCTGGCCTCGGCTGGCGGATCCTTGGTCGCAGAAAGGATCCGCCGGCTAGGATTGAGGGTGGCGCTGAACAAGACCGAGGCCGTGTTCTTTCACGGGCCTCGGCAGCGCTGCCCTCCTGACGCCCACATAATCGTGGAGGGCGTCAGGATCGAGGTCAAGGCCCAGATGAAGTATCTGGGCCTCACGCTGGACAGCAGGTGGCGCTTCGGCCCACATTTCAGTGGGTTGTCAACGCGCCTGCTGAAGGCCGCCGATGCCCTGTCGTGGCTCCTGCCAAATCTGGGGGGGCCCAAGGCGCGATGCCGGCGGTTGTACGCCGGCATACTGAAGAGTATGGCCCTTTACGGGGCCCCAATCTGGGCCGACTCCCTCCATAGGAGGGAGAACGCGACCGCCATCCGCAGGCCCCAACGGGCCATTGCACAGCGGGTGGCGAGGGCCTACCGGTCGGTAGGCTTCGCGGCGGCGTGCGCTCTGGCGGGCACCCCTCCGTGGGAGTTGGAGGCATGGGTGCTCGCCAGAGTGTACTATTGGACGGCGCGGCGTAAGGCGCTCGGGGAGCGCCCCGCCGCGGAAGAGCGGGAGGCCGTGCGGCGGGAGGCGAGGGACGCGATAGTCGTCCACTGGACGGAGGACCTCGCCACCGCCACCTTTGGCCGCCGGACGTTGGACGCGCTCGGTCCAGTCTTGCAGGGCTGGCTCGAGCGTCCCCACGGTTTTCTCTCATTCCGTTTGGTGCAGGTGTTGTCCGGGCATGGTTGTTTCGGAACGCACCTGCACCGGATCCGGAGGGAGGAAACCCCGGCGTGCCACGACTGCGGCGCGGCAGAGGACACGGCGCAGCACACTCTAGAGGTGTGCCCAGCCTGGGCTGAACT
Organism: Orthosia gothica; assembly: GCA_949775005.1. NCBI lineage: Eukaryota > Metazoa > Arthropoda > Insecta > Lepidoptera > Noctuidae > Orthosia > Orthosia gothica. Next base: position 40,235,858 of record OX459037.1, read on the forward strand.
GCGCCGTGCCCTAAATCAAGTGATCGGGCAGGACCTCTCACTTCCCAGTGTGGTCAACTCCATGCTGGGGAGTGAGGAGGCCTGGGCGGCGGTTGCCTCCTTTTGCGAGGTCGTGATTTCGCAAAAGGAGGCGGCGGAGCGTGCGCGGGAGGACGATCCTCTCGCGCCGCCGCTCCGCAGGCGAAGAAGGGGTGGGAGAAGGCGGTTGTACGATCGTCTCCTCCCACCACCTGGTGGTGACTAGCGGGCGACAGGCGCGGGGGCGCCTCTCGTCTGCATTGCACTAGTCACCACCCCGTCGGGCGGGAATGGCCGAGCACGTGGTCATTCCCGAGCCCCTCCGCTAAGGGAGGGGCGTGAAGGCCCCGCTGTAAAGGCGGGCGGTCGTCGGCGGAGGACTGGGCGTAAAGGCTGTGCCGGTTTCCCAGTCCTCCTCCAAACAGACGATGCGGGAGTGCCGCTGGGTTATTTTAGTGGGTATACCGGAACATTCCGGGGAGTCCCACATAGCCCGTCCCCATTCCCCCAAGGGGCGGGTATGCGCAATGCATTTTTTCCCAGCGTGATCAAAAAAAAAAAAAAAAAGGTTAGGTTAGGTTTCTTGCGGGGAGCCCTCCTCCGGGGGACGAGCGTCATCTGCTACGCGGACGACACACTGCTCGTTGCCCGGGGGAAGGACTTTAGGGAGGCGGCCTGTCTGGCATCGGCTGGCGGATCTTTGGTCGCCGGAAGGATCCGCCAGCTGGGACTGCAGGTGGCGCTGCACAAGACCGAGGCCGTGTTCTTCCACGGGCCTCGGCAGCGCTACCCACCTGACGCTCACATAGTCGTGGCGGGCGTCAGGATTGCGGTCGGGACCCAGATGAAATATCTGGGCCTCCTGCTAGACAGCAGGTGGCGCTTCAGCGCACACTTCAGCGGGCTGTCGACGCGCCTGCTGAAGGCCGCCGATGCCCTCTCGTGGCTCCTCCCGAACCTGGGCGGGCCCAAGGAGCGGTGCCGGCGATTATATGCCGGAATCCTGAAGAGTATGGCCCTCTACGGGGCTCCGATTTGGGCGGACTCCCTCCGCAGGAGGGAGAACGCGACCGCCATCCGCGGGCCCCAAAGGGCCATCTCACAGCGGGTGGCAAGGGCCTACCGGTCGGTGGGCTTTGCGGCGGCGTGCGCTCTGGCGGGCACCCCTCCCTGGGAATTGGAGGCTTGGGTGCTCGCCAAAGTGTACGAATGGTCAGCGCGGCGTAAGGCGCTAGGTGAGCGCCCCGCCGCGGAAGAGCGGGAGGCCGTGCGGCGGGAGGCGAGGGAAGCCATCGTCCTCCATTGGACCGCAGACCTCGCCACCGCCACGTTTGGGCGCCGGACGCTGGACGCGCTCGGTCCAGTCCTGCAGGGCTGGCTCGAGCGGCCACACGGTTTCCTCTCGTTCCGTTTGGTGCAGGTGTTGTCCGGACATGGTTGTTTCGGAACGCACCTGCACCGGATCCGGAGGGAGGAAACCCCGGCGTGCCACGACTGCGGCGCGGAGGAGGACACGGCGCAGCACACCCTCGAGGTGTGCCCGGCCTGGGCCGAGCTGCGCCGTGAACTCATTGGAGTAGTCGGGCAGGACCTCTCGCTTCCCGGCGTGGTCAACTCCATGCTGGGGAGCGAGGAGGCCTGGGCGGCGGTTGCCTCCTTTTGCGAGGATGTCATGTCGCAAAAGGAGGCAGCGGAGCGCGCGCGGGAGGACGATCCTCTCGCTGCGCCGCTCCGCAGGCGAAGAAGGGGTGGGAGAAGGCGGTTATACGACCGTCTTCTCCCACCTCCTGGTGGTGACTAGCGGGCGACAGGCGCGGGGGCGCCTCTCGTCTGCATTGCACAGTCACCACCCTCGTCAGACGGGAATGGCCGAGCACTCACGGTCATTCCCGGGCCCCTCCACTCGGAGGGGCGTGCGGGGCCTGCCGTAAAGGCGGGCAATCGTCGGCGGAGGGCTGGACGTAAAGGCTGTGCCAGTTTCCCAGTCCTCCGCCATTAGACGAAGCGGGAGTGCCGCTGGGTTATTTTTAGTGGGTATACCGGGCTTGCCCGGGGAGTCCCACATAGCCCGTCCCCATTCCCCCAAGGGGCGGGTATGCGTAATGCATTTTTTTCCCAGCGTGAACAAAAAAAAAAAAAAAAAAAAAAAAAAAAAAAAAAAAAAAAAAAAAAAAAAAAGGTTAGGTTAGGTTAGGTTGGGGTGGGGAACCCCCCCACAGTGCTTACGTCCCCGTCGTGTTCCCCGGAAACGTCCCAGTCCTGACCACCGTAACGGAGTGGCAGGCTGGGTACGGCCAAAGTGCACTGTGCGATCGTAGCGAATTTTAACTGTCTTGTCGTGTACGATACCTGCGGAGAATTTTATTTTAATTTTAACGATGTCCTCATCGAAACCCCCGCGGGATGCCCTCGGGCATTTTGTGAAAAAAGGCCCTTCTCAGGGCCAACCCAAAGGCCCTTCTCAGGGCCAACCCAAAGGCCCTTCTCAGGGCCACCGCGACGCTTCAGCGTCGGAAAAAGGCAGAGCCTTCTACGAAGGTAGGGTAGACGAGTCGGACTCCGAGAGCGAGTTCGTTGCGTCGAACGCTAGCGTGAAGACGACCGATTACTCTCGGTCACGATCGCGATCGCGGAAGCGATACTTCCTCAAGGAAGTGTCGGATGGCTCCTCGGGCTCGGGTTCGGCAAAGGAGCCTTCGAGGAGGGCTAAGGCCAAGAAGGTGACGGCGGATACCCACGACGTGGGTCTGGAAGACGCCCAACGCCAGTTGGACCTAGTTCGGCGGGAGCAGTTCCAGCAGGACCTGGAGGAGCAGGTTGCTGCCAAGGAGCGGCAGGCGCGCCTTGCTCGTGCCAAGTCCGGGTACGGCGCGTCTGTCGTACTGTACGCGGACCACTCCCTGCTGGAGCTGGAGCGGTTGGCTGTGGAGGACCAGGACGGGATCGTGGAGGTCGCTTCCAAGTCCTCTAAGTTAAAGGGTACCTTCCAGAAGGCCCTTAAATGCCGGGCCGCGAGCATGCGCGGCATCATTGCGGAGCTCGTGCAGAGGCAGGCGACCGACGAGACGCGGCAACTGCAGGCGAGGTGTGATCGCCTGCAGACGGAGGTCAGCCAGCTTCATCAGAAGCTGGCCGAGGCCACGGCCCGGCCAACCCAGGCTGAGCCGAGACCTGCGGGAGAGGGCCCCTCCTCCTCCTCCAGCCTTGAGGATATCATCCGCAAGGTTGTGATGGAGGAGAGGGCCTTCACGAGGGCCTGCCTAGCAGGCATAGAGGACCGGCTCCTGCCGGAGAAAAGCCTCCGACCACCGCTTGCGGCAGACAAGAGGCGCAGTGAGCCAGGGCCGACCTCACAGAGGTCAGAAGAGGACCCTCTCCTTCCTGCCACCACCCCGACCAACCAGCAGGGCTGGACGAAGGTGGTCGGCAAGGGGAAGGGAAAGGGCAAGAAGACGGCAGCTGTCGTCCCTGCCGTACCCGCCACCACCCCTCCCGGCCAGTCGCAGTCGACTGGCAAAGGAAAGGGGAAGGGAAAGGGGAAAACCTCCTCCCCAGCCGTCTCCGCCACCACCCCTCCCAGCCAGTCGCAGGCGACCGACAAGGGACAGGGAAAGGGGAAGAGCTCACCCCCAGCCGGCAAGAGGAACCTAGTTCCTCCCAAGACCGCAGCCGTCGTGGTGACGCTCACCGCGGAGGCTGTGGAGCGGGGGGAGACCTACGCGTCCGTTATGATGCGGGCGCGTGCCAACGCCGATCCCACAAAACTGGGGATCGGCAAGGTCTCCTGTCGCCGGACACAGGCTGGGGCTCGGCTCTTTGAGTTCCCGGGGGCCGAAGGTGGCAAAAATGCGGACCTCTTCGCAGCTAAGCTGCAAGAGGTCATCGCAGATGCGGCCAAGGTGGCCAGGCCGGTGAAGACCGCGGCCATCGAGGTGACCGACTTGGATGACTCGGTCACCAAGGAGGAGGTGGTGGCGGCGGTCGCAGCTGTAGGGGGCTGTGGCGTCGCAGCGGTACGAGCCCGGGACATCAGGTCCGGCCGCGGCGGCATGGGCACCATCCGCATGGAGTGCCCAGTCGCCGCTGCCAAAGCCGTCCTTGATAAAGGACGGCTCAACGTGGGCTTCAGCTCGGGTGCGGTCCGGGCACTTGTGGCGCAGCCCTTGCGGTGCTACAAGTGCTTCGGAGTTGGGCACACCCGGCCCCTCTGTCCGTCCACCGTGGACCGGACAGAGAGCTGCTACCGCTGCGGCAAGGAGGGCCACAAGTCCGCCTCGTGCGAGGCCGCCAAGCCGCACTGCGCAGTCTGTGCCGCCGCTGGCCGCCCGGCAGGGCACATGATGCAGGGGAGGATGTGCAATCCTCCCCCCAAGAAGGGAAGAGCACAGGCGCCGAGAAAGCCTGCCGCTATTGCCGCCGTAGCGGCAGATGGGCTTTCGGCTGCTGCTGGCCTGGCTGAGGAGGAGGGGGGTGCGATGTCCGATTAATGCCAGTCGAACATCGCATCCTCCAGGCGAACACCAACCACTGCAGAGCGGCTCAGGATCTACTGATCCAGACCGTGGCTGAGTGGTTGGTGGACGTGGCGGTGGTTGCCGAGCCTTACTCGGTCCCCAGTACCTGGCTGGGCGACCGGGACGGCTTGGTGGCGTTGGTGGCGCGGTCCTCCACGGACTCCCCTCCCCTCTCGCTTTTAGAGAGGGGACCGGGATACGTGGCCGCCGCGTGGGGGGGGGATACGGCCCTGGTCGGGGTCTATTTCTCCCCAAACCGCCCTCTAAGGGATTTCGAGGACTTCCTCGAGATCCTTACGGCAGTCGCCGGGAGGGCGGCACCACGCCAGGTCGCCATATTGGGCGACCTTAACGCCAAGTCGGAGGCTTGGGGCAACCCGGCTGCCTCCTGCAACGTCCGGGGACGCGCCGTCGAATTCTGGGCGGCCTCGTGCGGTGTGTCTCTCCTCAACAGGGGGGATGTTCACACGTGTGTGCGGCAGCGGGGAGGGTCAGTGGTTGACGTATCGTTTGCCACCCCCGTGCTGGCCGCCCGCGTTGTGAACTGGCGGGTTGAGATGGTGGAGACCATGTCGGACCACCGTTATGTGCGGTTCGACATCTCCACCCGGGGCCCGCGGGAGGGAACAGCCCGCTCGGGCCAATCTCCCTTCCCGCGGTGGGCTCTCACCCGCCTGGACCGGGAGGCAGCTCAGGAGGCGGCGTTCCTCCAAGACTGGCTCTCGCCCCCTGTGGAGGCCCTGGACGTTGACGCCGCAGCAGTCCAGCTCAGGGCGTCCCTGACCGAGGTGTGCAACGCCAGCATGCCTCGGTCACGCCGGCCGGCTCCCCGTCGCGCCGTTTACTGGTGGTCGGAGGAGCTGGCAGGGCTACGGGCCACCTGCGTGGCGGCCAGGAGGGCCTACACGCGGAGTCGGCGGCGCACTACCCGGTCTCAGGCCGGGGAGGACCGCCTCTACGCCTCTTACCTGGAGGCAAAGACGGTCCTCAAGGCGGCTATGTGCGCCGCCAAGGACTCGGCGAGGGCCGAGATGCTGGAGGGCCTCGACAGGGATCCGTTTGGGAGGCCATATAAGGCGGCGCGGAACCAACTGCGCCCCTTTGGTCCCCCAGTCACGGAGACCCTGGAGCCGGCGTTGCTGGATGGGGTGGTCCGGTCCCTGTTTCCGCGCAGGACCGAGTTCGCCCCACCAACGATGAACCCCCCACTGGGGGGGGGGAGTGGCTTCGCCGGAGGAGGAGGTCCCTCCAGTATCGGCGGAGGAACTTCGCGCGGGGGTTCTGTCCCTCCGCGCGAAGAAGACGGCCCCTGGACCGGATGGCGTCCCCGCACGGGTGGTGGCCATCACGGCGTCCCTCATGGAGGATAGGTTTCGGGAACTCTTAAGCGCGTGTCTGACGGCTGGGAGGTTCCCGAAACTGTGGAAGGAAGGGCAGTTGTGCCTCCTTCGGAAGGAGGGACGCCCGGTGGATTCCCCCTCGGCATACCGGCCCATCGTTCTGCTCGATGAGGTCGGTAAATTGTTCGAGGGGATCATCGCCACCCGGCTAAATAGCCACTTGCGGGAGGTAGGGCCGGACCTGTCGGACGCCCAGTTCGGTTTTCGACGTGGGCGTTCGACGGTCGACGCGTTGGCCCTACTCAGGGGCCATGTGCAGGAGGCGTTTGAGTCGGGGGACGGAGTGTTGGCGGTGTCGTTCGACATCGCCAACGCCTTCAACTCCGTGCCCCACTCGACTATATTGGAGGCACTCCGGTACCACGGAGTGCCTCCATATCTGCGGGCGATCCTGGCCAGCTACCTGGAGGACAGAGAGGTCCTCCTGGCGGACAAGACGGCCAGGATCAGGCGCTACGGAGCGGAGTGCGGTGTTCCACAGGGGTCGGTGCTAGGGCCCCCCTTGTGGAACATCGCATTCGACTGGCTCCTGAGGGGCACCCTCCTCCAGGGCACGAGTGTCATCTGTTACGCGGATGACACTCTCCTCGTTGCCCGGGGGAGGGACTTTGGTCAGGCGGCCTGTTTGGCCTCGGCTGGCGGATCCTTGGTGGCAGGTAGGATCCGCCAGCTTGGATTGAGGGTAGCGCTGAACAAAACCGAGGCCGTGTTCTTTCACGGGCCTCGGCAGCGCTGCCCTCCGAACGCCCACATCGTCGTGGAGGGCGTCCGGATAGGGGTCGGGGCCCAGATGAAGTATCTGGGCCTCGTGCTAGACAGCAGGTGGCGCTTCGGCCCGCACTTCAGTGGGCTGTCGACGCGCCTGCTAAAAGCCGCGGACGCCCTCTCATGGCTCCTCCCAAACTTGGGAGGGCCGAAGGATCGATGCCGGCGCCTCTATGCCGGCATCCTGCGAAGTATGGCCCTCTACGGGGCGCCCATCTGGGCGGACTCCCTCCACAGGAGGGAGAACGCGACCGCCATCCGCAGGCCCCAAAGGGCCATTGCACTGCGGGTGGCGAGGGCCTACCGCTCGGTGGGTCTCTCGGCGGCATGCGCTCTGGCGGGCACCCCTCCCTGGGAGTTGGAGGCATGGGTGCTCGCCAGAGTGTACGAGTGGACGGCGCGGCGGAAGGCGCTCGGGGAGCGCCCCGCCGCGGAAGAGAGGGAGGCAGTGCGGCGGGAGGCGAGGGACGCCATCGCCCTCCATTGGAAGGAGGACCTCGCCACCGCCGCCTTTGGACGCCGGACGCTAGACGCGCTCGGTCCAGTCTTGCTAGGCTGGCTCGAGCGGCCACATGGTTTCCTCTCGTTCCGTTTGGTGCAGGTGTTGTCCGGACATGGTTGTTTCGGAACGCACCTGCACCGGATCCGGAGGGAGGAAACCCCGGCGTGCCACGACTGCGGCGCGGCAGAGGACACGGCGCAGCACACCCTCGAGGTGTGCCCAGCCTGGGCTGAACTGCGCCGTGCCCTGATTCTAGTGATCGGACAGGACCTCTCGCTTCCCGGCGTGGTCAACTCCATGCTGGGGAGTGAGGAGGCCTGGGCTGCGGTTGCCTCCTTTTGCGAGGTCGTGATGTCGCAAAAGGAGGCGGCGGAGCGTGCGCGGGAGGACGATCCTCTCGCGCCGCCGCTCCGCAGGCGGAGAAGGGGTGGGAGAAGGCGGTTGTTCAATCGTCTCCTCCCACCTCCTGGTGGTGACTAGCGGGCGACGGGCGCGGGGGCGCCCTAGCTCGCATTGCACTAGTCACCACCCTCGTCGGGCGGGAATGGCAGAGCACTCGCTGTCGTTCCCGGGCCCCTCCACTAAGGGAGGGGCGTGAAGGCCCCGCTGTAAAGGTGGGCGTTCGTCGGCGGAGGACTGGGCGTAAAGGCTGTGCCAGTTTCCCAGTCCTCCTCCAAACAGACGATGCGGGAGTGCCGCTGGGTTATTTTAGTGGGTATACCGGAACATTCCGGGGAGTCCCACATAGCCCGTCCCCATTCCCCCAAGGGGCGGGTATGCGTAATGCATTTTTTCCCAGCGATATCAAAAAAAAAAAAAAAAAAAAAAAAGGTTAGGTTGGGGTCTCCTGCGGGGCACCCTCCTCCAGGGCACGAGCGTCATCTGCTACGCGGATGACACTCTCCTCGTTGCCCGGGGGAGGGACTTCAGGGAGGCGGCCTGTCTGGCCTCGGCTGGCGGATCCTTGGTCGCAGAAAGGATCCGCCGGCTAGGATTGAGGGTGGCGCTGAACAAGACCGAGGCCGTGTTCTTTCACGGGCCTCGGCAGCGCTGCCCTCCTGACGCCCACATAATCGTGGAGGGCGTCAGGATCGAGGTCAAGGCCCAGATGAAGTATCTGGGCCTCACGCTGGACAGCAGGTGGCGCTTCGGCCCACATTTCAGTGGGCTGTCAACGCGCCTGCTGAAGGCCGCCGATGCCCTGTCGTGGCTCCTGCCAAATCTGGGGGGGCCCAAGGCGCGATGCCGGCGGTTGTACGCCGGCATACTGAAGAGTATGGCCCTTTACGGGGCCCCAATCTGGGCCGACTCCCTCCATAGGAGGGAGAACGCGACCGCCATCCGCAGGCCCCAACGGGCCATTGCACTGTAGTGTGTAAGACATATGTATGTGAGCTCATGTATTCTAATGTACCTATCAACACGTATATAAACAATTGTACTCTATGATTAAAGGCAGTAATAAAGGAGATTCTAATGAAGAGACTTGTTTAACTCATCTCCCCGGACTCACAACCTTACATGGCGACCCTGCCATCCGAGACGGGTGCCGCGTTCGGCCGCGTTACTTAATTATTTGAAAGACATTAATAGACTATGATATAAGTGATTATCTTTTGTCTTTTAAAACGGGAGTTTTTGTTTTCTCTACAATGTGCCGGTCAGATGTACAAAAAGAAGACGTTTTTATAACACAAAGTGCATCGGGTGGTTTAAATTCTGCTTCTATGCAAGAGTACCACTTATCGAACATTAGTATCGTGATGTTTATCATGTGCACCTTACTTGGAGTAGCTGGACTTTATGCGGTGTATAAACTGTACCGAAATTGTCATCATTCATGGATAAGGAATGAGGTTTTCACACAAAACCTATCACGTTCGTTTCGTCGACCGATCCCGGAGGCTCGTGTTTGTTACGAATGCCGCCAGCAGCGCCAGGAGACTCGCCAGGAGACGGGTATCAGAGCCCAGAAACCGCAGTGAGTGTTTAAAAATATATTCAGTGATAAGTGAAGTGGTGTTCTATCGTTGAGTGAAACATGAAAAGTTACCGAACGATTAATGGACAATATATTTTTGTTTAAGTACATACTGTCAAATAATCTGTAAATCTTTTATGTATCTTATTTGGTTTGGTAATGGCAGATGAGCTTAACTTGTTATATGACCAATTAAAAAATATTGAACATAATTTAATAAAACTAAGTTATCCTAAAAGAACAGAAACTGTTCTGAAACAAAAGTTGAAGGAAGCAACGTTATTAAAATATCAGTTTGATGGTTGTATTAAAACCCTATCGAGACCGATTGAAAGTAAGCAACTTAGTACAAGTGTTTTACAGGAAATACAGTCGTACTGTGATTTATTTGAAAAGACTTATACTCAAATAGAATCATTTTGCTCCAAAACGTACAGTTCTCAACCAAGTGCTCAGAATACGGTCAAGACTAGAACCGAGGTAGGCAATATGGAGGCTTTTAATTATAGGACTGCCGTGGCTCTACTACCAATTATGAATGGTGATGAAAATATCACGAAAAGTTTAATAGATACCATAGAGTTATACAGTTCTTCACTCACCGAAGAAGGCAACAAAATGCTAGTTAAGTTTATATTAAAAACCCGATTAACCGAGAGCGCAAAATTAAGATTGTCGACCTCTTATGATAGTTGTGAGTCACTTATAATTGAAATGCGTCAACACCTTCTTACAAAGAAGTCTAGTACAGCAATACACAAGGAGTTAACACAAATAAACCAAAACGGTTTTTCTATAGAAAAGTATGGATCCAAGGTCGAACAGCTTTTTGTGGATTTGACGGTCGCGCAAGCGGGTGATGAACAAAATGCACATAAAATATTACGCCCTCAAAATGAGAAGATTGCAATAAAATGTTTCATTGATGGCTTGCGAAACCGCGAAATCCGCACTATTTTAGCAGCGCGTAATTATGATAACCTGAAAGATACAATAAGAGCAGCCAAGGATGAGGAATTGTCATGCAGTCGGCAAAATACTGACGCTTCTGTTTATGTCGGATACCAAGGCAGATCATTTAATAATCGCGGATATAGTTATAATAATAATAGACGCCCTAATCGTTCAAATAACAATCGATTTATACAGAGAGGGAATAGTAGAGGTTCTTTTCATAATCATAGGCAAAACCAAAGAATTCAACAACAGTTTAGCAATAATCGTGGTTACATCCGGGGTTCATCTCGCGGTAGACCTGGACGGACTTTCACGCGCAATGGTAATGTACATGTCATAGAAAATGCCATGAATAGTATCGATTTAACTGACCAGAATCGAACTCCCCAACCTACAGAAAGACAAATTACTGAACCATTACAGTTTTTTCGATAATCATTTTATATTTGCTTGTAACAATAACAGCTCGGTGGAATTCTTAGTACAGGGTGCCAAATATGGATTACTTATAGACTCAGGAGTATCACTATCAGTATTGAAATATGAAACTGTGGCACGTTGGAATATTCCAGTCCAAACGGAACGCATTTATATAAATGGCATTGGGGGCAAAGTGCAAACTTCAGGCTACGTTTATGTTACATTGATCGCAAATGGACAGGAATTTGTAAACAAATTTTACATTATGCGCAACTTACCAGGTTTACAACATGGTATAATTGGCAGAGATTTTATGAGCAAATATGGCGCTATTTTGAATTTTGAAAATAATACGATAACTTTAAAGAAACATGACAATAGTATAACCCTGCCCATGATTAATAGTTCGTTAAATAAAACTTGCTTTTTAAGAATACCACCGAGATGTGAAAAAATAGTTATGTTAGACAGTAGTTTTAACGAGGACTGCGTAATATTACCGTATCAATTATGCGACGGAGTTTTTATAGCCGGAAGTATATGTAAACCAAACAATGGACAAATTTGTATACAAATATTAAATACTCGTGAAACACAAGTAGATGTTAACTATTTCAGACCGGAAATACATTTATTATCAGACTATGACATCAGTCACTTTGGAAAAGACAGTAATATTGATGGAGAGAGAGTACGTACAATGTTTTCTCTTTTAAAATTAAATCATCTAAACAATGAAGAAAGGTCATCAATCGAAAACATATGTGCTAAATTTTCGGATGTATTTCATCTACCAAACGATAAATTAACTACCACTAACCTATACGAACAAAGTATAATGTTAAAACCACATGCTGATCCAGTTTATACTAGACAGTACAGGTTACCCTTTTCACAGCGTAAGGAAATTGAAGCACAAGTTAAGAAAATGCTTTCTGAACATATCATTGAACCAGCAAAAAGTGAGTGGTCAAGCCCAATTTTGTTAGTACCCAAAAAATCAGATGATAATTCTAAGAAATGGAGGCTGGTTATTGATTTTCGTAAATTAAACACTAGAATTTTAGACGATAAATTTCCACTCCCGAATATTAACGATATTTTAGATTCTTTATCCGGTTCAATGTATTTTTCACAATTAGATTTATCACAAGCATATTATCAGGCAAAATTGCAACCAGAAAGCAGAAAGTATACAGCATTCACTACGCCATCAGGCCAATATCAAATGACCCGGTTACCAATGGGATTAAAAATTAGCCCAAGTGCATTCTCTCGTCTAATGACAATTGCCATGTCTGGACTTACATACGACAAATTATTTGTATATTTAGATAATTTAATCTGTTTTGGTCGTAATTTACAAGTCCACAATAAAAATCTTATAGATATTTTAACTAGATTACGCAAAGTTAACTTGAAACTTAATCCAATGAAATGTGATTTCCTAAGAAAAGAAATGCAGTTTTTAGGACATGTTGTAACATCTGAAGGAATTAAACCAGATTTAGATAAAATAAACATAGTGAAAAATTATCCCGTACCCAAAAATGCAGACGAAACAAAAAGATTCATAGCATTCGTCAACTTTTATAGAAAATTTATACCAGATTTTGCCGCAATATCCATACCACTTAACAGATTGTGTAGAAAAAAATTTAACTTTGAATGGTCGCATGAGTGTCAGAAATCCTTCGAATCCCTGAAAGAGTCGTTAATATCACCACCAATATTACAATATCCCAACTTCGATGAAAACAATACTTTCGTTTTACAAACAGATGCGTCCGGATATGCAATCGGTTCCGTGCTTTGCAATAGTGATAACAGACCAATTGCTTACGCAAGCCGTAGTCTTAATAAAGCAGAAATTAGGTACCCCACGATAGAAAAAGAGTTACTCGCTATCGTATGGTCTGTTAAGTATTACCGACCCTATCTTTACGGTAGAAAATTTATTATCAAAACCGACCACAAACCATTAATTTACTTATTTAATCAAATAAATCCATCTAGCCGTTTGACTAGATTCCGTTTAATAATAGAGGAGTACGATTACATAATAGAATATGTTCGAGGTACTGACAATGCAGCTGCAGATGCCATGTCACGTATCCGTATAACAAGCGATGAATTGAAGGAAATAAACCAGCACGTTGTGTCTGTATTAACCAGAGGCCAGAAAAAGCGTATGCGTGAAGGAAATGAACAGGTTCTGAGTGACAACCCTATGGTTGCTAAGCGATCTATGAACGACTGGACTGATCACCCAAGAGTTACGGAATTGCTTAAAAAACCAAAGGATTGCACTGAGTTAAGGTTCGTAAATGAAAAAGAATGGAATAACCAATCAAATACTATATTTAATTATGATGCATCAAATTGTATACTAAGAGTAAACCCATCTTACCGATTACAATGCGCACGAGATGCCTTTGTACGGGAGTTGGCTTATTACTGTAACCTAATGAAACTTGATAGTCTGTACATTGTACAAAGTAATGAAAACATTGAGATAGTAAGAGATTTAATTCATAGCATAAATATTACACCTAATTGGTCCGGACCACGTTTAAATGTTATAAAAGGTGTAAAAGTAATAAGTGATCACGATACGAAACGTATAATTTTAAATGACTACCACTTATTACCGAGTAGCGGCCACGCCGGTATACGACGAATGATAAATAATATAAAACGGCGTTATTTTTGGTCGAAATTGGTAAATGACGTCACAGAGTTTGTAAATCGCTGCGATAAATGCCAGCGACAGAAACATTTTAAGCACATAAAACAGCCAATGGTCCTGACTGATACAGGTCATTCGGCGTTTGATAGAGTATTTTTAGATTTAGTTGGGCCCTTAAGTAAGGATAGTGATAATTATATGTATATACTCACACTACAGTGTGATCTTAGCAAGTATGTAGAAGCTTACCCGCTTAGAAATAAGGATACAATTTCAGTGACAATGGCTTTCATTAATAATTTTGTATTACGTTATGGCATTCCGAGAAATATAATATCAGATCGCGGTACGGAGTTCGTTTCGAAAGTAATGAATGAAGTATGTAAAATACTAAAAATAACACAATCAACATCTACAGCATATCATCACCAATCAATTGGAGGCTTAGAAAATACTCATAAAAATCTACTTTCATTCCTTCGCATACAAACAGAGAAACAACCCCAAAATTGGAGTTTATGGCTTCCATATTGGTGCTTTGCTTTTAATACCACTGTACATACGGAAACTAAATACACTCCATATGAACTGGTATTTGGAAAACTGTGCAATTTACCTAGTAATTTAACTTCAGATATTGAACCATTATATAACTTATATGACTATCCACAACAACTCAAATATAAGCTTCAAAAATCACAGTATGACGCGAGACAAAATTTAATTAATAGTAAACAGATCAGGAAATGTAGATATGATTCCTATACCAATCCTGTAACATACAGTAATGGTGACATGATACTACTTAAGAATGAACAAACAGCAAACAAATTTGATCCGCTATATATAGGACCCTACGAAGTAATAGAAGATTGTAACCCAAATTTAAAAATACTGTACAAAGGAAAAGAAGTAATAGTACATAAAAATAGAACCAGACCATATACTACCTAATGATAAGCTGTTAGCATGTAACTTTAAGTTGAAAAAAAGATTGTACTATTATTTTTTTCAATGTATTCCTGTGTGTAACCCTATATTTTGTACCAATATTTTATTTTCGTCATTATTTTGTCTGCATATTATAAAAAAAAAAAAAATTAAGTGACTATACACGTATAATAACCTAAAAATAAAAACAAATGTAACCATTATTTTTATTTTATTTAGCCAGTGGGCGTGTAGTGTGTAAGACATATGTATGTGAGCTCATGTATTCTAATGTACCTATCAACACGTATATAAACAATTGTACTCTATGATTAAAGGCAGTAATAAAGGAGATTCTAATGAAGAGACTTGTTTAACTCATCTCCCCGGACTCACAACCTTACAGCACAGCCAGCGGGTGGCGAGGGCCTACCGGTCGGTAGGCTTCGCGGCGGCGTGCGCTCTGGCGGGCACCCCTCCGTGGGAGTTGGAGGCATGGGTGCTCGCCAGAGTGTACTATTGGACGGCGCGGCGTAAGGCGCTCGGGGAGCGCCCCGCCGCGGAAGAGCGGGAGGCCGTGCGGCGGGAGGCGAGGGACGCGATAGTCGTCCACTGGACGGAGGACCTCGCCACCGCCACCTTTGGCCGCCGGACGTTGGACGCGCTCGGTCCAGTCTTGCAGGGCTGGCTCGAGCGTCCCCACGGTTTCCTCTCATTCCGTTTGGTGCAGGTGTTGTCCGGGCATGGTTGTTTCGGAACGCACCTGCACCGGATCCGGAGGGAGGAAACCCCGGCGTGCCACGACTGCGGCGCGGCAGAGGACACGGCGCAGCACACTCTAGAGGTGTGCCCAGCCTGGGCTGAACTGCGCCGTGCCCTAAATCAAGTGATCGGGCAGGACCTCTCGCTTCCCAGTGTGGTCAACTCCATGCTGGGGAGTGAGGAGGCCTGGGCGGCGGTTGCCTCCTTTTGCGAGGTCGTGATTTCGCAAAAGGAGGCGGCGGAGCGTGCGCGGGAGGACGATCCTCTCGCGCCGCCGCTCCGCAGGCGAAGAAGGGGTGGGAGAAGGCGGTTGTACGATCGTCTCCTCCCACCACCTGGTGGTGACTAGCGGGCGACAGGCGCGGGGGTGCCTCTCGTCTGCATTGCACTAGTCACCACCCCGTCGGGCGGGAATGGCCGAGCACGTGGTCATTCCCGAGCCCCTCCACTAAGGGAGGGGCGTGAAGGCCCCGCTGTAAAGGCGGGCGGTCGTCGGCGGAGGACTGGGCGTAAAGGCTGTGCCAGTTTCCCAGTCCTCCTCCAAACAGACGATGCGGGAGTGCCGCTGGGTTATTTTAGTGGGTATACCGGAACATTCCGGGGAGTCCCACATAGCCCGTCCCTATTCCCCCAAGGGGCGGGTATGCGTAATGCATTTTTTCCCAGCGTGATCAAAAAAAAAAAAAAAAAAGGTTAGGTTGGGGTGCGGGTCAGGTGGGGTGCGGGTCAGGTTGGGGTGCGGGTCAGGTAACCTCCACGTTGGCCTAGTTGGTAGCTGGTCTCTTTTGGATACGTCCGGGGAGAAGAGCAACCCGTTGGGCTGGTGCACCCTGGGCACCGTCAATAACTTCCCATTCGTGGGTTCTTGTTGGCGGTGGCGAATACCTGACGGGGGGGGGGGGGGGGAAGGGGGGGTCTCGTCGCTCTGGGTGTTCCTCTGAATAGCAGAGGACACTCCAGATGCGACGAAGGGGTAGGCTGGGTAGGTAGGTTGGGGTGGGTGGGGTAGGTTAGGTAAGCGGTGGGGCTCACTTCTTGGCCTCTGGGCGGGCCGCCTTCCCCTGTGGGGGGGAACGCCCGGGGCACCCCAGCTCTGCACCCTGCACTGCCCGGCTCTGCAGTGACCGGCTCTGCCCGCTCTGCACCTGGCTTTGCACTCGGCGCTCGTGCGGTTTGAGCTCACCGAGTGCACTGACCAGCTCTGCACCCTGCTTTGCCCGGCTCTGCATCCGGGCTTTGCCCGCTCTGCACCTGGCTCTGCAGCTCGGAATCTCTCCTGCGGGTGGGGGTGGCTGCGGCTCGGGGGCGGGAGGTGGGCCCAAGAGGAGGTTGTGACTTGTCGTTGCCGACCCTCCTTTGACGTGGGATGGTCGGCAGGGACAAGTCAATGGTGGGAGGAGGTGGCGGAGCGTCGGTCTCGACGCTTCGCCGCACACGCGGAGGGCGGCGTCTGGGCTTCGCGGGCCAGATGCTGCAACGGAGGGGACCGTTAAGGTCCAGCGCGGTGAGGAGCATGGCGCGGCACACCGTCTAGGTGTGCCCAGCGGGGGCGTAGCTGCGTCATGCCCTGAGGAGGTGTTTGGCAGGTCCTCTCGCTTCCCGGTGTGGTAAATCCATGCTGGGGAGCGGGGAGGCCTGGGGCGGCGGTTGCCTCCTTTTGCGAGGACGCCATGTCGCAAAAGGAGGCAGCGGTGGGGGTGGGAGAGGGCGGTTGTACGATCGCCTGCGCCCACCCCCTGGTGGTGATTAGCGGGCGGCAGGTGCGGGGGCGCCTGTCGTCTGCATTGCACAATCGCCACCCTCGTCGGGCGGGAATGGCCGATCACTCACGGTCATTCCCGGGCCCCTCCACTGAGGGAGGGGCGTGCGGGGCCCGCCATTGTGGTGGGCATTCGTCGGCGGAGGACTGGGCGTAAAGGCTGTGCCGGTTTCCCAGTCCTCCTCCATAAAGACGATGCGGGAGTGCGCTGGTTTATTTTAGTGGGTATACCGGGCTTGCCCGGGGAGTCCCACATAGCCCGTCCATTCCCCCGATGGGCGGGTATGCGTAATGCATTTTTTTCCAGCGTTATCAAAAAAAAAAAAAAAAAAAGGCTAGGTTGGGTGGGGTGCGGGTCAGGTAACCTCCACGTTGGCCTAGTTGGTTGCTGGTCTCTTTCGGATACGTCCGGGGAGAAGAGCAACCCGTTGGGCTGGTGCACCCTGGGCACCGTCAATAACTTCCCATTCGTGGGTTCTTGTTGGCGATGGCGAATATCTGACGGGGGGGTAGGGGGGGGACTCGTCGCTCTGGGTGTTCCTCTGAATAGCAGAGGACACTCCAGACGCGGCGAAGGGGTAGGCTGGGTAGGTAGGTTGGGGTGGGTGGGGTAGGTTAGGTTTGGTAGGTAAGCGGTGGGGCTCACTTCCTTGCCTCTGGGCGGGCCGCCTTCCCCTGCGGGGGGGAACGCCCGGGGCACCCCAGCTCTGCACCCTGCACTGCCCGGCTCTGCAGTGACCGGCTCTGCCCGCTCTGCACCTGGCTTTGCACTCGGTACTCGTGCGGTTTGAGTTCCCCGAGTGCACTGACCAGCTCTGCACCCTGCTTTGCCCGGCTCTGCATCCGGGCTTTGCCCGCTCTGCACCTGGCTCTGCAGCCCGGAATCTCTCCTGCGGGTGGGGGTGGCCGCGGTTCGGGGGCGGGAGGTGGGCCCAAGAGGAGGGTGTGACTTGTCGTTGCCGACCCTCTTTTGACGTGGGATGGTCGGCAGGGACAAGTCAATGGTTGGAGGAGGCGGCGGAGTGTCGTTCTCGACGCTTCGCCGCACACGCGGAGGGCGGCATCTGGCCTTCGCGGATTCTGGCCAGATGCCGCATAGGAGGGGACCGTTAGGTCCAGTGCGGTGGAGGGTACGGCGCGGCACACCGTCTAGGTGTGCCCAGCGGGGGCGTAGCTGCGCCGTGCCCTGAGGTGTTTGGCAGGTCCTCTCGCTTCCCGGTGTGGTAAATCTATGCTGGGGAGCGGGGAGGCCTGGGCGGCGGTTGCCTCCTTTTGCGAGGACGCCATGTCGCAAAAGGAGGCAGCGGTGGGGGTGGGAGAGGGCGGTTGTACGATCGCCTGCGCCCACCCCCTGGTGGTGATTAGCGGGCGGCAGGTGCGGGGGCGCCTGTCGTCTGCATTGCACAATCACCACCCTCGTCGGGCGGGAATGGCCGATCACTCACGGTCATTCCCGGGCCCCTCCACTGAGGGAGGGGCGTGCGGGGCCCGCCATTATGGTGGGCATTCGTCGGCGGAGGACTGGGCGTAAAGGCTGTGCCGGTTTCCCAGTCCTCCTCCATAAAGACGATGCGGGAGTGCGCTGGTTTATTTTAGTGGGTATACCGGGCTTGCCCGGGGAGTCCCACATAGCCCGTCCATTCCCCCGATGGGCGGGTATGCATAATGCATTTTTTTCCAGCGTTATCAAAAAAAAAAAAAAAAAAAAAAAAAGGCTAGGTTGGGTAGGCTGGGTAGGCCAGAATTAGGAGGCAGGTTAGGTTAGGTAGGACAGTTGTGGAGGAGTTGTGGTGGTTGCCTGAAAACAGGGAACCACCAACAGGGGAGTCTAGCCAGCTCTCCTTAATTCCGGAGCCCGCGGCATACTCCCAAAGACCCCCATCGATTGCGGTATGGGGTACGGGATGTGTTGTGGACCGGAGGGCTTGCCTTAATCGGCCGGCCCGCGGGAATGGAAAACCCTAAAAAACCCGACAGCGAAGTCGTAAAAACCTGTAGATACCAGGCGACCTCTACAGTATATAGCTACACTGGTACAGGAATGGGCGTCACCCGACAGTGTTATTTATATCGTCCCATACTCGTGGGAATAACAATGGAACAAACTTTTAAAACAAACAAACAAGACGAAAAAAAGAAGGAGGAAGTGAAGGTGGAGATGAAGGAGGAGAAGAAGAAGGAGAGAAAGGTGAGGCAGGCGAAGAAGAATCCTGAAAAGGAACTACGCGTGTCAGTGCTGCGTCTGTCGGAGTCCTCCGGCGAATCGGACGCAAAAATGGTTTCGTGCGGATCCGGCTCGGATAGCGAAAAAGAGGACACTTGCCAATTGAACGTTGACTCGAGCAGCGAAAACGAGGAGACTCGCAAGTGGCGCAAAAGAGGAATGGGCGAGCATGGAGAGGAGGAGATGGCGTCGGCGCAAAAAGGGGCGGCGCACAAATCTAAGAGAGGGAGAGGCCGACCGCCCACCACTGGGGAATACGTCGGCCTAGCCGCGGCCCAGGCCCGTCTTAATGCGGCAAAAGCCGAAACACTCCAGATAGAGGCCGAGGAGCAAATAGCGGAGGTCGCCAAGACACTCAAACTGTCACGGCATGCCTGCCGCAGCGGCCTCAATCCCCCGGCACCAGAGGAGGACACGGAGCAGTCTCTGGCAGCACTCAACTACTTGCTGCTAGAGGCTGCAAAGACTGTAGAAACGGTGGCTACCAAGTCCGGTCGCCTGAAGGGGACCAGTATTAAGACCCTAAAGGATGCGGCCTCGATCATCAAGGAGGCTGCGGTGGGCATAAGGGCCCGAACTATGACGGAGGAAATTGCCAAACTAGAGGCCGAAAACCGGCGGCTTACAGCACAGCTGGCTGAGGCAAACAGCCGGCCGGCGGCGGCAGCAGTGGCGGCAGCACCCGAATCAATCAGAGAGATGATGGAGGAGATAGCTCGGGCCAGCGTCGTGCAGTTCAGCAACATGCTGAATGCACGACTCGAAGGGCTCGAGTGTCGCCTCCTACCAGAGCCGGCATTGCGGCCGCCGCTGGCGGCTGACAAGAGAAAGGGGGAGTCAGCCGAGTCGGAGGCGAAGGCCCCATTACCCCCGACGCCTCCGCCTGCGCCCGCAACCCAGCCCGCAGCCCAGCCCGCAGCCCAGCCCGCAGCCCAGCCCAAAAACAAGGGCAAAGGAAAGGGGAAAGGCAAGGGGAAAACGACGGCCCCGGCCCCTGAAAGGGACCCTAGTCCGATGAAGGACGCCCCCCCACCGCCCCCATTGACGGAGCAGTGGAGCTTGGTTGCTGCTCGGGGTGCCAAAAGCAGTGGCAAGCAGACAAGCGCCCAGAGCACCCAGAAGAAGAAGACAGCGGCGGTGGCGAAGCTGCGCGCACCGAAAACGGCAGCAGTGACCCTTACGCTGCAACCGGGCGCGGCTGAGCAGGGAGCTACCTACAGCTCAGTATTGCGGGAGGCCCGGACGCGGATCGACAGAGAAAGTCTCGGCATCGAGGAAATGCGCTGCAGGACCACGGTCACCGGCGCCCGCATCCTCGAAATCTTCGGGGATGGGGGCGCAGAGAAGGCCGACTCGCTGGCCAATAAGCTGAGAGAGGTCCTGAGCGCCGAGGTGGTCAGGGTCTCCCGCCCGACCAAAAGAGTGGACGTGTTGGTTTCAGGACTCGACGACTCTGTCACTGCCACAGAGGTGGTGGCGGCTTTCGCTGCGCAGGGGGGATGTCACATCGACGACATCAGGCCCGGTGTCATCAGCGACCGGGCCACGATGTGGCTTGGCTGCCCGGTGGCCGCCGCCAAAACTGTTGTTGGCGCCGACCGCCTAAAAGTAGGCTGGATTACGGCCAGAGTTACCTTGCTGGCGGTTAGGCCCCTCAGGTGCTTCAGGTGCCTCAACCTGGGCCACGTCGCCAGCAAGTGTGGGTCGGAGGTGGACCGCAGCGGTCTCTGCTACCGCTGCGGAAAACCGGGCCACCGGGCGCGTGAGTGCCGGGCCGAGCCCAACTGCGCCACCTGCGCAGCAGCGGGCAAACCGGCTGGGCACCCTCTTGGTGGTGCAGGCTGTGTGGGCAAAGCCCAGAACAAAGTCAAAAATAAGGGCGGTGGGCCTACCCAAGGCCCAAAAGCAGCGGAGGGGCCAATGGAGATCGCCACATAAATGCCCGGACTCGCCTTTCTGCAGGCGAACATTAACCACTCTGCCAGGGCCCAGGATCTTTTCACCCAGACCCTGGCAGAGTGGGGAATCAAAGTGGCCGTAGTCGCCGAGCCCTACTTTGTCCCCACCCGAGATGACTGGGTCGGTGGCCGGGATGGCTTGGTGGCCATCGCTGCCCCGGCTGCCTCTGGCGCCCCGCCCATCGGCCACGTGTCGAGGGGTAGGGACTACGTACTGGCGTTCCTACTTAGTATTAATCCCACCAACGTATTATATAGTTGGCGCCTATTCTGTGCTCAACTTCTCTCATACATTTCCGCATCTATGCCTCTCGTACTTTCATCCTTCATACTATATCTTTCTTACATTCATCACCATGCATTCCGTGGGTTGGACTCCCACTTTTAAAATCTCTATTCTATGGGCATACTTTATTCACAGATAGGGCAATTAAAACAATTTGGGCTGATTTTTTTATTTACAATTTCACACGATACACAATTTCTTATATTCTATATACACTTTGCTTAGGTACTAATTACATTAAATTTACTGCTATTTATAATTTTGATCTGCTTTTTCTGTACTTACATTTAAAATACTATCATAGTAATTATGAAGTACAGTGTTTCTCAACTTTTGTTTCTGCAGATAACTATGTTGGCCAAATTTATGCAGTAGTTCAAAAATCTTTCCCTTTCTTTCTTACCCATGAACCAGCGCAGGCTCTCCCTAGTTAGCTCTCTGTCCAGCTCACACTCGAGTTGGTAGCGCTCCCTGATAAATAACGGGCATTCTACTAGTATGTGCTGGACAGTCTCCGCCACCCCAGGGTCGCAGGGGCACGCTGGGCTCTCCTTACACTTGAAGCGATTCAAGTATTCAGAGAACCCACCGTGCCCCGTTAGAACCTGCGTGAGAACACCCGTTGGCCGTACCTGTTTTACAATACGGAAAGCCACCATCGCGTCCGGAAGAAACATTTTCGTCACCGAGGCCGTCTCGCCCGACACATATCTCCGATTCCACTCATCAAGCGTTTCCGAACGGATCTGTCGCTTGATGAATGAAATCGGGCATTGGTCGTAGTCCGGCTTCCTCCGTGACGACAATGCTGCCTCCTTTGCCAACTCGTCCGCCCGCTCATTCCCCGGCAGGCCCGCGTGGGCCTTGATCCAGAACAGAGACACAGCTTTGTTCTGGTGCAAAGCCTTAGCCAAATTGGCGCGCGCGCGAACTGCCAGGGGATGGAGAGAACCATGGTTTGCAAGCGTTTGCAATGATGACATTGAGTCGCTATACAAACCATAGCTCTCCTCTTGCCGCGCGAGGATCACTTCGGTAGCTTTGCAAATGGCCAGGAGTTCCGCCTGGTAGACTGTGCAGTACGCGGCAAGGCAGAGTTTGAGGTTCCGGATTTCGCCATCATTATCCCAAATGGATAATGCGGCTCCAACCTTCCCCTCAATCTTGCTGCCGTCGGTGAATATTCGCACCGTCTGCACATTGCTACTGTCTAGTAACGTTTGATCTGCCAGGCACATGAACTCCAGGGGCATTTGTGTAGCTGGATGAGGAGCTTCCGCAAACCTCACCGCACTCTCGATCTCCCTATCTCCTGGCACGAACCGGGACGACCCTCTCCTCGCTTCATACAGGGCGGCTGCCTCTTGTATGCGCAGGTCAAGAGGTAGTATCCCGGACAGTGCCAGTGCCGAGTTCAGAGAGACTGTGCGGTACGATTTGCAGATCTTCTGAGCGAAACCTCGTTGAACAGAGCCTAGCTTCTTCCGTATCCCTAGCTTTTTTGTAGCAGGAGCCCAGGCAGCGGCCGCATAGGTGATGATGGGCTCTATGGTAGCGGTGTATATTATGTGTATTATTTCAGCATTTAATCCCCAACTAACTTTAGCAGCGCGGGACAGCTGTTTGTAAATCCCAGCTGCCTTCGCGCAGACGTTCGCGGCATGCTCACTGAAAGTGAGCTTCTCGTCTATGGTCAGACCCAGCAACTTCATTTTATTGACCATTCCAATGTCGACCCCGGCCATGCTCAGGCATGGAGTGTCGTACTTAAGCTTGTTGGTTACCACCATCGCACAGGTTTTGTGCGGTGCGAACTTCAGCTTATTTCGGACACCCCAATCCTGAACATGGGCGAGGGCTGCATTGGCGGTTCTCGAGACTTCAGTCGCCGTGTCGCCATCCACGACCAAGACGATGTCGTCCGCGAACGCCTGCACGAATATACCCCGTCGTTCCAGTTCCTTCAGGAGTGCGTCGAGAAGGAGGTTCCACAGGATTGGACCACCGATTGACCCTTGAACACAGCCCTTGTCAGTCTCTTTCGTACATTCCTCCCCGGCATAACGAACCTTAACTTTCCTACTGTCGAGATAGCTGTCTATCAGCCGCCTGATGTTGACCGGGCAATTTTCCTCAGCCAGCCTGACCTTAATGGCTGGCCACCATGCGCTGTCGAAGGCCCCCTCTATATCCAATGACACCAGGACAATTAGCTTCTTCAGCCTTAACTTGTCCTGTACGTGATTCACTAGGTTATAGAGGGCGTCTTCGGTGCTCCTCTGGGGCATAAAGCCAAACTGGCGGGTACTAAATCGCGGTACAAGCTGCCACTTTAGACGAGCTACGACCATCCTCTCCAGGACCTTCCCCAGAACAGGCAACAGACCGATTGGTCGGTATGCCTTGGGGGTCAGATAGTTGTCCTTGCCCGGCTTCCTAAGGACCACGACCGTAGCTTCTTTCCAGATCTCCGGAAAGTGTGCTAGTTCGAGGCACTTGTTGTAAAGGGCAAGGAACAATTCTGGGTCCTGGTGGATCGCTCGACTGCAGATATCAGACGTCAGTCCGTCCCCTCCTGGTGCCTTTTTGGGATTGAAACCTGCCACGGCGGTCTTTAGCTCCAGTGTCGTAAATGAGGGGTCATGATGTTCACCATAGACCCATTCATTTACTCGACTGGCCGCTTCTCTGATTCGCCTGTGGTCAGCGTTGTCCTGGTCTACTCTGTCTTTGGGGTAGAACGTATCTGCTAGTAAGGCGGTTGATTCACTTGGACTAAGGAATGTACCATCGCAGCATAGGGTCAGTTCTTCCTGTCTTTTGGCAGTCCTACCGATGATCCTGTAGATTCCTTCCCAGACCCCTTCCCGATCCTGTTTCCGGCAGAACTCCTTCCAACTGGCGATTTTTGCACTATTTGCTTGCATCTCATACTCTTGTTTTACTTTCAGGTACTCGTCGACGACCATTGCTCTCCGGACCGGCGCGGCGTTACGGATGCGGTTTTTAAAACGGGTAACCTCCCTCTTCTTCTCAGCGAGTTCCTCGGACCACCACGGAATGGTAAGTTTCTCTGAACTATTAACCTTTGGCATTGATTTTTGGCAAGCTTCTATTATTATGTCCCGATATTTTATTACTAATTTCTCTAATTCTTGCTTACTTTCAGTTTTCTTTATACTGTCTAAATTTATTTTATTTACAATTTTTAATTCCCCCAATTTTGTCTTGAATTTATCCCAATCTGCCTTCCGTGTATTATATTTTCTTGTCGTTCTATTAATATTGATGCCCTTGTCCCTTTTAAATTTAATTTCAAATAGAATCGTGTTGTGGTCCGAGGATGTAACTCCTGTGTCGACCCGCCAGCCGTCCACCAGGTCAAAAAGGCCGAGCGAACAGGCCGTGACGTCCACATGGCTTTTGTACGCTCGACCACCCCTGACTGTGTCAAAGGTGGGAGCGTCACCAGTGTTCAGTACCTGAAGTTCTAACTCATCCAGGGTGGTAGACATCTCTTCGCCTCTGGAGTCTTCCTTGATGCAGCCCCACCAGGCACTTTTCGCATTAGCGTCGCCTCCCAACAGCAACCTACCGGTGGCCACGTCCGCTTTGATCCGGGTCAGCTGATCCAAGTATGGCCCTATGGGTTGGTCTGGCTCGAAGTAATAGGAGACTACTGCGATTTCCCAGGCTTTGGTCCGGATCCCCACCACAACGATATTATTTGTGGTGAGTTTCGGGTAGGGTATGACGTCTACGTCATGGTCAAAGACGGCTATTGCCGCCTTTACCCTCCCACTTCCATCAACCTCGCACTGGTAGATTCTCGCTCCACGGTAGCTCTTCATACTTCGTGCTCCTCCCACATACGGCTCCTGAATCAGTGCCCACGAGATCTTCCGTTCACTGGCCTCTAAAAAGAGTTCGGTGGTCGCCAGTTCCTTGCGTTGAAGGTTTGCTTGGGCCACTCGGTAAGGTCTTGCTGTTTGTTGGACAGGAGTCTCCGGGGTGCCCTTAGCAGTAAGCTATAGATGAGCGGGATATTGCGTCCCACCTTCTCCTGACAGTACAGTCTGCACTGAACGCATGATGGTGGACGTCATCAATTTTAGCACGCGTACAGTTAATGCAGGTAGGTGGTAATCCTGCATTAAAATCACCGCAGTCTGCTCTCATGTGCGGGCCGCCACAGTGGCCGCACTTTGCGGTGGTCTCGGTGCAAACGCGCCGGCTATGCCCATAAGCGAGGCAGAGCGAGCATTGGACGAGCGGGGACTGGTCTTGAACCCTCACCCGCTGAAGGTCCACATGCACCGCTCCAACCTCTAGCATGCGCCTCCAGACTTCTGTGGCGACCCGCAACACTACGTGGCCCGTAAGCGGGTTTCTCGTACGCTTTATGTACAGAATTTCCACAACCTTCTGTTCTTCGTTAATGTCTTTGAAGATGTGGGTATTCTGATTTTTCAGTGCCTTTACAATGTCTTCGTTACTGTTGTAACGCATCACGTCCCTCATCATAATTTGTGGATTTTTATTTTTCACATCCTGAACCTTTAGTCCAGATGCTTCTCCTATTTTATCTTTAATTTTTCTCCTTTCCTCTTCTGTGCGACAGCCCACGATTATCTTTCTGTCTTTTGCCTTCCTAATTTTATCCACTGTGAAGCCACCCTCTTTGGCGTTCACAACTTTTCTCAGGGTGTCCAGTACCTGATCACCCGTCGCTTTCTCGTCCTCGGCCGTCACTACTAACGAGTGTAGCGCCGTTTGTTGAGTAATTTGATGAGAAGGCCGACTGGCCGCTACGCTGGCATAGGAGAGTTTCTCCATATGGCTTTGGCCAGCTAGTAGTGCCTCTTTCAGCCTTCCCATGATCTCATTATTAACGGCCAAGTTTTGGGTGTGCTCCTCCAGAGCCTTCCTGAGAGAGTCCACCTCCACCCCTCCGACAACCACCGGAGAAGGGGAAGGGGCCCGCTCCATACGCACTTCCTGTGCTTCCCGGACCTGGACACCCTGGGATTTGAAGGTCTTCTTTGTAGGAGGTTCACGTCCTTTTTCCTGCTCTGACTCTTTAATAAGATGGTAGAGCCGGTCTGCTAATAATTTGACCTCATTTTTGATTTCGGTCTTAGTGGTTTTAGAGGTGGTCATATAAGTTTTTATTTTATTACTTAAAACTCTGGCCTCAGCAACTCTGTTTTTCTGGGCCGGCGGGCTTCCAATGTCAAAAGAGACCGATCCTCTTGTCATTACCGGTGTGGTTTTGACAGGTTTAGTTAGCGATGTTTCCTTACCATCGATTTTGCCCGCTTCCCATTTTCCCACGCTGTTTCTGACGTTTAACGTCAAAGGTCCTGCCTCTTCAGGTACCTTCTGTGGGCTTTTAATTTGTGAGCTTGCTGTTTGAGACCGGCTCTTTACGGGTGTACGCACACCGGGCATCCCGCTCATCTTGTGTTAGTTGGGTTTTGGGATTAATACTGCGTCAAAAAGGGTATTGTAAAGGGATACCCCAATTGGTGTGTAAATATATATAAGTAAAATAAAATAAAATAAAGTCAAGGTCAGAACTAGAAACTTAAAATGGATTGTAAAGAATCCTGCAAGAATGTAGTCCCGTTCCAGTCACAACACCTACCGGAACATAAATTTAAAAGTTTAAGTTTTGATAAAATTATCAATATAGTCCTAGTCTTAATCTGGAATTAAACAACACAAAAGTGTTGTTTTATGTCTTGACTTAGTTTTATAATTAAAAATATAGCAGCAAAAAGTGCTGCTATATGTCTTATCCTAATCTTAATGTAAAATATAGCAACACAAAAGTGTTGCTATATGTCCAAAAATTTTAAAAGAGAAAATAGAGTAAATGCTGACTAGAGTGCTGCTGACTTTCTCCTTCACAATCAGGGTACTTGTCAGCAGCAAAACTAAAGCTATTTAATTCTATGGTATAACAGTACTAAGTACTGTTATAGTCCTAACTACAATATTTTTTAAAATTGTACAAACTTAAAAATATATTTAATAGCAAAAGCTTATGTGTCTTATTCTAATGATACAGCAACACAATAATACTGCTGTATGTCCTTAGTCTAGTTTGCACAATTTTGCTGAGGGTTTGGAGCTCTGACCTGGTCCGAGTCAGAACGAGGGGGGAGACACGGTTAATTTAGTACAGTTAAAAATAAAAAATTAAAAATTTAAAAAATTTTTTAAACACTTATAAATTTTTACAAAATTTCGAAAAATTTTCGGGAAATCTGCCGGGGCCAAAAGGTAGGGCTCCTCAAGCCGGTCACAATGATACCCAACTTGGGTGGTTTGCGCCTACCCTAGACCGAGATATCCCGAGGGGGGGAAAATTTTTGAGGGGGTTGGGGGGGGGGGCAAAAAGTGAGCTCGTGAGACCTTAATAAAAGAGGGGGGGGGAGGGGGTAATATGGGGGCCAACCAGTAGGACTCCTCAAGCCGGTTACTATGAACCCAAGCTCGGGAGGTCTGTCACTACCGGACTCCCAGAAAACCCAAGGGGGGGTGAAGGAATTTGAGGGGGTTGAGGGGTAATGAGCTCACGATGGAATTTAATAAAAGGGGGGGAAGAAAAAAAATTGGGGGGGAAATATTTAGGGGGGGGGGGGTTTCCCTCGGGGCCAATCGGTAGGGCTCCTCAAGCTGGTCACTTTGGACCCTAACTTGGGTGGTCTGCGCCTACCCTAGGCTGAGATTGCCCGGGGGGGTGAAGTGATTTTAAGGGGGGTCGGGGAGGGAAAGGGCAGAACCCAGGTTCAGGGGTTTTTGGAAAGGTGGGTAGGGGGGAGTTTACCCAAGTCTATCCTCGATGACGTCAGGCCAGAGGCTGAGGAGTTCCCACGAAGCGTCCTGCTGAGGGTTCTGGAGCTGTTCTATAGTCAGCTCTATAGTCAGCTCAGAACAGGCCAGGTCACGAATAGCAATCCTCAGGGTGAAAAATGTTCAGGAACAGTCGACCACGTTTTTTCTCAGAGGTTAAGTACTGAGAACGTGGTCGCACTAAATAATATGTAGTTCCGCGCGTCTTAACCTTAAAAATCTAAAAATCACTGTGGTGCTGAGGGCCACTGAGAGGGTCAATATCCCGTGATAAAAACTGTAGGTCTTCGCTTTAGTTTTCCCGCAAATGAGCACCGAAGAAACACTTTGAGGTTATGTACCGGAACTGCACTGTACACACCTGGTTAAACACTGTTTAAAAGTTTTGTCTTCGGATTACTCACGTGTCGTCGAGGGCCCACAGATAGGCGAGTGCAGTTTCTGCCTATCACCTCCAGGCGAAGTGTTGAGGTTTGTTGACGTTTTGTAGTTTCGTCTGCTGGTCCTCGACGGTTTGCGGGAAAAATCTGGAGGGTACCTCAGAAGTTACGGGCATCCAGGGCGCACCCTAGCGCTCCACAAAAACTGTAGGTGACCACTCAATATTCGGCAGCGTATCACTTTATATGTTTTAAAAAACACAAATTTACGCCGGAAAAGTCCCAAAAATGGTTTCCGACGAAATTTTTTGGTGCGCGCACACAGCACTTTCTTGCCCGCACTTTTTGGGCTATCACTCGCGACTTTCGGGGACAACTTTCCCAGTTTTTGGATTTTTGAGCGCGGAGTGGCTTTAAAGTCAACTGGCACGGGCGGGGGATCGCGGGAGACTGGGTTAGGTTAGGTTAGGTTAGGTTAGGTTAGGTTAGGTTAGGTTAGGTTAGGTTAGGTTAGGTTAGGTTAGGTTAGGTTAGGTTAGGTTAGGTTAGGTTAGGTTAGGTTAGGTTAGGTTAGGTTAGGTTAGGTTAGGTTAGGTTAGGTTAGGTTAGGTTAGGTTAGGTTAGGTTAGGTTAGGTTAGGTTAGGTTAGGTTAGGTTAGGTTAGGTTAGGTTAGGTTAGGTTAGGTTAGGTTAGGTTAGGTTAGGTTAGGTTAGGTTAGGTTAGGTTAGGTTAGGTTAGGTTAGGTTAGGTTAGGTTAGGTTAGGTTAGGTTAGGTTAGGTTAGGTTAGGTTAGGTTAGGTTAGGTTAGGTTAGGTTAGGTTAGGTTAGGTTAGGTTAGGTTAGGTTAGGTTAGGTTAGGTTAGGTTAGGTTAGGTTAGGTTAGGTTAGGTTAGGTTAGGTTAGGTTAGGTTAGGTTAGGTTAGGTTAGGTTAGGTTAGGTTAGGTTAGGTTAGGTTAGGTTAGGTTAGGTTAGGTTAGGTTAGGTTAGGTTAGGTTAGGTTAGGTTAGGTTAGGTTAGGTTAGGTTAGGTTAGGTTAGGTTAGGTTAGGTTAGGTTAGGTTAGGTTAGGTTAGGTTAGGTTAGGTTAGGTTAGGTTAGGTTAGGTTAGGTTAGGTTAGGTTAGGTTAGGTTAGGTTAGGTTAGGTTAGGTTAGGTTAGGTTAGGTTAGGTTAGGTTAGGTTAGGTTAGGTTAGGTTAGGTTAGGTTAGGTTAGGTTAGGTTAGGTTAGGTTAGGTTAGGTTAGGTTAGGTTAGGTTAGGTTAGGTTAGGTTAGGTTAGGTTAGGTTAGGTTAGGTTAGGTTAGGTTAGGTTAGGTTAGGTTAGGTTAGGTTAGGTTAGGTTAGGTTAGGTTAGGTTAGGTTAGGTTAGGTTAGGTTAGGTTAGGTTAGGTTAGGTTAGGTTAGGTTAGGTTAGGTTAGGTTAGGTTAGGTTAGGTTAGGTTAGGTTAGGTTAGGTTAGGTTAGGTTAGGTTAGGTTAGGTTAGGTTAGGTTAGGTTAGGTTAGGTTAGGTTAGGTTAGGTTAGGTTAGGTTAGGTTAGGTTAGGTTAGGTTAGGTTAGGTTAGGTTAGGTTAGGTTAGGTTAGGTTAGGTTAGGTTAGGTTAGGTTAGGTTAGGTTAGGTTAGGTTAGGTTAGGTTAGGTTAGGTTAGGTTAGGTTAGGTTAGGTTAGGTTAGGTTAGGTTAGGTTAGGTTAGGTTAGGTTAGGTTAGGTTAGGTTAGGTTAGGTTAGGTTAGGTTAGGTTAGGTTAGGTTAGGTTAGGTTAGGTTAGGTTAGGTTAGGTTAGGTTAGGTTAGGTTAGGTTAGGTTAGGTTAGGTTAGGTTAGGTTAGGTTAGGTTAGGTTAGGTTAGGTTAGGTTAGGTTAGGTTAGGTTAGGTTAGGTTAGGTTAGGTTAGGTTAGGTTAGGTTAGGTTAGGTTAGGTTAGGTTAGGTTAGGTTAGGTTAGGTTAGGTTAGGTTAGGTTAGGTTAGGTTAGGTTAGGTTAGGTTAGGTTAGGTTAGGTTAGGTTAGGTTAGGTTAGGTTAGGTTAGGTTAGGTTAGGTTAGGTTAGGTTAGGTTAGGTTAGGTTAGGTTAGGTTAGGTTAGGTTAGGTTAGGTTAGGTTAGGTTAGGTTAGGTTAGGTTAGGTTAGGTTAGGTTAGGTTAGGTTAGGTTAGGTTAGGTTAGGTTAGGTTAGGTTAGGTTAGGTTAGGTTAGGTTAGGTTAGGTTAGGTTAGGTTAGGTTAGGTTAGGTTAGGTTAGGTTAGGTTAGGTTAGGTTAGGTTAGGTTAGGTTAGGTTAGGTTAGGTTAGGTTAGGTTAGGTTAGGTTAGGTTAGGTTAGGTTAGGTTAGGTTAGGTTAGGTTAGGTTAGGTTAGGTTAGGTTAGGTTAGGTTAGGTTAGGTTAGGTTAGGTTAGGTTAGGTTAGGTTAGGTTAGGTTAGGTTAGGTTAGGTTAGGTTAGGTTAGGTTAGGTTAGGTTAGGTTAGGTTAGGTTAGGTTAGGTTAGGTTAGGTTAGGTTAGGTTAGGTTAGGTTAGGTTAGGTTAGGTTAGGTTAGGTTAGGTTAGGTTAGGTTAGGTTAGGTTAGGTTAGGTTAGGTTAGGTTAGGTTAGGTTAGGTTAGGTTAGGTTAGGTTAGGTTAGGTTAGGTTAGGTTAGGTTAGGTTAGGTTAGGTTAGGTTAGGTTAGGTTAGGTTAGGTTAGGTTAGGTTAGGTTAGGTTAGGTTAGGTTAGGTTAGGTTAGGTTAGGTTAGGTTAGGTTAGGTTAGGTTAGGTTAGGTTAGGTTAGGTTAGGTTAGGTTAGGTTAGGTTAGGTTAGGTTAGGTTAGGTTAGGTTAGGTTAGGTTAGGTTAGGTTAGGTTAGGTTAGGTTAGGTTAGGTTAGGTTAGGTTAGGTTAGGTTAGGTTAGGTTAGGTTAGGTTAGGTTAGGTTAGGTTAGGTTAGGTTAGGTTAGGTTAGGTTAGGTTAGGTTAGGTTAGGTTAGGTTAGGTTAGGTTAGGTTAGGTTAGGTTAGGTTAGGTTAGGTTAGGTTAGGTTAGTTAGGTTAGGTTAGGTTAGGTTAGGTTAGGTTAGGTTAGGTTAGGTTAGGTTAGGTTAGGTTAGGTTAGGTTAGGTTAGGTTAGGTTAGGTTAGGTTAGGTTAGGTTAGGTTAGGTTAGGTTAGGTTAGGTTAGGTTAGGTTAGGTTAGGTTAGGTTAGGTTAGGTTAGGTTAGGTTAGGTTAGGTTAGGTTAGGTTAGGTTAGGTTAGGTTAGGTTAGGTTAGGTTAGGTTAGGTTAGGTTAGGTTAGGTTAGGTTAGGTTAGGTTAGGTTAGGTTAGTTAGGTTAGGTTAGGTTAGGTTAGGTTAGGTTAGGTTAGGTTAGGTTAGGTTAGGTTAGGTTAGGTTAGGTTAGGTTAGGTTAGGTTAGGTTAGGTTAGGTTAGGTTAGGTTAGGTTAGGTTAGGTTAGGTTAGGTTAGGTTAGGTTAGGTTAGGTTAGGTTAGGTTAGGTTAGGTTAGGTTAGGTTAGGTTAGGTTAGGTTAGGTTAGGTTAGGTTAGGTTAGGTTAGGTTAGGTTAGGTTAGGTTAGGTTAGGTTAGGTTAGGTTAGGTTAGGTTAGGTTAGGTTAGGTTAGGTTAGGTTAGGTTAGGTTAGGTTAGGTTAGGTTAGGTTAGGTTAGGTTAGGTTAGGTTAGGTAGGTTAGGTTAGGTTAGGTTAGGTTAGGTTAGGTTAGGTTAGGTTAGGTTAGGTTAGGTTAGGTTAGGTTAGGTTAGGTTAGGTTAGTTAGGTTAGGTTAGGTTAGGTTAGGTTAGGTTAGGTTAGGTTAGGTTAGGTTAGGTTAGGTTAGGTTAGGTTAGGTTAGGTTAGGTTAGGTTAGGTTAGGTTAGGTTAGGTTAGGTTAGGTTAGGTTAGGTTAGGTTAGGTTAGGTTAGGTTAGGTTAGGTTAGGTTAGG
Source organism: Orthosia gothica (assembly GCA_949775005.1). Lineage (NCBI taxonomy): Eukaryota > Metazoa > Arthropoda > Insecta > Lepidoptera > Noctuidae > Orthosia > Orthosia gothica. The sequence continues at coordinate 40,268,170 of OX459037.1, forward strand.
TTAGGTTAGGTTAGGTTAGGTTAGGTTAGGTTAGGTTAGGTTAGGTTAGGTTAGGTTAGGTTAGGTTAGGTTAGGTTAGGTTAGGTTAGGTTAGGTTAGGTTAGGTTAGGTTAGGTTAGGTTAGGTTAGGTTAGTTAGGTTAGGTTAGGTTAGGTTAGGTTAGGTTAGGTTAGGTTAGGTTAGGTTAGGTTAGGTTAGGTTAGGTTAGGTTAGGTTAGGTTAGGTTAGGTTAGGTTAGGTTAGGTTAGGTTAGGTTAGGTTAGGTTAGGTTAGGTTAGGTTAGGTTAGGTTAGGTTAGGTTAGGTTAGGTTAGTTAGGTTAGGTTAGGTTAGGTTAGGTTAGGTTAGGTTAGGTTAGGTTAGGTTAGGTTAGGTTAGGTTAGGTTAGGTTAGGTTAGGTTAGGTTAGGTTAGGTTAGGTTAGGTTAGGTTAGGTTAGGTTAGGTTAGGTTAGGTTAGGTTAGGTTAGGTTAGGTTAGGTTAGGTTAGGTTAGGTTAGGTTAGGTTAGGTTAGGTTAGGTTAGGTTAGGTTAGGTTAGGTTAGGTTAGGTTAGGTTAGGTTAGGTTAGGTTAGGTTAGGTTAGGTTAGGTTAGGTTAGGTTAGGTTAGGTTAGGTTAGGTTAGGTTAGGTTAGGTTAGGTTAGGTTAGGTTAGGTTAGGTTAGGTTAGGTTAGGTTAGGTTAGGTTAGGTTAGGTTAGGTTAGGTTAGGTTAGGTTAGGTTAGGTTAGGTTAGGTTAGGTTAGGTTAGGTTAGGTTAGGTTAGGTTAGGTTAGGTTAGGTTAGGTTAGGTTAGGTTAGGTTAGGTTAGGTTAGGTTAGGTTAGGTTAGGTTAGGTTAGGTTAGGTTAGGTTAGGTTAGGTTAGGTTAGGTTAGGTTAGGTTAGGTTAGGTTAGGTTAGGTTAGGTTAGGTTAGGTTAGGTTAGG